>OZ022254.1:1541201-1608701 GCA_963978915.1 Caenorhabditis parvicauda
GAGAGAGAGAGAGAGAAAGAGAGAGAGAGAGAGAGAGAGAGAGAGAGAGAGAGAGAGAGAGAGAGAGAGAGAGAGAGAGAGAGAGAGAGAGAGAGAGAGAGAGAGAGAGAGAGAGAGAGAGAGAGAGAGAGAGAGAGAGAGAGAGAGAGAGAGAGAGAGAGAGAGAGAGAGAGAGAGTGAAGGCTAGAGGGCGCAGAAAACAAAGGACATTTTTGTATTTTGAAGTGAAAGAGTATGTATTATCGCTAGACGCAGGTACCCGGGCGAGAGAGTGCGTACGGGGAAGAGAGCGCAGAGTCTCCACCACGTCCTGCAGGTACTGTTCATACCTGTGACGGCTTGTTACTGAACCAAAAGCTTTTGCACATGCTGATTTCATCGTCAGCCCAGCTGCATGCAGCAATCAGTAGGAGAAGAAGGAAGACAAGTGGGGTCATTTTCCGCTCGATTGCATCAATGTTATAGTTGTTCCGGACGGCGCTGCCAGAGACGTAACGTGTAGGCTAATTGCCAAAGTGGACAAATGAAGAAGAGAGAAGGGAAGAGAGATTCCCTTATGAATATTGTATTGTGGATGTTGAAGAGTGTATTTGAAGGAGTCCTCACTGGAAAGAGGGGGCGTGACCGAGAGAAGACAGAAGGCGTGCCAGATGTCGCCTATTAGAACATTATCCCATAGCATTATATCACTTCATGAGGGTTTGAGGAATGGTCAGCTGAAAAAGCCATGTGACGCATGAAACTGTTGGTTTTGAAGACTCTCTTTGATGTTTACCGATCAACCATTGTGGCTTTCGGGATGGGTATTCATTTTTAATATGCATCTAGACAAAACTTTACCCCTTTTACTCTGGTTGACAGAATAAAAAAAACAAAAGTAAATCCCGTTTCAAAAATTGCATACTGTCGCAGACATAGGATGAGTCCTCAGTGCATTTTCGCGACGTCCATGCACCAACCCGCGATTTCAATTTAAAATTTTCGTTTTTTTTTTCCATTTTCATAAAATCGAGCCAAACTAACTAACTATCGCTCAGCCGTTGATCCAGAATTGCTCTTGACATTCAGATCAGCCTGATTTGAAATTCAGAATGCTTCAATTCGATGAAATTCTACGTCGTCTTGATAAAAATGGACCGTCGGCTCCACAGAACGATATTCTAGCTAACCCTTCTACTGCTGCTGATTCGAATGTAAGCGTCTTTTTGAAAATGAGCAGGAAAAATTCAAGGCATACACCAACTTCGCCACAAGAGCTGGGCTGGAAGAAGAGCTACGTGGCATTTTACAGTCTTGTGAGACGCTCTGGGGTAAAGGAGGTTCAGTGAAGGTTTGGATAAATTACGATATGTTTGGAAGTTATCATTCAGAAACATCTGGTATGGGGAGAGCGTGGTGTTCACGTCGCTCAGAAAGACAAAATCGACGATCTCCCGTCCATTGTAGAGTCGGAAGAGATTCGAGCTGTTAACCAAGTAGAAGATATTGATCAGGAAGAGGTGTGTCATAAAAGGAGATTACAAAGAAAAGTAGACTGTATCTCGAATCATGAATAATTTCTTTACATGTAGGCTCACAAGGTGCGAAATTTTTGTGATAATCAAGTTTAGCTTTGTCCCCAACTAGTGATTTAAACCTTACCCAAGCCTAAAATTCGAGGTGTTGATAACTATAAATGAAAAAAGATTTTTGATTCGAGACTTAATATAATGAAAAAAAACTATTTTAACTTTTTTGGAATTCGACGATTTTTTCTTTTGTAAAAGCCTAAGTAATGTTGGAAAAAAACAACTTTTGTGAAGGTCCGAGACTTAGAAACGCGTGTAAGCCAAAAAAGAAATGCGGCTTAATATTCGCGTCAATTAAAAAAAATGATTAGTATGTTTCCTCAATTCCGAGTGATTTTATACTGATCAGGTCAGAGAAATGTTGTGACTGTGCGTCTTACAGCACGTTGTTCGTCGTCAGTTAAGTCGGTAAACTTATTCTGTTGTTCAGCTCGACCAAGATATTGCAAGAGTTAAACTCGAAGTTGAACGATCCTTCATCAACCACATGCTACTATCTCGTCCTGCTGCAGTACCAATCGCACCGGCCAGAGGATACGTGAAAGATGTCAGTTTTTACTAGTATCTTAATTTGGCAACGTAGGAGAATCAGAATCCTCGAGTTTTGGAAAATATACGGAACAAAATGACAAGTTTATGTTGAACTTTTCTGAAAACTATCGCATTTTTCTCTGGAAATTACTCCGTTTTCTCTGGATATTGTAGAAATTCGACTCAAAAACCGCTTTTTTGTACAAATTTACTGAAAAAGACAGTATTTTCTGGACACGATTAAAAACGTCATGAGAATTATTTGACTTCGAATACGATCAGAAGTCGAATCGTGAAAATCAGCATTTCAGGAAGTTCACAACGGAACAGAGTCGTTTGTGAATCCAAATCTCGTCAACTCAAGGGAGCTCGTCTTTGCTGATAAAGTGCACAAGTTCATCAAGACAGGCAATAAGGTAGGAATCATACACATGCAGTTTTTTACCCAAGAAAAAAACAAATCTTATATATTTTGAACCTAGCTACAAATACAAAATATAGCTTCCTAAAAGCTAAAACTAGAATAGAAGCCTAAATTAGAGACCTTAGCTGACCTAGACCTACCTTAAGCGTAAATTAGAGGTGTTCGTAGTATCTTTCAACATCTTTCAATTTTATTAATCAAGTTAAAACTGAAAAGTTCATACTAAAAGCCAACAAAAATGAAGGAAGTCGGTGCATTTTACTAATCATCTCCCAACAATATTCGAATCTTCAGAAGAGCATCGTCTCACTCCTGAAGGACGCAGTAACTGAAAGTTCAACGGATGGAATCCTGGAGAGTGTCTGGTCTGATGTCTTTGCACTTCTCGACAAGCCAGTAGAAGGAAGAGACGATGTGGCGACGACAGAAGAACTTTTGGCTAAAGCGTGTGACTATCTTCATAAATTGTGAGATTTTTAAGAAACAGAACAAATTCAGTGATGATTTCAGATTTGGTGACAGCATGGAAGCTGTTGTTGAACGAAATCTGGAAATTGCTGCAAGAGGAGGTGTTCCTGGAACGAGAAGTTTGGTCAATGCTTACTTGAAGGTGTTTTTTTTACAATCAATGATTTCTAACAATGGAAAGACGACTATCCCTTTTCCATTTCTCGTTTCTAATACAATGATCCGGAACGCTGAATCTTAAAAAGTACTGTAGAATACAGAATTTTTTATGTGTGAAAATTATATTGTCACTGGACGTTACTTATTTCGAAATTATCGCGAAAGTTTCTGATGAACTTGGGCTAGATCAGACCGCGCGTTGCTGCGCGGAATAATTTTTGCTAATCTCTACTTGACCGCGGTTGGTTAAAGAAATGGCGAGAAAATAGTAAGTGCGGAAAACGGAAAAGATAAAGTGAATGCTACATTTGACAGTGTCTTCAAAAGTGATTTTTAAAAAGTGGAATATGTTTCACTTGTAAAAAAAAGGAGCAAACATTTTCTCCATTCTACTTAAATTGCCGATTCTTTAACAAAAAAGGAAGTTGCAGTACTGAAATTTTTCATTACTGCGAAAAGTTTTAGAACATTTTCCTAGGTCTCATTTCTAGATTTAAAAAAATATTAAAAAGTCAACTCATGTTTATCACCCCAGTAACTTCTTTGTAACGGGAAACAATAATTTGCAGCTCAATTCTGACAATGCGACATCCGAAGACGATACCATCGACGGACTTCCTATCTGGGAGGTGACTTACACTTGTGTCAGGACTGGAGATGTGGTAGCTGCCAAAGACGCCTTGTCTCATCTTAAGTCGTTCCCACAGTGTGCTACGCTGGTAGCGGCTCTCAACCATTTGGCGTCCCATCCGAAGTGAGTATTTGGCGTCGAAATAAGAGAAGTAACTATTTTTGATCATAAAATTAGTGAAATTTCATTCTAGAAAAAAGATATTTGACCACACTGTCTTTCTTCAGGGCTGTCACGAAATGTAGCAAATTTTTTGATTTTTTTTGTTAAAATGGTGTCAACGATTGAAAAATCCGTTAAAAGTCGAAAAGTCGTTAACACAATGACAACAGGTTTTGTTGGACTCGTAATTAAAGGTTTACTGAGACTGAGAAATCCTGTTTGACGAAATTTTAACAAAATTTTCGGTTCAACAAAAAAGGTAGTTAACGGTTTCCCACTTCGGAAGGATTCTTCAATCGTTGAATCCGATTTACAAAAATTGTTAAGCTTCGTGACGGACCTGGTGATCTTGGAATTAGGTATTGCCATAGATTTGTTCTTCCTGATGGATCCGTTACAGTACGAAGTACAGAGTGTGTGCGAGATGCATTAAAATATGTGAAAGTCTTGATGAGATGACTTCAGACTCGACGCCGATTTGAAGAAGAAGTTGAAGATTGAGTGGCGTCACAACGCTGGTCACATCACAGACAAGCACAAGAAGGCACTGTACGCTGCACTCTTGGGAGGACTCGAATCGACCCTGTCCAACACCCTGGAGAATTGGCTTTGGTTCAAGCTGTTCCCGTTGAGGTCAGTTGTCTCAGTCTAGCTTGTCTGACAATAAGCGCATCTACAGTAGTTCTGGATTTATTTGGCTTTTTTTTCATTGCGGATTCTAACTTTCGACTTCTGTTGAATAATTCTACTTCCGACTCCTGATTTCCGTGATACTTTGCTAGATATTATGGTGGTTCAACTTATTTTAGTTAAAAAAAAAATTATCGTTTAAATTTAAAATAGAGGAAAAATTATGATTCAGGGTTGATCCACACCTGACACCGATCCTGTACAGAGAAGTGCAGAAAGTGATCGCAATCGACTACGGAGAGAGTTATTTCTTGTCCAATGGCCCAACAGAATATCAGTACTTCTTCACGGCTCTCTGGCTGTCTGGTCAGTTTGAGCGAGCGATTTATGTGAGTTTCTCAATAATGATGACGTTTATTACGGGGAAAGCTATCAATGGAATTTATGTGGAATAGGTCAAATATTGAAGAAGAGAAAGGGTACAAATCAGAGTTGCACGGAATTCCTACTTCCGCCCTTTTTTTCACTTCCGACTTCCGTTTAACAAATTCTACTTCCGACTTCGGTCAAAAAATTTTTTCGGACCGACCGTGAAATCGTTCCAACTCAGTCAGGAATTGACCTTCACCTGTTGAGAATGAGCGGATATACAATATCTCTGGCTTTTTTCAATTTTTTTGCACTCCCGACTACCGTTGAAAAATTCTACTTCCGACTTCCGAGAAAAAATTCACTTCCGACTTCCGTTTTGGAAATTTTTACTTCCGTGCAACTCTGGTACAAATAAAACGCTCTAACCACTCGGTCGCCGCTGCACGGTTTTTGAGGGGAACGTTTGCATGTGTACTTATGCCTGCTGGGGTCCTAGCGTGTTAGTATATTAGTTTTAGCAACACTAGCATTAGTTTTGGTCGCGTTCGGATTGGAGAGAGAGAGATAGAGAGAGAAAGAGTTAGAGGAACTTTTACCTTCAAAAACCACTTGTGTTTTCAATCAAGAAATCTGAATTTCTGATTGTTTTGAGAAAAATGGGAAAAAGGGTCCTGAGCGTAGCGAGGCCAAGCAGGTTTGTGTTATAAATTGGCACTAGTGCATTTAGGCTTAGGATTGACCAAAATGGCTTGAATTTGGGAGACCACCTCCAATACCAGGCTGTCTGAATGGTTCCCGTTAGGTTGATCCTAATGTTCAATTCACTTTCTAATTCATCTAAACGTAAAAGTTACACACGTTCAGCTTCTACACGAGTGTGGTGAACGTGTCGACAGTGTTCACGTCGCGGTCTTGGCTCACAAACTGGGATATCTGCGAATGTCGGAGAAGTCGACAGACGAGATGCGTACGTGACTTTCTCCAGGTTTCCTCACTATTTCCAACTTGCAGTGACACTTGACGAACACGAACCGACCAAGGCCTACTTCAACCTCGCGAGGCTCATCGTTGGGTACACAAAGTCATTCGAGTTGGTTGACGTGAAACGTGCCATCGACTACTGGTATCTACTCAAGGTAGGCATATGTTTCAGTGAGAGATGTTAGACAAGTACCTATATTTCTTCCAACTTTCGATTGATTCCAAGAATTTGTGATAGAACTACTCTACATTAACATAGTCAGATGAGAACTGACGAAGTTTTCTGATGAACTTGGGTCTTTGACCCTTCTTCTTCAATAGATTGGGCCTTCTTAGCTTTGCTAACATTTCGCATAAAAAGTCGAATGAAAGTTATCGTGTAGCGCGACGTAGAAACAACAACGTACGACTCCAGTTCTTCTGCCTATCTATCCAACAAAGATGAAACGTAGACGTTCCTTTTGTTGATAGAAAGGTTGTGACTTTTAAAAGTTTCAAAAGCCTCATATTAAACACAGTTGAAAAGTGTAAGCAAAGCAAATCGATAGAGTAGATTAAATTTAAGTTACTGTAGTTCAAAAAATTTCACTTTTCTTATTTTTTTTAATTCCCAGATTCACAAATCGTGGCGGTTTTATTGTCTTATGCCTTTGCCTAGGTGTGTGTGGACTGTGACAGAGTTGCACGAAATTCCTACTTCTAACTCTTGTTGAAAAAATTTCACTTTCGTGCAGCTCTGGTAAAAAAAACTGAAGTTGAACAAATCGACTGGATTCAGGGAGTCACGACACCGACAGGATCAGAGGTCTTCGAGATGGCCGTGAGTCGAGCAGTTTACCTGACTGGAGATGTTGAGTCGATTCTTGGAAAGCTCCGAGCTGATGGTTCACGTGAAAAGGGCCTCATTGATGAGTGAGTTTACAAGATTTTGAAAAGTTGAACGGAACGATTAAACATTTTGAACCTAGCGAAGAATTTTCCGGCTGTTTCTTTGAAAATCGTCATGACGAGGCGTAAAATCTATGGGTATGACACCGGAAATATTTCTTTTTCTATTTTCGGAGCCCCGATATGCGATATTGAGCACCGCTTTCAAACTCAGAGAAAACGTTCGGTATCCGTATGGATCCAAACGGAATTTATAAAATTACCAATTTGGACACCGTTCAAAGCCAGACAGACACCGTTTTCAAAAACGGTATCCGTATGGTTTCATACAGATATCGCCTAAACCAATATGGAATTCAGAAACCATACAGACACCGAACGGTTTCCCTGAGAAAACCAAAACGGGCGTACTTGAACCTAAATAGACCATTTGTTGAATCAACTCTCTTGGTCATACTGCACATATCTAGCAAAAAGTCTGACCGATTTCAAACGCGCGCCAGTCGCATTTTTGTAAAATGAGTACGGTAGGCCTACCCTAGGGTCGGGACTCTCACAACGAACAGTTAGATCTTTGTGGATTTAAATTATTATTCTTACTTTCAGTCCATTGAAATTAAAGGCGCATTACTCAATCGTTCTTGTGTTTCAAGGCGAAACTGCTACAGTAATAAGTAACCGATTAACGGAGGTCAAACTTTTTCACAGGTAGGGGAAGATATGTGTACTGTCTCTCCGCGACACGTAATTCAATTAAAACGTTTTTTTGCTGCCCGGAAAGAGTTGGTCATTATTGTGACCGTTCCGCGAAAGGACAGTAAATACTTTTCCAAAATAATTGAAAAATTTATTCAAACCGCGCTTGACCGTTTCATAACGACAGGAATAATGGAAGATGTAGTGGAGACGTTGAATCTCACCGATTTCTTGTTCCCACATGTACACACGGGTTGTGGCTGAACAAAATTTTTTCCAAATTTGATTCGTCAAAAACCTTTTCGAATGACGTCGACGATGGGCACTGTGTCTCGTCGTCACTTAAACTTCTTCCACCTCTCGAAGTCATTTCGAAAATGTTAAAGTATGATTGTGGAGGTGATTTTACTGAAAGTTTCAACTTGTTAAGATTATTTTTATTCAAAATATTCATAGAAAAAATTTAGAGCGCGAAGATTGAGTGAAATTGATATCTTATTTGGCTCTGAAAAAAATAATTTTTTTGAAAAAAATCCAGCAATAAAAAAGGTAGATTATATGGCGCAATTAAAACTAGAAATAAACTAGAGAGATTAATTGAAATTTTTAATTCGTTTTTTTTTGCTTTCTAAAATCTTTTTGATTTATTTCTAAAAAAATATTTTTTTTCAGAGTGGTCCAAAGAAAATAACCCAATAAATTGATAGATAAAAATTTCAAAAACTGATTAGCTCTCATAAAAGTAACCGAAAACGATTCAAAACTGAAGCCAAAAAAGAAACTGATCCGAAAATGATGACAATAGCTGCCTATATTCAACTGTTTTTGCAATTTAATTTTGTGGCATCCCAATCATCAGATTTTTTCCTTGCGGGCTATCATCTCACTATGAATCATGTAATTTATATAATACTTTTTATCGATTAATTTAAAAAAGGAAAAATAACCTCTCGGTTTTCTTTCTTCAAAACCGTTTCCGTGCGCTGGACACGCGTTGCTGGCCTCGACGCGTCTTATCGAAGATTTCGTCGGTTGACGACTGAACGATGGTGGCGTGTGACGGTGCGACATGTTGCTCCGCTCCGAGTGATATTCTTCTGCTTTTCTTATAATCCTGGCGCCCAGGGGTCTCTGAAAATCATATTATTAATTGACAAATCCTCCGCCCACTTTGCCCCGCCCCCTTTCGTGAGGCAAATTTTTGGGTGGTCCTTTTTGGTTTTCAATGGAATCGAGGAAGAGGAAGGGTTGTGCAAAAGTGCCCAGTGAAGAGATACGAACCCGCGACGAGCACGTGAAAGTTGTCTGTTTTAACCACTCGGTCACAGCTGCACGAAATTTTGTGGCGACTGTTCGCGTGACCACTGATGGCTACGGGGATCAACGCGCCGTAGTGCATTGGTTCTAACAACACTGGCATTAGTTATGGCCGCAATCAGATTGATAAAGGAGAGAGAAATAGCAAAACCGTTGCCTCTAAAAACCACTTCTTCTTCTTCCAATCAAAAATTCAAACAGTGCGATTTGGCTCAGAAAAAGGGGAAAAGGGACTCTGAGCGTAGCGAGGACTACCTGCTTGTGAAAATTAATGTGAGAATTGAGAAATTAGAAACAAACCTCGAAACCCGCTTGTTCACGGTCACTAACCGACCCGTCCTTTGTGACAGTTTTCTGGAAAATGAAATAAATAATACGACAGCACAGTGTATCAAGATGAAAAATTGGTGTGGGAGGGGTTTTAAACATTCTATTTTATGTTCCGAGTGACTTTACAATGGGAATGTGTGAGAACGATGTGTTTTGTTCATTTTTCATGAAAGTAGTTAACAGCTTTGTTCAACAGTTTTACAACTAAACTTTTCTGGCCGACCATCTTTGATCGCTCCGCCCACTTTTGGCTATTTCGAAAAATGATACACTATGTTCAGTGTCGGTTTCACTTACATTTCTTCTAGTGCAAAGCAACATAGTATAAAAGATGCAAAGAGTTCCTGAGAGTAAGAGAGATACTGAAAAAGGACTTTTAACCGGTTCAAAGTTGTATGGACAAACCTTGAGATATTATTTGCTCATCAAATTTTGACAAGAACATGTTTAGAAATGATCGGGTGAAGAACACGTATTTAGACTTCACGGAAAGATCTTTTATTTTCCGAGGCGCCGTGCTACAAAGACGGGAGTGAGGAATTTGACACATCATAAAATGGTTAATTTCACAGTGTACTTGGGTCTCCAAGAGTTGGTTCTTCACAAAAGTTGTCCTTCCAACCTAACCTAAGCTTATTATAAAAGGAAATTACTGTTGGCTGCAGATTGCCGATTGAGATTAATACATGACGTTATGAACGCGGGTTTTTACAATGTGTCAAATTCCTCACTCCCGTCTTTCTAGGACTCCGTTTTTCCGAGGCAAAAAGCAAGTGCCCCGCTCTGAGCGGTTCTGATAGATTGAATCGATGCGGAGATGAGTTCAACCCATCCGCGTGCTGCTGCGCGGTACAAGTTTTTTGTTTTGATAAACCTACACCGGATCGTTTCAGCGTTGAACATTTTAATTTTATAAGAGAGGACAGGAAGTGGCTACCACATAAAAAATTGTTATAAATGAACGAATAGATTCATTTTGTTAGTCATAAAATTGAAAAATAAATTTTCTTCGAACGTTGTTTCAACGAATCTTTGTTTTGAAAAATCCAAAAAATCTCATGATTTGAGTTTCAAATCAGTGATTTTATGAAGTTCAAGGTGCACTGAAGAGAATAAAAAGGATAATTTCGAAATTTCACTGTAACACTACCAGAACAAATGTAATATTCTTGGTTTCCGCTCCCAATACCAGTTTTGATATTTGAAACAAAGAACGGAATGAAAAAAAACTGAACGGACGTCTTTCAATAAAAACGTGAAATTTCAGACAACTTGGAACTTGTTGAAAGCTCCATTTTGAAATTAAAATGTCAGGTGATGAAACGTTCACGTTGATGGCAAGTTTTTAGTATCAAAACTAAGAATTCTTCACTTGTTGTTGGTGGGTAGAGGGGCGAACGGTTACCTTGATTATGCTGCATGCTGCTTCTTACGTGGAAGTCCGCGTGTCGCTGACCGGCCTCGTCCAAGTGTGCTCACGGTGTGTTTCTTGTGAAGCCAATCATTGGACGGTTCAATTTTTTCAACGGAAGTGAAAAAAAGGCGGAACATCCGTGCAACTCTGGTTGTTATTATTATCGTCACTTGATAATTTTATTCCAGATACATGACGGACCCATCAACAGTCATCGCACGAGTCGCGTTGGACTCTGAACTGTCGGGCGAGTGGGCATCAGCCGTCGCCATTTACCTGCTCGCATCTCGTCCAACACCCGCCGCGCGACTTCTCTCATCGCAGATCAGTGAAGCGCTCAGATGGGACAACGAACAACTGCAAACGGATCTGATGGCTGTGGCCGACGAGTACAAGCGAGGTTTCTTTGATATGTCATAAACGCTTTAATGTGTAAGCAAAACGAACGACTGCACACCGAGCCAAAGGTGATCGTTATCGATTAGACGCGTTGCACGAAAATAATATTGAACGAAAATTTGCTGTAGAGCACGTTCGCACATCAATATTTTTCAATTGTCCTATTTTTCTCATCTCAACAAGCGAATTTTTTTTGCCAATTGCTGTTGAAAAATTGCAAGTAATGTAACTTTTCTTCTTAACTAGCTTTTTACCATGAATTTTGAAAAAAGTCAGAGAACAAAGTTTTTAAACTACAGTAACTGTAATTTGATCTACAGCGGTGCAGGATTTACGAAGGGGCGGGGTTTGTGCTCGCTGCTTATTGGTCGCCTCCCCTCGCTGCTTGATCCGACACTTTTCTACTGCGTTTAGCGTAAAAATGTAAAATGTAAAAATGTAAAAATGTGTAGATGTAAAACTAACCCTGGGAACAATCCACAACGTTTGTAGAGATGAGAAATAGAGTACAGGTTAAAACGTGAGCAAAAATATTTGAAAATAAAATGATAAGGATAATGCGCTCCGCGGAGAGTCTTGCGAAGCGGATGCAAAGCGGCTATATCCACTCATCCCTGATCCGCAGTGTTATAGTTACTGTAGACTAATCATTCTTCACTACTACTATACACTTCACGACTGCAATTCCTAGCGATGCGTATGTAATATAATTTTTTCAGTACAGCATGGTTGCGAGCCAAAGGAATTCGTCACCCTGTCAGCACTCGTCGACTTTTGCGCGATATTCGCACACTGTAGAAAGGGAGACGCTCATCAGGCGTTCAAGTGAGTTTTAATAGCCCTGCAGTCGAAAATGAACAAAAGCCTTTTAGTCTAACCAAACGTCTCAACATCATTCCAGCAACGTCAGAAGAAGTGGCCGTAGTGGTCGGAGAGTTCCACATGGTTCCTCAGAAGGTGATCGAAGTTTATGAAAAATAACAGAAATTGAAGAAAAACGTTAACGGTTTAGTTAAAAGTGGAAAAAGGTTGTTTTAAAATTTTACGATTTTCTCAAAAGTGAATGATCCGTTACTTCAACGATTACCAGGTTTTTTGAATCAAAAAAGTAAATTTAACGATTAATGGTTTAGTTGAAAGAGAGAAAAGGTTATTTCAACATTCAACGGTTATTTTATACGAAAAAGTAGACTGAATCATAAATCAAGAATCTCGAATCATGAATCTTTTTTCATTTATCTTTGTCGACACCTCAAATTTTAGGCTTAGGTAAGGTTCAAAGCACTAGTTAGGTACAAAGCTAAGATTTGATCAAAGTTTAAACTTGATGACCAAAAAATTTTCTCACCTTGTAAGTAAATCACATATCTAGCAGAAAGTCTGACCGATTTCAAACGCGCGCCAGTCGCATTTTTGTAAATTGAGTACGGTAGGCCTTCCCTATGGTCGGGACCAGAGCTGTTTACGAAACTATAAAACTCAACTGTAAAACATGAAATTAGCGGTTTTTGAAAACTTTTACCGAAACAGTTAAACGTTAATTGAACGGTTTTCCAGTTTAAGCAAAACCGCTGATCGTTACATCGAATTCAACGATAAATTTCGTTAAATCGTTAAATTTCGTAACCAGCCCTGGTCGGGACTCTCACAACGAACAGTTAGATCTTTGTGGATCTAAATTATTATTCTTACTTTCAGTCAATTGAAATTAAAGGCGCATTATTTAATCGTTCTTGTGTTTCAAGGCGAAACTGCTACAGTAATAAGTAACCGATTAACGGAGGTCAGACTTTTTTACAGGTAGAGGAAGATATGTGTAAATGATTCTTGATTCGATGATTCAGTCAACTTTTTCGTATTAAGTTTCAACGGTTTTGTTAAAACTGGAAAAAATGTGAATTCAACGTTCAGTGGTTTTCGTAAAAATTGAGAAACGGTAATTTAACGTTTGGAGACGAGTCAGAAATTTTGTAAGAAAAATTTCTGGTTCTTCAGTAACAGTCAGAGTTGCACGGAAGTAAAATTTTTCAAAACGGAAGTCGGAAGTAGATTTTTTTCAACGGTAGTCGGGAGTGCAAAAAAGTTGAAAAACCCCAGAGATATTGTATATCCGCTCATTCTCAACAGGTGAAGGTCAATTCTAGACTGACGTGGGAATGACAATGATTCGCCGCGAATCTGTGAGGTCTGACTGGGTTCTAGGGTTTTCGACTATGCTGAAAACGATAGAACTGGTCTCAAAAACTGCTATGTCGACCTTATTCCGGAGTTATGGCTCGAAAACGATAGGAAAAGCTAGTTTTGTATACTTGGCTTATCTTTTACTCTCTAAGAGTACACTTTTTTGATACACAGAAGCTAAAAAACAACATATCTTTTCAAATCGCTCTTGATTTTGCTTTTTGGGCAAAGAAATTAAATTTTGAAAATTCACGAAAGGAAACGAATTTCATGTAGAAAAATCTATAACACGTACACAAACCCGAGCAAGGGGTATCAGTGATATGTTAACACAAAATTTCGTGTTGCCGGTGGTCAAGTGGTTAAGACGCTGAACTGCTACTGTTTTTTGTCTTTTTTCACTCTGGTTCAAGTCTTTTCTCAACAAATTAACTTTTGCATTTGTGTTTGAAAGCATATTTTGTTTTTTCCTTCATTTTATAAATTCCTAGTATTGTGAAACTATACCTAATCGCTGAAAGACGTCAAAAGTTATCATTTTCAGACATTTTGACTCACAAAAAACTATAAAATAATAGACTAGGCAAATATTTCAATGAAAACAGTGAAAAAATGAGTTCTGGAAATATGCAAAAGTAAATTGGTCAAGGAAAGACTTGAACCAGAGTGAAAAAAGACAAAAAGGGTAGCAGTTCAGTGTCTTAACCACTTGACCACCGACAACACGAAATTTTCTGTTAACATATCACTGATACCCCTTGCTCGGGTTTGTGTACGTGTTATAGATTTTTCTACATTCAATTCGTTTCCTTTCGTGAATTTTCAAAATTCAATTTCTCTGCCCAAAAAGCAAAATCAAGAGCGATTTGAAGAGAGATGTTGTTTTTTCGCTTCTGTGTATCAAAAAAGTGTATTCTTTGAGAATAAAAAATAAGCCAAGTATACAAAACTAGCTTTTCCTGTCGTTTTCGAGCAATAACTCCGGAATAAGGTCGACATAGCAGTTTTTGAGACCAGTTCTATCGTTTTCAGCATAGTCGAAAACCCTAGAACCCAGTCAGACCTCACAGATTCTCGGCGAGTGGTTGTCATTCCCACGTGAGTAGAAACGATTTCACGGTTTTTTCGTCATTTTTCACGAAAAAAAATTTTTGACGGAAGTCGGAAGTGAAATTTGTTAAATGGAAGTCGGAAGTGTAAAAAGGGCGGAAGTCGGAATTCCATGCAACTCTAGTAACAGACCTTCCAATCTCAAGAAAAATGATTTTAAAATATTCGTTTCAGGTTAGAGAAATTCTCCCAGACGCTTGCCTCGCGTTGACCAGATGCATTGTCGACTACTGTATCCTGCAGTCGGGACTGAAATCCAACCAGAACATTTTCTCGCAAAAGAGCCCACTCGTCAAACAGGTATGCTTTGATCAGTTTTAAATTATCAAATTTATTGAGAAGAATATAGCGACTTAACGGAAATTTTATTTAATTTCATTCAAATTTGTATTAAAAACGATAATTGAACTGTATTTATGTTTTTATCATGGCTGGGTCGACCGTTTCTATATTTAGCACTACTCTATAGTTAATAATAATAATAACTTTATTCCTTGAAAAAAAGTTCATAAGCTTCGTGATGACCAGCAATAGCCGTCATGAGCACAGATAATGGGCGTGGGAACCGTAGGAGAACCTTTAAAAAAAGCTGCTCCGGTCAGAACAGTTGTGCGATTTTAGAAAAAAGTACGGTAGAATAAGTTTGTAAGATAACCAGAAGGAAAGGAACTGAATATGATTGTTAGTAGTGATAGAACATTGGTGTAAGGTGTTCGACCAGGATATTCAGATCAATTCCAACCAGTAGTCTGACAAATTGTCATCGAGCGTAATTTTGGAAGGTTCCCAGCAGTTAATAGAACAAGGTTTAGTAATTGAAGACAGAATAGAATAGTAATTATGCGAACCGTAGGCGATAGAAGGAGGAACTCATCTCTGCATGTTGATTTTTTACTTGAAAATAATAATCAATGTACTAACACCAAGATAGTCATTTAATGATGTTTATTTTACAGAAAAGTTGCTAAAATAGGTATATAATCATATAAAATGTAAGTGAAAACTTGGGGTTTTTTACCGGTATGGAGTGTACAGAGCAATGGTATGAAAAGGGGAAAGTTGCTCTGAAGCTCATGGAATGTTGGTTTTCGCTCATACTAGCCGAATTATTAGTCTTCTGCAGCCAACAAGCTCGCGTTCTCTTCTTTCGGTTGTACAGACCCGAGCTCGACTTGTTGAGGTGGAGTGGTGTTGTTGGTGGTGACGGTACCGTAGGAACATTTGGCCTTCAAGTAGTAAGCGACGTAGAATAGATGGCCAGCGGTGACAAAGATCCATGACATGATTGCCAGACCGCCGAATAGTTCTGTATTCCAGAAGAATATGACCTGAATAGATAGTTTGGTGGTAGATTGCTTAGAAGTCTCTAGTAGATTGTCTAGAAGTTTGTGTCTCTATTCTTAGTTTTTGAGATGGAGTGATCGTCTAGAATAGGGTTGGGAATCGATTTGCAGCAAACAGTAATTCCCTTTTATAACAGGCTTAGGTAAAGTTCGGAGAACAACTTTTGCGAAGAGCGAAGTCATGGAAACACAAGTAAGCTAAGAAATTGATTTGAGGCGTTCAAAGTTACTCATTCCATTTTTTATAGTACAGCCTTTAGGAGAAAGAATTACTTCTTTCTGCGCATTTCTAGTATTGTTTAAAGTTCCCTCTCATAAATTTCAATTCATACAACTCACAATAGCGTCCTTGAGTAGAGAGAACGCTTCACAGAGACTGCTCTGGATACTGAAAACGCTGTTTCTTTCCGCTTCTGGTATTGTCTCCTGCATGATCTGGGTGACTGCTGGATCAGAAATCCAAAGACCGTATCGAGCGAATGTGATCCCTGGATGTTTTTGATAGAAAATAATTCCGGTAGGTTTTTTCATCTGTACTGGTAGAAAGTAAACCATGTAGCGTTTACTTCCGAGTAGATCATCAATGCTCTTAATTTTGAACTTTGTTCCTAGTGAACTATCAGTATTGAAAAGCCGGGAAAGTCTTTTTGATTTTCTTCCGACTTTGCGAGCTGATTATAGATCTCAGCGACAGATAAACAAGATAAGGTATTTTCAGCTCTACTGGCTCAAAATAATATGAATGAGAAACATATGACTATTCCCACAGCCTAGATACGGACTTCTGACTCTCGTGGGAAGAGTCATTTTTGCCTTATGAAATTTTCCAAAAGTGTGGAAACCCATAGAATCTAGTCTAGTTCATTTGAGAATTCCTGGCTTTTCCGGCCTTTTAACACTTCCAACTTCCCTTTTGAAAGGATTCACTACGATGAAACTCTAGCAAATATTCTTATCCTTTCGAAACTTACACATGGTAATCTAAAGAGCAAGACCGAAATTTAAATCTTACCCAAGAAAAAGACAATGATAGCCGGTGGCAGTGACAAAAACGGAACTTCCGCATGATCGTGGTTCTCCGGGTTGGTGAACTGTTCATAGACACCAGTCAGATATTCGTCTGTGGTCAGTGATCCGAAGTATCCGCTAATGTTCATTGGGCTTCCAGGCATGGTAGTAGAGAAGGCGCTGATGGTGATGAATAGGTTTTGCAACTGAAAAGGTTTATTATCGATTTTTAATGGTATGTCCAAGTTGTATTAGACTCAGTAACACCCCGCAAAAATCTTTACAAGCCTCACTGAAAACTGGTGTTATAACGGAGGGGCGGCGGTTTTTTGCCGCGCGGATTCCTAACCTTTCGACCGACTTTCCCGCAAGAATTTCGGAAAAAATGAGCTTTTAACGATCTTTTCTGATTGTCACTGAAGTGACCTTCTCTGTAAAGTTCAGAGTTTGAAAAAAAGTAACCCACCACGTATCCGAGAAGAGCGGTGTTCAGAAGTCCAACTTTCTTCTCCAAAAATGAGAAGGAAACCGCACCCAGAATTCCCAACAGCGATCCACATGAACGCAAGAATCCCAATGCGCTGATGGACATTCCGTGTTTCTGTCCATACGAACCGGCAAGCTGAAATTCCATGTTACAATACTCGAGCTTCACGGATTTCTAACTTCCGTGAAAAATTCATTCTTTTCCTATGAAAGTTATCGCAAATTTGGAAAACATGTAGAAATACCAAAGAATTACTGCCTTTCGTGATAAGGAATTTCGCCTTATGAAATTTAAAAGAAACATAGTCTAGTGAATTAGAGAATGAAAGACTATAAAATTATTCCTGCTTTCCCAGCCAATTTTGATTTTGTGAATACTTCCATCCTTCCCAACTCACATTGTCGAAACCCAACACGGTCATGAAAAGCAAGGAGAGTCCGAATGCTGCCAGGAAGCTTGTTTGATTAAAGTAACTGCAGCATGATGTTGGTTTATCGTCAGTTCGTTCTTCTTGTTTTCCTGAAGGTTGTTGTACAGAACTATGCGAAATGATCTCTGATGCCGTAAAGCATTATTTAGAATCATTTCTATTGTTTGAAACATGCACGCTTGGCCTCGCTACGCTCGGGGCCTTTTTTCCCACACACACACACTCTCTCTCCAATCCGAATGCGACCATAACTAATGCTAGTACTCAGTGAAGTCAACACTGATTGGATCCAGAAAAAAATCAGATTGGATTCCAGTTTTTCCCAAGCTAGCTGTGGTTGGATCCAATCTGAGTTGCCTTCTCTGAGTATTGCTAAACGCCGTGCTAGAAAGACGAGAGTGAGGAAGTTGACACAGCATAAAATGGTTAATTTCACAGTGTACTTGGGTCTCCAAGAGTTGGTTCTTCACAAAAGTTGTTCTCCCAACCAAACCTAAGCTTATTATGAAAGGAAATAACTGTTGGCTGCAGATTGCAGATCAATACACGAAGTCATGAACACGCGATTTTACAATGTGTCAAATTCCTCACACCCGTCTTTCTAGGACTCTGTTTTTGCAATAGTGATAAATAACACTCACCAACGGTCCTTCGCGCCAAGTCCGGTGTCACACGATATATGTAGTTGAGAACGTGTCTCTCCAAAATCCACGAGATTGTGTTGTAAAAAAAGATAATAACACAAGACTGGGTCCAGGATAGCTTATCGAACATGTACCCAGTTGATATTGGCAGTATGACGGATGATAGTTGGTCTATGACGGTCATGCGAGCGTTTTGCGCTGAAAGTGTGTTTTTTCTTTTGTTATCCCATTTCTCCCTAATCCTGGGAAGCAGAGCTTTTTTTCCTCCCATAACAGTTTTTTTCCTCAAAAACTAGGTCAGATCTACAAGTAAGCATCTAACAGCAAAGCTTTTTTTCCTCCCATAACAGTTTTTCCTGAACAGCAAAGCTTTTTTTCCTCCCATAACAGTTTCCCCCCCCTCAAAAACTAGGTAAGTTCTACAAGTAAGCATCTAAACCATCTATAGGTTGGTCCATTTTCTGACTGTTTTTGTGTTATGTACTTTCCATGGTCATTAGGCGCAAATTTGTTTTTGAAAAATCCCAATAGGTTATTTTGGATAATAAGATTACGCATAAAAGTATACCTAATATCTAGGGTTGAGAATGCCGCGCGCCCGATTTTGCCGCGTGCGGCGAAAAACCACCGCCATTACGCTAATGGCGAATTCATAAGATGCTCATATATGACCATTGACTCACTAGAAAGACTGATTTCTTTCTGATTTGTCTGCACGATCACCACGATCCAGTCCTTGGTGAACGCTAGTCTCTGTGCTTCTGAAGCGAGTCGAGAGATTGATGCGAAGCAAATGGCGCCAACCAGCGATAACTGAAAATGTTGTTGATGAACTGTTAGACTGTTTGCGCCTACTGACCACATAAAGTAATCCCAAATTATCCCTGTCTTTCAAGTAGAAGCAAGCGCAGAAGAAACTGGCCGATAAAGCGACGGAAATGTTGTTGATGGCCAGTGAAGTCTGAAGAAGGTTTAGTACAGAACCTTTTGTTGTCTTTGAAGAAGTGAATACCGTAATCATCACTGTTACTCAATTATAAATGGAATAAAGTCATGCTTGGTATAAACGCTGAGACATTCATGACCATTCTGCGGCCACAATCGGCCTTGGTGCATTTAGGCTTAGACATGGTCAAGATGGCTTGATTTGGGGTTCCGACCTGGTATACTACGCTGCAGCTATGCTTAAATCCCAGAAACCCCAAGCCTAACCTCCTACATACGGTTGTGGGCTTTATCGTTCATTCTAGGTCTAACGTAAGAAAGGTTTAACAAGTTTTATGTTTTAAGTTTTAGTTTTAACAAGTTTTAACAAGGTTTAACAAGTTCAATCTTTCGAAAACGTAGGTAAACTGAAAGTGGCTATTTAAGTGTGTACAAAATTCTAAAATAACTCAAGTTTTTTTTCTGACCCCTATCTTTCTCTAGACCACTACAGGGTTCAATGTGGCAGATTTTCCACTCTGACCTTATAACACGGTAAAGATGTGTATGTTTACTGTTGCTCTGTGAAGTTATAGAAAGATACACCATCACCTGTAAAACCGACCTGTATAGCTCTGTTCCGATCCGTTTTGTCCAGAACCTTCCCAATGAAAATGAACACGATGAGCTTGATGAAGGCGTCGACGAGCTGTTGTGCAGCGACCCAAGACATACCACCAAGTTTGTGTACGAAAACACCAATAGCGAACATCCACATTCGATCACCCTGAAGTTGATATCATAGTCTCAACTCGGGTCTTTTTTCATCTAATATGCATTAAATCGAGTACCTTGAAGATGCAAAGCTAATTATCAAGTTGATCGATCCGCGCGCTGCTGCGCGGTATAGGTTTCAAACTATTTTTGAAAGCTAGTCTCTTGATACAATCGATATTACGTTTCTCCTGTTATCTTTTCTCCCAAACTTCTCTCACGCTTACTTAACTTATCACCCATCGACTAAGCGCTTTTGCTCCGTGATTGATTAAAGTTTAAAAGTGATGAACTCTGGTATAAACTGGCGAACTTTGTTAGCGTTTAGTCACAGATGACAAAACACAAAAAAGTTGATCGAAAGAGATCA
Organism: Caenorhabditis parvicauda; assembly: GCA_963978915.1. Classification (NCBI taxonomy): domain Eukaryota; kingdom Metazoa; phylum Nematoda; class Chromadorea; order Rhabditida; family Rhabditidae; genus Caenorhabditis; species Caenorhabditis parvicauda. The sequence goes on from OZ022254.1 coordinate 1,561,443, forward strand.
TTTCGAGTTGGCAACGTAAATTGACGCACGGAAGTTGTCTCGTGTCGCGGGAACGACAACTATGGACCGAAAACTATATTTTAAAGTTTGTCCTAGTGAAAATGGTCTTAATCGGTTGAAAAATACTACTTTGATTTAATACTTCTATCGACTTTTCATGTTTCAGAAACAAGTCATTGTCTCAAAGTGTTTGAAAGATGTAATCTACTTACAGCAGCATTGAAAAAAGTTTAATTCACTGATTCTTCAAAATCACTCGAAAAATGAAACTAACCATTGTAGTAAACAAATACGCAAAGTTCAACGCAGTTGTTTTCTCTTGGAAAAATTGTCGAATCGACCACATTTTCCCAGGGTTCTGAAATACGAAAAATTGAAGTAGTCAGGAGTTATCAACAAAGAAATGAAGGTAATGAAGGTTCTGGTGAACTTTATAACTAAACGAGTCGGCACAGATTACAAGACGGCTACTGATAATAAAACAACTCGATGAAAGCAGATAAAATGAGCAAAAAAAACATCTTGATGATAAATGGGAGAATTTTATGTGAATGTTCGGTCGAGTTATCTTGAAATATAGTCCAATAAACGGACTCTAAGATAAGCCTCTTTTGTCGTGTACCCCCTAAAAGGCTCCTGAATGTGATTATATTTTTGTTTGAACTCGAGAGAACTGTTATGAAGTGCAGTTTGAAAGGTTGAATTTCGATTCTAAATCAGGAACCCCCTGGTATGATGCGTGTACAATTTATGAGCCTTTTCGCATTCAAACGTCTTCAAAAGTTTAAATTCAACGATTTTGTCTAATATCCCCCATTTTTTCCTGTTTAAAATCCCGCGTCGTGTCCTAATCTCGATCTGCAGTTTGCAGCCAACGGTAATTTACCTTTCATCATAAGGATAGGTTGGAAAAACAACTTTTGTGAAGATTTGAGTATTGGGAACGTGGGTAAACGAAAAAAAGAAGATTAGAAAAAAAAGTCGGATCTGTCCCTGCGCATGCCTCGCGAGTGAGTGGGTTGGGGGTTTTTCAACTTATTTTACAGTAAATAGCGGAAATGATTGAGGTAGGCGGGTTGTGCGCGCACTGTGCATCATTCAAATTCATCACCAAACATGTTTGCGTTAGGTGTGTATGATGTGTGTGTATGAATTTGAATACAAATGATCGCTTGAAGGCTCAAAGAAACAAGAAGGAAAAGGGGAGGAGTCTGAGCACATAGAACGGCCGGATTTGTTGTAATCTTAGAATAAGCAAACGTTTCTTCTGATTAAAAGTTCAATCGAAAAGAGTGGTGACCCGCTACGCTCAAATCGTGGTCTCCCCGACGTCATATTTTGAGTTCTAATAACTTTGCTCCTAGTAAAGATATCAGCTACTTCTTTTTTTTGGCAGACAAATGGTCTAAATTTCTTCCAAACGAAGGTTTAACTCCAAAACTTTGGGTGGACCGGCATCGGACCGTAAATGGGCGACTATCGTCCCGGACATGTGTCGCCCAATTACAGTCCATGTGTCGCCCGGTTGGATGAAACGGGCGACACATGGACTGTAATTGGGCGACACATGGACCGTAAATGGGCGACACATGTCCGAGACGACTGTCGCCCATCTACGGTCCAATGCCGGTCCACGAAAAGTTTTGGAGTAACATTTCCCAAAACTCGCATTCGCGCCGCATTGCAGGACCGCAAAGTCAGAAATTTTGACATCTTAAAGAATCTCAGTTTTGGTATAACTTTTACGAACGTGGGGGTGGTTCTGATAGGAAATTCTGAGAAACGAACGAATCTGGAAGAAAAATTAGGTTTCTGGGCTTCCAAGCCTTCAAGCTGCCCAGTAATGGAACTGGTCTCTCTGTTTTCAACTAAACGTAGAGGGCCTAGATATTCAAACTTCAAAAAAGTTCTCTAAAGAAATGAGAAAACGAGTAGGTCAGAATAGTGCATTGCCGGGCTGACACTTGTTTACTGAGTTTTTCTGTTCTCATCCTCCCTCTCCGCTCTTTTTTGTTGGATTTAATTAATGAGCCGAGGTAGAGATTGGACTTTTGGTTGTTTCAAGAGATTTGAGCTCCTTGAAGTATCGAAAATGATAGGTTTCATAACCTCGGTTAGTAATTTCGATAATGGCACTAATTCATGAAATATTTTCCTGCCATCTTTGGAAACCTGGTATATTGGGTACCAGTTGCAAGCCAATACGAGCGTTTTTGAAACTAAATAGACGGCAGGCGAACTGGACTCTATTTGACAAGAAGCAAAGAACTTGGAGTGAGAAGATCATAACTACTAAAAATATTGATTCATGGTCATGGTATCAGTACGAAATATTGATTACGATAGAATATAGATATTATTGAGCAATAACAGTCAAGCATTAGGAAATGGTTCAATTAAATCTCGAAAAAACATTGGATTTTTGCTGGTTTCAGTGCAAACTATTGATTTTGGCAGAATATACCTTGAATAATGAACTAAACTCATTATTGACCAAAACCAGTCAAGCGTAGAGAAAAGGTTTAACTACACCTTAAATAATGGAATTTTATTCCGACTGCTCGGAAACCATGGAGCCGCTTGCGATGCCCACCTTTTACAGTCAGGTTTCTTTGTCTGATAAGCGAATTCTGTCAAAAAAACGTGCACTGCCGACAAGATAACCCTTTGCTGCTCGGGGCCGGCAGGACACAATACGTTTCTGTTGGTAAATTGAGTTAATGATCGGACGATACGAACAGAGAGAGAGAGAGAGAGAGAGAGAGAGAGAGAGAGAGAGAGAGAGAGAGAGAGAGAGAGAGAGAGAGAGAGAGAGAGAGAGAAGAGGCGAGCTGCAATCGCTATCAGTATCAGTATTGGTGGCCAGACAGGTGATTCGTACCGAACTGAATGAAATAGTGCAGGCTACTGTAAGGGGTGGAAGTTTTCCTCGAACATGAAATGGCATGGTGAAGTGGGTAGTGTCCCTGCCCCACATGGCATAGGTTCGATCCCGACACGGAGGTTATAGTTTATGTCCGTAGCTGAGTGAAGGACACATTTATGGCAAGATGGCCTTCAGAATACCACTAGAAGATTGTTAGGGACGAAAGTTATAGCAACATTTAAAAGCTTGACGGATAGTATCATCTTTAAATCTCTTTCTCTTCCTCTATCTCTCTCTATCTCTATCTTTCCAGTAGTAAATAAGAATGAATCACATATCTTCCTCTACCTGTAAAAAAGTCTGACCTCCGTAAATCGGTTTCTCAGTTACCGTAGCAGTTTCGCTTCGAAAAACTTGAACGATTAAGTAATGCGCCCTTAATTTCAATGGACTGAAAGTAGGAATAATAATTTAAATCCACAAAGATCTAACTGTTCGTTGTGAGAGTCCCGACCCTACCGTACTCAGTTTACAAAAATGCGACTGCCGCGAGTTTGAAATCGGTTAGACTTTTTGCTAGATATGTGTGAATGGAGATAAAGGTTTAAGTCATGGGATGGAATATCGGCATTGCTTAAAAACATGAATTTGTGTATTTGATCTGAGAAAACCACATCGAGCTAAATGTGATCGTCATCGATTAGACGCGTTGCACGGAAATTATATTGAACGAAAATTTGCTGTAGAGCACGTTCGCACATCAATATTTTTCAATTGTCCTATTTTTCTCATCTCAACAAGCGAATTTGATTCGCCAATTGATGTTGAAAAATTGCAAATCATGTAACTTTCCTTCGTTACTAGCTTTTTAACATGAATTTTGAAAAAACCTCAGAGAAAAAGTTTCAAAACTACAGTAACTGTAATTTGATCTACAGCGATGCAGGATTTACGAAGGGGCGGGGTTTGTGCTCGCTGCTTATTGGTCGCCTCCCCTCGCTGCTTGATCCGACACTTTTCTACTTCGCGGCTTGAAAAATAATGTTCCGTCAAAGTGGTTCATTCATCACACTGTTCAAATTTTGGAAATAAATAGAATTTTCATCACTGAAACAGGTGGGGCAGCCGGGACTGAGACCGATTTGTTATATGATGAAACGCTATGTTCGGTGTCAAGATGATTTATCGTTGTTTCACGGAAGAAAAATAGCGGAGAAATCGCCTCCAAAAATCACTTTTTTTCAATAAAAATATCTGAATGTGCGATTTTGTTACTAAAAGAGGGAAAAAGCGACTCTGAGCGTAGCGAGGACTACCTGCTTGTAATAAAGATAGAAACTTTTCAGGTCAAAGCAATCGTCCTCTACGCAGCAACAGTTCCATTCAACTTCCCTGAGCACATCACATCCAAGTTGCTTCAACTACAAGCCTCATTAGGTGTCTAACCTTGATTATTAACTCGATGATCGTCCATTGTTCTCAAAATGACGACTTCAAAATTGGTATGATAACGTGGCGCCACATTTTGTTGACAAATTGACCTCCAATTCGGTGATTTTCGACAGTTTCAAGAAACTCTCTGTACCAATTTTGAAGATTTACCTTCAAAATTTCTCATTTATATTCTATTCCATGGGTCCGTCCCCACATAACCGTTGTTTTCAGTTTTATTTTGAAATGAATATTGTTTCTTACACATGTGGTCTCGCTTGCTTGGTCAGAGTGCCTTAATCCTATTTGCATGATGTTTTTAACTAATATTTTAGCGTTTCAGAAGACTTTTCTGCCGATCACGGGATAATTGAGTGTGAGTTTTTTTTGCTATTTTGAACAATGTTTAGAGGAAATGAGAGGTTTTATATGCATCCGACGATTTTGTCTAATACTCACTTTTTACATAGAAAAAGTAACAGTTGTGAATTTTTCATGTTTCCACGAGAAATTTTAGAACGTTCATTGTGCAACTGGAGTTTCGAAGTCGGTATTTTGACTAATTCTTCTCACTGTTCAAAATCCCGCGTCATGTGTCAATCTCGATCTGCAGTCTGCAGTTAACAGTATTTTACCTTTTTAGGTGGAGAAACAACTTGGTTAAACTAGGAAAAAAAATTGATTAAATATTAGACAAAATTCCTTGTTCTATCGTGTTGTGATCGAGCGCTACTGCGGGTTACTGTACAAAGTACAGAGTGTACTTTATTGACGAGAAGCTCTCTCTCCTCGATATCAACCCAGAAACGGTTGCCAACAACGTTCTTTGGTTCGGTTGATGTTAAGGCGATAAGGAATGAAAAACGCGCACACTGACCTGTGCCTCTGCGATTCCATTCTTTCTTTCTCCCTCTATCTCACCCTCTTCTGTATAGGGTATACAACCACAAAACAACACTACCCCGAGCCTCCTCACTTGTTTACGTGTTGGCTGTTCCCTTTTCACTTTGGCACGTGTTTAACCACTATTTTCGTCCCACTAAATGCGTCAATTTGTGAAAGACACAGCGCTCAACTTGTCCACACGGCGTCTCTCCCTTACAATGTCTTTAAAAACTCGGCCATACATCAGTACATCTTGCAGCACAATTGTCTGATATCCAGCCGCACTCCTCCTTCCCTAGTTTGCCCGCGCACATATCTAGCAAAAAGTCTGACCGATTTCAAACGCGCGCCAGACGCATTTCTGTAAAATGAGTACGGTAGGCCTACCCTAGGGTCGGGACTCTCACAACGAACAGTTAGATCTTTGTGGATTTAAATTATTATTCTTACTTTCAGTCCATTGAAATTGAAGGCGCATTACTTAATCGTTCATGTATTTCAAAGCGAAACTGCTACGGTAACTAAGTAACCGATTTACGGAGGTCAGATCTTCACAAAAGTTTTTTTCCAACCTTACCTAAAGCACGGTAAATTACTGTTGGCTGCACCAAGATTAGGGCATAGAGCGGGATTTTGAACAGTGAAAAGTGAGGAATATTAGACAAAATCGTAGAAAAAAAAACCTAAACCTAAATCATTCTTGACTGATTAACTATGGAATTTGGCAGGACCTCCAGCAACCTACGTGCGGTTTGACCTTTTCCAAGTGTGGATTAGATGTAAAAAATTTTGTGGAATTTTCATAGCTCCCAAAGTTCAATTGAAGGTGCTTGGAAGACACATGATCTTGATTTGCCAGCTTTCAGAAGATAGGGCTCGTTTAGGGTGTTTATTGACCAAAACCCACTTTTCACACGTTTTTAGAACCATAATGAAAAAAACTGATTGTAAATTGTCCCAGACTTCCATAGTTTTGTAGTCCTACGGCACTTCACGTAGGTTGCCCCCCCTGAGTAACATTCTAAATGTCTGAGTTTCTCGGAAACAGGCAAGAATGAGAGTTTTCTCATTCGAGTCTTGGATTAAAAGTTGAGATGGCTGTTGTCGAGTGTAACAATAACTCAAAGTACACACCACGTCTTGCGAACTTTGCGTTTGGATCATGTCGCTACGTGATATACGAACCTCTTCTGAATCATTCATGCTCTCAATGACTTTTTGAAGTTCCAGCCCAGCTCTCACTAGCCGACAGAGTTGACAGGAACGTCAAATTTCAATTAAATTTCAGAATGCTCTCGGCGTGCGGAAAGCGATCAAAACTGATGAACTCGGTGCGGTGAGTTTTCATTGATGATTCTGCGCCGACCCAGTGCGGGTTCCGGAAGTGGTGTGAGGCGGCGTTCCTGTTTATGCGCCAAGGGTGGACAGAGACGCAGAGGCCCTGTTAGAGAGTGTTCTGTGTACGTGCACCCGGCGTTCCCGGGGTGCCAGATCATGCTGACGCACGTGCGAGAGAGTACATGAGACAGCGAGACGTCGACGCGGAAGGGACGGGAGAGATAGCGCTCTGTTTTTAGAGACCATTAGTGTTGTATCGCAAGGACAGTGTGGTACGCCGGCTAATATATAGAGTTTGTTGGAGAGGTATACACAAAGTATAGCGCACAAAAGTGAAAAGTGTAAGCAAAGAAAATCGATAATGTAGATCAAATTTCAGTTACTGTAGTTCAAAAAATTTTACTTTTCCTACTGTTTTTCGTCCCAGATTCACAAATCGTAACGTAAAAATGTTTGAAGTAGGTAAAAAAAATCGTTGGGAACAGTCCGCAACGTTCAATATGTCTAGTGAAACATTTTTAAAAGTACAAACACTTCCGAAAATGACTTATGTCTTTGCTGAGGTGTGTGGCATCTTTCCATCCCCTTGTAAATCTTCACACTTTCGCATCTATAATCCCTGATATTGCAGATATTCGAGTTCCACCAAGCATGTTTTCGCCTGCGTCTTGGGCTCCGGTGTTGCCGGTAGTTCCGTCGCGTACCATTTGACCAAAAGAAACATCAAGGATGTCCTACTGCTCGACAGAGCACCCGGTGAGTATTTTCTGGTGACATAGGGAATCTCTGGTAAATGATATAACATTTTCCCTTTGCCTTCTCAAGCCATATTCTCTTTTTATTACATCAGAGAACTGTTCGTGTCCAATAATTATTTGTCCGTTTTGAAACATTTTTTAAACACTCGGTTGGCAATGCAATTGACTTGGATTTTGGTTTCTAGGCCTTCTTGACGTTAAAGATGATGTTATAACAAACTGCATTGTCAATAGCATTGCCGATCGATTGCCAATGATTGTCAGTATGCCGATGCCTAGTTACTCATTTGCTCCATTTCACGACAGTATTCTTCAGCATTACAGATCCCACTTTTTTGAAAATTGCATGTGAATTCTATTTTTGGCCATAACTCCTAAACGAGGTCGGTGAAGCAACTTCTGAGAGCAGTTCCCCATCGTCTTCACCATATTTGAAAACCTATGAGAGAACTCAGACCTCATAGATTCTCCGGGCTTTCATATACTTCCCATGTTAGGTTTGGTTGGGAGAACAACTTTTGTGAACAGCCTAGACTCAAGCTCGGGTAACCAAATACGAGTATTATAATGAACTATCATAGTATTATAATGAAGAATACGATTATTATAATGCCAAAAACCAAAACTTATTTTTCATTATAATACTATGATAGTTCATTATAATACTATGATAGTTCCTTATAAAACTCGTATTTGGTTACCCGAGGGAACGCAAGTATACAGAAAAATTGATCATTTTATGATGAGGAAACTTCCTCACTCTCCTGTCTTCCTAGCACCGCGTAGTCTTCCTTGACCGTAGTTCAGGAATAATCCAGTAAGTTAATAAAAAAGCATCAGATACAAATGTTTATATTTCTCATGGAATCACTATTCAGCGGTAGCCTCGCCAACCGGCACTTCTTTCCACTCGCCGGGTCTTGTGACAGCCAGTCACCCAGCACACAGGTACAAGCCAATCCTTGCCTACTCCATTGGTTTGTACGCTCAACTTGAACAAGAGACTGGTGTCGTGAGTGATTTTCTCATATTTGAAAATTTAATCTAATTTTTGACGGTATGAAAGTTTTGAGAACTCGAAAATGAAAAATTAGAGGGAAAAATGAAGTATTAATTATTGAAAAGAAAAAAAAAAGTTATGACGTAAACCTACACAAAAATCCAAATAGTGTCTTTGTTCATCTGGCACTTCCCACCCTACCTTCTCTCTAACGTGGTAACGTGATCAAGGTGTTGTCCGATGCATATCTCCCGGTTTATACGAAGTTTAATCAGAAAGTTCTAACATTCCACACGAAAATTAAAAGTGAAATTTGCGAGTTACTGTAGCGCCAGGGGTGGCAAGAGTACGTGAGGGGGAGAGACGCAGACACGATGAGACAGTGTGATACTGTAGGAGTCCTCTAAACAGTAAGACGGAAGATTTGCAGTGTAGCAAGAAAGTATTATTGTGGTTATTAACGGTTCGAGTCACGACAAAACGATCCCTCAATAACCACAAAAATCAACACGATGCACAATAACATTCTACGCCACCTGCTTTTCATACAAGAAAACATCGAATTTCAGAAAATCGACTTCAACCAAACGGGAACGATCAGACTGGCGACGAATCAACAACGACTGGATGAATTCAAACGATATGTATCCAGGGACTATTTCAAAGATGGAGACGTGTGCAAGACAAGCCTTCTGACACCTGACCAAGTCAAGGACATCGCTCCAGATTTGAACACTGACAAGGTTTCTTCATTCAATTGCATTGAATTTTTATTCCTATGGCTTAGGTTGAACCTTAAGCTGACCCAAACCTAATCTAAGCTTAAAATGTTCACAGCAAATCCTACCAACGTTTACTCTTAAAGAAAACATAATCAAGCTAACAACTAAAACGCTCATGCTATTTGCCAAGATTTCATAACTTTTAAGCGGTTGAGAAAAAAAAAACTATTCACAGCAATTATGAGAGCTGTCTTCATGCATGCAGCTGACGTTGGATAATTGACTAGTTCTATATCTTCGTACATCCGTGTAGTACTATTAAAGTACCCTGTGTCGATCGTAGATCTATATCAGTCTTTATTAACTCAAAACTCGCCTTTATATACAATTTACAAGGGTTCTAGAACATTCTGGAACGAAATCGATTTTGTTCCCACAGTCACAAAAAACTGAATTTAAAGGTACTTGGTGCTCTTCACACGACCAACGACGGTACCATCTCTGCCAGAGGGCTCACCCACGCATTGGTGTCAGGCGCCAAGAATGGTGGAGCTCAAGTGGTGGAGGGTGCGATCCCACAGTTTATCAGATATGACTCGGTGAGTTTTTATTCTCAATTATGTTTGTATATTTTTTATCGAAAAAAAGAACGTTTTTATGCTTTTATAGTGGTATTTACTTATAAATTCAAGAATTTTGAAGCTGATCAGACAAAAATTGAAATTGTAACGAAAATTTTCGAAAATAGTGGAATTTGAATGAGAAATTTCAATAATTTCTTTGTTCAGACCATTTTCAATTGTCTCGGATTCATTTTTTTCAGAATTTTACCATTAAAAAATCTAAAAATACTATCTAATTCCAGGAACAACACCATTGGATCATCGGACTGGAAGACGGATCCCTAGTGACCACCAGAAACCTCATCAACGCCGGTGGAGTATGGGCGAACAACATCGGAAGTCTATCCGGTCACGACATTCCGGTCGTCGTTGTTGAACATCAGTACGCAGTATTGAAGGTTTCTTTTTTTTGAAATATTAGTAAGAACATTGACTTTGGGAGAGAAGCCTTTAGTTTTTTCATGACATCGAGCGCCTCCTCTTACCTTGTCCTTTTTTGAACGAAGAGTGAAAAATACGAATAGTTTATTCCGAGAGCTGAAAAAATAGCGGTTGTGATTAGAAGTAGGCATTTAGTAAAATGCATCCCGTTTTTTTGCAAACGTGAAAAACGTGATGTGGGTTACTATGAACACCTCGTTTTTAGGCTTAGCTTAGGCTGGGGCTAGCTTAAGGTTCAACCTAAGCCTAACAGAACAAGGTGATTGGGATGTTCTGAACAAAGTAATCAATCTTTGAAAAAAACGGGATGCCGGGTGCAACAAAGGGTTTTTTCTCATTAGTGACCCCAATCAATATTTTTTCGCCGGTTCAAAAGATTGAAGGAAAAAGTATTTTTAAAAAAGTTGGAAAAACGAGAGAAGGGTTTTAATTTGAAAAAATTCTTTCCAAAACCTCGACGTTTTCAGCCGAAGTCAACTCCATCAGACACCCCAGCGATCATCGACCACGACAGCACTTTCTACGTGAGAAAAAGTGGTGATGAACTTCTTTTCGGTGGTTTTGAGCCACTCGATAAAACAGTTATTAGAGAGGACTGGCACAAGAACGTCCCATCTGGTTCGTTTTTTTTCTATAAGTTAGTACTGAAAAAGGCATATTCCGATGGACGATGTGAAGTTCGGTTCTCTTCGATAAGTGAACAAAATAGATTCTTCTCTCTTAAAAATGCCTTGATCGAGTCGGAGCGATAATTTTTTTAAAACTATTTTTCCACTGAGATTCAGAAATTTACAGAATTTATTAAGCTAAAGTCGCTAAGAGATCGAGAAAAAATATCGAGCCGATGTAAAAAAAAAACTTCTCCGGTCACAGTGTAGCGGTTTTACCGCGAAAACTTAAAAATTACGTTGCCAAGTAACCAGCAAAAAAAGAATTGAAGACTGGTGTTAGCAAGGATCGCTACGCTCAAAAGTTTATTGGTTAGCGACCTCAACTTTTTAAAATTGTCATTATGAGATAGGGCATTAGCTTTGTCCTAATCTGTAAAGGAGTGTCAGACTGTAATCGTAAAGATCAATTTGTAGTAGAGTGTCATTTTTCATCTTCAAAGAATTCCAAATCATCACTTTCAGAGGGTTCCAGAGGCGTGGTGGCCGATTTCTCACGACTCGACGACGCTTTCAAGCGTGCCCAGGAGCTGATTCCCTCACTGCAAGACGCGTCGGTTGATGCCCGTGCAGCAGTCTTCAGCATGACCCCCGATGGTTACCCGCTTGTAGGACCATTCGACAAAAACTACTGGGTCTCGACCGGATTCTTGGGTATGTTTTAACTTCATACCACAGTGTATCAAGTTTGGCAAGTTCGTGAAGTGGGCGTGGCTTTGAGAATTATCGAATCTAGAACTTACACTACATTTCCGCTATCAATACTGGTTAGTCTCCTAGGAGAATTTTACGGTAACGTTTGAAAATATTTTTGTCCGATGAGGATGAAATTGGGCAGAACACACAGGCAACGCGGCCATGCGAAGCGGAAAATTGAATATATTGATTGATAGGAATGTGCAGTCTTTACCGCAACCAACAGTAATAACGACAGATAAGCGGCGTAGTGGCGGCGGGTTTTTGCCGCGCGCGGTGAATTCTTGACGGGCCGGATTCCCAACCCTAGTCTAACCTGGTTTTTTAAATGTTGAAAAGAACAAAATTCACATTCAGATTATAAACTCTTGTTTTCAACAAGTGTAACACGATTCTCATCTTTCTTTTTTCACTTTACCTGTTTAGACGGAGTCAGCAGCGGTGGTGGAATTGGAAAATACCTGGCTGACTGGATCGTCGATGGAGAACCGCCAGCAGAACTGTTCGACACTGATGCCAGCAGATTTGAACGATGGGCTGGAAGAAAGTGAGTTTCTTTTTTTCTCTCTCTCTCTCTCTCTCTCTCTCGAAATTCCGCCAAATAAAAAAAAACGGTCAGTGGTTTGTGTTTTTGTTCTTCATTTTTCATGTCTCAAGGGCGGTCACGGCATACGACGAAAGGCAAGAAATCAAATTTATAATTATCTGTTTGTAAAATAAAAAAAAAACATTCAATCATAATTACCAGATTCATCACGGAACGAAGCAAAGAAACCTACTCCTCGTACTACAACTGGTCTCAGAACGATCGTCTCGCAGGAAGACCAACCAACCGAATCAGCGGAATTTACGGGCGGCTCAAGAAAGAAGGCGGAGAATTCACGTTCAGAAATGGTTGGGAAGTCTCCAATGGATTCAATTTGGAGCATGGTGAAGGAAGACTCGGATCGTTGATCAAGTGAGATTTTTGTTGATGGGAAACGATAAAATTGCTTCGAATTGTGATTTTCGAAAGATTTTGTATTGATTTTCATAAGAAAATGTGAGATATTGAAAAATAACTTTAATTAGTGGTTTTCCATAGATTTTGTATTTCAGTTTTCATGAAAAGGGTGAAAAATTTGAAGATTTTGTATTTATTTCCATTAAGAACTGCTATTGGTAAATTTCAAAAAAATCTTTTATCAAGTTTCATATGAAAAAGTGAGAAATTGAAAGATTTTTTTATAGATTCTTACATAAAAGGTGAGAAAATGTAAAACAGCTTCAACTGATGGTTTTCGCGAGTTTGGTGTCACTTGCATCGTAGAGAAATTCAAAATGTTGAAAATTTGAAATAATAATCAAGAAGGATTTTTTGCTGATTTTTACAAAATTTGTGAAAAAATAGAAAATAATAGATTGTGACATTTTGTGAGATTGGTGTCATTCAAATCGTGGAGAAAATTTGAGAAGTTATGTCAGAAAGATTTTGTTTTGATTCTTTCATCTTAATTTTTCAATTTATTATACGAAAAATCATTATTCTTGGATAACTTGATCATTATTTCAAATTTTCGAATGAATTCAATTTTAATTCCAAGCTCTCATCATTGATGATTTGATATTCAGAGAATACGAGGCAGTCACTCAGAACGTTGGAGTCATCGACATGTCGTGGAAAGGAAAGCTTGAAGTAAAAGGGCCTGATGCAGATGAACTGATGGAATATGCGATTGCCAGCCCTGTAAGATTTCCTAGACAAGAACTGAAAATTAACTTTTTCCCTAAAATTTCTGATGAAAGTATAGAAATTTTGAGTGATTTTTGCTTTTTCGAAGTTATTTGAGGATATAAAGTCCTAATAGAGTGGCAAAAGCCAAGAAATATTGATTATAGAAGTGTTGAAAACTCTGCATAATTCCTTGCATTCAAAGAATTCTGGCGAAAGCTCTGAAAATTCGGTTGAATTACCTAATTTTAATGAAAATTTGAAAGAAAAATGACAAAAAAATTAAAATTTGGTTGAAGTACCTAATTTTAAGGTGAATTTCAGATCCCACCACTAGGCAAAATTGGAAGTGGCCTGATGATCACAAGACAGGGGAGAATCTTCTCACCATTGATGATTTTCCACCACGACTCGCAAAGAAGTGCCTACATTCTGCTCACGGAGCCGGAGAGAGAGACCAGAGATATGTACTGGTGAGGTTTTTGTTTTGGTTAATTTCAAGACGTGACGATCTTTGCGTGTGTTATCGTGTCGCGAGGTAGAGTCTTAGCCTAAGCCTAACATGGGAATGATATCTGTTGTGACTGTAGAAATAATCGATGTTGTTCTAGAAAGTTATAGAACATTGCTTCTGGAATGTTCTAGAACCTTGTTTCCCGAAAGTTCTAGAACCCTTGTAAATTGTATATAAGGCCGAGCTTTCTGTTAATAAAGAGAGAGATAATTCTACTTCTACATTCGACACCTGGAACTTGGATAGTACTACACGGACGTACGGAGAGATAACAACTATATCAAGGTTATGAAGTTGGAAGGCCTGACTCATCTCCAATTTTTGAAATTCGAAGAAAAAGATTTTTTCTTTAAAAACGCATCGTATGAATGCTTTTTCCATATTGATTTTTCATAGAAATATCATTTTCTAAACAAATCGCATGAGCTCAAAATGACATTTTTCTTTGCTTTGCCATATCCCTGAAACCGAGTCGGTTCCGTGATTTTTAGACCGGTTCTATCATCTTCAGCGTATTTGAAAACCTAGGAGATGAGTCAGACCTTCCAATTTTACTGTATCTTAGTAGCATCCCCTTGTAAGCCGAATTGTACCATTTCACACACCGCGGCAAAGGCATAAGACAATAAAACCGCTGCGCAACCGTTTTGCCGACCTCCGCTTTCATTTTCGAAAGTGTTTTTACTTGTTTCACTAGACATATTGAACATTGCGGACCGTTTCCAACGATAGTTTTACCTACTTCAAACATTTTTACGTTACGATTTGTGAATCTGGGATGAAAAAAAGTAAAATTTTTTGTACTACAGTAACTGGAATTTGATCTACTCTATCGATTTTATTTTCTTATACTTTTCAACTGCGTTTACTTTTCAACAATTTCAAAATATCAAGTTTACCATCGGGTACATATCTTCCTCTACCTGTAAAAAAGTCTGACCTCCGTAAATCGGTTACTTATTACTGTAGCAGTTTCGCCTTGAAACACAAGAACGATTAAGTAATGCGCCTTTATTTTCAATGCACTGTAAGTAAGAATAATAATTTAAATCCACAAAGATCTAACTGTTCGTTGTCCCGACCCTAGGGTAGGCCTACCGTACTCATTTTACAAAAAATGCGACTGGCGCGCGTTTGAAATCGGTCAGACTTTTTGCTAGGCGATACTGTATAAAATTGCACGGTGTAACACTTTTGGCCATTTCGTAAGTGGGCGGGACAACCAAGGATGGTCGGTCAAAAATCGCTTAGTTACAAAATTTTCAAGTCGAGGCGTTAACTATATTTTCGATATCAATACTGGTTAGTCTCCCCAAAATATCTTACGACAACAACAATTTTCTTGTTCATTAAAGACTAAAATTGAGCAGAATACATGAAATGAATAGATAAAAAGACCAAAAGACGGCTGCAAAGCGGTCATCCGGAGCGAAAATTTAAATCTATTGATTGGGATCGAATTATTCGCGCCTTTTTGAAACTTCACCCGCACTAGATTTTTTTGATCTTGGCACTCCGTGCGCAGTGTGAGCCGCGTCTAAGAAAAGTGGAAAAATTACGAAAATCGTGAAAAATCACAAAAGTCCATTTCAGGTTGAGAAAAGCTGCAGCTGAGAAACAACTCGATGTGCAAGTTGACTGTGTTTCGGAATACCTCGCTTCGCTCGCAGTTGTTGGACCGAAGAGCAGAGAGGTTTGGAAATTTTGACTCTCTAGGTCATTAAAAAGTTGAAAACATCATCCAACTAATTCGAAAGTTGAAAAATAGAAGTCGAACAAAAACTTGAGTTGGAATTCATTTTTACTATTTTCTATGATAATATTCAATCGATTAATAAGCAATAATTCACAGAAAAATCAGTTTTATTTTTTAAACTTGAGACCAGACCAGTGCCAGCAATAGCACGGGTAGCTGGTTATCATAAATCGTGATAGGAGACAATTTCTAAGCATAAAATGTCTATTAATTAATATGACGCATATCTGGTGTGACTTCAGTGTTATTTAGTTGTTTTTTGGTGAGTGTACAAAGATCGGCTCGCTTCTCGCAGTAATATTGGTGATGTGGTCACGTGGTTCGAAGATCAGTCCGTCAGCCAGTCAGTCAGTCAGCACGTGTAAGCTCGGCTTGCTTCTCACAGCAATGTCGGTGGTGTAGTGACGTGGTTTCAAGGTCGATCCGTTAGCTAGTTAAGCCATTTCGTCAGTCAGCCAGATAGGTGAAATTAAACAAGATTAGTACATGACATAAAGAAAAAAAAGGTGATTTTAGAGTGACTGAGTGATGCAAAATGAAACAAGATGTATTATTTTACAAGAGAAATGGGATTTGAATTTATTTGAAAATTCTCAATAAGAATCAATCAATAAATCGATAAGTGATCATTGATAATTCATTAAATGTCAATCATTTCATTGAGTGTTAATGAATAAAGGAATGAGTTTAAAAAATCAATAATCAGACATGTGCCAATCAATAAATCGATAAGTTTTCAGTTTTTCCTCGAAATATTTTCCCGTTTTGCAGCTTCTCTCTCTCCTCACCAAATCTGATCTGTCAGACGAAGGATTCCCACAGAGATCGACCAGAATGATCCGACTTGGACCGGTCGGAGTGGTGTGCGCAAGATCATCGACCTCCACCGGCCAGCTCTCCTACGAGTTGTTCCACAACAGAGCCGAGACCCTCAACCTGTACAATGTGAGATTTTGCTTACTTAAAATTATGATTAATCTCACATTAACTGAATCTCAAACATGAGGAATTTCTGAGATATAAGAGATTTAACAGACTTGGTACTCTGGCAGTAAGACTTGGTAATATGACAGTAAGACTTTCTATTTTAGCAGTAAGACCTGGTATTCTAGCAGTATGTCTTGGTTCTCTTGCAGTAAGACTTGGTATTCCGACATTAAGACTAGGAAAAGGTTCCAAGTAAGACTTGGTAAATTTTTCATAAGACCCGGTAAGTTCGTCATAAGACCTGGTAACCTCCATACCAGGTCTTGCACTTTTGGTATTGGAGGTTAAGAGGATCTTACTACAAAGTTACATGGATCTTATGTGGATCTTAGTCAAGTATTATAAAGTTTCAATTTCCCGAGAATAGAACGCCGCAAGCTATAAAGTTGATCGGATGGGATTCCGAATCTTGTCTTGGTATTCTTGCAGTAAGACTTGGTATTCCGACATTAAGACTAGGAAAAGGTTCCAAGTAAGACTTGGTAAATTTTTCATAAGACCTGGTAACCTCCATACCAGGTCTTGCACTTTTGGTATTGGAGGTTAAGAGGATCTTACTACAAAGTTACATGGATCTTATGTGGATCTTAGTCAAGTATTATAAAGTTTCAATTTCCCGAGAATAGAACGCCGCAAGCTATAAAGTTGATCGGATGGGATTCCGAATCTTGAATTAGACGGTATGCGGAAGTTTAGTACCGCTTCCTGCGGCCAAATCGACGAGATTTGGCGGTGGTTTTCCGCCGCTTGACAAAAGTGAACACCGCGTGCGACAATTTCTCGCCGCGCGGTTATAGAACAAAGTTACAAAATTGATGTGGCTGGGGACTACAACCCTAGACTGAGCGATATGCGGGTATTCTGCACCGCTTGTCTCTGTCAAAGCAACGCGGAATGGCGGAAGTTTTTCGCCGCATGGAACGGAAACGTTGCGTGCGGATTTTTTGACAAGATAGCCGCGCGGCGAATAGAGTGCCGCAAGCGGAAAAATTTCCCCCATTTCTTTAGAGCTTCTGCAAGTTTTTGATCCATTGAAAAAACGGTGAATAATTTATTGTCGAAGAAAGACAAACGTAACCACAACGACAATTGAACTTGAAGTGAGAATTCCACATAAGACGAAATAACTTAATAGTGTTGATCCTCGGCGACTTGCTCCATTACATCATCTGAGCCGATCACCTGCTCTTCCACCATCACCTCTCCCGAGTTGCTTGTTTCGACCTTGTAGCGAGGGAGCTCATTAGATTTGATGTTTGTAGGAACAGTAACCCTACCGAATTTTTTTGATTCGCTACGTTTCGTGTTTCTGAAAGTTGAATTTTTCTCTCTCTCTCTACGTCTAAATCACTCACAGCACGACTCGGATTTGTCTTGTGAATGTCGTGGCGAAATGATGGGCGGTCATCTCAGCGCTGACGCCTTCCGGCGGATTCAGAATCTCGAGAGTCTGACCGAGAGTACCTGCAAAATGAAATTCTTAGGATTCCCGTTGTGTAATAGATAGTATACGCGCTTACTGTCACCACATGGTGAAAGGTCAGCTCCTTCCCTATATCTTCCATCTTAATGCTTAGAAGTATGGTTGGGCAACCAACGTGGTGATGCGCGGCGGTTTTTCGTAGCGCGTCACTAAAATGCCGCACGCGACGAAATCACTGTTAAGAGGTGTGCGGGCTCTAACCTAGTATACACCAGGGCTGTTTACGGAACTATAAAACTCAACTGTTAAACATGAAATTATCGGTTTTTAAAAATTTTTAACGAAACAGTTAAACGTTGATTAAACGGTTTTCTAGTTTAAACAAAACAGCTGATCGTTACATCGAATTTAACGATAAATTTCGTTAAATCGTTAAATTTTGTAACCAGCCCTGGTATACACAGTACTACTCACTAGGCATGGGCATATTGCCAATCATTGACAGTCGATTGGCAATGCCTCTTTTCCATTGCCAATAGCATTGGCAGTCGGTTGGCAATGAAATCGTCTTGGATTTTGATTTCTAGGCCTTCTTGACGTTAAAGATGTTGTTATAACAAACTGCATTGCCAATAGCATTGCCAATCGACTGCCAAGGATTGGCAATACGCCCATGCCTACGCTTAACCAACGTGGCGATGCGCGGCGGTTTTTTGTCGCGCGTCACTAAAATGCCGCACGCGACGAAATCACTGTTAAGAGGTGTGCGGGCTCTAACCTAGTATACACAGTACTACTCACTGACAAATGTTCTAAATTTTGATTACAAATTAAAGAATCTTACCAACGGCTGTATGAACAATAGTCGGATTGTAAGTTTTATTCCCACCCTTTGGTGACGCTGAATCGGAGTAGTTCGGAATGAGCTCCAGGGGAAGGGTCTGCAAGATAGAATTCAGCAACCGATCAAATTTTTTGAAGTAAGCGAGTTCTGACCGACTGTCTTCAGCCGCTTCGCCCTCGACACGCCCACTTTTCGAATTGCTGAAAGTGATACACTGTGCAGCTGTAAATTTTTGTCTTTTTCTAACTTTGGGTAGGTGCTAAACATTTGCTCGTTACTGACACCACCTCACCGAGAAAACCAGCTGCGTTGCCATTTGCTGCACCAGTGTTGTGAATCCCTTCATGGTTGGCCTCCATCCGGCATAAACGTCGTGCAGACGTAGTTGATGTGTACCATCTTCTGGGTCTGGCACGAACACGTCTTTGGGTACCTGTTCAGGACGGAAGAGTACCTTCAACTGGCTCTGAAGTGTACACTTTGTCTCTCCCTCTCTCTCTCTCTCTCTCTCTCTCTCTCTGTCTCTCCCTCTCTCTAATAAAAAACTAACCAAGTCGAGAGGCCGCTCAACAATAAAATTCGTCGTTTTAGAGAGTTCAGCCTCAAAATCACGAAACATTTCTCGAAAAGCGGTCAACCGCTGGTGCTCTTCCGCTGAAAGGCTCCCGTTGGCCATTTCAACCAATATTTCGGAGTTTCTTGTCATCGTGGCCTCCATTTTTTGCGCAAGAAGATTCTGTAAATTAATTTTTTTGATGCGTCGCGGTTGCGCAACGCCTGCAGAGGTTTGAGAATCTTAATGAGAACTTCAAAATTCTCCCGCGCCCCCTGTTGTGGTGCATAAGTTTCTCAGGCTGCCCACCGGGCGGAGCAGTATTTTCCTTGAGGCGCCCGAAATTGTTATGGGCGCCGACAGTGCGGTGCGAAATTTTTTGGGCGCCCACAGCGCGGTGCGAAATTTTTTGGGCGCCCACAGTGCGGTGCGAAATTTTTTGGGCGCCCACAGCGCGGTGCGAAATTTTTTGGGCACCCACAGTGTGGTGCGAAATTTTTCGGACGCCGTCAGTGCGGTGCGAATTTTTTTGGGCGCCCACAGCGCGGTGCGAAATTTTTTGGGCACCCACAGTGCGGTGCGAAATTTTTTGGGAGCCCACAGCGCGGTGCGAAATTTTTTGGGCGCCCACAGTGCGGTGCGAAATTTTCGGGCGCCCACAGCGCGGTGCGAAATTTTTCGGGCGCCCACAGCGCGGTGCGAAATTTTTCGGGCGCCCACAGTACGGCTCAGATAAATTTTGTATGTACCCGCGAAAAAATGTGTACCTTGATTTTCAGCTCGCTTAGCTGTGGTAGGTCGAACAAGAGTTTCCCGATGGCGTAACACCATAGTTGATCCTGAAAATCTTTTTCAGTCTAATTAGTGTCGCTTTAAGTGCCCCGCCCCTTTCATATGGTTGGATACTGTAATTTGAGAAAAATTGAGGCCATAAATTGTGTTCTAATATGATTTTTGGTCTCGAAAAAAAGAAATCGCGGTTTTTTCAAGGAAAATTCTGATATTTTCTACTTAGAGAACTAACCTCGTCCAAAATGATTTCGAGAAGATCATCAGATGCGAGGTCTTGATGTAGAACTAATGCCAATTCGGATGAGTAATCTACCGAACCCAACTTTGGCATTTTGCTCGAGCTACCCGCAGGAGTAGTAGTCGATGACACATCGGATGAAATGTTTCTCTTCATCTGAAGGAAGAAAATAGATGAAAAAGCTGAAAAATTTTCTGATTTAAATGAAGTGAACAACAGCATATTATAACTAACACATCACATAAGGCAGAATTGAACGTCGGCAAAGTCCAGGTAAATCCTGGTCAGTAAAACCTCTAGTTTTTTCCATGTATGCCAGGTCAATCCTGGTATTTCCATGCTAAAATGGAAAAAAATTTGGCCAAATTGTGTGAAAATCAGCTTTTTTGTAGACTCAAATAGATTTTATGTCGATATTTACCTGGATTCTGTCGATTTTTCGATCGCTCGCCAATGCTATTGACTAACGAAAAGAGGATAGCCAATGACTGGCGATTTGCCCATCCCTAGGATAGAGGGAGACTACCTCCCTGCACGGAAACTTTGCTGCCAGATCATGATGTGCAAGAGAGTGCAAAAGATAGCGAGACGTCGACGCGGAAGGGACGGGAGAGAGCGCACTGTCTATGGAGAGAGTTAGAGTCTGTACACCTTTAAGCAGTGTCGCGAATCCGCCGCACATCGTCAAGTTGGTCGGGTGTGATTCCCAACCATACCTCCAGATGTGAGGTGGATGGCGATGAGTGAGAACTATAGCTACAACACTTACAACGAAAAAGTCGAATGAATGTCCCATTATGTAAGCTTACAAGTTGTGATTTTTTGTGATAATCATGTTTAAACTTTGATCAAATCTTAGCTTCGTAACTAACTAGAGCTTTAAACCTTACCCAAGCCTAAAATTTGAGGTATCGACGACGGTAAAATGGAAAAAAGAGTTATGATTTTGTCTTTTTCGTATTAAATCAACCAGAACACGACATGAAAATTTCCTCATTCGCGTCATGGTGTCACCCACCATTTCTATCCACCCAAAACTTTTGCTTCAGGCAATCGAGAAGGTTGGCAAGCCGCTTGGCCTGGTCAACTTTGGACAGGCCACCATGAATATGATGCGTCTAGAGCACGGTTACAAAGTGTGGGGAAGGGAGTTGACTCTCGACACGAACCCTTACGAATCGGGCCTTGGAGGTAAGAGAATACAGCCTGTTTTCCTAATCGATTGTAAGATGCCACGATTTTGTCTAATACTTCTAAACGCACCAACGTCAACCATTATGGTCATGCCTGTGCGAAAAATCAAATCCCACGATTTTGTCTAATTCTCAGAAGCACGGCCTTCTCGAGGCTCATATTGCCGTCAAAATTAATAACGTTTCATTCCGTAAGGCGGAAAAATAGAGAAGTGGTAAATGTAAAGAGATTTAAAGAAAGTCGTATCAATGGTGGATCTATCTGGTTGATAGAGGGCAGAAGATGACTGTGGGGAGAGAAAGAAGATGGGAAAATATCATAAGGACATTGGTTTCATAGAGTATGAGAGTAGAGTAGAGGAAAGACAGTCTTTTATTCTTTTCTACTCCTTCAAAGATAAATTTTAACACCAAGGCACTGAGGCCGAGCATACCCCAGTCCCGAGAGAAGCTGGATGGAAAAAAAGAAGGAGAGAAAAAAAAGACGAAAAAGGGTAATTTTCTCTCCGAAAAAAGTGAGAAGTTCGAAAATTTGAATCACTTTATCGTCTCATCCCAATTCTTCCACAAAATCATCTCAAACTTGTCGTTCAGGACTAGTCGATCTCAACAAGAAGGACTTTATCGGTAGATCTTCAGCAGTCGAACATGCGAAAGCAGAGTTCAAGTGAGTTTTTCTCGTGTTTAAAAAATTTAAATAGTTTTTTTTGAAATTATTCTGCTACATACCGTAGTTACAATTGTTTTGTCCTTTCTTCAACTCTCAAGAAAACTATCTATAACATGGACATTCAAAAGATTCAGAATGAACGATTATATGTTTAAAAGAAAATAAATTTTGCAAGATTCGAAGATAAAACTTAAAATTATTAAAATTAAAAAAAATTAAAATTAAGATAAAACTACTTCAAAGCCGACAAGGCTCTTGACGGTTACTGTAGTTTCTGAGAAGTTACAATACGGTTACTGTACTTTTGACCGTTACTGTAGATTCTGAGAAAGGATTTTGCAATTGGGTGGAGAAAGAGTGAGAGTACTGTATTTTTCAGCCGCCGTCTTTCAATCATCGCGTTCGAACCATCAGCAGAAACTGCGGTCAACATTCCGGCTGGCTTTGAGGTTGTACGCAGAGAGGGAGAGGAGAAGGTGAATTCAAAGATTGGTGTGATGTTGACCTGGAGTAGTCACAAACCGAATCTGTAGAAAACTCCACAAAAAACGTACTGGGAAATCAATCTTGGAATGAGTGATAAGATATGGTTCTTTTTTAGAAACAAAAACCATATTATGGAGTTTTTGAGCGCCAAAAGTTTTTATTGCAATGGACTTTCGTGCCTTGAGCCTAAGCCTGAGCCAAACCCCTAAGCCTAACCCTAAATGCATCAGTGCCAAGCCTAAGCCTAACCTAAGGCATCACGACATGGCTCGCACCACGCGTGGTGTGTTGGTGCATAGTGTCACTGGAGCATTTCAATATAAAGCTCATTGAAAAATCATGTTTGTTGTATTTTTGAAACGGACAAGAAACGATTTCAGAGAATCGGTCAAATAACGTCAGGTGCGTACAGCGTTAGACTCCAGAAGCCGATTGCGTTCGCCTGGTTGGACAATTCAGTAAACACCAATGACAAGGTGAGTTGTGTATTGGTGTGGGGGAGAAAAATGGAGAGAGAGCACACCACTGCTAGAAAAATGTAAGAATGACCGTCCCGAGTCGACGATTGCCATTAAAATAATGAATCATCTACGAGTGGTCGCGACCTTTTCCAATGTCCTCTTTGCTCTCACTCTGACGATTTGCGAAGACACACGTTGGGCACAGTAATGCCACGTGTCGGACACATAAAAGGAAGGAAGAGTTGAGAATGAGGAGTTATCATGAACTCTCCTCTCTCTCTCTCCCTCTCTATCTCTCTATCTCTCTCTCTCTATCTCTCTATCTCTCTCTCTCTATCTTTCTCTCTCTCTCTCTCTCTCTCTCTCTCTCTCTCTATCTCTCTCTCTCTCTCTCTCTCCCTCTCTCCCTCTCTCTCTAACGATCTCAAGTTTGCAGGTACAAGTCGACTTTGGAGGAGCGACCCTAGAGGCTACCGTAGTCGAAAGCCTAGACCACGCCAGAATTCACTAATTTCATATTTTTCTGTAACAGAAAACTAGACGATTGTACCCCTTAGCGCTCATTTTCCAGACTATGATATCCCACCCGTTACGGTTTCTTGTATTCCTTTTTTTCACTGTCAATAAATTGTCAAAAATTACATCTTTGAATATTCGAAACAAGATGTTTGGAATTTTTATGGGCCATGGATTTATCCGATCAGTGTCTTCGAGTTAGGAAATGGGATGTTGCCGTGGGCTACCGTGAGTTTCGAGTACTGTAACTTCAGTTCGGATGCTCAGATTCGCGTCAAAGTAGGTTTATTCTGATTGCCAAACGTTTCTACATCGATACCTGCAGAAATCTCAACAATTTTTTCCGGACCCAAAATCGAAAAATTTCATGGGCTATAGCCTTATGTGATTTTTGGGGTCAAAAATTTTGTGTCTCCGAATCACTCGGTAACTATCCAAAATCATTTCTATACTGCTTTAGAATAACGGAATCATAAATCCAAGGTTATTTCGATGATTGTCTTCGAGTTAGGAAATGGGATGTTGCCGTGGGCTACCGTGAGTTTCGAGTACTGTAACTTCAGTTCGGATGCTCAGATTCGCGTCAAAGTAGGTTTATTCTGATTGCCAAACGTTTCTACATCGATACCTGCAGAAATCTCAACAATTTTTTCCGGACCCAAAATCGAAAAATTTCATGGGCTATAGCCTTATGTGATTTTTGGGGTCAAAAATTTTGTGTCTCCGAATCACTCGGTAACTATCCAAAATCATTTCTATACTGCTTTAGAATAACGGAATCATAAATCCAAGGTTATTTCGATGATTGTCTTCGAGTTAGGAAATGGGATGTTGCCGTGGGCTACCGTGAGTTTCGAGTACTGTAACTTCAGTTCGGATGCTCAGATTCGCGTCAAAGTAGGTTTATTCTGATTGCCAAACGTTTCTACATCGATACCTGCAGAAATCTCAACAATTTTTTCCGGACCCAAAATCGAAAAATTTCATGGGCTATAGCCTTATGTGATTTTTGGGGTCAAAAATTTTGTGTCTCCGAATCACTCGGTAACTATCCAAATTCATTTCTATACTGCTTTAGAACAACGGAATCATAAATCCAAGGTTATTTCGATGATTGTCTTCGAGTTAGGAAATGGGATGTTGCCGTGGGCTACCGTGAGTTTCGAGTACTGTAACTTCAGTTCGGATGCTCAGATTCGCGTCAAAGTAGGTTTATTCTGATTGCCAAACGTTTCTACATCGATACCTGCAGAAATCTCAACAATTTTTTCCGGACCCAAAATCGAAAAATTTCATGGGCTATAGCCTTATGTGATTTTTGGGGTCAAAAATTTTGTGTCCCCGAATCACTCGGTAATTATCCAAAATCATTTCTATACTGCTTTAGAACAACGGAATCATAAATCCAAGGTTATTTCGATGATTGTCTTCGAGTTAGGAAATGGGATGTTGCCGTGGGCTACCGTGAGTTTCGAGTACTGTAACTTCAGTTCGGATGCTCAGATTCGCGTCAAAGTAGGTTTATTCTGATTGCCAAACGTTTCTACATCGATACCTGCAGAAATCTCAACAATTTTTTCCGGACCCAAAATCGAAAAATTTCATGGGCTATAGCCTTATGTGATTTTTGGGGTCAAAAATTTTGTGTCCCCGAATCACTCGGTAATTATCCAAAATCATTTCTATACTGCTTTAGAACAACGGAATCATAAATCCAAGGTTATTTCGATGATTGTCTTCGAGTTAGGAAATGGGATGTTGCCGTGGGCTACCGTGAGTTTCGAGTACTGTAACTTCAGTTCGGATGCTCAGATTCGCGTCAAAGTAGGTTTATTCTGATTGCCAAACGTTTCTACATCGATACCTGCAGAAATCTCAACAATTTTTTCCGGACCCAAAATCGAAAAATTTCATGGGCTATAGCCTTATGTGATTTTTGGGGTCAAAAATTTTGTGTCTCCGAATCACTCGGTAACTATCCAAATTCATTTCTATACTGCTTTAGAACAACGGAATCATAAATCCAAGGTTATTTCGATGATTGTCTTCGAGTTAGGAAATGGGATGTTGCCGTGGGCTACCGTGAGTTTCGAGTACTGTAACTTCAGTTCGGATGCTCAGATTCGCGTCAAAGTAGGTTTATTCTGATTGCCAAACGTTTCTACATCGATACCTGCAGAAATCTCAACAATTTTTTCCGGACCCAAAATCGAAAAATTTCATGGGCTATAGCCTTATGTGATTTTTGGGGTCAAAAATTTTGTGTCTCCGAATCACTCGGTAACTATCCAAATTCATTTCTATACTGCTTTAGAACAACGGAATCATAAATCCAAGGTTATTTCGATGATTGTCTTCGAGTTAGGAAATGGGATGTTGCCGTGGGCTACCGTGAGTTTCGAGTACTGTAACTTCAGTTCGGATGCTCAGATTCGCGTCAAAGTAGGTTTATTCTGATTGCCAAACGTTTCTACATCGATACCTGCAGAAATCTCAACAATTTTTTCCGGACCCAAAATCGAAAAATTTCATGGGCTATAGCCTTATGTGATTTTTGGGGTCAAAAATTTTGTGTCCCCGAATCACTCGGTAATTATCCAAAATCATTTCTATACTGCTTTAGAACAACGGAATCATAAATCCAAGGTTGTTTCGATGATTGTCTTCGAGTTAGGAAATGGGATGTTGCCGTGGGCTACCGTGAGTTTCGAGTACTGTAACTTCAGTTCGGATGCTCAGATTCGCGTCAAAGTAGGTTTATTCTGATTGCCAAACGTTTCTACATCGATACCTGCAGAAATCTCAACAATTTTTTCCGGACCCAAAATCGAAAAATTTCATGGGCTATAGCCTTATGTGATTTTTGGGGTCAAAAATTTTGTGTCCCCGAATCACTCGGTAACTATCCAAAATCATTTCTATACTGCTTTAGAACAACGGAATCATAAATCCAAGGTTATTTCGATGATTGTCTTCGAGTTAGGAAATGGGATGTTGCCGTGGGCTACCGTGAGTTTCGAGTACTGTAACTTCAGTTCGGATGCTCAGATTCGCGTCAAAGTAGGTTTATTCTGATTGCCAAACGTTTCTACATCGATACCTGCAGAAATCTCAACAATTTTTTCCGGACCCAAAATCGAAAAATTTCATGGGCTATAGCCTTATGTGATTTTTGGGGTCAAAAATTTTGTGTCCCCGAATCACTCGGTAATTATCCAAAATCATTTCTATACTGCTTTAGAACAACGGAATCATAAATCCAAGGTTATTTCGATGATTGTCTTCGAGTTAGGAAATGGGATGTTGCCGTGGGCTACCGTGAGTTTCGAGTACTGTAACTTCAGTTCGGATGCTCAGATTCGCGTCAAAGTAGGTTTATTCTGATTGCCAAACGTTTCTACATCGATACCTGCAGAAATCTCAACAATTTTTTCCGGACCCAAAATCGAAAAATTTCATGGGCTATAGCCTTATGTGATTTTTGGGGTCAAAAATTTTGTGTCTCCGAATCACTCGGTAACTATCCAAATTCATTTCTATACTGCTTTAGAACAACGGAATCATAAATCCAAGGTTATTTCGATGATTGTCTTCGAGTTAGGAAATGGGATGTTGCCGTGGGATACCGTGAGTTTCGAGTACTGTAACTTCAGTTCGGATGCTCAGATTCGCGTCAAAGTAGGTTTATTCTGATTGCCAAACGTTTCTACATCGATACCTGCAGAAATCTCAACAATTTTTTCCGGGCCCAAAATCGAAAAATTTCATGGGCTATTATGTGATTTTTGGGGTCAAAAATTTTGTGTCTCCGAATCACTCGGTAACTATCCAAAATCATTTCTATACTGCTTTAGAACAACGGAATCATAAATCCAAGGTTATTCCACTGAGTTTCTTCGAGTTAGAAAATGAGATGTTGCCGTGGGCTACCGTGAGTTTCGAGTACTGTAACTTCAGTTCGGATGCTCAGATTCGCGTCAAAGTAGGTTTATTCTGATTGCCAAACGTTTCTACATCGATACCTGCAGAAATCTCAACAATTTTTTCCGGACCCAAAATCGAAAAATTTCATGGGCTATAGCCTTATGTGATTTTTGGGGTCAAAAATTTTGTGTTCCCGAATCACTCGGTAACTATCCAAAATCATTTCTATACTGCTTTAGAACAACGGAATCATAAATCCAAGGTTATTTCGATGATTGTCTTCGAGTTAGGAAATGGGATGTTGCCGTGGGCTACCGGGAGTTTCGACTACTGTAACTTCAGTTCGGATGCTCAGATTCGCGTCAAAGTAGGTTTATTCTGATTTTCAAACGTTTCTACATCGATACCTGCAGAAATCTCAACAACTTTTCCGGACCCAAAATCGAAAAATTTCATGGGCTATAGCCTTATGTGATTTTTGGGGTCAAAAATTTTGTGTCTCCGAATCACTCGGTAACTATCCAAAATCATTTCTATACTGCTTTAGAACAACGGAATCATAAATCCAAGGTTATTCCACTGAGTTTCTTCGAGTTAGAAAATGAGATGTTGCCGTGGGCTACCGTGAGTTTCGAGTACTGTAACTTCAGTTCGGATGCTCAGATTCGCGTCAAAGTAGGTTTATTCTGATTGCCAAACGTTTCTACATCGATACCTGCAGAAATCTCAACAATTTTTTCCGGACCCAAAATCGAAAAATTTCATGGGCTATAGCCTTATGTGATTTTTGGGGTCAAAAATTTTGTGTCTCCGAATCACTCGGTAACTATCCAAATTCATTTCTATACTGCTTTAGAACAACGGAATCATAAATCCAAGGTTATTTCGATGATTGTCTTCGAGTTAGGAAATGGGATGTTGCCGTGGGCTACCGTGAGTTTCGAGTACTGTAACTTCAGTTCGGATGCTCAGATTCGCGTCAAAGTAGGGTTATTCTGATTGCCAAACGTTTCTACATCGATACCTGCAGAAATCTCAACATTTTTTTCCGGACCCAAAATCGAAAAATTTCATGGGCTATAGCCTTATGTGATTTTTGGGGTCAAAAATTTTGTGTCCCCGAATCACTCGGTAACTATCCAAAATCATTTCTATACTGCTTTAGAACAACGGAATCATAAATCCAAGGTTATTTCGATGATTGTCTTCGAGTTAGGAAATGGGATGTTGCCGTGGGCTACCGTGAGTTTCGAGTACTGTAACTTCAGTTCGGATGCTCAGATTCGCGTCAAAGTAGGTTTATTCTGATTGCCAAACGTTTCTACATCGATACCTGCAGAAATCTCAACAATTTTTTCCGGACCCAAAATCGAAAAATTTCATGGGCTATAGCCTTATGTGATTTTTGGGGTCAAAAATTTTGTGTCTCCGAATCACTCGGTAACTATCCAAATTCATTTCTATACTGCTTTAGAACAACGGAATCATAAATCCAAGGTTATTTCGATGATTGTCTTCGAGTTAGGAAATGGGATGTTGCCGTGGGATACCGTGAGTTTCGAGTACTGTAACTTCAGTTCGGATGCTCAGATTCGCGTCAAAGTAGGTTTATTCTGATTGCCAAACGTTTCTACATCGATACCTGCAGAAATCTCAACAATTTTTTCAGGGCCCAAAATCGAAAAATTTCATGGGCTATAGCCTTATGTGATTTTTGGGGTCAAAAATTTTGTGTCTCCGAATCACTCGGTAACTATCCAAAATCATTTCTATACTGCTTTAGAACAACGGAATCATAAATCCAAGGTTATTCCACTGAGTTTCTTCGAGTTAGAAAATGAGATGTTGCCGTGGGCTACCGTGAGTTTCGAGTACTGTAACTTCAGTTCGGATGCTCAGATTCGCGTCAAAGTAGGTTTATTCTGATTGCCAAACGTTTCTACATCGATACCTGCAGAAATCTCAACAATTTTTTCCGGACCCAAAATCGAAAAATTTCATGGGCTATAGCCTTATGTGATTTTTGGGGTCAAAAATTTTGTGTCTCCGAATCACTCGGTAACTATCCAAATTCATTTCTATACTGCTTTAGAACAACGGAATCATAAATCCAAGGTTATTTCGATGATTGTCTTCGAGTTAGGAAATGGGATGTTGCCGTGGGCTACCGTGAGTTTCGAGTACTGTAACTTCAGTTCGGATGCTCAGATTCGCGTCAAAGTAGGTTTATTCTGATTGCCAAACGTTTCTACATCGATACCTGCAGAAATCTCAACAATTTTTTCCGGACCCAAAATCGAAAAATTTCATGGGCTATAGCCTTATGTGATTTTTGGGGTCAAAAATTTTGTGTCTCCGAATCACTCGGTAACTATCCAAATTCATTTCTATACTGCTTTAGAACAACGGAATCATAAATCCAAGGTTATTTCGATGATTGTCTTCGAGTTAGGAAATGGGATGTTGCCGTGGGCTACCGTGAGTTTCGAGTACTGTAACTTCAGTTCGGATGCTCAGATTCGCGTCAAAGTAGGGTTATTCTGATTGCCAAACGTTTCTACATCGATACCTGCAGAAATCTCAACAATTTTTTCCGGACCCAAAATCGAAAAATTTCATGGGCTATAGCCTTATGTGATTTTTGGGGTCAAAAATTTTGTGTCTCCGAATCACTCGGTAACTATCCAAATTCATTTCTATACTGCTTTAGAACAACGGAATCATAAATCCAAGGTTATTTCGATGATTGTCTTCGAGTTAGGAAATGGGATGTTGCCGTGGGATACCGTGAGTTTCGAGTACTGTAACTTCAGTTCGGATGCTCAGATTCGCGTCAAAGTAGGTTTATTCTGATTGCCAAACGTTTCTACATCGATACCTGCAGAAATCTCAACAATTTTTTCAGGGCCCAAAATCGAAAAATTTCATGGGCTATAGCCTTATGTGATTTTTGGGGTCAAAAATTTTGTGTCTCCGAATCACTCGGTAACTATCCAAAATCATTTCTATACTGCTTTAGAACAACGGAATCATAAATCCAAGGTTATTCCACTGAGTTTCTTCGAGTTAGAAAATGAGATGTTGCCGTGGGCTACCGTGAGTTTCGAGTACTGTAACTTCAGTTCGGATGCTCAGATTCGCGTCAAAGTAGGTTTATTCTGATTGCCAAACGTTTCTACATCGATACCTGCAGAAATCTCAACAATTTTTTCCGGACCCAAAATCGAAAAATTTCATGGGCTATAGCCTTATGTGATTTTTGGGGTCAAAAATTTTGTGTCTCCGAATCACTCGGTAACTATCCAAATTCATTTCTATACTGCTTTAGAACAACGGAATCATAAATCCAAGGTTATTTCGATGATTGTCTTCGAGTTAGGAAATGGGATGTTGCCGTGGGCTACCGTGAGTTTCGAGTACTGTAACTTCAGTTCGGATGCTCAGATTCGCGTCAAAGTAGGTTTATTCTGATTGCCAAACGTTTCTACATCGATACCTGCAGAAATCTCAACAATTTTTTCCGGACCCAAAATCGAAAAATTTCATGGGCTATAGCCTTATGTGATTTTTGGGGTCAAAAATTTTGTGTCTCCGAATCACTCGGTAACTATCCAAATTCATTTCTATACTGCTTTAGAACAACGGAATCATAAATCCAAGGTTATTTCGATGATTGTCTTCGAGTTAGGAAATGGGATGTTGCCGTGGGCTACCGTGAGTTTCGAGTACTGTAACTTCAGTTCGGATGCTCAGATTCGCGTCAAAGTAGGGTTATTCTGATTGCCAAACGTTTCTACATCGATACCTGCAGAAATCTCAACATTTTTTTCCGGACCCAAAATCGAAAAATTTCATGGGCTATAGCCTTATGTGATTTTTGGGGTCAAAAATTTTGTGTCCCCGAATCACTCGGTAACTATCCAAAATCATTTCTATACTGCTTTAGAACAACGGAATCATAAATCCAAGGTTATTTCGATGATTGTCTTCGAGTTAGGAAATGGGATGTTGCCGTGGGCTACCGTGAGTTTCGAGTACTGTAACTTCAGTTCGGATGCTCAGATTCGCGTCAAAGTAGGTTTATTCTGATTGCCAAACGTTTCTACATCGATACCTGCAGAAATCTCAACAATTTTTTCCGGACCCAAAATCGAAAAATTTCATGGGCTATAGCCTTATGTGATTTTTGGGGTCAAAAATTTTGTGTCCCCGAATCACTCGGTAACTATCCAAAATCATTTCTATACTGCTTTAGAACAACGGAATCATAAATCCAAGGTTATTTCGATGATTGTCTTCGAGTTAGGAAATGGGATGTTGCCGTGGGCTACCGTGAGTTTCGAGTACTGTAACTTCAGTTCGGATGCTCAGATTCGCGTCAAAGTAGGTTTATTCTGATTGCCAAACGTTTCTACATCGATACCTGCAGAAATCTCAACAATTTTTTCCGGACCCAAAATCGAAAAATTTCATGGGCTATAGCCTTATGTGATTTTTGGGGTCAAAAATTTTGTGTCCCCGAATCACTCGGTAATTATCCAAAATCATTTCTATACTGCTTTAGAACAACGGAATCATAAATCCAAGGTTATTTCGATGATTGTCTTCGAGTTAGGAAATGGGATGTTGCCGTGGGCTACCGTGAGTTTCGAGTACTGTAACTTCAGTTCGGATGCTCAGATTCGCGTCAAAGTAGGTTTATTCTGATTGCCAAACGTTTCTACATCGATACCTGCAGAAATCTCAACAATTTTTTCCGGACCCAAAATCGAAAAATTTCATGGGCTATAGCCTTATGTGATTTTTGGGGTCAAAAATTTTGTGTCCCCGAATCACTCGGTAACTATCCAAAATCATTTCTATACTGCTTTAGAACAACGGAATCATAAATCCAAGGTTATTTCGATGATTGTCTTCGAGTTAGGAAATGGGATGTTGCCGTGGGCTACCGTGAGTTTCGAGTACTGTAACTTCAGTTCGGATGCTCAGATTCGCGTCAAAGTAGGTTTATTCTGATTGCCAAACGTTTCTACATCGATACCTGCAGAAATCTCAACAATTTTTTCCGGACCCAAAATCGAAAAATTTCATGGGCTATAGCCTTATGTGATTTTTGGGGTCAAAAATTTTGTGTCCCCGAATCACTCGGTAATTATCCAAAATCATTTCTATACTGCTTTAGAACAACGGAATCATAAATCCAAGGTTATTTCGATGATTGTCTTCGAGTTAGGAAATGGGATGTTGCCGTGGGCTACCGTGAGTTTCGAGTACTGTAACTTCAGTTCGGATGCTCAGATTCGCGTCAAAGTAGGTTTATTCTGATTGCCAAACGTTTCTACATCGATACCTGCAGAAATCTCAACAATTTTTTCCGGACCCAAAATCGAAAAATTTCATGGGCTATAGCCTTATGTGATTTTTGGGGTCAAAAATTTTGTGTCCCCGAATCACTCGGTAATTATCCAAAATCATTTCTATACTGCTTTAGAACAACGGAATCATAAATCCAAGGTTATTTCGATGATTGTCTTCGAGTTAGGAAATGGGATGTTGCCGTGGGCTACCGTGAGTTTCGAGTACTGTAACTTCAGTTCGGATGCTCAGATTCGCGTCAAAGTAGGTTTATTCTGATTGCCAAACGTTTCTACATCGATACCTGCAGAAATCTCAACAATTTTTTCCGGACCCAAAATCGAAAAATTTCATGGGCTATAGCCTTATGTGATTTTTGGGGTCAAAAATTTTGTGTCTCCGAATCACTCGGTAACTATCCAAATTCATTTCTATACTGCTTTAGAACAACGGAATCATAAATCCAAGGTTATTTCGATGATTGTCTTCGAGTTAGGAAATGGGATGTTGCCGTGGGATACCGTGAGTTTCGAGTACTGTAACTTCAGTTCGGATGCTCAGATTCGCGTCAAAGTAGGTTTATTCTGATTGCCAAACGTTTCTACATCGATACCTGCAGAAATCTCAACAATTTTTTCAGGGCCCAAAATCGAAAAATTTCATGGGCTATAGCCTTATGTGATTTTTGGGGTCAAAAATTTTGTGTCTCCGAATCACTCGGTAACTATCCAAAATCTTTTCTATACTGCTTTAGAACAACGGAATCATAAATCCAAGGTTATTCCACTGAGTTTCTTCGAGTTAGAAAATGAGATGTTGCCGTGGGCTACCGTGAGTTTCGAGTACTGTAACTTCAGTTCGGATGCTCAGATTCGCGTCAAAGTAGGTTTATTCTGATTGCCAAACGTTTCTACATCGATACCTGCAGAAATCTCAACAATTTTTTCCGGACCCAAAATCGAAAAATTTCATGGGCTATAGCCTTATGTGATTTTTGGGGTCAAAAACTTTGTGTCTCCGAATCACTCGGTAACTATCCAAATTCATTTCTATACTGCTTTAGAACAACGGAATCATAAATCCAAGGTTATTTCGATGATTGTCTTCGAGTTAGGAAATGGGATGTTGCCGTGGGCTACCGTGAGTTTCGAGTACTGTAACTTCAGTTCGGATGCTCAGATTCGCGTCAAAGTAGGGTTATTCTGATTGCCAAACGTTTCTACATCGATACCTGCAGAAATCTCAACATTTTTTTCCGGACCCAAAATCGAAAAATTTCATGGGCTATAGCCTTATGTGATTTTTGGGGTCAAAAATTTTGTGTCCCCGAATCACTCGGTAACTATCCAAAATCATTTCTATACTGCTTTAGAACAACGGAATCATAAATCCAAGGTTATTTCGATGATTGTCTTCGAGTTAGGAAATGGGATGTTGCCGTGGGCTACCGTGAGTTTCGAGTACTGTAACTTCAGTTCGGATGCTCAGATTCGCGTCAAAGTAGGTTTATTCTGATTGCCAAACGTTTCTACATCGATACCTGCAGAAATCTCAACAATTTTTTCCGGACCCAAAATCGAAAAATTTCATGGGCTATAGCCTTATGTGATTTTTGGGGTCAAAAATTTTGTGTCCCCGAATCACTCGGTAATTATCCAAAATCATTTCTATACTGCTTTAGAACAACGGAATCATAAATCCAAGGTTATTTCGATGATTGTCTTCGAGTTAGGAAATGGGATGTTGCCGTGGGCTACCGTGAGTTTCGAGTACTGTAACTTCAGTTCGGATGCTCAGATTCGCGTCAAAGTAGGTTTATTCTGATTGCCAAACGTTTCTACATCGATACCTGCAGAAATCTCAACAATTTTTTCCGGACCCAAAATCGAAAAATTTCATGGGCTATAGCCTTATGTGATTTTTGGGGTCAAAAATTTTGTGTCCCCGAATCACTCGGTAACTATCCAAAATCATTTCTATACTGCTTTAGAACAACGGAATCATAAATCCAAGGTTATTTCGATGATTGTCTTCGAGTTAGGAAATGGGATGTTGCCGTGGGCTACCGTGAGTTTCGAGTACTGTAACTTCAGTTCGGATGCTCAGATTCGCGTCAAAGTAGGTTTATTCTGATTGCCAAACGTTTCTACATCGATACCTGCAGAAATCTCAACAATTTTTTCCGGACCCAAAATCGAAAAATTTCATGGGCTATAGCCTTATGTGATTTTTGGGGTCAAAAATTTTGTGTCTCCGAATCACTCGGTAACTATCCAAATTCATTTCTATACTGCTTTAGAACAACGGAATCATAAATCCAAGGTTATTTCGATGATTGTCTTCGAGTTAGGAAATGGGATGTTGCCGTGGGATACCGTGAGTTTCGAGTACTGTAACTTCAGTTCGGATGCTCAGATTCGCGTCAAAGTAGGTTTATTCTGATTGCCAAACGTTTCTACATCGATACCTGCAGAAATCTCAACA
This sequence comes from Caenorhabditis parvicauda, assembly GCA_963978915.1. Lineage (NCBI taxonomy): Eukaryota > Metazoa > Nematoda > Chromadorea > Rhabditida > Rhabditidae > Caenorhabditis > Caenorhabditis parvicauda. Next base: position 1,596,778 of record OZ022254.1, read on the forward strand.
ATTTTTTCCGGGCCCAAAATCGAAAAATTTCATGGGCTATAGCCTTATGTGATTTTTGGGGTCAAAAATTTCGTGTCTCCGAATCACTCGGTAACTATCCAAAATCATTTCTATACTGCTTTAGAACAACGGAATCATAAATCCAAGGTTATTCCACTGAGTTTCTTCGAGTTAGAAAATGAGATGTTGCCGTGGGCTACCGTGAGTTTCGAGTACTGTAACTTCAGTTCGGATGCTCAGATTCGCGTCAAAGTAGGTTTATTCTGATTGCCAAACGTTTCTACATCGATACCTGCAGAAATCTCAACAATTTTTTCCGGACCCAAAATCGAAAAATTTCATGGGCTATAGCCTTATGTGATTTTTGGGGTCAAAAATTTTGTGTTCCCGAATCACTCGGTAACTATCCAAAATCATTTCTATACTGCTTTAGAACAACGGAATCATAAATCCAAGGTTATTTCGATGATTGTCTTCGAGTTAGGAAATGGGATGTTGCCGTGGGCTACCGGGAGTTTCGACTACTGTAACTTCAGTTCGGATGCTCAGATTCGCGTCAAAGTAGGTTTATTCTGATTTTCAAACGTTTCTACATCGATACCTGCAGAAATCTCAACAACTTTTCCGGACCCAAAATCGAAAAATTTCATGGGCTATAGCCTTATGTGATTTTTGGGGTCAAAAATTTTGTGTCCCCGAATCACTCGGTAACTATCCAAAATCATTCCTATACTGCTTTAGAACAACGGAATCATAAATCCAAGATTATTTCGATGATTGTCTTCGAGTTAGGAAATGGGATGTTGCCGTGGGCTACCGTGAGTTTCGAGTACTGTAACTTCAGTTCGGATGCTCAGATTCGCGTCAAAGTAGGTTTATTCTGATTGCCAAACGTTTCTACATCGATACCTGCAGAAATCTCAACAATTTTTCCCGGACCCAAAATCGAAAAATTTCATGGGCTATAGCCTTATGTGATTTTTGGGGTCAAAAATTTTGTGTTCCCGAATCACTCGGTAACTATCCAAAATCATTTCTATACTGCTTTAGAACAACGGAATCATAAATCCAAGGTTATTTCGATGATTGTCTTCGAGTTAGGAAATGGGATGTTGCACATAGCTTCCTCTACCTGTAAAAAAATCTGGCCTCCGTAAATCGGTTACTTAGTACTGTAGCAGTTTCGCCTTGAAACACAAGAACGATTAAGTAATGCGCCTTTAATTTCAATGAACTGTAAGTAAGAATAATAATTTAAATCCACAAAGATCTAACTGTTCGTTGTGAGAGTTACCGTACTCATTCTGCAAAATTGAGATTAGAGCGCGTTTGAAAACGGCCATGCTTCTAGCGATATATGTGTGTTGCCGTGGGCTACCGGGAGTTTCGACTACTGTAACTTCAGTTCGGATGCTCAGATTCGCGTCAAAGTAGGTTTATTCTGATTTTCAAACGTTTCTACATCGATACCTGCAGAAATCTCAACAACTTTTCCGGACCCAAAATCGAAAAATTTCATGGGCTATAGCCTTATGTGATTTTTGGGGTCAAAAATTTTGTGTCCCCGAATCACTCGGTAACTATCCAACTTTTTCATGAGCACCGTCACCGTCTTATACTGCTTTAGAACAACGGAATCATAAATCCAAGATTATTTCGATGATTGTCTTCGAGTTAGGAAATGGGATGTTGCCGTGGGCTACCGTGAGTTTCGACTACTGTAACTTCAGTTCGGATGCTCAGATTCGCGTCAAAGTAGGTTTATTCTGATTGCCAAACGTTTCTACATCGATACCTGCAGAAATCTCAACAATTTTTTCCGGACCCAAAATCGAAAAATTTCATGGGCTATAGTCTTATGTGATTTTGTCACATAAGACTCAAAGTCGACGTTGGGATGGTTTTCGGTAAAAAATTGAAAAATCCGTGAGCCCATGGATTTTTTCGGTTTCGGAAAAAGGTGGTCTCCGATTCGTTTGAAACTTCCACCGTTCTTAGAATAAACCATGCTGATTCCATTTCTGTCGTTCATTCATCCAGAACTATTCGGGAACTCGAGTTATAGAGTGTTGAAGTTGAGACATTTTCAACGTCGACTTTGAAAGCCTGTAACTTCAGAAGAAAGACTCAGTCTCCGATTAGAGTAAGTTTATTATGCATTCCGAGTGTCCTAAGTCGATATGAATAACAAGTTCGACAATTTCTCTGACCACAAAAAAGCATACATCCCATGTGTCATTCTTCCATTTTCCAATAGGCTTGAAAATCCAAATTTATTCAATTTACGAGCAAATATTCACAGTATATCACGGTGAAACCCGTGACTCTCAAGGCGAGGGAAGGGGTATCAATTTTGAGAATGAACATTATTTACATGCAATTTTTGATTCAAAAGTAATTATTTCTCAAGTCGTGGAACTTATCATAGATGTCGTACATTCGTGCGCTGAGGCTGTCATCTATCTGCGTGATTATGTGTTTGGACGCCTCTTCATCGCTCAATTCCAGCCGCAGTCGTTGTTCGATCTGAAATTACCACGGATTTCGATTTGAGTGTGTAACCTCATCACAAGAAATGACTCTTGATGTTCTGACCTAACCAGATGTAGTAGGAAAATACTTAGTAGCGCCTGTTCCAATAATTTGTATCGCAAAAATGGGCGGTCCATTAGCCTATAAATGGGCGGTTACACACCGCGCTAAGCTCAGTAGAAAAGTGTCGAATCAAGCAGTGAGGGGAGGCGACCAATAAGCAGCGAGCACAAACCCCGCCCCTTCGTAAATACTGCACCGCTGTAGATCAAATTCTAGTTACGGTAGTTGAAAACTTTTTTCTCTGACGTTTTTTTTCAAAATTCATGATGAAAAGCTAGTTACGAAAGGAGGTTACATGATTTTCATTTTTGCAATCGCAATCGTCGAAACAAATTCGCTTGTTAACTTGATAAAAATAGGACACACCTCGGAAAAGGCATAAGACAAAAAAACCGCTTCGCAACCGCGTTGCCGACCTCTGCTTTCATTTTCGAAAGTGTTTGTACTTTGATGAATGTTTCACTAGACATATTGAACGTTGCGGACTGTTCCCAACGATAATTTTACCTACTTCAAACATTTTTACGTTACGATTTGTGAATCTGGGACGAAAAAAAATAGGAAAAGTAAAATTTTCTGAACTACCGTAACAGAAATTTGATCTACTCTATCGATTTGCTTTGCTTACACTTTTCAACTGCGTTTGCCGCAGTGTGTAGGAGAAAAGGATGAAGAAATATTGATGTGCGAACGCGCCCTATAGCTAATTTTCGTTCCATATAATTTGCGTACAACGCGTCTAATCGATGACGATCACATTTAGCTCGGTGTGGCTTACTAAGAATAAACGGGCGGAACGTATTTCTTTTATGAAATCACCTTGAAAACAGCCTTGTCAGGTTCCGAAGCAATGTCCGGAATTCCAGCGTCGAGCATCAGCGAGAACAAGTTGAGAATGACGTTTGCGTGACGACGGACAATTCGGTACGCAGAATCACAGTGTTGTACGAACTCCAAGTAGTACTTGCTGAAACTTCAACTATTGCATTTTGGATGTAGTAGTAGAGAGAAGGAGAGAGAGAGAGAGAGAGAGAGAGAGAGACAGAGAGCGAGAGAGAGAGAGAGAGAGAGAGACAGTAACAAAAAGTACCTCTTCAAGCCTCCCATTGCGTTTACCATCTCTGCTGTCAACTTCATCGGGGGCGGTGATGGCTTAGGATCTCTACCGAGTATGAACCCAAAGTCGACGTGGAAAATTGATCCATTCTCGCAGAGAAGAATGTTGTCGTTGTGGCGATCACCGATTCCAAGAACATAGCATATTACTGAAATAATTTGATTGATTCTCGAAAGCATTTTTTCGTTCCTTATGGAAATCAATTTTTTGTTCGTTGAGGGAGGGAAGGAAGAAAGCACCGCGCAGCAACGCACGGACCGTATCATACCATTTCTAAACGTTTTTACCGGAGTAAGTTGAAAACTAAAGTGGTTTGATTGATTCTCGAAAGCATTTTTTGTTCCTCATGGAAACCAATTTTTTTGTGCGATGAGGGAGGGAAGGAAGAAAGCACCGCGCAGCAACGCACGGACCGTGTCTTGACATTTCTATAAGTTTGTCTTAAAACTTACTCGAGTATCCTGCAAGACTGCGAACAAAGTTCTCGAGTACTTCTGGATCGATTCCAAAAGGACCGGCAACGTCAGGACGAGCTTCTCTCATGGCTTTCTGTAAGAAAAAGTTAATTGACAATATTTGAATAATTTGAAAAAATGGTTATATTTATGTGCCACAATTCCGACTTTCGTTCGAATTTTTTTAAACTAAGAAAATCTTGATGAATTTGAGGAAAAATTACAGTAAGATTCTTATGCACTCATTGGTAGAATATTCACCAAAATCCTTCTTCAGCGAAATCGGTAAGTGTCGAATAAGCTAATATTCTCAAGTTAACGAAACATTTTGTTCAATACGATGAATTTCTTGGTACTTCGAATTCAATTACTCACCCTGAAGCAGTCTTCCTTGGAGTTTTCCTGGTTATTCTGATTCAGCTTAATGAGTCGGAGGGGTCTCGCTTTGATGTACTGAACGAATCCTTCGTCGACTCCTGTTGCCAGAACTGAATACGGGGTCAAACGGAGGTCAAGCTGCTCTTTCTTGAAAAGTGAGTCCATTAGTCGTATCATTTGCATTACTAGCTGGTCCTGTCTGAAAATAAGTTTCTCTCTCTTTCTCTCTCTCTCTCTCTCTCTCTCTCTCTCTCTCTCTCTCTCTCTCTCTCTCTCCCTCCCCTCTCTCTCTCTCTCTCTTTCTCTCTCTCGTCTACGTCTTGCAAGATATGGCGGAACAAGCACGGGAGGACCCACTCTCTGACAAGAAATCGTCTCTGCGTCTCTCCCTCTCGACACTATCTCACCCCTGCGCATGAACAGGGAGATGTGGCGGTCTTATTCACCTTCAAACTCCAAAGTTTCCTTATCGGAAACACAGTATCCTTCAAAAGTTTCCAACTCACCTCAAATCATCTCCCTGCTTGTAGATAATCATGTATTGATTCTCGAGGTCAGCGCTCTGCTTGTCGTTTGACATTGTCGAAAACGATAGTTTGATCGGTGACAGTGCCGACTTGAACATGACCAAGGACTCGGGCAACGCTCTGGTCAGCCTGACCGTTGGGTCAAGCGGCAATGGCAGTCCCCCGAGTTCGTGAAGAGATTTCGATGCTGAAAAACATTCTCTATAGACGAAAAACCGTTGATGTGCTGTCGATAGAAATTTATAAAACGAGCAGATTGGCCTCGCTACGCTCGGGCCTCTTTTTCTCTTCTTCTTAACAAAATCACATATTCAGACCTCTTGATTGAAAGATGAAGTTTATACCAGCAACATTTTCATAGCTAGTTGTTCCAACCGTACTTTCTGCAGAAATCGCACAACTGTTCTGACCGGAGCAGCTTTTTCAAAAAGTACTCCCACGGTTCCTACGCCCATTATCTGCGCTCATGGCAGCTGTTGTTGGTCGTCACGAAGCTTATGAACTTTATTTTCGATAAATAAAGTTATTATTATTAAACTCTTTGCTTCGCTTTCTTACTCTCTATAATTAAATTTTCATTTCACCATGGTAATGTGAAAACCTTCGGAAACATTGAAACTCGTTTCACAATTTTTGAGTTTTTTAAAATTAAATCATAGTCGGATTATGAGATTTTCATCAATTCCCATGTTGAAAGAGTCTATCTGAAAAACCACGAACCAACCCTGACAGACCACCTAAATTTTTCTAAGCTCAATAATGTTGGGACCCCAAGTTGGGCTATAAGCTAAGCCTACAAACAATTCTGATTAAGATCCACAAAAATATGGATCCTGGCCTTTCCGTGGTGTTTTTCAAACTGCCAAAAAAGGGTAATTTCGACTTGTAATGAATACTTCTATGAAATGCTTTTCGAGTGATTTCGAAAACAACAAATTTGATATTTTTCAGTTTCAGATAGTCAAAATTCACCAGCAACAAGTTTCTTCAACTCCACAGTCCGTTGTTCCAACTTGTTCGATCTTCTTTTCGACTCGGTGACAAGTTCGTTCAGTTCCTTCACAAAACAACTCTGATCTGCCAGTCTACTCGCGTCTTCTCTTGTTTTCGGATTCTGTTGCAGAGCGTCGAGCAGTCGATCTCTCAGGGTTTCGTACATCTTCGATGCCGCCTTGTCAGTCGATGAACACGCTTCGATTTCCACACGAAGATACCAATAGAGAAAGTTGGTTATGCGAGACGATGTCGTCGCATACCTGAAATGACTTTTTTCTACATTCGCTTACATGGGAAGTATATGAAAGCCCGGAGAATCTATGAGGTCTGAGGGGTCTCTTAACAGGAGTTGACCTTCAGCGTAATTCACATCCAGAGTTGGGAGCTATCCAGATGTGTTAAGCAGGTCAAATAATGAACTTTTCATGTAGAAAATTTTTGCGCGTTTTTTGTTTCAAGCGAGATATTTTAATTTAAAAAATGACTCTTGAAATGCCACGTAGGCTCATTTCAGCCTCACGCACTACACAAATAGATCTAACAGAAAAAATCAATAGCGGCGTGGCAGAGTGGGTTGAGTTCCTGGTTACCAAGTGGGAGGTCAAGGGTTCGAATTTACTCGCTGACGAGTTTTTTTCTATTTTTTTAATTTCGACAAAAATGTACCCCAACTACATGAAATTTCTTTCCGAGATGATTTTCCAATATTTTGTTCATAGAATTCATACTTAAAATACCCAACATGTCGGTTGCCGATCTCTTCTATCACCACCTCTAGTAAGCTGGTGAAGTGATGAGTGTGACTTCGACGCTCGTCGAGTACGACGTCGAAGTTGAACCCTGCGATTTCATGGTGACTGACTCATGGTCGTTAAGATTTACCCGAACCATTCATGCTGAGGAGTCATTTAGGTCACCGACGTAGTTCATTGGGATCTGACTCATTGGGCAGAGTATTTGAATTCAACTTTTCAAGTTCGAAGGCGTGAGATATCACGGCAATCACCTGGAAACAAAATTTAAAGTGATCGTTACAACTGATTTGAAAATGATTTGGATGAATATGAAGGGTGTTGAATTGATAAGTATCGTCCTGAGCCAGTCACCACGAAATCGCGGGGTTCAACTTTGCGATTATAGACCCTCATGAGGCATCATCCACTCCTTTGGAAATATGCTCATTGCTCATGATTAGGAAGGACGATCACAACTAACCACTATGGTCGGTTTCAAATCGGTTTTTAGTCAAAACACACAACTGGAATGAAAAAGAGTCGTTCTCGGTGAACGTCGAAGTCACACTCATCACTTCACCAGCTTACTAGAGGTGGTGATAGAAGAGATCGGCAACCGACATGTTGGGTATTTTAAGTATGAATTCTATGAACAAAATATTGGAAAATCATCTCGGAAAGAAATTTCATGTAGTTGGGGTACATTTTTGTCGAAATTAAAAAAAATAGAAAAAAACTCGTCAGCGAGTGGATTCGAACCCTTGACCTCCCACTTGGTAACCAGGAACTCAACCCACTCTACCACGCCGCTATTGAATTTTTGTGTTAGATCTAATTGTGTAGTGCGTGTGGCTGAAATGAGCCTACGTGGCATTTCAAGAGTCATTTTTTAAATTAAAATATCTCGCTTGAAACAAAAAACGCGCAAAAATTTTCTACATGAAAAGTTTATTATTTGACCTGCTTAACACATCTGGATAGGTCCCAACTCTGGATGTGAATTACGCTGAAGGTCAACTCCTGTTTAGGTTTTCAAATATGGTTAAGACGATGGAACTGCTCTCAGAAGTTGCTTCACCGACCTCGTTTTAGGAATTATGGCCAAAAATAGAATTCACATGCAATTTTCAAAAAAGGGGGATCTGTGATGTTGGGTAGGAAAAACTGTTGAGATTTTGCATTTCATTGAATTTTAAAGGTTCGTGATGCACGGAAAACTTAGTTTGCCTGGATTCTGAGGCTCGATTCCGAAGTTACATGCATCTGAAGTGGACGTTAAAAATCGTCCAACTTTCACCTTCTGTAACTCGACTCCTAGCAGATTTCCAGAGGCGAGACCTATTCCAAACGATTCAGAATGATTGAATTTATCAATTCCTATGTTTTCAGTCGATTCTGAGACAAAATTTTTTTTTATGCGCCAACTCCATGTTCACTCATTCGCTCCTTTTCACGACAGAATTCTTCAACATTACAGATCCCACTTTTTTGAAAATTGCGTGTGAATTCTATTTTTGATCATAACTCCTGAACGAGGTCGGTGAAGCAACTTCTGAGAGCAGTTCCATCGTCTTCACCATATTTGAAAACCTAAGAGACCACTTAGACCTCATAGATTCTCCGGGCTTTCATATACTTCCCATGTTAGAAGAAATTGGCGACCAGTAAAAGGAACCACTAACACCACGCATCATGATACGGTGCTAGCGGTGTCTTGTACTGTTTTTATCATGTCTAAGCCTAGGTCTGAAACCTAAGCCTATAGGCACCAGTGCCTAGCCCAACCTGAGCCTAAATGCTCCAGTGCCAAGCCCAAGTCCAGACCAAAAATTCTAAGATCGAAAATAGGGTCAAGTGGTGAAGTCAATAGTGATTCCACTGCAGGTGACAAATGTTTGATCGCTATCGAAGAGATAACAAAATTTTCTTCCGTTTTCAATCATGGCACACATAGCTTCCTCTACCTGTAAAAAAGTCTGACCTCCGTAAATCGGTTACTTAGTACCGTAGCAGTTTCGCCTTGAAATACAAGAACGATTTAGGTAACCCGCCTTCAATTTCAATGGACTGAAAGTAAGAATAATAATTTAAATCCACAAAGATCTAACTGTTCGTTGTGAGAGTCCCGACTTCTACCGTACTCATTTTACAAAAATGCGACTGGCGCGCGTTTGAAATCGGTCAGACTTTTTGCTAGATATGTGTGGCACCTTTATTTTTTGATATTTTTAACAACTAATAAACTCATTTGATTTTTCCAACTTAACTGATAATATGAGAAAATGTGGAAGGATGTATCAGTGTTCAAAATTCTGTTCTATTCTTAGGGTTTGAAAAGTATAACGAACAATATTTCATCTCATATATTGTCTATGACACATGTAGTACTTGGTACTGACACTACAACTCGCAGAACACTAGTAGTGATCTAAATAAATGTTTTGTAATTCAAAATACTCACTCTACAAGAAACTTTGCCAGATCTGTATGCGGTTTTTCACGTTCTTCTGTCAATGCGTCGTCCACCGTATCGAAGTCATCGTTCTGAACTTATTTGTATTCTATGATCCTACGACAGAGTCCTAGAAAGACGGGAGTGAGGAATTTTAACACATTGTCAAAACCTGCGTTCATGACGTCATAGATCAATAGGTATTTCCTTTTATAATAAGGTTCGAAGAACAACTTTTGTGAAGAGCCAACTCTTGAATACCCAAGTATACTGTGAAATTAACCATTTTATGATGTGTCGAATTCCTCACTCCCGTCTTCATAGCACGGCGTTGATCCTACATCATCAATTTAACCTTGAGGAAACTTTTAAAATACACAAAATTACTGTGGAACATCTCCCTGTTTATGCGCCGTGATGAGATAGTGTCGAGACGGAGAGACGCAGAGACAAACCCCCGGTCATGGAACGTTTTGTGTAGGTTTACGGGGGGTAGGGGCTAATCGATATTCTCTTTTCATTGTTCCGTATTACTTTTCATTTTAATGAGTATTTTTTTTACATTCGTATTTCTACTCTAGTGTTTGAAACATGTCAACTGCCGCAAACAAACGCTCGAAATCGAGAATTTCGAACATTCCTCACAAAAATTAAAAGTAAAATCGCAAGTTACTGTAGAGATCACTGATTGCGAACGCGCGAGAGCTAGCGAGACAGTTAGGACTGTTTGGAGTGATCAGAGTTTATACGCCTTCAAGCAGTCGGCAGGGAGATGTGTGAGATAGTGTCGAGACGGAGAGACGCAGAGACAACCCCCTGTCAGAGAGTGTTTAGTGTGAGTTTACGTCCCATCAACATAATTTTGACCCCTGGCGCTAGCACGATGAGAGAACAAAGTCTAAAAACAGGGTGCTTGGGATGTTCCGAGGCAAGTTTTTTGCACTTTTGAGAAAAAACGGGATGCGGCGAACTGAATTTTCTATCAGAAAATATCATTTTTACAACATCTTTTTAAAATTTCAAGAAAAAACTACCGTAACGACCATCGAGGTGTCCGTTTGGGAATTCGGTTCGTACTTGAGAGCCTGGACCAGCTGCGGCAGATATAGCAGTACCTGGTCTGGCGACGCCGCTTCTTCGAGTCGCAGGACCGCGTATTCTCGAACCTGGGGGTCGGTGAACGCTGGCGAGAGCAGTTCGAGTGCGTCTTCAGCTTGGATCGGAGCCCAATCACTGAGTCGATTATTGATTTTTGAAAATTATTTTTCATAAAATTTCAAAAACTAGCTCTTCTTCAAGTTTTATTTGACATTAATTTTTTAAAACGGTAAAAATGAGCCAATGTTGTTTTTTCTGAATCATTTTCCTGTTTCTTCACAGAAAAAGGCTCTTTTTTGAATATGAGATAAGCCGGATCAACCTGGACTCTGTCGATTTCTAATCGCTAAAGTGCATTTCTTGTACTGTATTTCGGTATTAGGGTACTGTACTTTCTCTCTTTCCGTTTCCTTTAACAAAACAACTTACTTCATGAGCGACAACGCCACCTTCTTGTCCTGCGGAACATGCCATCGCACGCACCTCAAAAACTTGTTCAGCGCTCTTGGGTCTTGTTTCAGATGGTACTGGAACTTCCAGATCAGATCACGTTGCTCTGCGGTCATCGGAGCTGGAATCATTTTCGATACAAGCAGGTAGTCCTCGCTACGCTCAGAGTCTCTTTTCCCCTGTTTCTGAGCAAAAGCGCACTGTTTGAATTTTTGATTGGAAGAAGAAGTGGTTTTAGAGGCAACGGTTTTGCTATTTTTCTCTCCTTAACCAATCTGATTGCGGCCATAACTAATGCCAGTGTTGTTAGAACCAATGCACTACGGCGCGTTGATCCCCGTAGCCATCAGTGGTCACGCGAACGGTCGCCACAAAAATTCGTGCAGCTGTGACCGAGTGGTTAAAGCAGAGGACTTTCACGCGCTCGTCGCGTGTTCGTATCTCTTCTCTGGGCACTTTTGCACAACCCCTTCCTTTCCCTTGACCCCAACCAAAACCAAAAAGCTTCACCCAAAAATTTGCCTCACGAAAAAGGGGGCGGGGCAAAGTGGGCGGAGGATTTGTCAATTAATAATATGATTTTCTAGGCTCTCAACAGGAGTTGACTTTCAGCGTAATTCACATCCAGAGTTGGGACCTATCCAGATGTGTTAAGCAGGTCAAATAATGAACTTTTCATGTAGAAAATTTTTGCGCGTTTTTTGTTTCAAGCGAGATATTTTAATTTAAAAAATGACTCTTTGAAATGCCACGTAGGCTCATTTTAGCCCCACGCACTACACAATTAGATCTAACAGAGAAAATCAATAGCGGCGTGGTAGAGTGGGTTGAGTTCCTGATTGCTAAGCGGGAGGTCCAGGGTTCGAATCCACTCGCTGACGAGTTTTTTTCTATTTTTTTAATTTTGATAAAAAAGTTCCCCAACTACATGAAATTTCTTTCCGAGTTTTTTCGATGTTTTTTCATTCAAGTTGTGTGTTTTGACTAAAAACCGATTTGAAACCGACCATAGTAGTTAGTTGTGATCGTCCTTCCTAATCATGAGCAATAAGCATATTTCCAAAGGAGTGGATGAGGCCTCATGAGGGTCTATAATCGCGAAGTTGAACCCCGTGATTTCGT
>OZ022254.1:1613701-1658557 GCA_963978915.1 Caenorhabditis parvicauda
ATAAAAAAATGTAATTTTCCTATTTTTGTCAATTTCTCTTTATTGAATTTTTTGTTTGAAGCGAGATATCTTAATTTAAGAAGTCACTTGTGAGCTGTAAGTAACGATTTAAAAATTCATTTCTGAAAATCAAAATATCTTGTCTGAAACAAAAAACGCGCAAAAATGTTCTTCATGGAAACTTGTTTCGACTTGCTTAACACATCTGGCTAGGGTTCAACTCTAGGTCCTAAACACGTTCAAGGACAATTCCTGTTTAAATCAGAAAGCCTGGATTCAGATGTACTTATCAGAGTTGCACGGAATTCCGACTTCCGCCTTCTGACTTCCGTCCTTTTTTCACTTCTGACTTCCGTTTAAAAATTTCACTTCCGTCTTCCGACATCCGTTTCGAAAATTTTTACTTCCGTGCAACTCTGGTACTTATCACCCCCGATTTCCGTTTTTTTTTTGAAGTTTTCCTTCTGATGAAAACTCACTTCGGAAAGACTGGATTCTCTGGGTCCGCAAGTGGACAAGTCGCGTTGACGATTGCGTCGATGGGGTCGCCCATTTCGAGTTCCCATACGGTGAAGTGCAAGAAAGCGTCTTGACTCAAATCACAATACCTGAAATGAATATCCGTGCTGACTATTCAGTACAGGCTGCTATTCCTACTTAATACGAAAAAGTGTACTGAGTCGTTTGAATCAAGAATCATTTCTTTAAGGAAAGCTTACAAGGTGAAAATTTTTTGTGATAATCAAGTTTAAACTTTGATCAAATCTTAGCATTGTACCTAACTAGTGCTTTGAACCTTACCTACCCCTAAAATTTGAGGTGTCGATAAAGATAAATGAAAAAGATTCATGATTCAAACGATTCCGTACACTTTTTCGTATTAAATGCTACTCCTCGCTACGTTCCGGCCGCTAGAGTTCTATTCTCTCTCTCTCTCTCTCTCTCTCTCTCTCTCTCTCTCTCTCTCTCTCTTCTCTCTCACTCACGCAAGAAATGAAAAGGAACCACTCAATAACCAGCTCCACGAAAAGTGGGCAAAGGAAGCGGTTACTTTAAAGAATTGAAACAAAGGAAACCTTATCGGAAGCGTCAGCCACTGTTTCCAGGAGTGAATCAACTTATGGCGCGCCTTGGTGGCCGGTTCTGGCGGCGGACAGAATGGTGTGCAGACTGCATAGCCGACTTCACGTTCGTTGCAATAAACCGACACCTGAATTTTTTTTTCATTTTTTTCATGAAACAAGAACTCTACAGAGGCACTTCGCGCCCCAAGTCATGATTTTTCCAGTTTCACCTTCCCATCCTCAGAGAAGGCAACTCACATTGGATTCAACCACATCTAGTTTGGGAAAAACTGGAATTCAATCTGATTTTTTCTGGATCCAATCAGAGTTGACTATTCTGATCACTTTTAAATGCTCCAGATATACTCGAAACTTGAGTTAACAGATAGATCATGAACAAAAGTATTATGGAATGAGTCATCATGATGAGTCATCATGGTTATAGGCTCATTTCCCATCAAATAAAAGAATATGCCAATTGGATCCAATCTGACAGAACTGGATCCAATCTAAAAAAATCCTTCAAATAACTATAATGCCCCGATTAATTATTTTTTTGCCGAACCCAAACAACACGATGAATCTTTGGTCAGCACGAGTATTTTGAGATATATTTCATTCCAATTGGAAACACAACTCTGGATCCAATCTGATTTTTTCTGGATCCAGCCAGATTTTTTTTGGATCCAGCCCGATTTTTCTGGATCCAGCCCATTTTTTTCTGGATCCAATCAGAGTTGACTTCTCTGAGATGTCAGTTTCGAGAAAGTAAGAACTTTGAAAAAATTTGGAACTTCTTGGCTTGTTATATTTTGAACGGCCACGTTTGGGACACGTTTAAATTTCAAAACTAAAAAAATATCCGACTCATGTGAGCTGAAAACAGACCTCGGGAAGACTGTGCGACCAAATTACCTTTTTTCCATTAGAATAGATACAATTTGCATATCTCCTTCTACTCAGAGAAGTCAAGTCTGGTTGGATTCAGAACAATCATATTGAATTCAAGTTTTTCCCGAATTAGATGTTATTGAATCCAAAAAAGAATTTCTGAGTGTTTTTTGACTAGTTTTCAATAATTTCATGAATAAAAAAGTACTGAACAAATACCTTGACAAAAAGCTGATTGAGCTGTTTGGACGGGTTCCGATCGTGTCTGAAGACACCTTCAAATTCTCCAATTTTAACTTGAACTTCGGCCGGCAGATCGCAACTGTGAACGTAGTTGAACGTTTCTGGTGGGTTGGCGATCATCTTAATGTTTTATGTTATTTACGGTACAACGAGCATGTATTCCTCGCTACGTTCGATTTTTATTGCTGAAATGTTAGGTCCAACCTTCTTTTTGACTGGGTCCATGACGCAAGCTCCAATGAAGCCTCATGTTATAACCATGAAACAGCAAGAAGGGGATGTATTTTACTTTGTCAAAGAGAAAGAGAAATGAAAAATTGTAAGAACGTGGAATATCGTTGCATTTGTAGGCTCAAAAAGAGTGATCACGTAAAAAATAAAAATTCTGACGTGAAGACTCGCATCCCTCTTTTCCGTGGTAGATGTGCACGTTGGAAATGAAAATGAACTTCACGAAAAGTGGGCGGAGAATTTCTCCGTTTCCCATCTCAAAATCAGAAAGAAAAATCTAAACAGGAAATGACCTTCAGCGTAATTCGGATCCAGAGTTGAGACCTAGCCAGATGTGTTAAGCAGGTCGAGGGATGAAGTTTTCATGTAGAAATTTTTGCACGTTTTTTGTTACAAGCGAGATATTTTAATTTAAAAATTTTAAACTCCAAAAATGAGTGACCTCTCGCACGACACAATTAGATCCAACAGGGAAAACAATTAGCGGGGTGGTGGAGTGGTCACTCAGAGAACACGAGTTGGACTGGATCCAGAAAAGTGCCAGCTGGATCCACAAAAAGTCGGGCAGCGATTGGCACGATCTAGCTGGCACTTTTCTGGATCCAGCTGAACTCTCTGGATCCAGTCGGCACTTTTATGGATCCAGCTGAACTCTCTGGATGCAGTCGGCACTTTTATGGATCCAGTAGGCAGTTTTCTCGATCTAGTTCTCTTCACTAAACATGTATAATTAACAATATATTTATTTAAATCACAGTAAATGATTAGTCCTTTGGGGTTCTTCTGAGGATTTCTTTGATCTTCCGCAAGTGGTAACTCTGAGTTCTGTTGAAAATTCATCTTCAAGTTCTGGAGTCTTCCCTGCGGGAGCGAGAAGTCTGAAATTTAAACGTTAAAAATATCGATAACTTTCATTTGACCTTTTTGCTTCTGTCTATTTCTTCAAGCTTTACACTATTCACAGCGCAACTAGAGTGGACTCAAACTTTTTAAAATTCAGTCTCTGTAAGAAATTTCAAATTTATCTTTACAAAAATTCACTACGGCAAAATCCTCGTCATTTAGCCTGATCACCTTTCTCTTTTTCTCAGTCTTTCTCTATCAGTCTCTCTCTCTATCTTTCTTTCTCTCTATTACTCACCCTCACCCTCTCTCTCTTCATTAGAGTGAACTCAAACGTTCGAAATTCAGTCTTTGTAGAAATTTCGCATCTATCTGTTAAAAAATTTACTGGTCATTTTTTCGAAGTTAAATGTTTCAAAGTTACCTTTTAAAATGTAGTTGTAAAGTCGTTGATAGATTTTTCTCTCGTTTCCAATATTCCTGTTGGGAGTGGCTGAGAGTTTCAGTCTACCTGAATTTTTCTTATACAAAAATCGTTTCTAACCTTTTTTGTATTCTAAGAAAACTGAAAAAAAATTACCTGTTCAAATCATGGCTCTCGTGATGATTTTGTCGTTCCATTTGCAAATGTCAAGATGTGTGGACGAGAATATTGGCAGAGTCTGAAATTTCGACAACTGACAGTATCTAAAATTTCTATCGAACTCACAACTTTCTTCAATGCCTGCGATCTTGCGTTCTTCTCATCAAGCTTCTTTCTTTTCCTCCTCAGTTCTGCCATGGCGTTCTTCTGGTTTTTTCACGGTTGACCCGAAAAAGGAAGCAGTGTGGATACCTAAATGAGAACTTGTCGTAGCATAAAATAAGGGTAAGAATAAAAATTCACCTCGCCGGGCCTTTGATACTCCGCATCGACATCGAAGCAGTAATTTGAGACTGGGTTCTTTGCGGGTGGAGGAGACGCGTCTGAAATACGATATTGAACAATTTTTCGCAAATTAGAGAAGTCACAGCAAAATAAGAGTTTTTCGCCTAAAATTCATGATTATAACATTCAACACGTTCTTTCTTACCTCCAACTATTGTGCAATCGATTCTCAAAATCCATCAGGCATTCCTCATGTCCTAAGCTTCAATTCTGTCGTAGATTTCTTAGTCCATTCTGAGTGCAGTGAGACGCTTCCATCTCGTCTTAAGACTCCGTCTGCATCGACAAAAAGTGAGTCGTCAACAATCTGAGTAATACAATTGTGTCAGATTTTCCGCATTCTGAGAGATGATATAAGTTGCTGAACAATAAAATGATACGTACATGATACAGAAAACAAAAGGAAACGAAAATAACTTGAAAGACGCTAAGTCCGTGGGGGACGCTAAAAAAAAGGAAAAATACGATGTTTCACTTGACACGCGCATGACAAACTTATTTGAATAACTGCGTTCAATAAAACTAACCTTTTTTGGAGCAGAATTCAAAAGTTTCGAATAACTTTCTCCATGAATATATTAGGATTAAAATCGTTGTAATACAGTCGTATTACATACAAAACTATTTAGATTTCTGATTTTTTTTCAAATCGAGTAGGCATTTTTCTGGATCCAACTTGTATTTTCTAAAATTAAATTTTTGTGCTTCCATAAACCGTACAGGCATGAAATCGAAAAAAAACATAAGAAGAACATAACTATCACGTAAAGAAACAGTAATTTACCATAAGAAAGTAAAGATAATGAGCTTTTTCCAAACTTGCAAAAAGTCGGACTGGATCCAGCGCTGGATCTAGCTAGCAAAAAATTTTCACATTCGCACGACTTTATCATAATAATAATTAGAAAGAACAGACAAATGCCAGCAATAGCAAAGGTAGCTGGTTAAACTATCATAAATAAAAGCATAATACGAGCAAATTTCTAATTATAAAGTGACTAATAATTAGTATAACCCATATCTGTTGGGACTTCAGTGTTTTTGAGTTGTTTTTCGCGGTACATTGACATGTTCCTAATAGCATTTTTCTTCTCTGCAAAACAGATATTGTTTCCAGGAATTTATAGATAATTTTATTATATATTCCGTTCCAATCGGACGTGCAACTCTGGATCCAGTTGGCACTTTTCTGGATCCAGTCGAACTTGCTTTTGCCAGGCTGGATCCAGCTCGACATTTTTCTAGATCCAGCTTGTTTTTTTTAAATTTCATTTTTTCTGCTCTTAAAAACCGTACAGACATCGGAATGAAAAAACATTTCATTTAAATGATATTCTCATCGAAATAATAACTCACCATATAAAATTGAGGGCACTGAGATCACTCGGAATTTCTCGAAAAAAGTCGAACTGGATCCAGCGCTGGATCTAGCTAGCGAAAATTTTTTAAATTGTCATAACTTTCTTGAAAATATTTTTTTCTTCACAAAACAAACAGGGATTGTTTTTAGAACCTTAGCGATCATTTTTAATTATAATTCGTCCCGAACGGAGAAAAAACTCTGGATCCAGTTGGCACTTTTCTGGATCCAGTCCAACTCGTGTTCTCTGAGCAAAGGTTCTGCGTTCGAACCGAGAGGTCTAGGGTTCTATTCCATCCGCTGACGACTTTTTGGTCATTTTTTTGCACAATGACAAAAATGTGCCCAAATTGTGTGGAATTACTCTTTTGCATGTATTTAAACCCTTCTACTCATGTTAATACTCTTTCTCGGTAATGGAAAAACGACGGATGTGTTATTTATACGCGGTTTATGTGCATTTTAGCAGGTTATGTGCATTTTAGCGGATTATGTGAATGTTAGTATTTTATGTGCGTGTTATAGTCTGTTTATATGAGATTTATAGTCCAAACGCTTATGTGTCGTTTATGGCCAAGAACTTTCAGAGGCCTTTTTGAGACTTTTTTATGTGACCCGCACATAACATGCACATAATCGGAAGTTACATGAACACTCAAAATTCGAACACTGTTGCATCCGAATTACCCTGGATGATGTGCTGATGAGTATTGAAAGATATTCTACGACTCCTGAGGTCTTCGAGCAGTATCTTACGAACTGTCAATATGTCCGCATTTTTAACTCACAAGGAAACTTGGCGAAATTTCAGTCTATTATGGCCTGAAAAATTTGTGGTATGTTCGGACAGAGAAATTCAAAAATTGGAGAAATTCGATAGAGAAAATACCATTGTGGGAGGACTTTTCCTATGAAACTATTCTAAAAACTCGGAAAACACTGATTTACTTTACCCTGGAGTGACTAAAAGAACTAAAAAAAAATATGGCAGTGCCACCATCTCTTGAGAAAGTAACTTCGATGTCAAATATTAGTCTATATGTAAAAAAGCTCGGAAGGTTGTTTTAAATCAGATAAAAGTGATTAGATTGCACCTCATTTCATTTTGCAAAAAAATCATTCAGAAACAATAATTCACTGTTTTCCACCATTGTTGTTCATTTTCTGTGTTACATTCCCACCTTTCTCGCTGTTTTTACAGCAAACAGTGAAAACGTGAAAAATTAAAAGTAAAAATGGCGACTGATAAGTTACAGTACCAGGTAGATCAAATGTTTTTTATTTTCGTTTTCTGTTCTTGTTTGAGCTATTTCCTGCTGTTTTGTTCATTTCCTTCTTGTATTTCATCAGTTTGATAAAAGTGAAGACTATAGAACATATTTTCGTGATAAACTCTCACACTAATGACCACCCGTAACTTGTTTAACTAACGTTCCATTTGCAGGTTTCACTTCACCTTACTAATTTTTGTTTTGATGAATGGGGCCTAATCTAAAATTTTCAGTCAATCGAGATGATGTGAGCTTCTCAAAAATTCTCATATCGAGGGTACTATAATGAACCCTACGAGGATAAGAAAATCGACGGAAAGGATAAGGAAACAAGGTGTGTTTTAATTTTTTTTAATCTTAAAACAGTCAAGTCGTACAGTCATACAGTAAGAGTAAGACCACTGCGCGAAAATGCCTCACAAACACCGATAATTCAATTTTCAAACCATTCAGGTCGATGTGGAATTTTCAAAATATTCATGATTTGGTGCTCGCGCTCGCAGAGAAGCTGCAATCAACAATACTAAACGTGAGACGAGGAAGTTGCACCCTGGAAAAATGACGGAAAAGAACAAGGAAACAAGGTACGTTTTAACGTTTAACTCTAAAAATTAATCTACAATAAGTATGATCTGATTCTGCTCATTCTTTAGACCTTGTGTGCAGAATGGGAACTAACTCATTCAGTTTTATTAACTTCATTTAGCTCAAAGGTGGTACTCTATATTACATACCATGGGTTAGGATATGGATTCAAAATCCACAAACTCAAAAATCGTGCACCTCCTAATTTACTAGTAGCCACCGCAGAATTTGTATGGTTCAGACTGGTGTTTTGATGTTTGAAGGTTTCATGTTCAGTACCGCAACGCGGCGCGAAAGCTAACTTATTGAAAATGGTAAACCCTTATTTGCAGTAACTTCAACCCGTTCAGTAGATTAGAAACTCAACGCGTAATAGAGGACGTAGAGATCAAAGTAACATTTACTCGAAAATCAATCTCGTGAGCGCTACCTTTTAGCACATTGGGGAAATTTTTTGTTTGCAATTGTTTCAACGTCGTTTTGAGAAGGACCAGTATTCCAATGAGGTTGAGTTCGCGGGAAAGGAGTGGTTTCGAATCTGGACCCCTGGTATACAATATCGAGTACCAGTTTCTAGCTGCGACGCACTTGTCTCAATTTTCATCCCACTCTGGACTCGTTTTCAGTTGATTGACACTAGTGCATTTATGCTCAGGATTGACCAGAATGGCTTGATTTCGGGAGATAATGCATTTAGATTTAGCCTAGATTAACTATTTTACAGATAGTCACATCGTTTGAACAAGCCCCCTTCATTTTGCGAACTGGGACTCAACATCTTGCGGGACTTAAGAAGATGGCTGTAACCATGTCACACGGTCAACTGCCGTGAATGAGTTCATCGGACTATCGGATTTTTCCTATCGTCAGTATTGTTTGACAAAAGAGAAAGACGAGGTATGTGTCATCTAAACTTTATTGAATTACATTCTATTTGCAGGTTCCAGAACAACAACTATGTTACAAATGTGATCTACTACGTCCGAATAGCGAGAAGTCCAGCGGATCAGAAGAATTATTTAATGTCTTTTAAATGTCATTAATAAAGTGTTTTTCTCTATGTTTGTTATCCTGTTCAATAATATCGTGAGTATGGAAAAGGTCCATAAACCGCACATAACCGTATAACACGCACATAATCCGCGGATTCTATAAACGACATATGTTATTTATGTGCGTCGCTCATAAAAAACACATCCGACGATTTTCCATTACCGAGTTGAAGTTGCCAAAAGTCTATAGCCGATCTCATCTATCACCTCCTCCATTATGAAGCTCTCAGGGAAAGCGTTCGGTGCATGTAGAACTCAAAACGGTGCGTCGATATACTCCGCAGAACTATGCTCCCGTTACCAATCGATTCACCGATTCTAGGCATACATGCACCTTGACTCGCATCCCTCTTTTCCGTGGTAGATGTGCACGTCGGAAATGAAAATGAACTTCACGAAAAGTGGGCGGAGAATTTCTCCGTTTCCCATCTCAAAATCAGAAAGAAAAAATCTAAAACAAACCTTTTCTGTGCTTCCTTTATTCCTGTACATTCTGACTCATTTCTTCACGTCTTGAACTTAACATTGGTATAAGGGTTGGGGGTGAAGTTAGTAAAGGACGGTAAGAACCGCGAGGGAAAGGGTAAATTAAAGCTAGAATGCACAGTTTATTCAATAAAGTCAAAAATATAGCAACCCGCATTGTAACGGAGATTTTAAAGTCTGTTTATACATACATTTTCATTCACTTTCTCTTTCTGATCGGCTTCGAGTCGCGACTGGAAACTGACATCTGAAATTTCACATTATTACCAATTTCAATTGTCGGAAATGTTAAACCTTCGCTTGGAAGTACTCACACCGCGCTACGCGCAGTAGAAAAGTTTCGGATCAAGCAGCGAGGGGAGGCGACCAATAAGCAGCGAGCACAAATCCCGCCCCTTCGTAAATCCAACTTCGCTGTAGATCACATTACAGTTACTGTAGTTGAAAAACTTTTTCTGTGACGTTTTTACAAAGGAAAGTTACATGATTTGCAATTATTTTTAATAGCGATCGTCAAAACAAATTTGCATGTTAACTTTGGAGAAAAGGATTAAAAAATTTTGATGTGCGAACGTGCCCTATAGCGATTTTTCGTTCAATATAATTTGCGTGCAACGCGTCTAATCGATAACGATCACATTTAGCTCGGTGTGGAACTTAGGCCTAATTGTCAAGAAAAGAAGAACCTGCTAACTTCAATATGAGCAAAGTTAGAAGAACTCAAAATACAGAGATTTCGCAACCTCGATTTGAGCGTAGCGAAAATTTTTAATTTTTCAATCCAAGCTTGTTTTGAAGTCTTTTTTCAACAAAAGAAAACGATAAAATTCACCGTTTCATCATCAAAGACGTCCTCCATCCCGGCGCTGATGGTCAAGTTCCCTGGGGCTCTTTGCTGAGTTGTGAAGCCGATTCCACTCGACATGGCTGGAGTGTAGTTAGCATTCTGCAAATTTTCGTTTCATCTAAGACATCAAACTTTTTCCACGTCATCACAAGCCAATATCAACCAAATTGCCCGCAGACTTTAGTTCCTCTCTCTATCGCCTACAGTTCTCACGATTATTTTTTTGTTTTCAATTTCTAACCTTTGTTGCATTAACTAATGGGAACCTTTCTAAAATACGGTCAAACACAATTTGTCAGACCATTGGTTGAAATAGATCTGTTTTTTCTGTTACATCGTTACTTTTACGGAATATCTATCAGAGGTGCACGAAATTACGATTTCCGTGAAAAAATTACACTTCCGACTTCCGTTTAACAAATTCTACTTCAGACTGCCGTCAAAAATTTTTTTTCGTGAAAAATTACGAAAAAACCGTGAACTCGTTTCTACTCAGTCTGGAATTGACCTATCACCTGTTGAAAATGCGCGGATATACAATATCTTTGGGTTTTTCAACTTTTTTGCACTCCCGACTACCGTTGAAAAAATTCTACTTCCGACTTTCAACTTCCGCCCTTTTTTCACTTCCGACTTCCGACTTCCGTGAAAAAAAAATTACTTCCGACTTCCGTTTTTAAATTTTACTTCCGTGCAACTCTGCTATCTATCTTTCTTTTTTTTTAAATTTTACTTCCGTGCAACTCTGCTATCTATCTTTCTAATCAAGTGATTTTGGCCCTTATTTCCGATCAAAAGTTCGTTAGTTAGTCCAAGGGTTCAAATCTAATCATCAGACAGTTGTTCCTTTCATGACAAATCAAAATCACCTGTTTCATCGAAGTCTTCGAGGTGACTGAACTGCCAGAGAAGAGTCTTTCCGAGTCTCTAGCATTCTTCTTCCCAGACTTACGTTCAATTCTGTTAGCTTTCGACGGTGGTGCGGCGTTTGCGAAAGCTCCCCATCCTGAACGTTATACTATTGAAACGTTTATTTATATATTTTGTATTTCTTCTGTTGTACTATCAATATTCAAGTTCATCATTTTTTGTTTATACTATAGATTTAAGACTTAAAGTGAAAACATGTTTACTCCTGATGAAATTATTCAGATTCATCCTTTTTTGTTTCTAAAACTTTTCAATCTAGAATTTTCTTCTAATCCTCTGCGTTATATCACACAGCAAAAAAGTGTATTTAGTAAAACGTATCCCGCTTTTTTCAAACGTCAAAATCGTAGTCCGCAATACCATGAACACTTTTTTAGACTTACGCTAGGTTTGAGTCAGCCTAAGGTTTAACCTAAATCTTTAAAAAAGTACTTGGGATGTTCCGAGTAAAGCTATTGACATTAAAAAACGAGATGCATTTCACCAAACGCGAAATGACATTTTTCTACATGATACGTACTTTATATTGTCAAATCAACACATACCTTTGATGATATTTCCGTACTCTGCAGTATCCTCCAAGTAAGAACCTTCAAAGTTGTAAATCTGATTTTCAAGCGCTTCCAGTGTTTCCTGAATGTTTATTTGACTACAAAGGTTATGTAGCAATTTTGGCTAATTTCTCTCACTTCATTGTTAAAGTCCCGAGTAATGTCCTACTCGGTAATGGAAAATCGTCGGATGTGTTTTTTATGAGCGACGCACATAAATAACATATGTCGTTTATAGAATCCGCGGATTATGTGCGTGTTATACGGTTATGTGCGGTTTATGGACCTTTTCTATACTCACGATATTATTGAACAGGAAAACAAACATAGAGAAAAACACTTTATTGATGACATTTAAAAGACATTAAAAAATTCTTCTGATTCGCTGGACTTATCGCTATTCGGACGTAGTAGATTACATTTGTAACATGGTTATTGTTCTGAAACCTGCAAATAAAACGTAATTTAATAAAGTGTAGATGACACATACCTCATATTCCTCTTTTGCCGAACACTACTGATGATAGGAAAAATCCGATAGTCCGATGAACTCATTCACGGCAGTTGATCGTGTGACATGGTTAGGCCATCTTCTCATGTCTCGCAGAATCTTGAGTCCCCGTTCGCGGAATGGGTGATAGAGGCTTGTTCAAGAGAAGCGACGTGACTATCTGTAAAATGGTTATTTTCGGCTAAATATAAATTAATTATCAACTGTTAACGAGCGCTAAAAGGTAGCGCTCACGAGACTATTTTTCGAGTAAACGTTACTTTGATCTCTACGTCCTCTATTACGCGTTGAGTTTCTAATCTACTGAACGGGTTGAAGTTACTGCAAATCAGAGTTTACCATTCTCAATGAGTTAGCTTTCGCGCCGCGTTTTGGTACTGAACATGAAACCTTCAAACATCAAAACACCAGTCTGAACCATACAAATTCTGCGGTAGCTACTAGTAAATTAGGAGGTACACAATTTTGGAGTTTGGGGATTTTGAATCCATATCCTAACTCATGGTATGTGATACAGAGTACACCTTTGAGCTAAATAAAGAGTTAATAAAACTGAATGAGTTAGTTTCCATTCTGCACACAAGGTCTAAAGAATGAACAGAATCAAATAGTACTTATTGTAAATTAAATTTTAGAGTTAAACGTTAAAACATACCTTGTTTCTTTGTTCTTTTCCGTCATTTTTCCAGGGTACAACTCCCTCGTCTCTCGTTTAGGCCCCGTTTAGGCTTTGATTGCAGAAAAAATAGTAGGGTGAAATGAAACCTGCAAATTTTCTACTGCAGCGACAGAAAAGTGTTTTCATTACCTGAGAATTAGGAACAACAACATCAATCCGAAAAATGTAATCACAATAACTTTCGAAAAATATAGTCTGATTAACTCACCTGTTTTCATAACAATTGAGTATGACCTGACTAACATTGATGTGATAAATAAGATGGAAATGCGTTCCATCGATGGAACCTCGATCGAGAGACCTGAACATGATTTTTGAAGAAATCGCTCGGGAACGTTAGTTAAACAAGTTACGGGTGGTCATTACTGTGAGAGTTTATCACGAAAATATGTTCCATAGTCTTCACTTTTATCAAACTGATGAAATACAAGAAGGAAATGAACAAAACAGCAGGAAATAGCTCAAACAAGAAGAGAAAACGAAAATAAAAAACATTTGATCTACCTGGTACTGTAACTTATGAGTAGCCATTTTTACTTTTAATTTTTCACGTTTCCACTTTTTGCTGTGAAAAATGCGAGAAAGGTGGGAATGTACTACAGAAAATGAACAAAAATGATGGAAAATAGTGAATAATTGTTTCCGAATGAAATGTTTTGTAAAATAAATGAGGTATGCAATCTAATCACTTTTATCTGATTTAAAACGACCTTCCGAGCTTTTTTTTACATATAGACTAATGTTTGACATCGAAGTTACTTTCTCAAGAGATGGTGGCACTGCCATGGTTTTTTTAGTTCTTTTCGTCGCTCCGGAGTATAGTAAATCAGTATATTTCCGAGTTTAAAGTTTAAAGTTATTTTTAAAATAGTTTCATAGGGAAACTCCTCCCACAATGGTTATTTCTCTATCGAATTTTCTCGATTTTTGAATCTCTCTGTCAGAACATACCACAAATTTTTCAGGCCACAATAGACTGAAACTTCGCCAAGTTCCCTTGTGAATTAAAAATGTGTACATATTGACAGTTCGTAAGATACTGCTCGAAGACCTCAGGACTCGTAGAATATCTTTCAATACTCATCTGCACATCATTCGGGGTAATTCGGATGCAACAGTGTTCGAATTTTGAGTGTTCATGTAACTTCCGATTATGTGCATGTTATGTGCGTGTCACATAAAAAAAGTCCCGAAAAGTCATCTGAAAGTTCTTGGCCATAAACGACACATACGCGTAAGGGCTATAAATCTCATATAAACAGAGTATAACACGCACATAAAATACTAACATTCACATAATCCGCTAAAATGCACATAACCTGCTAAAATGCACATAAACCGCGTATAAATAACACATCCGTCGTTTTTCCATTACCGAGTACAACTTTTGAAAAAAAAACAACTTTTGTGAAGATTCCTTGAAAACGAGGGTAAACTAAGAACTTCAGCTTTGTATAGTTAGAAAAATTGGTCAAAATAATCGTGGTTCTACATGGGTTTACTAAGGTTTTAAAATACTTTTTTGTCCGAGGTTATCAATTTAAAACATATTACTTTCCATAATTCTTCTTTCTTTTGAAAATCTGATTCGAAAAAAATACCTCAATTTCCTGTTTCTTTCTGATCATGTCAGCTAGTTCTCGCTTCAGTTCGTGCTGATCTTTCGACATCTGTGAAAATTTTTATTACCGAAACTAACAGAGTTTCTAAATGAAACAAGAATGACTTATTTTCCAATACAAAAAAAATAGAAAATGCAAGAATAAATTTCATGAAATGACTCTTAGAGAACAAGGAAAGAGATGACTCAAATGTTTGAAATTTAGTTCTTTTTTTCTGTGGATAGCTTAGATTTTTGAAAAAAAAACGCTAAAAAATTTTTGTAAACATTTTGCAAGTGCGCTCTAGAGACAACACTCTGCATTCTTCGTTTGAAAAGGAGGCAATAGTCAACCACAAACATTGTGAAACGCGAAAAGCTAATCTTTACGTAAAAAAATGAGAAGATTGAAATTCGATCGATAATTTTTTGAAAATTGGTTACTGTAGTTAACTCGTAGGTCAAAACTACAATTCTTTTCAATTTTTGCCTCAATTTTTCAAAAAAAACACAAGATACATTATTTCGCATATAACGAATAATAACAACAAAAGTACTTGAAATCAAATAATTTACTCGTACACAGGGGACAATTTGTCAATAAAAATAGAAAAGGATGGATATTTTGTTCAAGTTGGTAAAAATCAGTTTTGGGAAAAATTTAAGTTTTTAAGATACACGGACCATTGCAGATTACCTCTTTTCCCCAGCTTAGAAAAGGTCGTAAGCACATGTGGATGCTATTCTCTCTACTCTAGGAAATAAAATTGAGAAAGAATTCATGCGATAATGAAATTCACATTCCCATATTAATTCCACTTCATTTCAAGATTAACTCAATTTTAATTCTAAACTGCTCCAACTGTACGACATTGTTCAGCATTGTCTTTCATAGTCTAATTAGAATACATGTGACTCACCCATGTTTCTTGCTCTAACAATAATGACCAACGAAACTTGAGTTAATCTAAAAATAATGTAAAATTAATATGGAATTAATTTGTGAAAAATGTGAGAAAAATCATCCTAATCAATTCAATTCTAATTTCAAACTCAGGTTTCTCAACCTTTTCCAGTCTTGAAAATGAGGTGGTTTGTCCATGTTCCGTAAAACGGTAAAATGTAAACCGTAGAGTGTCCGCAGAGCGCAGAGCCGCAAAGTCAATTTTTGTTTCAGGCTTCCGAAGATTCCTAATAGCACGTACGGTTCCTAAATAGGCTTAGGTATGGTTCTAAGCACAAGTACGTTCCGAAAATGGGGGTCCGATTTTTCCTAAGATATGAGAAAAACTCTGCGGTCGCTCTGTGACTCTGTGGTTTACATTTTGCCCCGTAAAACAACAAAAAAAACATACACTCATGCCTTGATCTTGGTTGCAATACAATTCTGAATACAGAACACTTTCTCGGCCCAATCGACCAGCGCTTCTCTCGAAAGATGTTCCACTCTGACTTGGGTCGTCTTCTGCGGAACAGCAGGGTTCGTTGGTGTCGCTGTTGACGTTGTTGGTTCTGACGTCGCCGTGTCCTTCTTCTGAGTCGTCAACTCCGCTTTTGTTCCCAGTTTTTTGTGTTCCTTTTTCATCTCGAGCATAGCTGTCTCTTCGTTTATACGTGCATCGACTCCTGGAAATGGCTTTTATTAGAAACCGGCACCCTCGTTTATCACTAACCGACTGAAACCTCAAAAACAGACGCGACGATTTTGTCTAATATTTGGCCGGACTTTTTTGTTTTTCCTTAGTTTACATGCGCTGCCAAACTCGAACCTTCACGAAAGTTGTTTTCCGAACATCAGCTAAGCTTATTATAAATGGTAAATTACCGTTGACTGCAGATTGCAGATCGAAATTAAGACATTGAGCGCGTTCTCAACACTAAATATTGTCGGATTTAAAACAAAATAGCTAGTGCCGCGTAGAAGCGTGCGGTTGGATTGAATTCTAAACTATCTGCTCATCTTCGCTCCAATAAAACCTGGTAGATGGCGATTGAACCGTTCCACACCTCGGCAAAGGCATAAGACAAAATAACCGCTTCGCAACCGCTTTTCCGTCTTCCGCTTTCGTTTTCGAAAGTGGTTGTATCACTTGAAATTATGAACGTTGCAGACTGTTCCCAACGCTAGTTTTACCTACTTCAAACATTTTTACGTTAAGATTTGTGAATCTGGGACGAAAAAAGTACGAAAACTAAAATTTTTTGAACAAAGAACGTCCATTTTTCATCAATCTTGAAATTTGAATAGATGTCAGAAATCACCTTCGTCTAGAATTGCATCAATCAATAACTGCATCACGTCTTCGTCAGAAATTTTCAGCTGCTTCGCCAGCCAACTTATACGAACGTTCGTGTACGGTTTGATCAGCGCGAGTAGGACCTGAATGTACAACCTTGTGACTAGAATAGAAAACTGATTTTTACCTTCTCAAAGGCAAAATGTTTAGGAGTTCTTAGCTTATAAGTGTTTCAAAATGAGGAAAAAAATAACCTCGCTTCGGCAAACATTTCATTATTTAGAATTCTTGAATTACATTTTTAAACAAAACATCAGTTGAGGCAGAGCTTTCAAGAATGCATGAAATTTAGATGATCGAGAGCCAAATTTTAGGGAATTCTTGGTTTTCAATGATTTAAAATGAAAAAAACAACCTCGTTCAGTAAAGGTTTTTTTTTTTAAAAATATTCTTGAATTTTATATAATAGAGAGAGCGAATGAGGCCAAATTTCAAGAATTACTGATATTAAAACGAATAAATAACCTCGATTCGTCTAATAAGGCATTTTTCAGATTTCTTGGAGTTGATCGAACAGCAATTTTTCAATTCTCGGATTTTAGATGATTCAAAAAACCTCGGTTCGAATATTCTTCAGCAACTCTTCAATATGTTCTCGGATGAAGGGGTCTGCCATGATGCTCTCCTGGTGTTCGGAAAGAATTGCTTCGAATGCGTTGACATCATGCTCCTGAAAATATAATTTTTGGTATGGACAACTCACATACATCGCTAGAAGCAAGGCCGTTTTCAAACGCGCTCTAATCTAAATTTTGCAGAATGAGTACGGTAGGGTCGGGACTCTCACAACGAACAGTTAGATCTTTGTGGATTTAAATTATTATTCTTACTTTCAGTCCATTGGAATCAAAGGCTCATTACTTAATCGTTCTTGTATTTCAAGGCGAAACTGCTACGGTACTAAGTAACCGATTTACGGAGGTCAGACTTTTTTACAGGTAGAGGAAGCTATGTGCAACTGATGAATTTCACATCCGGTTTTTTTTTAGCTTCCTACGTTAGAAAACTTTTTTTCTTGTTATAAAAGTGAACAAGTTTTTAGAATTCAAGGGAAAAACAATGGAATTATCATCTATCTCAGTTTTCCTAATGCTCGAAAGCACAATAAGTCTTTTTTCAGCAATTTTCAAAAAAAAAACAGTTATTTTGAGAAAAAAAAACGCCATTTAACTTCGACGTTTACTGAACACTATCGAATTTCTGATTCCATCTTTAAGACGTAAGAGTTGGACTAGAAATGATTTAGGATGAAGTTCATCTTGCGAATAAGAAATCGCTACATTGTCCTGACAGGAGCAGTTTTCTAATACAGGTTCACAGAGTTATTACCACTCACTATTATTGTCCGAGCTTATAGCGGCTATTGCTGGTTGTTATTAAAGCTTACGCATTTTTGATTCGTTATGAATGACTAAAATCAAGAAACTGATGGAAAGCTTTCCAGCACCATTACCTGAAAACGAGACAACGCCTGAAACTCGGCTTGATTGTACTTGAAACGTTCAAAACTATAACAAAATTTGTGCTGCACACACCTAGGCAAAGGAATAAGACAATAAAACCGCTTCGCAACCGCTTTGCGGGCCTCCGCTTTCATTTTCGAAAGTGTTTTTTTACTTTAATGAATGTTTCAATTGACATAATTAACGTTGCAGACTGTTCCCAACGATAGTTATACCTACTTCAAACATTTTACCGTTATGATTTTTGAATCTGGGATGAAAAAAAATTGGGAAAAGTAAATTTTTTGAACTACAGTAACTGAAATTTGATCTACTCTATCGATTTTCTTTGCTTACACTTTTCAACTGCGTTTGCCGCGGTGTGCTGCACAGTCTGCGTGCATCAAAAACTCGATGCGCTCACGTGGGAATGACAACCACTTGCCGAGAATCTGTGAGGTCTGACTGGGTTCTAGGGTTTTCGACTATGCTGAAAACGATAGAACTGGTTTCAAAAACTGCTATGTCGACCTTATTCCGGAGTTATGGCTCGAAAACAAGTATACAACTTTTCCTGTCGTTTTCGAGCCACAACTCCGGAATAAGGTCGACATAGCAGTTTTTGAGTCCAATTCTATCGTTTTCAGCATAGTCGAAAACCCTAGAACCCAGTCAGACCTCACAGATTCTCGGCGAGTGGTTGTCATTCCCACGTCAGTGAAAAATGTTCTTAAGACTTGCCTGATACGCCTGCACCATCTTGGTCAACGCCACAATCTCGGGATTATTCTTGAACGGCTTGGCTTCTTGACTGTCGAACGGATTGATACCCGATTTGATGAGCATGTTAGTGAGCACGAGATACTTGAGGCAATTGGTTCGTCTTGGAGAGCCCGATTCGTCGTAATTCTGAACCATTTTCTTCTATCGCATTTTTCTTTTACTTTTCACCAAAAAAATGAATGTGATCTAAAGATTGTGTCTGAATTAAAATTCATTCATGTGCTAGATTCATAAAGAAATTGATGTTTAAAGAGAATGACATCTCTAAATCACATTTACTTTTCTCCGGGTTGGTTCCTTTTCGATAATTTTTCTGTTTTTTTGTATCCATCTCAACATACGGCTACATCAAGAGTTAAAAGATATTGTACATTATTATCATTGGTATGTACCTTTTTAGAATGTTCCATATTGTTTTCTAGAAGGCCATCCCAATTAAAGCAGATTTCAGTGATAAATTATTCTCATTCACTAATTCTTGATTAAATTTCAAACTGATCATCGAAAAATAACCATTTTTTTATATAACACGTTGTGATGAAATGTTCGTCGTTCATTTTTGCTCTTGAAAAAAAAAGATATTCAGTGACACTATCTTTCCGCGGCCTGTTCCTATCTCATAAACGGCAACAATGTAAAATATCTCATAAACACCACGTATGGAAAAAATCAACTTTTTAAAATTAAAAAAAAACCTTGAACGCTTCGAAAAAGTCTGTGTGAGCGTCAGAGAAGCGACCTTCACGTAGATGCATCTTTCCACCGCACTCTGAAAATGTTCATTTTATAGAAAAACAATCTGATCTAACATAATTCATCGTTTTTGAAGCTGGGGAAATTGTTCAATTGTCTTGGACAACGTATTTTTTCAATTTCAGACATTCATATGAAGTAGAATCGAATTTTGACACATACTTTGAAAAAAGAAGGCCTTCATTCTAAAAGCAAAAAAAGATCCCATTTTTAACGTTAAAAATCAGTGGCTCAGGTACAAGCGAACACTTTATCTTGATAAATGGCTTCGGTTTGGTTTGGTTTGGTGCATTTAGGCTTAGGATTGGCCAGAATGGCTCGATTTTTGGTTATGTTAAAAAGTTGTTCAAGCTAATATAAGTTTTTTGGATTCAGGAACTTTAAACAAGAAAAAGTCCTGCAAAACTGGAAAACCACATTTTGAAGGACCTTTGATTTTTGGCATCTGATTTCGAAGGGTGTAGTCATGCCGATTTTTGTAACTCAACTCACAGATGAGCTAGCACCATGAGGATGCGTTTTTGGATTCAGCGTAAAATTTTGAACAAGAAAAAGTCCTGCAAAACTGGAAAACCACATTTTGAAGGACCTTTGATTTTTGGCATAAGATATGAACAGCGTTTTCGTGATTCGTTTAAAAAGTTCATTACGGTAAATCCTAAGTCCATTATAGCATCAGGTCGACCCCCTGAATCAAGAAAGTTTGGCCATGCCTAAGCCTAAATGCACCAGTGATAATCAAATAGGAATACCTGAATTTTGATCGTAAACTACTTCGAATAAGATCGTAAACTACCTCGAATAACACCCAAGATCGTAAACTACCTCGAATAACACCCAAGATGAGTGGATGTGGGATCGCCGACTTTGTATGAATCGCCGTTTTCGCCAATTCGTAGACCGCTTTCAGTGCCTTGTTATTCTTTTGTTCCGTGTACATTTGGATTTCCAGGGCATATATTTCAAGAAGTTGTGTGCCCTTTCTTTGGTCACCTTCACCTGAGAATCAATCTTTATACTCTCTCTCTCTCTCTCTCTTTCTTTCTCCCACCTTGGTCATCCTCACACGACTTCTTCAACTGTCTCAAGATCTCCTCAAGTCTTCCAAACTTCTGTTGGTTCAAGTAGAGATGCCCGAGATTGGTGTTGGTTTTGAACCACAGACGGTCGTTCTTGGCCTCTTTCAGCGCTTCCAACGTAGTTTCGTAGAATGTCTCCAAAAGGCTGTTGTCATCATGTGCTACCGTGTACATTATCAACGAATTGATCGACTTTTCCGCATAGTTCTTGGTCACTGAAAATTTTCTGATGGTATTATATACATGTATTTAATATTTTCTGAAGGTGAGATAAATTCCGCCCCTTTTGCTCTGAAACCTACTCTGAACCTTTTCGGATTTGTCGCATTTTCTTTCGAACACTAATAGCTTTTACGTTTTCATTTCGTGAATCTTTAATAAAAACTTCGAGGATATGATTTTTGAAAACTGCGAAATCCCGAGTCGGAGTTGAAGCTTATGAAAATCCCGAGTTGAAGCTTATGAAGTTATTATTAATGAATAAGGTTATTATTAGTAAAGCGCGGATAGATTTGATCAGGCCATTTTATAA
Organism: Caenorhabditis parvicauda; assembly: GCA_963978915.1. Classification (NCBI taxonomy): domain Eukaryota; kingdom Metazoa; phylum Nematoda; class Chromadorea; order Rhabditida; family Rhabditidae; genus Caenorhabditis; species Caenorhabditis parvicauda. The sequence continues at coordinate 1,634,660 of OZ022254.1, forward strand.
CAAAGAATCTATGGGAAGTGAGCTTTAGCTTCCATAAATATTTTGAATTAAACTTCTCACCAGCAGATTTGATGTACGTCAACAGTCGTCTATAATAGTCCATCATTTCAGCATACTTTTTCTGAACGGTAACGTTTGAAAGTTGATTTCAAAGTGAATACCTGTGAGAGTTTAATTTTGAATAGTTGCTTCAGTGCCTTGAACCCCCAGTTGCCTTTGGCTGTTTCCAGACTGAGAACCTGCAAAGTTGGTTATCATTTTCGACAGATTTCTAATGGAGACCCACTTCTCAGCTTCAACTCTGGTTGAACGAGCCAGGCTTAACAGGAAGCATCTAACCAAATCAAGCCATATTGGCCATGCCTAAGCCTAAATGCACCAGTGCCAACTGAACACGCTACGTGGATATATCGAGAAATGCTTTGTATCTCGCATCAAACTTTCCACGTGATGAACTTCTTCATTTCCAATACTGGGTCTTAACTTTAGTGAAAGTCATTTCTTGTTGAGAGCACGTGAGATGAATAAAACAACATTTACCTCTATAATCTTTCTCCCGCCATTCGGTATACCCTTACGAACGGCGACAATATGGCGACGTACCGGAATCAGAAGGACGATTTTGCCGTTTTTCGCCTCGTCGCCGTATAGTCGCCAGTACTTCACCCTATGATCGCCGTTTGATAGGGTAAACCGAATGGCAACGTAATAGAGACAAACAAATTATGGAGTACGATAAGTTATCAAGATTTTTGAAAACTCACTTTCTCGAAAGCTTCAATAGCCAACGGCATGTTCATACTGTGTCTGTGATTCTTTCCTTCATAATAGAGATTCTCAATGTCCGAGTCTGGCTCCGAACAACTATCGTCTTCGTACTCGAATCCGTAATCTTCATCATCATCCATGTAATCGTCGTCCATTTCTTAAACAAAAAGAAATGGGAAGAACTATGAGTGGAATTTTTTAACGGGACTTACAGTAGAATGAATGGGGAGAGAGAAAGTGGTAGATTTGGGTTTTACGCTGAAAACTATGCAAGGAACAAAGAAAAGTTGAAACTCTTTCAAATTTCAATTCAGTTTTTTAAAAATTTTTAAACGATTAGCTTCGAACAAGATTATTCACTGTTTTTTTCCTGTTCAAAGTAGCAAACGATTCGAAAGGGTTGATGCATCAGTACGCGTATGTAGCTCGGAGAATATTCAATCAAACAAATAAAAAACGAAAAATGTTTCTGGATGACAAATGTAGTAAACACGCTCTGATGCAAACTTACTCTCTAGATTTACGATGTATCTTCAGGAAATTTTTCAATTTCAACATGAGATAACTCTACACCACCAGCGTTTATGAACCAAAATTATGATCAGAGAATATAGAAATGATTTTTATGCATTGAATCACGTCTATCTCGCACCCGGAAAATGTTTTGACCTCGAGTTACAGTATGTTGAAGAAGTTTCCAAAAAACCAAACAGTTATTCTCTTGCATAACTTGCATGACTGCTCAAAAAAACATTCAGAACACATATTTATTGGAAGAAGTACACAAGTACATTATGAGGAACGAAGTGTTTACCCGATTTGGAGATTAGAGATTCTTAGAGAAGGATAGGCGTCTTTGTTTCATCCTCCTAGCAGATAGTTTCTTTGGGCTGTGTAGAGCTTTTCCAGGTCATCTCTTGCAGACACTGGCCAGACTGGGCCTCCGGACTGAAATTTCATTATTATTCGTGTTGATTCTCTCTCTGTGTCTCTGTCTCTCTCTCTCTTTCTTTCTTTCTTTCCCTCTCTCTGTCCTCACCGTGTTGTCACTAGTTCCAAACTTCTTGCAGCACATTTCCACAGTTTATTCAGTTTTTACTTATTTGTATCTGTCACACTTCATTATCTTCAGCAACCATTCCACATCTTTCGAGGAGTTCTTAAAATTTGTTTATGAAAGGTGATGGCTCAAACTTGAATGAAGTTTCGGTCATAAATCCATCGTTCATTTTTTAACGTCTCATAGAGTGAAAATTACATCATTCGAGCACCCTGGGTATCACACCTTTTCATGACTATAACCTTCCGGATGTCACCTCACAAAAACCTCGTGATTTTCCACCACGATACCGCTAGGTGTCTAATAAGAAGTAAACAGTTTAGAAGAAATATGTTGTGAAAAATGATGAAACGCTATCTTAAAACTCTTACCAAAGTTGACAAGCGCTGTCGGATTCATTTGGAATGTATCGTGTTTTGTCGAGCATTGTTAGTAGAGTTGACGTAGACTGATGTATTTCTCAGCCGTTCTCCTCATCATTTCGACACCTCTGTAAATCGGGATTTCAAGGGAGGGAGAGAGAGAGAGAGAGAGAGAATTCTCAACGACAAGATGAAAAAGATACCGAAGGGCCACAAACTGGGCACAGTGGTATCTTCAAAAATTTTAACGTAAAACTGTTTATGTCAAAAAATACCCAATTTTTCAAATTAATAAATGTTTAAAAAAATACACTCAGCTACTCACCTCATTACAGACAATGGAAAATCCACTTCAGAGCGATTGTGAAAAGATAGACCATATGGTATCGACCAGTTTTCAGTAATAATGAAAAATTAACAATTACTACAATTTATTAAGACAATAACATTTCAAAAAACAATTGAACCGGGAGAAAAACTAACAGATTGGAGATCGAAAGAACTTACAAAAAAGAGGAAAACAGTTATGGTTGATAGGGTGATCGGAGTGGAGGTTGATAGTATTGCCGTAGTAGTGTACTGGATCTGGAAGTTTTCCGTTTCTCTCTCACCCTTCTTCTCTCTCTCTCTCTCTCGCTCTCTCGCTCTCTCTCTCTCTCTCTCTCTCCCTCTATCTCTCTCCCTTTCTGATCATCGCGGATATTTTTCGAACAACATACCGAAATTGGCGATGTCGTAGTCGTCGTGGGAGGGCACAGTAGTAGTTGTTGGGGTCGTAGTGGAGATTGGTGATTACGCCGTAGTAGTATAGTGAATCTGGAAGTTTTCCGTTTCTCTCTCACCCTCTCTCTCTCTCTCTCTCTCTTTCTCTCTCTCCATCGCTTTCTCTTTCCTTTTCTGAACATCGCGGATATTTTTCGAACAACATACCGAAATTGTCGATGTCATCATTGTCGTCTTCGTCTTCGTCGCTGTCGCCGTCGCTGTGATTTAGAAGGATGTAATATATTGTGTTAAAAAGTAAACTTACCTCTCCGTGAGAGGCCACAGGAGTAGTTGTTGGGGTCGTAGTAGGGGTTGGTAATCACGCCGTAGTGGAAGATGATCTCGCCGTAGTAGTATAGAGGATCTGGGTGTTTTCCGTTTCTCTCTCACTCATTCTCTCTTTCTCTCTCCCTCACTCTCTCTTTCCAAATATTGCGGAGATTTTTCAAACAACTCACCGTATCTTGTCGATGTTGTTGTAGCTGTCTTCGTCGTCTCTGTCGTCATCGTCACTGCTTCGATTTGATTGAAGAAGCTAGAAAACCCAGTTTATGAAAATTTTCTCGAGTATTAATATTTCGAAGTCTTGCATCATTTAGTTTGAAATTTAATAAAGATTGATATCACCGCAGTGATGGCTATCGGTGAGAATCAAAATTCATCCTTTTCTCGAAATTGATTGAATAAATACGAAGACTGGCTTTTACGAAAGAATGGAAAGATTTTTTCTGAAAGAATGGAAAGTATCACCAACACAATCACTTGTCACTTGACGGGTTCTGGACCTGATCAGGTTGGGCATTGTGGTGATCTCGTCGACTTGACATTTTCGTGATCTTCACATCTGAAAACCCTTTCTTTCATTCAAATCCAGAAGTATTTTGAAATTGAAAGTATACAAAATGATCTATTTCGTTAAATTTTCAATATTATTTGAAAAAAATACCTGATATTCAACTGGAATCAAAAACCAGAACTTGCTCATCTGGGAATGACACTTCTCGTCGTACAAGAAATTGCGAGTTCAATTCGGAGGTGGCAAGTGTACTCGGAAGGACACTTTTCGTCTCGTCGTACGAGATTTCAATCGGGGGGGGGGGTAGAAAGTGGACAAAAATTGTGAACAACGAATGGGACTGTCTCGGACAACAAGAGACGATACGGCGTTGAACAGATCTGCCCGTATGGCGGAACAAGAATTTCGGCAGTGGAAATTGGGCGGCGGAGCGAGAATTTCGGCGGTGAAAATTGGGCGGCGGAGCGAAAACTTCGGCGGAGGAAACCAGCGCAAATGAGAGAATTCAGCATCAGGAAAAAAGGCTGAGAGAATTATGCGTGAGAAGCGCACGGAAAAGAAACAAGAGGTGAAAACTGAAGGAAAAGCAAAAACACTTAATATCAAAAAACGTGATGGGTATAACTTCTATATAAAACGTGTGAAAATGGTCACTTTGGGGTACGATCAGTATACCCCAAAACGCAAGTCGACCAAAATCGAAGACGATAAAATTGGTTTTTGAATGCGTTTGAGAAAACATGAAGATCGAGATCTTCGAAACAATATGATCTGGTCATATTTTCTCAATACATTTTCACCCATTTTCTACTGAAGAAATACCCTTGTGGTTTTCTCAGTTAACACCTCGTGATCCTTTTCCGGAAGATCAATTCAAAAAAGGCAAGAAGTCAAGGCTATGATATTGTTCAACGCCCTATTGCTATAATAGCAGGCCTTCTCAAGATCACTGCAAAATTCAGTGTAAAGCGATCCAAAGAAGTCCTGCTACTATAGCAAAGAAGGTGATACAAGAAATACTTAACAATATCACATCAGACTTAAACTTCTCTGCCCTTTCCTCCTCGGCCCGCGACCTGTTTATCTGAAAAACCCGAATTATTCCCAGTCATCGCAATTCAAACTCACAAGGGGGTTCACCATGCACATATAGTAGTGCCCCCCCCAGGCCGGGACCGAGTGCGTTCTCACGCACACCTCATCTTCTTCCGGACACGTGAGCCTGAAATTAAAACTTCTAAAAGTGAAATGCTCAAACTTACTCTCTTGAGCAAGTGTCACGCAACTCGAACTTCTCCCTGTACCACGTATAGTGGCCCAGGGAGCACAGAGATCCATCCGTCAAGTTGAAGGTCCAGACCGGGAGCTGGTGCTTCACATCCGCTGCCTTTGCCACACTGCAGTATGTGCCCTGCAGTGGGTCTGAAACAGCTTGATTTGAGAGAAGATAGGCGTTCAAAAAAAACGGACCGTGGCTGACCACCTCGTTTTCGATTCATCAAAAGAAGTTGACTTGTTTAACACTTTTTTCTCGACTGATCTATCATTCGAACTTGTTCTTTCAGTCTTTCTTAGGTTCAGAAATTGAGAGCATTTTCAAAGGTCTGTCCTCTCCCGCGGTCCGTCTTTTTCGAATAGTAACTCACAATGTGGACAGCACAGTCCCGCCAGACACCAACCATAGCGTTGGCAATGTGTACGTCCACTTCCACATTGTCCCGCCATGGGGAACAAAGTGCCGGGGCACAAGTTTGTCTTACAACAGCGTCCAAAGTTTCCGCAAAATGCGCGACAACCTTTTGCAGCTTTGTTCACTTGGCTTGCACATTCAGCCATTGCTACGTCATCTGTGCAATCCATGAACTTGCCATCTTTCTTCACGGGTACCGCTGCATGTTCACCGCAAGCTTCTTCCATAGCTTCCCCTGTTATAATTTTAGAACAGTAATATACTAACAACTTACTGATGATACACACCCTCGTTTTTTTTGTCTCAGCAATCTGGAACGATCTGAAACGAGGTATGAGCATCTTCGCGAAACAATAGAAACTTACTCAAAAAAGTCCGAACTTTTGCCGGATTTGGTCATCAACTGATCGATTAAAGGGTCCTCCGCGCATTTGAGCTTTTTCGAGATGACACTTGTGTAAGCGTTTGGGATTACAGTTGCTGCACAAAAACCGGTTCCGTCGTCCAGAGCTTTGAAACATAGTTCTTCGCTTTGGCAATCTTCTAGAAACAAAAATTGAGCTATTGAAAATTGTGTTATTCGTTTTGAAAAAAAAATTAAAAAATTATGTATACCTTCGCGCAAAAATCTCATGTAGTAGTTCTATGGAAATTAGCGTACCTAATTTTTTTCACTATGCCATGAACTTTGAAAAAAGATTGAATGAAAGTTCCACGGCTAGTTATCAGGTCACGAAATTTGCCTTGAATTACATTGCCTTTGTCTGATAGTTGACGGACATTCAAAAACTTTCTCGAAAATAGTATCCGATTTTTTGAAACTCTTTAACGTTAACATAGAAGCTTTACGAAACTCACCAGTTCTTTGGCAAACTCTCAGAGTTCCTCGTATTCTGAGTTTATCACCCAGAATTTTTGGATCTGAAAAAAAGTCTAATTTTTACTTCAAGTTACCTTACTCTGAAAGCACCCATACATTGATGACTGGAGAGGTTTGGTCAATCGAGTGCAAAATTCAGTCTCCATGTCACATCCAGTTCCATCGGAAGAACAAAGCTTGTAATACCCAGTTTCATTGATCGACAGGACAGGTTTACCATCATTTTCAAATGCGATGTCGGTGATTGGCTTAGCTAAAAAGATAACTTGTAAATTTACACAGATTCATTAATTTACCACAACAGACGGGTTCTCCATTAAATTTTCCTTTGACACTGTTATTTGAACATGAGTTACCGCTAGGTCTCTGAACAATTCAACATTATTCTCAAAGAATAATTTCCAGCAACAACACATCAACTTCATTAAATTTTATCAACAGCACATGAATTTCATAAACTGCTATCTACGGCTAATAAACTTTATGTCAACGGTATTTAGTGTGTAGATTAGTTTCGAAATTCAAACATGGCAAAAACGTGACAACTTAAGCACTTGGCATTCGGCCGATTTTTCTGAAAGACGTGAAATGACTCTTGTTCTTCTATTTCATTAATTTTATTTTATTAATTTATTGTCCAGCACAAATGAAATCAAAGCCTTTACAGACTTATATTACTCAACTCTTGAAATGGTTAGGACTAATGGTAAGCAAAATCTCAAAGTACCTAAATTTTCCACACTTGACCGATATATTAGACGTTTCGCGAGAGAATCAACCAGAAAGTGCGCTAGGCTCCTCGTGAACCGTTTGGTCTCAAATTAAGTGTGCTAGTAGATTTTATTACTCTTAAATTTTTTTACTCGAAAAGTTTTTTCTAGATTGAATCTTTCTTTTTCCTCATATAGTGATAGATTACAAAAAAGTGGATGCACGAGCACTCTCCGAGACAGAACAAATCGTGTTTTACTAACTTTCATAAAATTCTTATTAGAAAAATCCTACTATCCTAACTTGAACAAATTTTGGTAATTCAAGTTGCCGTCCATGGACTGTTCTCCTAACATGTAATTTCTACCAGAACACACTAAAATTGTGAATTCTGACTGGCCTCTGAACAGGTTTTGTTAAGGTTTTCAAATATGCTGGAGATGATAGAACTGCTCTCAAGTTTTCTACTTAACCAGGAATTTTTATTGAATTAAACAAGATGAAGTCAAGAACATGTATAACCGAAGCGTTTTGCAACTACTCAAACTGTGAGGTTAGTTGAGTATGCTATTATGTCCTGTAGTTGTGAGTTACCTATAATAACTTGTGTCATAATATACACAACCCTTGTAATTTGTTTGATCACTGCTTCCACGTTATTTTTTGACTACGTACAATTTTTTTCGAACCAAAGTTACATCTTGTTTTGAGTTATCTCAACAGATCAGTCTAGGTGAATGGAAATAGCTCGCAGAAAAAAAAATAACTTGTGTCATAATATACACAAGTAAAAATTGTCAACCGGCAGTCATAAGTTAGCACTTGTGCCGTTTGTGTCACGACAAAGAAATCCGTCGCCAGTCATAAACTCAATCGGCATGATCTCATGGTTATAGCCCACAGTCATGAGCTCATGGTAGTAGCCAAAGAAATAACCTCACGGTATTAGCTCAAGAGCAAAGGTTTGTGATAGTAAACCATACTCATAACTTCACTGGGCTAACATGCTAATATAATCGCTTAGTGATAGTCCGTCGGCACAACCTTACGGTAAAAGCTACTGGGCATAGGCTGTTGGTAATATCTCATCTCACGGTAATAGCCGTAGAGCTCAACTTTACGATAATAGCATGTGGGCACACTTTGTAGACAGACAGGTTACATTTCGGAAGACTATCGAGGTGCTTCTGAACAACATTGTACCTCAAACCCAAACGAGCCATAAATATATTAACGAAATTTTGCGTCTTCGGTGCAGCTACTGTACGGTAGCAAACACCGATTTTTTCCTTTATCAAGTCTTTCTTAACAAGCAGGGAATCCTCGCTACGCTCATAGCCCTTTTACCCTTTTTTCATCACCAAATCACAAATTCTGACTTTTTAAATGGAAAAAGAAGTGGTTTTTAAAGGTTAAGTCTTTGCCATCTCTCTCTTTCTCTCCCTCACCCTCTTCTTCTCTCTCTCTCACCCCCCCCCCCCTCTCTCTCTCTCTCTCTCTCCTCGCTTTCGCACTCCCCAAACCAGAGTTGCACGGAATTCCGACTTCTGACTTCCGCCCTTTTTTCACTTCCGACTTCCGTGAAAAAAATTTCACTTCCGACTTCCGTTTAACAATTTCTACTTCCGACTTCCGACTTCCGTTTAACAAATTCTACTTCCGACTTCCGTCAAAAATTTTTTTTTTCGTGAAAAATGACGAAAAAACCGTGAAATCGTTTCTATTCAGTATGGAATTGACCTATCACCTGTTGAGAATGCGCGAATATACAATATCTCCGGGTTTTTCAACTTTTTTGCACTCCCGACTACCGTTGAAAAAATTCTACTTCCGACTTCCGTGAAAAAATTTCACTTCCGTGAAAAAATTTCACTTCCGTTTAAAAAATTCACTTCCAACTTCCGACTTCCGTTTTGAAAAATTTTACTTCCGTGCAACTCTGCCCCGAACAATCCAAGCGCGGCTAGAACTAATGCAACAACCTGCGGGGGCCCCTGGTGGTAACGCAAAAAGCGATCAGAAAAAAACGTGCAGCGGTGACCGGGTGGTTAGAGCGTTGAATTTCTACTCGCTCGACGCGCGTTCGAATCCCGCCCCGGCCACTTCTCAGAGGAGGCAACTCAGATTTGATCCAGAAAAAATCCGGTTTATTCTAGAAAAACTGTGGTTGGATCAAATCTGACTTTTTCTGGATCAAATCTGATTTTTTCTGGATCAAATCAGAGTTTTTTCTGGATCCAATTTTAGCACTCCTTGTAAAATCTATACACTTTGAACCAACATTCGATCCAATATTCCATCCATAAACACACTTTCATGTCATATTTATTCATTTGAAACTCAAAAATAATTAGTTGAAATTTCTTCTTCCATGATCAATGAGGACTCTTCCGATGATCGGTTGCTGTACCCCTTCCATCTACAGCTCCCAGGACAGTTGTCATCTAGATCGACGCACTTCATCTGACGGTCCTGAATATCAAATTTTAAGTGAATTGGAACGAATAAATTGTTTCCGAGGAAGCTCTGAGGTCTTATAAGATAGAGCTCCCCTAAGTTTTTAAATATAATAATGACGATAAAACTGCTCTACCGACTAATTTATGGAAATTTAATTTTTTAAAATCTGAATTATCATGTTGATACGGAAAATCGGGCTACATAGGGCTGAAACCATGTCTCCAATGGCCGAGTAGTGTAATCAAAGGTTTGCTGATTTCCTTTTATTCGGATCAGTTCCCAACTTCTTGTTATAAGTTTTTTTTGTTAGCTATGTAGTGTGTCTCGTGAAGTTTATTTTTATGAAACTCACTTATGGTCAATGTAACTCTTCTTTCTCTCATTTGGTCTTTGTGAAATAGATTCACTCGTTTCATTTATCAGCAAAAAAAACCATAACTCGGTGGTAACTTTCAAGAGTGATTTTACTTTCTTCAACATATTTGAAAACCTACGCGACCACATATCTGACAGATTCCCGGATTTTGGTATATATCTCATGTAAGATGACAAAATTAGAAAAATGCATCATGGCGTTATTTTTGCAAAGTACGTTAGTCGCCTAGAGATTGAGAATACGAACTTGCATAAAATTTACCTCGTGATCAAGTAGCAGCGCAGTCGCCAGTTGTGATGTGGGATGGTGCTGGTCTTCTGTAACGTTTTTTCGTCAATTTAATTCGTCACAAAATTAATTATTTTGCAGCTAAATTAAAAAGAACTGAAAACTTACTTTCATCGAAATTCACAGCTTACATGATCTTTCTCGTCCAAACTTCAATGCACGCTGATCTGTAAGTCGATTACTAAAAGGGAAAAATCGTGATAGTGAAGGATAGAAGCTATTGAGTCTTTTAACGATGTCGAATTCCCGTGTTTTGGTCGATTTCAATCTAAAAATCTTAAAAATGGGATATAAAAGCTTCTACCTCTCATTTTCAAACATTGCATGCATGTATCTGAAAAGGAATTATTTTCATAAAGATCTCAATAAGTTTTCAGGTGAATACGAGAAGAAAGGTGTAAGACGCGAAAAACAGAAAGTATTCGAAGTTGTTATCATTAGCTTTTTGTAAATTTTGAGAACAGGTCATCAACTCATTTTAGTTTGTAAAACAATAAGATGGGACTTACATGATACAAAACAAAACGTAACGAAAATAATCAGAAAATGTGAAAAAAAAAATAGAAAATGCGATGTTCCACTTGACACGCGCATGACAAACTTATTTTATTAACTGCGTTCTACAAATCGGATTAATTTTCTCTTCGTTGTTAAAACTACAGTCATTCTGTCGTCCAGTCTCATGCTAGCCCATCTTCAATCCATTTGTCGCCCAGTCGCATCTTAGAGTCTATTTGCAGTTCATCTGTTGCCAGATCCTACTGTCGCCCATTTACGGGTCAATGTCGGTCCACCCAAAACTTTAGAGATTAATAACGTCAGACCCAGCACTCACTACGCTTTTTAAAGCTGATCGTTTTCAATCTCAAATTGTTTTTCGATTCCTGAGTTATATCGAAGTTACGAAGTCATTTTTTTGAAAAAAAAATCAGGTTCAGTGTTATGACTGGGAGGCCACCACGTGGTGTGATAAGCAAGAGAAACTTCAGCGGAATGCCCGAAATACCACAAATACACTGAGAAAGAACTTATAAATTTGAACAATGGTTCTTTTGATATCGAATGAATGTTGCTGGAAGTTATAATTTCTGCATTATAGATCAAATCTGATTTTTTCTGGATCAAATCTGATTTTTTCTGGATCAAATCTGATTTTTTTCTGGATCCAATCAGAGTTTTCAAATTTCATTCGAATGCTCTTGATGTATTCGAAACTTGAGTTAACAGATGAATCATGAGCTGAATTATTATGGAACAAATAGTTATGGTGTTTTTAGAACAAAAAAGTGACTTATCGGGACCTTTTTTCACAGAATCAGAAATGCAAATTGGATCTAATTTGAATCCAATATGACCGTTCTGGATCCAATCTGACAAAATCCTTCAAATGGCTATATTGTCTCGGAAAATCATTTTTTCGCCAAAACCAGATACCATGGTGAATACTCGGTTGAAACGAGTACATTGAAGTATATTTCATCCCGATTGGAGGTGCAACTCTGGATCCAATCTGGTTTTTTCTGGATCAAATCTGAGTTGCCTCCTCTGAGTTTTGCACAACCCCCCCATTCAAAACAGAAAAGGACCACCCAAAAATTTGCCTCACGAAAAGTGGGCGGCGCAAAGGGGGCGGTCCCCTTGTTCTACTCAGGTAAATGAAAGTAAATTAGATCTGGGAAAAAGTGAATTAGATCTGCGAAAAAGTAAATTAGATCTAGTTCACTTCAAGATCTTATTCTAATATTGAAGAAGTGTATAGTTTTGATTATTTAGACCTAATTGAAGTGTCATCAATCGTAATTTTCAATTCTAAAGACCCTCGTGGTTTGGCAGTTTCTCTAGAGTCTCAATTCTGTAACTGTATAGCATAGACCATAAGTAGCGTAAGCATGTACGGAACTGACTGTGAGACATTTTTCACGCTGTAGGAAGTGAGTTATATTCGACATATGATGTAACTAGAATTCCATGTACAGCTTGAAGAATTGAGAATCGACAAAATCCAGATAAATCCAGGCCAGTTCTGGAAATTCTATGCCAGATTTCGTGAACCGATTTCAATCGGAAAACCTCCAGTTTTTCAGGTATCCAGGTTAATCCTGGTGAGTTCATATCAGAATAGGTTAAATTCTGACTATATCTGGTAATTCCCTGCTAAATGAGGCACATAGCTTCCTCTACCTGTTAAAAAATCTGGCCTCCGTAAATCGGGAACTTAAAATCGCCTCGAAATACAAGAACGATTCAAGTAATGCGCCTTCAATTTCAATGGACTGAAAGTAAGAATAATAATGTAAATCCACAAAGATCTAACTGTTCGTTGTGAGAGTTACCGTACTCATTCTGCAAAATTGAGATTAGAGCGCGTTTGAAAACGGCCATGCTTCTAGCCATGATGTATTATATGTGAGGTGAATTAACATTAAATACTCTTTTTTTAATTAGCTCGGAATTAGAGAGTAAAATCACTCTGAATGAAATTAATTTTCAATAAAGTCCGTAAATGCTGTGGGAATGTGGGGTTTTCGTGACTAAGTAATGCACTGGCGATCCATAATGAAAACATGCACTCTGAATTTAAATTTTTTTGAACAAGTATTTTCAGGTTCGTGACAAACATGACCAGTCTAACTGAACTTTCCTATGCTCATGGAATGAACAAGTGCCCGGAACCGACAATCGAGATTGATGACAGAAAATCTGGCTCCAAACTATTTTCTGTTTATTTTTGTAAAGATTGATAATATGTATATGTGTTAAATAAATGTTCATGTTTGGAAATGTGCTCCAGAATCAATTATTGAAAGTAGTTTTGATCGAGGAACGAGTGAAAAAAAATATGAAAAAAGTAAATTAGATCTGGGAAAAAGTAAATTAGATCTGGAAAAAAGTTAACAAGATCGTGCCATTTTAGATTAACTTTTTCCCAGATCTAATTAACTTTTTCCCAGATCTAATTTACTTTCATTTAGCTGAGTATTATTAATATGATATTTATGCAAAATGTCATTGTCTCATCTCTAGTTTCCAGGTAATGGTGGCTCTTTCTCCACATTGAGCTGCGATTGGAAGAACGGATGGACCTATGGGGATATTGAGCTCTGTGTTTCTCGAGAAGTGGTCTATCTTACTGTCAAACAGTTTCAAAATACTGGTACGGTTTCTGATCGTCAACGAAGCGGTAGTAAAATCACCTTACTCCATAACTAAAACGTTGGATATTTGTCGACATTTTATCGGTGATTTGCAAAAATCCGACACTTTGTCTACTATTTGGGCCAAATTGCATGCGAGGGGCCTGAAATCGACGTTTTCAACGCATTTTCCCGACGCAACGCGAGTCGTTCTGGAATACCTCCGCATCTTTCTCTCTGTCTCTTACTCTCTCATCGAAACGACACGCCAGCTGACACTCGTTTTTCTTTTTTTTTTTTCATTCTGTCATCGTTCTCTCTACTTGTTTGGGTCTTTGATTTCATTTGTTTTAGTCTGTATAATCAAGAAAATAATTTTTTGAAGTGAATTGTTTCATTTAGATTTAGTAAAATCCTTAGAATCTTCGTTTTTTCAAACAAAGAATTTAGGCCATGTTTGAGAGTTTATATTTCAGAATTTTTGATTTGTTAAACACGTCTATTTCACTATTTTGTTGCTCATGTCAAAATATCTAAATGAACATAGAGTTGTAGCATCCCCCACCTTTGTTCCGACTTCTTACAGTTGTAATTTTCAGAAACGTCGCAGACCTGCTCTGGAAATTGAAAATCGACAAAGTCCAGGAACATTTGGGATTAGGCTTGGGTAAACTTATGCCAGACCAGGCAAAACTTAGTTTCGTCCAGGTGACCGGGCCAGTTTCGGTGATTTTGGGGGAAATCCAGTTTTTTCGAAATTTTCTTTTAGTTACCTAAATTTATAAACTTACATTTTCTCTGTGATCTTGCTGCATTGGTTGTTTATTTTTTCTTAAAATGTTTGTTGTAGTGTAATCAGTGTTTTATGGAGAAGAATGAACAACCAACTGCTATTATAATTACAATTTTGTCACATTCATTCGAAAATTCAAGAATTTCAGTTTTTTCTGCCGAAAACAGTTAATTTCGATATTCGGAATATAGTTGGACTTTTTTGAATTACCCTTCTATTCTTCCTTGCATTGATAAGTAGTCAAAAATTCAGGATTGAAGGACACTATCACTGAGACCTCAATGTTACACCTTTTTTCTGTGCTCTCCTTCAACTGGCAAGAATTAAACGGTATGTTTTGTTTTAAAGTTGAAAGCTAGATATTGAGGATTGCGTTCAAAGCTGACTAGTTGTATCACTTAGACTCTATTTTGTGTTTGCATATATCGACCCACTTTCCCATATGCAACAACAGTTTTTTAGACTCCGATCGACATCGATCGTAGAATTATCGAGGAACAAACTACATCCTCCGGAAGAAATGGAAGCTTCAACCCTCACATGTGGAAGCTGTAGAAGAAAAAGTAAAGAGCAGCCACTTCATAGCTGTCTACTTCGAGTTCAACCCGTCATTCGAAATTTGCGAACCAAAGAGGTAATTTGTTCATTTTTGATAAACCTCATAATGGAAAAGTAGAAAAAAAATTCAAAAAGAAGTCGGAATACTATGTAACCCTGGAATTTACATGTAGAATTTTGTTAGATCACGAATTTTTAAAATTTCTTTTTATCTGCTACCTCATAAAATTTTGAAATTGTTTGTCTTCCAGTGTTCTGCGTCGACGCGGAAATGAACATCGACGACAGTGCACCACTCTACCAGAAGAGAATTCGCAAATACGAAACTTTCGAAAAAAGAATGACGCGGAAGCATAAACTTGGTGAGTGTTACATGTTGGAATCAATGAGAACAATTTCAATTTCAGTTAACGAGGACCAACTTCCAATGACTACTATGAACGTCTGAAGAATTCAATAAACTCACTCAAAAACATTGACGGAAGACGCAGTCACCAACGCCATCTGATGACATGTAGGAAAACACGGACACCGGCAGACCACAGACGCGGGCAAAGTGAGTAATGAGAGTTCACGAAGTGAGTATTTTTATTTCTTGATCCTTCAAATAAGTTCGGAAATTACAACTCGCACAGTGCACCCACGCAGTGCTGCGTGGCACATTTATCAGTTTTAGAGTTTTAACATGACATTTTAATCCGGATTGAAACGATTTCCGAATTTTCAGAACAATAAAGAGAGCGATATTCACTTGGGATTTTCGGCCCAAGGTCTTGGCATTTACAAGGTAACTATAATCTCAATTTTTGATCTCATTCATCATCTTTAAGGTGTAAATCGAATAACCCCTCGTCCGTCTTTCAGTTGGAGTGAGTTGAAAATCCAGTTCAAACGCGGAAAGGTGATTTTCTAGTTAAATTACGGAAATGGGCAAAAGTATAGTATCTTAAATTTGACTCATTTCGATCATTGAAGATGGTCATTTAAAAAATGATAACTACTCATGCAGAAAAAAATAAAGTTCATGAGCGCGATTTTGACTAATCTTTCTCAATTTGTACCATGTAAATCTCGCGTCATGTCCGAATCTCGATCTCCAACCTCCCGCCAACAGTTATTGGCACTGGTGCATTTAGGCTTAGGAAAGGCCAGAATGGCTTGATTTGGAAAACAACTTGTGAAGATCTAAGTTTTGAAAACGCTGGTAAACTAAGAATTCGAGCATGTTATGGTGAGAAAGATTATATGAAATCGTTGCATCTCTCGCTTTCATCACGCACAAGAATCTTTCTCGAGCATGTTTGAAAGAAAATCTTTTCCATCTAAAAGTTTGACTTCTATTACAGTGTTAAGATTAAAATTGCTGAAATTTTGCTTGATGCCTGTTCAAAGTTCCTTATTTCAGAGAGGACGCACCTAACCATTAGGAAGCTTCTCAAGGTGTGACAAGGACTGCCCGTGAAAAACAGAGGTAACCGGTACCCATATCCCTCCTCCCACCCCCAAGCAGCGTTTTTATCCAGAAATCTGATGGTTTTGAATTCCATTTTCACTGTTGTTTATGTATCTTATTGTCTATTGAATAAATTTGATTGGAATAATTCTTATTGATTGGGGGCGTGGCCGAAAACGTCGTGTGAGTGCAACGAAGCCCTGGCCGGTGGATGAAAGATTGTCGATGTTTTCGCGACGTTTTCAACGCGCTATAGTAGCACGACACGAGACGCTATGAAATGTCGACAAATATCCAACGTTTTAATTATGGAGTAACCATTCCTTCAGTGGTGAAAGTCGTCCGAAAGCGGATTCGTCGCAACCCCGAGAGAAGCATGCGAAAGTTGGCTTCAGAACTCAGAGTCAGTCCGCAATCGATCAACAGAATTGTCAAGAACAAGTTGAAACTGACTTCTTACCGTATTCAAACTGGCGCTTCTCTCACTGAGCGAAACAAGAAGTTACGGGTGGAGAAATCGAAGGCACTGCTTCGTGGCACGACGGCTGGTTCGCACCTGAGTATGCTGTTCACAGACGAAAAAATCTTCACTGTGGAAGCAAACAAAAACGGTCAAAATCTAAGGATCATTGCGAAAGACTTCCAATCTGCCTGTGAGAAAAGAAATATTGTCAACAAAACATCACATCCATCATTAGTGATGGTTTTTGCCGGAATATGCGCTGATGAAAATGTTCGTTGGTTTTCGTTGATCCTGGAGCGAAAATCGACCAAGGTTACTACAGGGAGAAATTTTTAGAAGCCGTCGTACTTCCCTGGTCCAGAACGCACTATCAGAATCGGCCATGGGTCTTCCAGCAAGACGGAGCACCGGCACATCGTGCGAAAGTGACATAACAGTGGTGACACCTGCATTTCCCCAAGTTTGTGGCAGCTTCAGAATGGCCCGCTCCCTCGCCTGATCCCAACCCTATGGACTTGCCGTTTGGGGGAACCTCACCGAGAAGGTCTCAGCAAAGAATTACTCAAGTTTGGAAGCCACAAAGAAAGCTATTCTGGAGGCATGGGATGATCTAGACGTCGACTACCTGCGTGCCGTGGTCGATGCGTTCTCCAGACGACTTC
Organism: Caenorhabditis parvicauda; assembly: GCA_963978915.1. Taxonomy (NCBI): domain Eukaryota; kingdom Metazoa; phylum Nematoda; class Chromadorea; order Rhabditida; family Rhabditidae; genus Caenorhabditis; species Caenorhabditis parvicauda. The sequence goes on from OZ022254.1 coordinate 1,651,879, forward strand.
GAGATTTTATCAAAGAGAAAGGAGGAAGATTCGACAATTGGTAATATGATTCTATTTGTTAAATATCTGAATAAATGTTGTGAAGAAATTTCGAAATTCTGCAGTGATCTTCTTGAGTTATGACGGTTTTACCGTGTTAATATATTTATGGCTCACCCTGTAACCGAAGGAGAGGGTCGAGCGCAAGGTCGCCCATGCCTGTTCATGACGCAAAGACTGTTCATAAGGAAAAACAAAACAACATTGCGCCGAGTTGGTACAGTCGTCTGATCGCCATCCGTCTCTCACCTTGACTCTTTCTTTCGCTATCTTCGACGCCTTGCGCATCCGAGTGTTAGAATTGGCCAGCAGCGGTGAATTTTCAGAAAACAATAAAACCCACGCAGGAATGTGCGGACAGATCGGACCAAAATTAAAAATGAATCTTCGTTTCAAAACTTTCTTTCCAATGGCGTTTAGTCCATCTCGCACCGGTACCTAGGAGCTGAGAACGGGCTATGGAAACATTTGTAACCAATTTGCGTTGTAATAATAGAATAGATTTGATCTGGATAGCGTTGTTTCTTCTATAGAGTTTTAAGACCTGTTGTAACAATACGTGACTGGAATTATTCAAAAAATTAACAATAAGCATTAAAAAAAAGCAAAACAGAATGGAACGAGTGAGATTCAAACTCCCGAAATCAAAGCCGTAACTAGGGTTGGGAATCCAACCCAGCTAGTCAAGCACCGCCATTGCCATCGAAAGCGCAGCCATGGTGGCCGTGGCGGTGCTTTCGTACAGTGGAAGTCGGTGACATCGTCGAAAAAAATTTTTTTGAAATTTTTTTCTGAATTTTTCATAGAATCTGAAATTCGACTCAGATGACATCGTCGGTAACGTCGTCGGCAACGTTGTCGGTGACATCGTCAAAAATTTTTAAAAAATTTTTTTTCTGAATTTATCATAGTATCTAAAATTCGATTCCGATGACATCGTCGGTAACGTCGTCGGTGACATCGTCGAAAAAAATTCTTGAATTTATCATAGAATCTGAAATTCGATTTCGATGTCATCGACGACGTCGTAGGAATCGGATGTCAGATTTTTAAATGGATCCCAAAAAATAAAACATTTAAAAAAATTTCGATCACGTCGTCGATGATGTAACCGATGATGTCATCGACGACGTCGTCGGAATTGGATGTCAGATTCTTAAACGGATCCCGAGAAAATGAAACAATTTTGAAAAAAAATTTTTCGACCTCGTCGTCGACGATGACACCGACGATATCATCGACGAAGTCACCAGAATCGGATGTCAGATTCTAAATAAATTCGGAAAAATATTTTCATTTTTGAAAAAAAAATTATCGACCACGTCGTAGACGATGTCAACGACGACGTCGTCGGAATCGAATGTCAGATTCTGAAATGAATTTCTGAAAAAATTCTAAAAGTAAAAAATTCGACAAAAAATAATTTCCCATTGAAAAAAAGCGCCGCCATTTTGCCGGGCGGCCGCCATGGCGGTGCCGCCTAAAGTTTTGATGTAGTTTTGTGAAATAAATATTCTATATATAGAAGTGTTATTTTGACGAAGGAGCCCAAATCGAGGAGCAAAAAATTCAAATGTGATCTGGCCTCGTTCAGATCTGTTCTGGTCTTCAAAAAAGTCAGTTCTGGCCCAGAAGACAGCAGATCGTGCCAACGCCGCTGTCTTCCAAAGCAGAATTAGTGCTCTCCGCCAGAACTGATGCGCTCCGCCGCCTCTGAGATTTCGTTATCGACTCTATTTGTGTAGTGCGTGTGGTCAAAACTCAACCTCAACTCTGGATCCAAATAACGTTCAAGGTCAACTCCTGTTGAAGTCGACTTAAAAGTGGTTTCACTTGAATTCACATAAAAGTTCAACTGGTTTCACTTGAATTCACAGCTTCTGACCGACCAAAACATCAAAAACTAATGATATGGTATTGAATCAAGATTTAAAATAACAACAACAACGTATGTTTCATACATCGGCTTCAGAATTACAGTGTGAAGACCTAACCAGTGAGGAATTCTCTTTACGGGTGTTTTGCTAACTTTTCAATATGTTTTTTGATTTCCTTCAGGTATTCCTATTGAATGTATTGAAAAATGTTTCAGGAAAAAACTAAACAGAAATCTCAAACAGTCTTTGCATAACTGAACTTCTTTCTCTATAAAAATGATGACTTCAAACTATCCGACTGACTAGTATAAAGTTGGTTCCGTAAAAAGTCAAATCTGAGATGACTGCCTTGAATTCCTAGTTCGAATCATGTTTATGGTTTTTCTAATCTTGACAGTATGAAAAAAGAACAAAATCTGGCTGGAGTCCATGTTTTGGCCTTTCAGAAGGTGTTAATTCGGTTGAAATCAGGTTAACTTTGAAGTCGACTTTAACCATGTCTTAGGAAAAATATTTCATTTCGTGATTTATCAAAAAAAAAGTCCGTCTGAAAATGAGAGCGATCGGACAACTGTTGCCTGATATATTATCAAAAAACCAAAAGTGAAAATTTTCGCCAATCTATGTATGTCATAAGTAATGTACAAGATCATTGTGAACCTTTGGTCAACCCAATCGAACAGCGTTCCTAATTTTGTGAAAAAAAACGATTCGATCAAAGATATTTGAATGCTCAATTAAAAACGCGTCCAGCTGAGCATGATTGTATATTTTTCGAAAACTCACATCGAAGACGTAAATGTTGTCAGTAATTCGAAGCTTGAGAATGGCACGTGTTTCAATTTCATCGCATAAAACTTCTTTGTCTGAATATTATTTTTTTAATAAAAAATCAATTTCTACTTACTCCTACAAAACATTTCCGGTGGTGATGATGGGGGTATTGACTCCAGACATATTTCATTTTTTGCACAGTCTTGATTTTTGAAGCAATAGTCAAGTATCAGTCGTGCTGAAACATAACGTGGAAATGAAAGGAAAACTATTCGCAGATAGTATTCTATTATATGTGATCAAAGATTACCTTCTGATAGCCAGGCGTTGCTGAAAGCCAAGAGGAATATTATACCAATCATATCTGAAAGTGTGAGAGTTAATTAAATGGTAAAACATCGATGGAAAAAGTATTAAAGAAATATGAAAATTCAACAACGAAATAAGGAACCGCCTATGAGGATTGAAAACTGATACAATGACAGATACAGTACAAGAAACTCCACGTATACAATTTTCTAAGTCACGTATATTAATTTTCACGTGAATTATTTTTTTACTATAGGAAAAATCATTTGATTACTTTCCTAACAGAACTATTCTCATTTCAGCTTTGGTGACATGTATTTATGGAAGAATGAATAACTATCGAAACATCGTCGGCTAAGGAGAATTACTTCAATCTAGACACACATTAAAACTTAAAAAAAATATACAGAAAACCAAACGGTTAAACATTGATGAATTATAATTATTTTTTATTTTTTCAATCTCTGAAAACTCGTTTGATCAAAATACAAAAAAAAAGAATGAATCCAGCAATGTCAAACAATGAAACTTTGATGGAAGGGAAAAAATAAAAGTTCAGCAAATGGCTCTATATTCATTTTGCAAATGGCAGTCAACAGTGATTTTTCTTTCATAACAAGCTTACGTGAGGTAAGGGAGACAACTTTTGTGAATAACTAAGTCTCGAAGATGCGAATACACATCATTTTGTCACAATTCGCCAGCAATAGACGCTAACATCATTTTGCAAATTGCAGCCGAAAGTAACTTCCTTTTGTAATAGGGCAATTAGTAAATCGCATCCCATCGCATCCCGCATCCCATTTTCAAAAACGGGATGCGATAACTTTTTTCGCATCGCATGAACACCTCTTTTTTAAGCTTAGGTTAGGTTTGGGTCAGCTTAACGTTTAACCTAAGCCTAAATACAAGGTGATTGGGCTGTTCCGAGCGAAGTTACAGACGTTTGAAAAAAACGGGATGCGACGGGATGCGGGATGCGATGGGATGCGATTTACTAATTGCCTTGTAATAGACATAGGTTAGGTTGGAAGAACAACTTTTGTGAAAGGCCATCTGTCGGACTCCCTTATTTTCTCACTTCTGTGCAAAAACGCAAGTAAATGTAGAGCCATTTGCAAATGATCTGAAAAGAATGAGAAAAAAAAATGAATGACGTAATAATAAACCGCCCATGAGTTACTGTAGATAAACATACAGTAACCTACTTTCCTAATTTTCAAAATTCCTATTATTCCTATTTTCTCAATTTCGGAGGAACTTAAAGGAACACAAAGACAGGTTTTTTTCAAGTTTTAAAATTTTAATTTCTGACTGAGAAAGGGACAAAATGCATTTAGGTGAACATTCTATATCAGCAACAATATACCTTTAAAAATTTATTACGGAATTGAAAATAATTAACTCAAACAATAATTCAGGTTAACACCAGATTTTTCTTCCTGAAGGTGTTCTAACTATAGAGTTCCCAATTTTCCAAAGCCACTGATTCGAATTTTCTTCTTGTAGTTAAAAGCAGAAAAGATGACAGCCAGGCTTCCGAAGCAAACAAATCCAACAGCGAAGCTGATAACCCATATAAGAGACAAGTCTGTAGTAGTAGTAGTAGTAGTAGTTACGATCTGAAACAGATATATTAGACGTGAAAATGTCACGACACCTACAAACGGATTTGAGTAGCACTTTTGATCGCCAGTACCTTGGGTAACACAAAATTGGCCTTGCGGACATGATGAACTGGAAGAGGGAGGTATTAGAATCAGAATTGTACTCACGTTGAGGAGCAACTCTGCCCGATGATGTGTTGTTCCCCTATGCTGTTTCTTGCACCGGTCAGGCATAATCGACCGTCTGCGTCGGAATAGTAGTCGAGGTTTTTTTCAAGTTTTAAAATTTTAATTTCTGACTGAGAAAGGGACAAAATGCATTTAGGTGAACATTCTATATCAGCAACAATATACCTTTAAAAATTTATTACGGAATTGAAAATAATTAACTCAAACAATAATTCAATTTAACACCAGATTTTTCTTCCTGAAGTTATACTAGCTATAGAGTCTCCGATTTCCGAAATCCAATGATTCGAATTTTCTTCTTGTAGTTAAAGACAAAAAAGATGACAGCCAGGCTTCCGAAGCCAACGAATCCAACAGCGAAGCTGATAACCCATACAAGAGACAAGTCTGTAGTAGTAGATATTATCTGAAACAGATATATTAGACGAGAAAAAGGCACGAAACCTACAATTGGATTTGAGTAGCACTTTTGATCGCCAGTACCTTGGGTAACACAAAATTGGCCTTGCGGACATTGTGAACTGGAAGAGGGAGGTATTAGAATCAGAATTGTACTCACGTTGAGGAGCAACTCTGCCCGATGATGTGTTGTTCCCCTATGCTGTTTCTTGCACCGGTCAGGCATAATCGACCGTCTGCGTCGGAATAGTAGTCGACAGTCATGTGCTGGAGTGCCGCTTGATCGTATTTTCCACTAGCACAGTAAGGCCCTTCGAGTGAGTCTGCAAAACTTTTTCCTCTTTCTTCAACGTGCCAACTCACAATTTGGGCAACAGACACCACCGGAGCAGTGTCCGTTTAGACCACAATCTTTGCTCATTTTGCACGTCTTCTCCTGGTCCGTCGGTATGGATGAAACTGGGCATCGCGAGTAGTTGGGAGACTTGCAACATAACCCCTTTGGCCCGCACCTGACCTCCGATCTTCTCTCTGTAGCTAGCGCTTCACAGATAGTAACATCTCTTCCGCAGGCAATCTTCGTTCCGTCCTTGTTGAGCACTGGGTCACCGCCATACTCACACGTGTCATCAGGTAGTTCTTCTGAAATGATATTGTCACTGAATGACTTTGATGTCTTACCAGTACAACAGATTCCGAGGTTTACTTTCTCAACTGTCGTGATGCAAGATGATCTGAAATCTTGTCGTCAGTTCCATTAGAGCCTGAAACAAACGGGAAGTATTCAGAAGTCTTGCCAGTTTGAACTATCTGCTGATGCTGAACGGGATTTCCAATACAGTCGGTGTTCTTCTGGCACGCGGATCCACTTTTTGACCTGGAAGCCGTCCCTCTGCTGCACTTGAACCGTGCACAAATTCCAGTAAAAGTACCGGATGTCAAAAAACAGGTTTCATCATTTGGGCAGTCAGCTGAAAAGAGTGATATGACGTAATCTAGATCGGCCTACCATCCGTCTTGCAAATGGTCAGAGCAGTGATAGTTAGAGGCCAACTGGCAGGAAATTTTGGCACTGAAAAGTGGGATATTGAAGAGTTTTGGAGAGAATGAATACATGTGTAGCAGAAGGAAACTCCTGGATCCATTCCGTCGTCGAAAAGTGAATTCTGAGGACTTCCACAGTACTCCTTGCCAGACAGACATTCTGTCCCGCCCTTGGTACATTGCTTGTACGCCCCTTTTACATTCACCGGCTTGTCTTTCAATCGTAGGGAAAATGTTAAGTGTGAGAACGGTAACTCTGAATAATTTGTTGAGTTTTCTCATCTAAAATTCATCTCACCGCAACAGATAGAGTTGGGAGAAACACTGGTCTGCATTGATTTACCCATCTGCTTTCCGACTTCGTGACCTTCTTGACATTCCCCATTGATTGGAATCTTAAAAGTTAATCTCCCTTTCTTTCTGTCTTTTTCTCTCTCATAG
>OZ022254.1:1658757-1681257 GCA_963978915.1 Caenorhabditis parvicauda
TAAAAAGTGATTTTTAAAATTAAAATATCTCGCTTGAAACAAAAAACGCGCAAAAATTTTCTACATGAAAACTTCATTATTCGACCTGCTTAACACATCTGGCTAGGTCTCAACTCTGGATCCCAATAACGTTCAAGGTCAACTCCTGTTAAGATGTTAGATAAAATTTTCACCACAGTATTCTGTCAGCGATTGGACAGCTCACGGATCCACGCGCCGTACCACACATGTTGCTTGGACGCGAACTAGGTCTTCAACCATGCATCGCCCTCCTCAGCGCGGTTCTCGAAGTGTGTCTCGCCAAGGACTCATTGTAGTCCGAGAGAAGCCAGTAGTCACTAGGTTTGAGGTAGGGCTAAAAGGGGACATGGGGTAAAATGGGCCATCCAAACGTTGTCAGCTTCTTTTTTCACTTTTTAACTTACATGAGGGTGGACGTTGTCGTGAAGACTGTGAAAACGACCTCGTAGCCAGGGAATGGATTGAGCGTGAGTCTTCAATTTTCTTGGCTGGCAAGCCTAGACATTCCTCGTGATTGCCGTTTCATTGAATAGCTGCTTCTAGTGGATGGGGCCCTGGACGGCCAACCATACGGAGAGCATCTCCTTTTTCCGGTGTTTTTCGTCTTTGGCGACGGGTTCCAGCTCATCATCCCTGTCCAGACACTGGGCACAACTTGTAACGTGATGATCAATTATCCATTTATCATCTGCTTTCATGAAAATGTCCAGCCAAGCCGTCTCCCTTTTGTACGTAAGAAGACACCGTGCTGTGTCAACTCGACAATTCTTGTTCTTGCAACTCGAGACGGGGGAAATCTAACGGCCCAACCTTCGTACTTTGCCGAGCTTCTTCAGTCTTTGAAAGACAATATCCTGGACTAGTCTGAGGGTCTGCGACAATTCGTTTGAATCTATTGTGTACTGTACGCTCGGAGAGGGATTCCTAGGGATATACTTGGACCAGTTTCCAATGGGTCTCGGCTGGTTTCGTGCCAGATAGGAAGAGAAATAAAAATGAGTTGCGTTTGTGGAATCTGTATGGGTGGAAAAGACGGGTCATTGTGGGAACTAGATTGATCGTAGTAGGTTGTGGTACTGCAACTGGTAAGAAGAAGGGGTAAGTTGTTTATATTGTAGAGCACAATGGTTATTGTCGTGGTCAACCGCAGAGAGGAAGGATCAAAGTTCACATATCAAAATTGGAAATTTTGAGTGCATCAACCTAATACTAAAATGGGGTCAAGCGCTGTCGTGTTGAAGATAGATTTTTGCATTGGCTTGTGCAGCCCCTGCAGCATCCCAAGCAGTGTAGCAGTTCCAGCCGCCATCTGCCGTCACGAAGATCCCACATCTTCGTCCGGGTCAGAATCAACGGAACCATTGTCTTCCTTGTTCATGATGACACGGATTCTGACGCCTCACCCTCCAGCCAGTACGGCCTGGAGGACACCGTCGAGCACGCCGCACAACACCTGGAAGAGTCAAGCAGGCTTCTATCAACAGAAGGACTCAGCGTTCCAGTGGGTCGACTTCATGAGCAACAAGTCACCCGTCGTCTCGTCCGGATCAGCAGCAGGCAGTGTCCGCCTCACACGTCAGCATCGCACGATCTACGTACAAGCTCCACGCACGATCTACGTACAAGGACCAGCACGAAGTCGTCAATCATCACGCCGCCGCGGATCTTACGACTTCACGTGGACAGAAGAAGATGTTGCGAGTGAACTACAGTAACTCGCATAGTTAACTTTTGACCTAACTCCTATTTGACCTACCTCGTGCCCATGTCTAGTTTGTTTACGTTTATCCCGGTAGCTCCGCCCTTTCATTGCCACGTCCACTCCGGATCAACTACTTAAGCTTATCGATTATCTTATACTTTGCTTCTGTATACTTCTCCAATAAACTCCATCATATTAGCCGGCGTACCACACTGTCCTTACGATACAATACTTTTCAAAAACACAAAGTTCAAACCAGAAGTTCATTAGTGAAGTTATACTAGCTATAGAGTCTCCGATTTTCCGAAGCCACTGATTCGAATATTCTTCTTGAAGTTTAAGACAAAGAAGATAACAGCCAGGCTTCCAAAGCCAACGAATCCAACAGCGAAGCTGATAACCCATACAAGAGACAAGTCTGTAGTAGTAGTAGATACTATCTGAAACAGATATATTAGACGAGAAAAAGGCACGAAACCTACAATTGGATTTGAGTAGCACTTTTGATCGCCAGTACCTTGGGTAACACAAAATTGGCCTTGTGGACATTGTGAACTGAAGAGGAAAGTGAGGAAAATCAGAATTACACTCACTTTGAGGAGCAACTCTGCCCGATGGTGTGTTGTTCGCCCATGCTGTTTCTTGCACCCGCCAGGCACAATCGACCGTCGGCGTCGGAATAGTAGTCCACGGTCATGTGCTGGAGTGCTGCTTGATCGTACTTTCCACTTCCACAGTAAGGCCCTTCGAGTGAGTCTGCAATACTTTTTCTTCTTTCTTCAAGGTTCCAACTCACAGTTTGGGCAACAGACACCACCGGAGCAGTGTCCGTTTAGACCACAATCTTTGCTATTTTTGCACGTCTTCTCCTGGTCCGTCGGTATGGAGGAAACTGGGCATCGCGCGTAATTGGGAGACTTACAACATATCCCCTTTGGCCCACACCGGACTGCCGCTCTTTTCTCTGTAGCTAGCGCTTTACAGATAGTAATATCTCTTCCGCAGGCAATTTCCGTTCCATCCTTGCTGAGTACTGGGTCACCGCCATACTCACATGTGTCGTCAGGTAGTTCTTCTGAAATGATATTGTAACTGAACGATATTGATGTCTTACCAGTACAGCAGATTCCTAATTTCACTTGACCAACTGTCGTTATACAGGAAGTCCTAAAGTTTTATTTTAATTTTCATTCCATATTAAAACAAACGGGAAGTAAGTAGTCGTCTTGCCAGTGAGAATTATCTGCTGATGTTGGACGGGGTTTCCAACACAGTCGGTGTTCGTCTGGCACGCGGATCCACTTTTTGACCTAGATGCTGTCCCTCTGCTGCACTTGAACCGAGCACAGATTCCAGTGGAAGTACCGGCTGTCAGGACACAGATGTCATCATTTGTGCAATCAGCTGAAAAAAGTGACATGACGCAATCTAGATCGGCCTACCATCCGTCTTGCAAATGGTCAGAGTAGTGATAGTGAGACGCCAGCTGGCAGGAAACGTCGGCACTGAAAAGTGTGATATTGAAGAATTTGAAATAAAATCAACACCTGGGTAACAGAAGGAAACTCCTGGATCCATTCCGTCGTCAAAAAACGAATTCTGAGCGGCTCCACAGTACTCTTTGTCAGACAGACATTCCGTCCCTCCCTTTGTACACTGCTTGTATGCCCCTTGTTCATTCACCGGCCTGTCATTCAGTCCGAGGGAAAATGTGACGTGTGAGAATGGTATCTCTGAACGGTTTTTTTATTTCGATCATGTAACACTTAACTCACGACAACAGATATGGTCAGGAGAAGCACTGGCCTGCGTTGCTTTTCCCATTTTCTTTCCGACTTCATGACCAGATTGGCATACTCCATTGGTTGGAATCTTCAAAGTTCTTCTAACTTTCTCTCTCTCTCTCTCTCTCTCTTTTTCTCTCTCTCTCACACACACATTTCTCTCTCTTTCTCTTGTTAATAACTCACTGGAGCTTTCTCGCGAATAGTCATCTGTGTCTTGTCGCACACGAACTTTAACTCTGAATACCATTTCTTAAACTATGTTTCTATCGAACTTTATTCACTTTCACCGCACAGTCCTGTGGGTTGATTTTGCTCTGTTCGGAACCCAAGATAGCATGTCTTGTCGCCGCTCCCACCACACTCATCTGAAATCAACAATTTTTCATGCAAATCTTGTTGTTAACTCACTGTCGTTTTGGCAGTAGTCGAGTCTGGATATGGGAGTCTCCGATCCGGGTAGAATTGGGTCTGAAACTTGCTTTGAAGTGCAGTTTCAGGTCACGTGTGGATATTAAGATCTACGAGATTTTGACGGAAAAGCTTACACGAGTAACAAAACTTCTTTTTGTAATCAAAACCGCTATCAAAACTCGGATTGTAGACGGGAAAACAATATTCGTTGGAGTCACAAGAGTTACGGATACATGTTTTCACACGATCACCATCCATCAGTGGCAGATCTTTCTTGACCCGGGCAGATGTCAGCAACGAGTACGGTTTCGCTGCAAACGATAGTGAAACTAGTCATTGAACAAGACGTACGACAGCACGTTGGATTTCGGCTATATGCGTACTTTCCTGGTTCGAATCCGTCTTCACAAGCACCGTTCACTCTCGTCTGAAACAGATTTTTGGCGTACAAAACGCGATATAATATATGACGCTGTGAGTGTTTTCGGGACTTGTCTGTCTAAAACTCCCGCATTGTTTTCTGAATCTATCATTATCCGAAAGTTTTTTCTCAAATTTTCAGGCTGAAACATCCTAGAGTTAATGAATACCAAATCAAGCCATTTTGGCCATGTCTAAGCCTAATTGCACCAGTGCCAAACCGACAACAATGACATACTTATGCTTGGCACAACAGTTAGGTAATTTCCTTACTCTGGATACTGTATACGTGTCCATCCAAGGCACATTCTCCGCTTTCTTGCTGGTAACCATGAAAGATTCTAAACAAGAGCTCAGTGCTGAAACAATTTTTAAAATTGTCAATTGCTAGAACTAACGACAGCAGAACCGTTGAGAGAGTGTTTGAATGAATGCGCACTCTTCACCCAATTTACAGTCTGATGATTTTGTACACGAAACAGAGGAAAAATGACCATCGATACAACCTGAACACAACTACACTCATTAGTATTCAATCTCTCTCTCTCTCTCTCTCTCTCTCTCTCTCTCTCTCTTTTTTTTTCCCTCTCTCTTTCTCTCCCTACTATGTTCTTTGTCTTCTTGCACTTTCTGCACATGACGAGCACTGTGAATCTTCTTGTCGATCTGCAGCATAGTCAATCTAACTGCTGAACGATTGAACTTACGAATGGGTCTAGAACACAAGTTTCATCATTATCGATATTAGCAAGAAGGAAATTCTCAGGACAGGAACCGCTCAGGTAATCAGGTTTTTTTTCGGCGAACGAGTGGGGTTCATCGAAATTGTTCTTTTCACCCAAAAAACACCACTGACCTGGAAAAACGGATTTGTAAGAATGAGGCTCAAAAACTCACCGGAAGGCCTCTTGAAATAGGGGATTTCACCATTAGACGGTTTATTGTTAGCATCTGCCAGACAATATGGACCCTTCAGAGTTTCTGAAAATTGGTTTGAAACGACTTGTAGTGTGGACCCACCCTGTGGACAACATCTCCAGTTCCAACAATATCCATTCTTGTCACAGTCACTGTCGCCGTTGCATTTCTTCTCGGTAGCAGTCCGCACATTGTTGCCCGGACAGGGATCCTCTTCGACTTCACAACAGATCCCGTCCTTTCCGCAGTATGCTCCATATCCTCTGCATTGGTTCGATCTCGTACACTTGTAGGTGTCAAAAATAAAATGAAAATTTGTGACAGGATGTTCACGCTTCTCGCAAGTTTCGTCAGGTAGTTGAACTAAAATTGTATTTTACTCAGATCTGAAACTCTCGCTCACCGTTACAACACAAGGTTATTTTGTTCTGGTCGAGATCCGACACCTTCTTGTAACTGAAATGGAATGTTGATAGAGTGCATTGATACTGCAACACGTGTATACCTGAACCAGTGTTCCGACTTTTCCGTGGCATTGCTCCTCTTTTGTATGTCCAGATTGTGGGCACACTCGTCTCCTTTGTGTAGAAAAGTTTCTCCTTCGGTGCACTTCACGTCTGCACAAAACATTCGATTATCGCTGGGGGCTATGTGAGTTCCAGTCTCATCCGTACAGATCTGCGTGGGTCCACATATACCTAAAACAAATTTTACTGAAGCCGTAAATTTATATATCTCTCTCTCTCTCTCTCTCTCTCTCTCTCTCTCTCTCTCTCTTTCTTTCTTTCTTTCTTTCTCTTTCTCTCTCTCTCTCTTTCTATATTTTTTTACTCTCTCTCTCTCTCTTTCTATCTTTTTCTGTCTGTTCTCATAATTTTGTCTTACCATTCTTTACTAAACACTGGTAGTTTGTTGGATGAATGCGATAAAATGAATCCTCTGAAACAGGCTATCGTGATAAGAGAAAACAAGAACAACTGACGTGGATAACAGAAGAACTCTTCCCCTTCCTTCTTTTTGTATTCCGGTATGGGTTTTCCACAGAACTCGACGTTCTCCTTACATGGATTATCCTTCGAACATCTGACAAAATTCTTCAGCTTGTCCTGCACTGGTGGCACGTCACTCAAAGCAGAAAGGGGACCTGAACAGAGGATTATCGTTCAGGATACAGTAGCAAACTCACCGTAATTGTACTTGTAAGTGTTGAGACTCTCCAGATCGCATGAAACGAGCAGGACATTGTAGAAGAGGAAGGCGAAGATTGCAACTGCCAGGTCCAACTTCATTTTCAGATTGTTCAGAGTCAATTGAATGAAAATCCAATTCACACCAACTTGAAATTAGTGTAGAGAACACGTTAGTCCTTCTTACTTTTAAGTGAGCTTTTTCTCTGACTTACCGTGGTTATTGACGAATCGTCTTGTTGTGAACTGACTTACTGCAAATACTTCAGAGATCTTTCGTTAGCGTTGCCCGGATCAGAAACTTCCAGGTTGAACGGTCCTTAGCCAACGTAAACTTCTCTTCCCAGTCATGGAAAGAACTCCATCTCAGAGGAGGTCTACCTGCTTTCCTTCTCTGATCCAAAAGTGTCCCCTCAGTGACTTTTCTTGACCATCGGGTAGGTAGGCGGCTGTCGAGCAACGTGGCCTGCCCACGCTAGCTTCCGTTTTGTGATACGCTTCAGAATAAGAACATTTTCAGAGTCGACGTCTGCATCTTCACATATCTTGTTCATCATGTAGGAACGTAAGAGATTATTCTTTCTCTCTACGTCCTAAAAATAGTAAAAATCCTAAGCCAAAATGCACCAGTGCCAAGCCAAACGGTCGTATAACTCTCTATCTGATGAATTATGATTTGTACAACAGTGGAGAGGGAACAAAAGTGGTCGGAATGATGACAAAATGAACTTTTAGGCTCAAGATTGGCCAGAATAAAGAATGATGATTATAAAAGTGTCGTGTGCCTCCTGTTGTTGTCTTGTTTTGGCGCGCAATGTTGTCGGTCAAACGCACTTGCGTCGGTCAAAATCGCTCTTTCTTCTGTTCTGAAATCTTGCTATTACCAGCATGGTTTCTACACATTGGACGTTGTAGTCTTCCAACCTCTGACTTAAGCAAATGCCAGGTTTCTCTTGCGTAAAGCAAAGCCGGGATGACACATTGGTTCAGCAGTTCTTCCCTTTTGTCCTTGTTACTAGTTAGCATGATTGCTTCCTTGATATTGCTGTAGGCGGCCCATCCTGCCCGGATCCCAATAGCACTTCAAGCCGGCGGTAGTACCTAGGGTACCTATGAAATGACAATATTAATCATCTCATCCTATATCCTTTTTTTGTTTTGTATGTCTTTTCTTTTTCTCAAACCAAAGCGTTCAGAAAATGCTCCAATCAAAAAATGAAGAGAAATTTGGTCGACCATCTAAACATCCCACAAACAATGTTCTCTCCGAAGATCGTTAAGGTTGGACGATCATTACAAGACATGACTAACTGCATCCATATGTTTCGCACGACTTTTCTTCATTTCAACTACAACCGAAGGGGAAATGTTTAATGGTCAGTTTATGTAGAGATTTATTGTTGACAATTGTTATCTTATCCGCCGAGTCGATTGATGCTTGCAGGATAATTGTTTTTTGCTTTTCAAAAACACAAAAGTATCAAAGTCTCTCTCTCTCTCTCTCTCTCTCTCTGAAGATTGTTTTAAAAGTTATTGTAAGTTACTTCGACTGTGTCTCATTATAGACCGATAAGCATCACGTCTCAATTCAGCCGCATATTAGAGAAAATTATTTCTAAATGGATTTCCGATTTTGTTGAAACTAATGTTGTTTTACCCAACGAACAACACGGTTTTCAAAAAGGTCGCTCAACAGAAACACAATTATTGCTATGCCTCAACGACTGGTCTGCGGCCCTTGATAGTGGGCTCCAAGTTCATGTCGTTCATTTTGACATACAAAAAGCGTTCGATCGTGTTCCTCACAACTTGCTTTTGCATAAGCTCTACTCTATAGGAATTAATCGAATCACGGTCAATTGGATTGAAAGTTTTATAAGAAATAGGTCATTCCGTGTTCAGTGTGGTCAGGAACTATCTTCTGAACAAAGTGCGCCATGTGGAGTACCGCAAGGTGCAGTTCTATCGCCACTTCTTTTCAACATCTTCGCTAGTGCCATTCCTGACTTCACCTCTTTCCCTGGTGTGAAATGCATGTGACCCAAGTATGCCAAAGTGTTGAGGGTCCTGTAACCCAAAAAAAATGGCTATCAAAAAAAAGACCGAAAAAAAAGAAAATCTAAACTAGTAACTGCAAAATCATGACACCTCGTCTGTGACTACTTCGATCCGGCACCAAACGACAAACTCCTCAATATCCTCACTTCAACAACTTGTCCATCTAATACCGTCTAAGGAGTGAGAAGAGGTTCATGGATTCAACACTCCAATCTACACAAGCTTCCTCACTACACGACCTGAGAAAGCGTCATCCTGCTGTGTCTGTTCGGCTACTGCAACAACGATCGTTCGAAGAAACTTCCTTTATCAAAGGACAGTCTCACAAGATGAAGAAAACGGTCGACCTTTGGTATCACACCTAATGACATCCCTCAAGGCAGTCACGACTCGCAGTTACTATTGATCACAGACATATAGCCTACACTTTTGGTATACAAGAGTCTTCAATCTATCAGTTTTTTTCCATAGGGTGCGAGTGAACTACAGTAACTCGCATAGTTCTATCTCTCTCTCTCACTCTCTTTCTTTCTCTCTCTCTCTCTCTCTCTCTCTCTCTCTCTCTCTCTCTCTTTCTGTCTCTCTCTCTGTCTGTCTGTCTGTCTCTCTCTTTCTTTCTCTCTCTCTCTCTCTCTCTCTCTCTCTCTCTCTCTCTCTCTGTCTCTCTCTTTCTCTTTCTCTCTCTCTCTCTCTCTCTCTCTCTCTCTCTCTCTCTCTCTCTCTCTCTCTCTCTGTCTCTCTCTCTCTCTCCCTCTCTCTCTCACTCTTCCTTTCTCACTCTTTTTTTTCAACAAAAAACACCGACTTGAACAATAACTCAGTTTCACACCAGAAATTTATTAGTGAAGTTATATGAGCTATAGAGTCTCCGATTTTCCAAAGCCACTGATCCGAATATTCTTCTTTTAGTTAACGACAAAAAAGATGACAGCCAGGCTTCCGAAACCAACAAATCCAACAGCAAAACTAATAATCCATACAAGAGACAAGTCTGTAGTAGTAGTAGATACTATCTGAAACAGGTGTATTAGACGAGAAAACGTGACGAAACCTACAATCGGATTTGAGTAACACATTTGATTGCCAGCACCTTGGGTAACACAAAATTGGCCTTGTGGACATGGTGAACTGAAAGAGGGAGGTGAGGAGAATCAGAATTGTACTCACGTTGAGGAGCAACTCTGCCCGATGGTGTGTTGTTCGCCCATGCTGTTTCTTGCACCCGCCAGGCACAATCGACCGTCGGCGTCGGAATAGTAGTCCACGGTCATGTGCTGGAGTGCTGCTTGATCGTACTTTCCACTTCCACAGTAAGGCCCTTCGAGTGAGTCTGCAATACTTTTTCCTCTTTCTTCAAGGTCCCAACTCACAGTTTGGGCAACAGACACCACCGGAGCAGTGTCCGTTTAGACCACAATCTTTGCTCCTTTTGCACGTCTTCTCCTGGTCCGTCGGCATGGATGAAACTGGGCATCGCGAGTAATTGGGTGACTTGCAACATAACCCCTTTGGCCCGCACCTGACCTCCGATCTCTTCTCTGTTGTTAGTGCTTCACAGATAGTGAGATCTCTTCCGCAAGCAATCTTCGTTCCGTCCTTGTTGAGCACTGGGTCACCGCCATATTCACACGTGTCATCAGGTAGTTCTTCTGAAATGATATTGTCACTGAACGACGTTGATGTCTTACCAGTACAGCAGATTCCAATGTTCACTTGGTCAACTGTCGTGATGCAAGTAGATCTGAAATCTCGTCGTCAGTTTCATTAGAGCTTCAAACAAACGGGAAGTATTCCGAAGTCTTGCCAGTTTGAACAATCTGCTGAAGTTGGACGGGGTTTCCAATACAGTCGGTGTTCTTCTGGCACGCGAATCCACTTTTTGACCTAGATGCTGTCCCCCTGTTGCACTTGAACAGTGCACAAATTCCTGTGGAAGTTCCGGTTGTCAGGACACAGATGTCATAATTCTTGCAATCAGCTGAAAAAATAATATGACGTAATCTAGATCGGCTTACCATCCGTCTTGCAAATGGTCAGAGTAGTGATAGTTAGAGGCCAACTGGCAGGAAATTTTGGAACTGGAAAGTGTGATATTGAAGAGTTTGAAATAGAATGAATACATGTGTAGCAGAAGGAAACTCCTGGATCCATTCCGTCGTCGAAAAGCAAATTCTGAGGACTTCCACAGTACTCTTTGTCAGACAGACATTCTGTCCCGCCCTTGGTACATTTCTTGTACGCCCCTTTTACATTCACCGGCTTGTCTTTCAGTCGTAGGGAAAATGTTAAGTATGAGAACGGTATCTCTGAATAATTTCTAGAGTTTTTCGTGTAATATTCAACTCACCGCAACATATAGTGTCAGGAGAAACACTGGTCTGCGTTGCTTTTTCCATCTTCTTTCCGACTTCGTGATCTTCTTGACATTCACCATTGATCGGAACCTACAAAACCCCTCTCTTTCTCTCTCTTTCTCTTTCTCTCTCTCTCTCTCTCTCTTTCTCTCTCTCTCTCTCATTAATAACTCACTGGTGCCTTCTCGCTAACAATCATCTGTGTCTTGTCGCACACGAACTTTAGCTCTGAATACCATTTCTTAAACTTTGAATCTATTGAACTTTACTCACTTTCACCGCACAGTCCTGTGGGCTGGTTTTGCTCGTTTCGGAATCCATGATAACATGTCTTGTCACCGCTCCCACCACACTCATCTGAAATCATAATTTTTCATGGAAATCTTGTTGTTGATTACTGTCGTTTTGGCAGTAGTCGAGGCTAGATATGGGAGTGTCCGATCCGGGTAGTATTGGGTCTGAAACTTGATTCGATGAACATTTTCAGGTCAGGTGGAAATAAAAAAGATCTATGATTCGGCTGGAAAAACTTACAGTTATAACAAAACTTCGTTCTGTCATCAAAACCGGTATCAAAACTCGGATTGTAGGCGGAAAAACAATATTCGTTGGGGTCACAAGGGTTGCCATTACATGCTTTCACATATTCCCCATTCATCAGTGGAAGATCTTTGTTGGCTCGGGCAGATGTCAGCAACGAGTATGCTATCGCTGAGAACGATAGTGTTAATAGTCATGGAATAAGACGTACGACAGCACGTTGGATTTTCGCTGTATACGTATTTTCCTGGTTCGAATCCTTCTTCACACGCACCGTCCACTTTTGGCTGAAACATAGACTTCAGATGTACACACTTCAGATGTCAGATGACTTCAGATGTACAGTAGCGTTCAAAAGTTTAGAAAGTTTTTATTTTTGGTCATAACTCTTGTCAAACTTAACCAATCGACATGATTTTTTGTCGGAGAACACATCAACTCATGAGAAATCTAATTTTGAAAAAAATCAGGATTACTGTAGCTACATTTTGATCTACAGCGTTTTCACGAAACCGCGACTTTTGAACTGATTTTTCACTTTCTTTTTTTTAATTTTTTTTGAAGGTTTTTTCCCGATTTTTTGTACTTTTTTCTTTCTATACTACTAACAATACTTTTTAAGTAATGGGAAAAGGAAAAGAAGTGCCCACCGACCAGCAGAAACTGATCATCGATGCTGTCCTGTCAGGAATACGTCAGAATCAAGTTGCACGAGTATTTCAAGTTCACGAAACCACTGTATCCCGAATTTTGAAAAGATTCCGAAAGTTTGGAGTTTTTGGAGTGTTGCCAAGATCAGGACGGCCACGGAAGACGACAGCAAGAGACGACGCACTGATTGTTCGCCATTCACGTCTCAATCCGCGTCTGACCGGAGAAGACATCAAGAAGGATATGGTCGCTGGAAACGTTGCCAGAGTCTCTGTTTCTACAGTCAAACGTCGTCTAAGAGCTGCTGGGTTATTTGGAAGACGTCCTTGTAAGAAGCCAATGATTTCTGAGAAAAACAGAAAGGCTAGAGTTGAGTGGGCAAAAGACCATTTGAGCTGGACCGTCCACGACTGGAGGAAAATCCTTTTTTCCGATGAAAGTAAGTTTTGTTTGTTTGGTTCCGATGGCATTAAGTATGTCAGAAGGCCAATCAACAGCCGGTTCAGTTCTAGGTACCAATTGCCCACGATGAAGCACGGTGGCGGTAGCGTCATGTTGTGGGGTTCGTTTAGTTACGACGGCGTTGGCCCATTGCACTGGATTCAGGGCAAAATGAATGCCAATGACTACAAGGATATTATTGTTAATGTTCTTGTACCATTTGCTGGTGCCAACATGCCGATTGGTTGGGTGTTTCAACAAGATAACGACCCGAAACACACTAGCCGTCTTGTTCGCGAATGTCTCCAGGATGAGGCTATCGATGTTCTTCCGTGGCCCAGTCAGTCTCCAGACCTCAACCCTATAGAGCACTTATGGGAAGAACTCGAGAGACGCGTTTCCGGCCATTACACATCCAATGCCGCGCAAAAATACGCGGTTTTACAAGAAGAGTGGAAAAAAATTCCGCGAGTCAAGTTGGAGAACTTGATTGAGAGCATGCCGAGAAGATGTAAAGCCGTCATTGATAATTTTGGTTATGCCACTAAGTATTAAGGTTTTAATAATGTTTTGATGTTCATTCCTTATCGATTTGAATTGTTACAACCGTTTACCATTATGTTTTTGAGTTTGTGGAAAATGTGTTTTTTATAGTGTCTGAGAATAAATTTTTTAATTTTTTTCCCTTTTGGTCTGATTTGAATTCGTTTTGACATAAGGTGTAATAATGTTTGAAGTATTACCATTCAAAAAATCAGACCGATAGGTGAGGTTTGACAAGAGTTATGGCCGAAAATAAAAACTTTCTAAACTTTTGAATGTATGTACAGTAGCGTCCAAAACTTTAACAAGTTTTTTTTATTTTCGTCCATAACTTCTTTCATTGTCATAGTTTAAATTTGTCCTCCCAGTATGTTGAAGACAAAGTATTTATCAATAATATTATTTTGAGTTCACTCGGTTAGGGTTCGTGGTTTTTGAGTTATAGGTGTGAGACGAGGTGTTACTCCACAATGAGCGTCCTAAAATAATTCAATTTTTTTTCTATAATAAATATTCAATTTTGAATAAGTTTCACTAATCTCTGAATCGAAAAGAGTCGAAACAATTTTTTAGAAGTCGTAGTAAGGTGAAAATTGTTGTAATTTCGCTCTGCGAAGCAAAATTATTGCTTGTTTTCATGTTAGATGTTTGTAATTTGGTTCGAAATTGACTAAGAAACTTTAAAAACATGAGAAAACGAATTTCGAAGACAATGTCTAGTTCGGAAGCCTGTATTCTCAATTCCGCTCATGAATGGTGTGATGAGTGTCAGAACTGGAAGTCTAATGAATTCGAATGAAAGGGAAAATACTGTGAAAATATTTTTGTGCGCCGGGTCTCCCAGGGTGCGAAGCTCCCGGGAGTAGAAAAATATTTTCATGCACATGGTCTCCCAGGACGCGAAGTCCCCGGAAGTAGAAAAAAAAATGTTGTAGAAAAATATTTTCATTCGCTTCGTATCCCAGAGGGCGAAGCTCCCGGGAGTAGAAAAATATTTTCATGCACTTGGTTTCCCAGGACGCGAAGTCCCCGGAAGTAGAAAAAAAATGTTGTAGAAAAATATTTTCATTCGCTTCGTATCCCAAAGGGCGAAGCCCCCGGGAGTAGAAAAATTTATCGCTTGCTGGAGAATCCATGGGCGGAGCCCCTGGAACAGAAAAACAAAAAAAGAAAGTAGCTCAATTGAGAAAAATTATAAAAATTACATAATTGTGCTCGACACTTCACTTAGAAAATTTCCTTACTCTGGATACGGTATAAGTGTCCATCCAAGGCACATTTTCCGCCTTTTTGCTGTTGATGATGGAAAATTTGAAACAAGCGCTCAGTGCTGAAACACACTTCTTCTTATGTAAATTTGCCCAAACTAACGACAGCAGGAACGTTGAGAGAGAGATGGAATGAACGCGCACTCTTCACGTGAACCACAGTCGGATGATTTTGTACACGAAACGAAGGAAGTGGAATGGAGACCATCGATACATTCTAAATGAAGGTACAACTTCCTGGTATTCAATCCCCTCCTCTCTCTCTCTCACTCTCTCTCACTCACTCTCTCTCTCTCTCTCTCTCTCTCTCTCTCTCTACCTACGAGGTTCGTTGTCTTTTTGCATTTTCTGAGCTTCACTACCACTGAGAGTCTTCTTGTCGATCTGCAACATAGTCAATGTAACTATTACACGATTGAACTTACGAAAGGGTCCAGAACACAAAAACCATTGAAGTTGGAGTCAGTGAAGGCATCAACGTAATTATCAGGACAAGTTTTCTCAGACGTTTTTTCTGTGAAAGAGTGGGGTTCACCAATGATGTTCTTCTCGCCGATAAAACACAACTGACCTGGAAAAATATTTGTAAGGATGAGGCTTAAAAATTTACCGGAAGGCCTCCAAAAACGAGGAAGTTCATTCACGCCTCTCGGACTATTGTTAGCATCTGCCAGACAATATGGTCCCTTCAGAGTTTCTGAAAATCGGGTTGAAACGACTTGTAGGGTGGACCCACCCTGTGGACAACATCTCCAGTTCCAACAATATCCATTCTTGTCACAGTCACTGTCGCCGTTGCACTTCTTCTCGGTAGCAGTCAGCACATTGTTGCCCGGACAAGGATCGTTCTCGACTTCGCAGCAGAGCCCGCCCTTTCCGCAGTTGAAGATCCTCCGTTCCTGATCATTTACTAGAAGTGTTTTCTTGGTGCATTGGTCCGAATTCGTACACTTGTAGTTCAAATAAAACTTGGCTAGATTCGAAAAAGGATGTTCACCCTTCTCACAAGTGTTGTCAGGTAGTTGAACTAAAATTGTATTTTACCCAGATCTGATACTCTCGCTCACGGTTACAACACAAGGATATTTTGCTCTGGTCGAGGATGGACACCTTCTTGTAACTGAAATGGAATGTTGATAGAGTGTATTGATACTGCAACACGTGTATACCTGAACCAGTGTTCCGACTTTCCCGTGGCATTGCTCCTCTTTTGTATGTCCAGATTGTGGGCACACTCGTCTCCTTTGTGTAGAAAAGTTTCTCCTTCGGTGCACTTCACGTCTGCACAAAACATTCGATTATCGCTGGGGGCTATGTGAGTTCCAGTCTCATCCGTACAGATCTGCGTGGGTCCACATATACCTAAAACAAATTTTACTGGAGCTTTCCCTACTTTTCTCTTTCTACCATTATTTGGTCGTAAACATTGATAATTTGTTGGATATATGCGGAGAAAAGAACTGTCTGAAACGGTCTGTAGTAATGAAAGAAAACAAGAGCAACTGACGTGGATAACAGAAGAACTCTTCCCCTTCCTTCTTTATGTATTCCGGCACGGGTTTTCCACAAAACTCGACGTTCTTCTTACATGGAATGTCTGTCGAACATTTAACGTGCTTTCCGTTGACCTTAACTGGCGCAACATCTATCAAAGCAGACGTGGGAGCTGAACAAGAACTATCGACCAGGATACAGTAGCACACTCACGGTAATTGTACTTGTAAGTGTTGAGACTCTCCAGATCGCATGAAACGAGCAGGACATTGTAGAAGAGGAAGGCGAAGATTGCAACTGCCAGGTCCAACCTCATTTTCAGATTATTCAGAGTCAATTGAATGAAAATCCAATTCACACCAACTTGAAATTAGTGTAGAGCACACGTTGATCCTTTTTACTTTTAAGTGAGCTTTTTCTCTAACTGCTACATTTTTGGAAATAAAATCTATCATCTGCTGTAAGCCGACTACAAGAAAACTGTACTGAGTGTTCTATAGAGATGATGAGGGTATCGAAGAATGCCAGAGTGCGGTTATTGTGCACATGATCATGAAAGGTATCTCTATAAACTGAACAAGCAGGTAGTCCTCGCTACGCTCAGAGTCATTTTCCCTTTTCTCATTACAAAATCACATATTTAGATTTTTTTAAAAATTAAGCTTCTGAAAAAACCTCTGGAGTGAATCCAGTGAGTTTACTACCAGCCAGTCTTCCATGAGTCAACAACATCGGCTCGTCAGTTGGAGCTCCTTCGAGCATTTGACTCAGTGTCCCGACTATCTTTTTTCCGACTTCTGACTCTGATCGAACTGAAAGAATAATGTTGCAATGAATAGGACCACCCATTTTTCAATGTACTCCAAGGTATCGAGAAGTTTCTATTAAAAAATAAACTCATAGTAGTAGACCGTAGAGAGTTTTGGTGTTTTTTTTTGTACTTTTGGAAAAACAAGCAGGGAATCCTCGCTACGCTCAGAGCAGTTTTTTCTATTTTTTCCTCACAAAATCACAATTTCCGACGTTTTAAACGGAAAAAGAAGTGGTTTTTAGAGACAAAGTCTTTGCCATTTCTCTCTCTCTCAATGTTTTCTCCCTCTCTACCTTTCTCTCTCTCTCTTCCTCTCTATCTTTCTCTCTCTCTCACCCTCTGCCTCTCTCTCTCTCTCACTCTTTCTCTCTCTCTCCCTCTCTATCTCTCTCTCTCACTCACTCTCTCTCTCTCTTCAAACACGGCGAACACTAATGCAAGTTTGGCTAGAACTAATGCAACAACCTTCGAGGCCCCCCAGTGGTCACGCGTGAAGCACAAACGAAAAACGTGCAGCGGTGACCGAGTGGTTCACGCGTCCGCTCGTTAATCTCCCAACGCGCGTTCGAATCCTGCCCCGGCCACTTTTGCACAATCCCTCCTTCCAACCCTCCCCCCATCAAAACAAAAAAGGACCACCCAAAAATTTGCCTCACGAAAAAGGGGGCGGTCCCCTTGTTCTATTATTAATATGATACCGTTGATAAGAAGTTTATAGGTCGTTGATATCTACGGCGTATGACGTTGATGTACTGTAGCAATCAACGACCTGTGAACTTCATATCAGCGGTATTTAGTTTATAAAGATGCGATAACTATCACAAACAGCTTTTCAAAGGTTCTCCTACGATTCCCACGTCCATTTTCTGATCTTATGGCGGTCATTGCTGTTCGTCACGAAGCTTTTGAATTTTATTTTCAAATAGTATAGTTATTATTATTTTCAAAAAACCCATTGTAAACATGCAGTTGCCTATGTGAACAGAGATCGAGTTTCTTGATCAGGAGGAGCCGTTATTTTTTTCAACATTTGCCAAGGGTTTTAGTGAAGAAGTAGAGACGGTGTATGAGAAGGTAAAACAGAACATCTCTACATCTTCAGCGATTTTAGACTGACACTGGATCGTTAACAGGCGACAAATGAACCGGGCGACAGATGAACCGGAAGCGAATATTAAATAATCCGCAAGACGGAGACAGTTTTCTCAGAAGACATTTTATGTTAGTGACCGACGTGTCAGCCTGAAACGAAGAAGAAGAAACCGTCGACTGCTGCTTCTAGTCAAAATATACTGTTTCTAATGAAATTTTTTAAAAATTGGTTTTTCCTCATTCTTTGTGGTTGTCTATCGATGGAAAATGGTGTCAACTCGAAACGCTTCATGTTCACTACAGTTATATAGAACACACCCTACTTTAACTTTGACTTTTCGGCTTGGTGGCCCGGTCGTGTTCGTGGTGAAGGCGTCATGCTGCTTCGTATGCATGCCTACTACCGACCTTGATGTGATGTGAGTTGATTGAGAGAATGCCCCCGTCACAGGCACCCTGGAAGGTGGTTGGCCAACTCGTCAAAGTAAAAAAAGACGAATTTTCGTTTTTCTCAACTAGCTGTTGAACCTTCGCTGCGCTCAGGCGTTTCGCTTTTTTTTGGATGCTCGTTTTCTTTGCTATCGCAAGCTCAAGCGCAGGAAATAATTTTTCTCATATAAGCTACTTTCTTTTAAGTTCTTCTGTTTCAGGGACTCCACCCGTTAGGAGTTCCCCGGCGAACGATAAACTTTTCCACTCCCGGGGGCTTTGCCCCCTGGGAGATCAAGTGCACAAAAGTATTTTTTTACTCCCGGGGGCTTTGCCCCTGGGAGACCAGGTTAACAAAAGTATTTCTTTACTCCCGGGGGCTTCGCCCCCTGGGAGATCAAGTTCAGAAATGTCAGAAAATTTCAGTTTTTCTTTTTCAATTTTATTTCAGAAATTCCAGAAAAAATTTCAGAAAGTTCAGAAAAGGAAATGTCGATTCCGAAAAGAGTTATTCACACATTTATAGTCACAAATATCGCAGATCCATACATACATACATACATATCTATTCTTATGAAAAAAGGCTATTTGGTCACACTGTCTTTTCGCGGCCTGTTCTCAGCTCATAGGAGTCGGATCAGAACGGTGTAAACGCCATCGGAAAGGTACCTCTGTAATTTCAATGTGGTAGGTACGCAGCACAATTGCGTCCAGAAAATGGTCGCACATTTGTGGACAGATGAAGACGCGTTCCTGCGACTATTGATACGCGTGCCTGCCCTATTCGAGACGCGTGCCTGCCTTCATGCCATATTGAAATTCCAGAGACAGGTACGCGTCTCGATTGAGGCAGGCACGCGTATCGATAGTAGCCGGCACACGTCTTCATCTGTCCACAAATGTGTAGGACGTGTTCCCGCCACATTGAAATTACAGAGTACTGTTGAAGCGGAGATGCGCATCAACTTTTCAATTTGATCAGACCGCGCGCTGCTGCGCGGCACGGATTCCCTTAGTTTTGAAATTCAAACGTGTCCTCAACGTGATCAATTTATCGCCTAGCATTTTAATTTTGAAAAATGGAGCTGTCTAGAAGTTCCAAGTTGTCTGTGAGTTCACGTTTTTACTGAAAGACGTTCGTTCACTTTTTCATTCTTTGTTTCGAGTATCAAAACTGGCGTGAGAAAAGTAAAATATGGGGCGCGAAGCGCCCCTGAAGAGTGCTTGTACATAAGAAAACATATAAACATTTTCTGTTACACGTGCGTTTTATGAAAGTAGTTTTTAGCAAAAATGGCGGGGTAGCACCCGGTTTTCATCTCTCCGTCGTTATTTTCTCGCTATTCTCTATAACATAATAAGCCTTGACGGTGCTTATATGTCACGAAGTCTCAACATGTCTGTGGTAACCTTTATTGTCGACAAGGTTGGGGTCTGTGAGACACCTCGCGGCGTCTGCACAGAGACATGGAATGATCAGGGCCAAGATCACAAGGGGGCGTGCACCAGGTGTTTACATCCAAAAGGTCATAGTCATGAGAGGGTGTGATACGCAGGGTGATCAGATGTTATATCTCCATCGGATGAGTTGTTTTGTGGTCGTGTAGGACCAGTACTGATGGTGCGGCAGAAATGAGGGTGCAAAAAGTACCGACTTTGAGCCCGCGTAGCGGCACGCGGAATAGAAATGCCTAAGCGTTTACGTCAAATTATACCGTAGGAAATTATACCGTCTCGGGTCGTCTATCGACATTTCAGCCATGGAAGACCATTATGTAGGGGGTTAGGCTTTGATATTCTACCGTCTAAGGGTCGTGCAAGGCTAGTATGTCAGTTGACACCCCGAATCACCTCTTTTTCAAAAAATAATAAAAAAAAACACGTCTTTTTCTTCGAGAATTCTTCAGTTCATTTGGTTTTCATTTTTATCTAGCACTGTTCACGTTACGTTATTATTATTATTATTTTGATGTTAACGGGAAATCTAACCACGCAGAAGTGAAAAAAAGGAAAAAATGTCGTTTTTTCGAAAAAATTTCTCGGAAAACGAGAACGCCTGAACCTCTCTCACTCTCTCACTCTTCCTTTCTCACTCTTTTTTTTCATAAAAAAAACATCGACTCGAACAATAACTCAGTTTCACACCAGAAATTTATTAGTGAAGTTATACTAGCTATAAGGTTTCCGATTTTCCAAAGCCACTGATCTGAATATTCTTCTTGTAGTTAAAGACAAAAAAGATAACAGCCAGGCTTCCGAAGCAAATGAATCCAACAGCGAAGCTGATAACCCATACAAGAGACGAGTCTGTAGTAGTAGTAGTTACTATCTGAAACAGATATATTAGACGAGAAAACGTCACGAAGCCTACAATTGGATTTGAGTAGCACTTTTGATCGCCAGTACCTTGGGTAACACAAAATTGGCCTTGCGGACATGGTGAACTGAAAGAGGGAGGTGAGGAGAATCAGAATTGTACTCACGTTAAGGAGCAACTCTGCCCGATGGTGTGTTGTTCGCCCATGCTGTTTCTTGCACCCGTCAGGCACAATCGACCGTCGGCGTCGGAATAGTAGTCCACGGTCATGTGCTGGAGTGCTGCTTGATCGTACTTTCCACTTCCACAGTAAGGCCCTTCGAGTGAGTCTGCAATACATTTTCATCTTCCTTCAAAGTCCTAACCCACAATTTGGGCAACAGACACCACCGGAGCAGTGTCCGTTTAAACCACAATCTTTGCTCCTTCTGCACGTCTTTTCCTGGTCAGTCGGTATGGCCGAAACTGGGCATCGCGAGTAATTGGGAGACTTGCAACATAACCCCTTTGGCCCACACCTGACCTCCGATCTCTTCTCTGTAGTTAGCGCTTGACAGATAGTAAGATCTCTTCCGCAAGCAATCTTCGTTCCGTCCTTGTTGAGCACTGGTTCGCCGCCATACTCACATGTGTCGTCAGGTAGTTCTTCTGAAATGATACTGTCACTGAACGACTTTGATGTCTCACCAGTACAGCAGATTCCAATGTTCACTTTATCAACTGTCGTAATGCAAGATGATCTGAAATCTTGTCGTCAGTTTCATTAGAGCGTGAAACAAACGGGAAGTATTCAGAAGTCTTGCCAGTGAAAACTATCTGCTGTTGTTGGGCGGGGTTTCCAATACAGTCGGTGTTCTTCTGGCACGCGGATCCACTTTTTGACCTGGAAGCCGTCCCTCTGCTGCACTTGAAC
The DNA here is from genome assembly GCA_963978915.1 of Caenorhabditis parvicauda. Taxonomy (NCBI): domain Eukaryota; kingdom Metazoa; phylum Nematoda; class Chromadorea; order Rhabditida; family Rhabditidae; genus Caenorhabditis; species Caenorhabditis parvicauda. The sequence goes on from OZ022254.1 coordinate 1,680,115, forward strand.
CGTGCACAAATTCCATTGAAAGAACCGGATTTCAGAAAACAGGTTTCATCATTTGTGCAATCAGCTGAAAAGAGTGATATGACGTAATCTAGATCGGCCTACCATCCGTCTTGCAAATCGTCAGAGTAGTGATTGTGAGAGGCCAGCTGACAGGAAACGTTGGCACTGAAAAATGTGATATTGAAGAATTTGAGAGAAAGATTGAGTACATGGGTAACAGAACAAGACTTCTGGATCCATTCCATCGTCAAAGAACGAATTCTGAGGACTTCCACAGTACTCTTTGCCAGACAGACATTCTGTCCCGCCCTTTGTACACTTTTTGTATGCCCCTTTTTCATTCACCGGCCTGTCTTTCAGTCCGAGGGAAAATGTGACGTGTGAGAATGGTACCTCTGAACGATTTTTTTCTTTCGAATATGTAACATTCATCTCACCGCAACAGATAGTGTCGGAAGATACAGTGGTCTGCGTTGCTTTTCCCATCTGCTTCCCGACTTCGAAATCATCTTGACATTTTCCATTGGTTGGAATCTACAAAACTTCTCGTTTTCTCTCTCTCTTTCTCTCTCTCTCTCTCTCTCTCTCCCTCTCTCTCTCTCTCTCCTCTTTCTCTCTATCTATCTTACCGGTGTCTTCTCATTCACAGCCATTCCTGTAATGTCGCATATGAACTTGTGTTCTGAAGTTATCAGTGTCATTTTATGATTTTCATTGTTCATACTTTCACCGCACAGTCCTGTAGGTTGGTTTTGCTCGTTTCGGAACCCATGATAACATTTCTTGTCACCGTTCCCACTACAGTCGTCTGAAAACAACATTTTTATATATAAATTGTTGTCAATCACTGTTGTCTTGGCAATAGTCGAGTCTGGATATGGGAATGTCCGATCCGGGCAGAATTGGGTCTGAAACTTGCTTTGATGAGCAAATTCAGATGGAAACACTCACACAAATAACAAAACTTTAATAAGTCGTCAAAACCGCTGTCAAAAGTCGGATTGTAGACGGGAAAACATAAATCTCCAGGATCACATTTGTTGACGTAACAATCTTTCACACGATCACCATCCATCAGTGGCAGATCTTTCTTGTCCCGGGCAGATGTCAGCAACGAGTACGGTTTCGCTGAAAACGATAGTG
>OZ022254.1:1691257-1767103 GCA_963978915.1 Caenorhabditis parvicauda
AGAGAATTATCTTTCAGGATACAGTAGCAAACTCACCGTTATTGTACTTGTAAGTGTTGAGACTCTCCAGATCGCATGAAACGAGCAGGACATTGTAGAAGAGGAAGGCGAAGACTGCAACTGCCAGGCCCAACTTCATTTTCAGATTGTTCAGAGTCAATTGAATGAAAATCCAATTCACACCAACTTGAAATTAGTGTAGAGAACACGTTAGTCCTTCTTACTTTTAAGTGAGCTTTTTCTCTGACTTATCGTGGTTATTGACGAATCGTCTTGTTGTGAACTGACTTACTGCAAATACTTCAGAGATCTTTCGTTAGCGTTGCCCGGATCAGAAACTTCCAGGTTGAACGGTCCTTAGCCAACGTAAACTTCTCTTCCCAGTCATGGAAAGAACTCCATCTCAGAGGAGGTCTACCTGCTTTCCTTCTCTGATCCAAAAGTGTCCCCTCAGTGACTTTTCTTGACCATCGGGTAGGTAGGCGGCTGTCGAGCAACGTGGCCTGCCCACGCTAGCTTCCGTTTTGTGATACGCTTCAGAATAAGAACATTTTCAGAGTCGACGTCTGCATCTTCACATATCTTGTTCATCATGTAGGAACGTAAGAGATTATTCTTTCTCTCTACGTCCTAAAAATAGTAAAAATCCTAAGCCAAAATGCACCAGTGCCAAGCCAAACGATCGTATAACTCTCTATCTGATGAATTATGATTTGTACAACAGTGGAGAGGGAACAAAAGTGGTCGGAATGATGACAAAATGAACTTTTAGGCTCAAGATTGGCCAGAATAAAGAATGATGATTATAAAAGTGTCGTGTGCCTCCTGTTGTTGTCTTGTTTTGGCGCGCAATGTTGTCGGTCAAACGCACTTGCGTCGGTCAAAATCGCTCTTTCTTCTGTTCTGAAATCTTGCTATTACCAGCATGGTTTCTACACATTGGACGTTGTAGTCTTCCAACCTCTGACTTACAGTACTGTTCATAATCTTAGTCGCATTTGACTTTTTTGTCATAATTCTTTTCAAACTCAATGAATCGATCTGAACTACTCAGAGAAAGTTTTGGAGTACATTACACGTTTGTGGTACAAGTTTGGCCATGATTCACAAAGAATGAACATATTTTTGGAATTGAAACGAAAAACATGAATAATTGAAAAAATTTAATTCATGATTCAAAGGCACATAACTTACTAAAGTCAGTGCCAGATGTTCCAGACTAGTTATAAAATGCTTGAATATGTTGTCTCAACTCTTTTCGTGTCAGTCTTAGCCTGACATCTTTTTGGCCTAGAGCACAGGAGTTTTACAAAGACCAGCACCTTGAAGATCTGCCATGTTTTTAGAAAACGAGTGATCTGCAATGAATATCGTGGTTCAAATTTGCTACAAATCACTCCACAGCTTTTTACAGTATCGAGGTACATTTTTCAAATATTGAAATGATGTTGGACAAATCATCGGGTTCACACGACATCGTTGAATCCAGGAACCCAGATTGCGCACCCTGTGTTCGGCGGCGTTTTCCTCTGAAATCTCGTATCCGAAGGCAACATTCATGAGTTTCTAATTTAAAATATTGGTCTCATACAACTTTTAATTCTATTGCCTCGCCATAAACACACCCAAAAGTCTCAATAGCAAAATATAACCGTCCAAATATAAGTCATAGACCATATCGTTACCCTCTCCATACTTCAGGGTTGGATACAGATGCTTTTCGTCGTATTCAGTTTACTTTTTTGAATATTCCAGATGAAAAACATTTTTCCACTCTGTTCACGTGATTCCAGAACTCCAGTCGTTATGTGACACGTTCCGACATGTTCAGATGACTTTAGCACTACAACATGCAAGACAGTACTTCCTGTTTCTGGGGATTCGGGTCTTGCAGTGTGCTCGTGATCATGGATTATAACGAAACTTTATGTGTAACAAATATACGCTCATAAAAATTCTAGAAAATTGTCATTGAGTATGACATTTCAGAGAAAAATGCCGCCGAACACAGGGTGCGCAATCTGGGTTCCGGATTCAACGATGTCGTGTGAACTCTATGATTAGTCCAACACCATTTCAATATTTGAAAAATGTACTTCGATACTGTAAAAAGCTGTGGAGTGATTTGTGGCAAATTTGAACCACGATATTCATTGCAGATCACTCGTTTTCTAAAAACATGGCAGATCTTCAAGGTGCTGGTCTTTGTAAAACTCCTGTGCTCTAGGCCAAAAAGATGTCAGGCTAAGACTGACACGAAAAGAGTTGAGACAACATATTCAAGCATTTTATAACTAGTCTGGAACATCTAGCACTGACTTTAGTAAGTTATGTGCCTTTGAATCATGAATTACATTTTTTCAATTATTCATGTTTTTCGTTTCAATTCCAAAAATATGTTCATTCTTTGTGAATCATGACCAAACTTGTACCACAAACGTGTAATGTACTCCAAAACTGTCTCTGAGCAGTTCAGATCGATTCATTGAGTTTGAAAAGAATTATGACGAAAAAGTCAAATGCGACTAAGATTATGAACAGTACTGTAAGCAAATGCCAGGTTTCTCTTGCGTAAAGCAAAGCCGGGATGACACATTGGTTCAGCAGTTCTTCCCTTCTGTCCTTGTTACTAGTTAGCATGATTGCTTCCTTGATATTGCTGTAGGCGGCCCATCCTGCCCGGATCCGAATAGCACTTCAAGCCGGCGGTAGTACCTAGGGTACCTATGAAATGACAATATTAATCATCTCATCCTATATCCTTTTTTTGTTTTGTATGTCTTTTCTTTTTCTCAAACCAAAGCGTTCAGAAAATGCTCCAATCAAAAAATGAAGAGAAATTTGGTCGACCATCTAAACATCCCACAAACAATGTTCTCTCCGAAGATCGTTAAGGTTGGAGGATCATTACAAGACATGACTAACTGCATCCATATGTTTCGCTCGACTTTTCTTCATTTCAACTACAACCGAAGGGGAAATGTTTAATGGTCAGTTTATGTAGAGATTTATTGTTGACAATTGTTATCTTATCCGCCGAGTCGATTGATGCTTGCAGGATAATTGTTTTTTGCTTTTCAAAAACACAAAAGTATCAAAGTCTCTCTCTCTCTTTCTCTCTCTCTCTTTCCCTCTTTCCCTCTCTCTCTCTCTCTCTCTCTCTCTCTCTCTCTCTTTTTTTTTTCTCCCTCCCAATTTCTAAAACACTCTTCAACCATTTTTTTTTTCCAACCACGAAATCGACAAGTAAACAAACAATGTAAAGCTCCGTGTCGTTTTATCACAGTTATATCGATTTTAGATGTCCCCATGATCACAAGGAAAGTCTACAAGCCGAAAACCCTGGTGTTGACCGTAACTATTCTGTCAAGTGAGTTTTCCGCATTTTCCATCTTATGCGTTTAGTAAGGTTGAGTACGCCGACTTTGGCTTAAAACTAGTACTGTACTCAGGGGAAACGTTCTATGTCTCACATAAACCGCTAGAAACATGGCCGTTTTCAAATGCGCTCTAATCTCAATTTTGCAGAATGAGTACGGTAGGGTCAGGACTCTCACAACGAACAGTTAGATCTTTGTGGATTTAAATAACCTCTTATAGCATAAGAGCACTGATTAAAGCTCTAAACACGTCACAAGAGAGAAAGGAATTGAATACTGCTGATAGTTGTCACCGTTTAGGATCACACTCCAAGCCTATCATCTACAACGGTACAGTAGAGAGTTGCGATGGGCAAACGGAAAAGCTTTGGCTACCGAGAGAAAAAGAGGTCAACCTGAAAAACAAGAGGAAAACTAGTGAGTTTGCGGCTTACTGCAGCAGATTGCAGATCGCGATTAAAAAACGATGCAGGATTTTGAACAGCACGGTGTAACAAGATCAAAAAAATAGAGTGTGGGCGGAGTTTCAAAAAAGGCTCCAATCACTCGACCTTAATCAACAGATTGAATTTTAAGCTCCGGATGACCGCTTTGTAGCCGTCTTTTGGTCTTTTTATCTATTTATTCCATGTATTCTTCTCAATTTTAGTCCTTATCGAACAAGAAGATTGTTTTAAAAGTTATTGTAAGATATTTCGAGGAGACTAACCAGTATTGATATTGAAAATGTAGTTAAGGTCTCGATTTGAAAATTTTACAAGTAGGCGATTTTGACCGACCATCTTTGGTTATCCCGCCCCCGTTACGCCCATTTTTGGAATGGCCGAAAGTGTTACACCGTGAACAGTGAAAAGTGAGGAATATCGGATAGACCGGTGTTATTTTTTTCTCAAGTTCTTACTCAGGAATATTCGAAGAACGCGAACTGAACGTTTTCATCGAGATGGAAAAGCGAAACCTCGGCGAGTTCACGTGGGACCATCAGTTCACATTCATAACGATGGATGCGGACGTGCGACTGGAACCATCTGGACGGTACCTACTGTCCCCTCATTCACCACTATGTCAATAAATGTATCCACTTTTTGTATCCTGAGAGAGAGAGGGGGGGAAGAGAGAGAGACGAGAAGTGAGAAAGAAAACAAAATTAATTTCACGTGTTGGAACATATTCCACTTGTCCCACTTCCAGCGTATCACTCTGCTCATTTCGTTACACTCCAGAAGAAACAGCAAGATGACGAACCCCAAGACCGCATCCACCATGTCAGCTCTCCAAAGTAAATCTCAGGATAATATGAACAAAGCCGGAGCAACCATGTCGTCTACAGGTTTTGAAGAATAAGACACGGGAGAGAGTGTGTGTGTGTGTGTGTGTGTGTGTGTGTGTGTGTGTGTGTGTGTGTGTGTGTGTGTGTGTGTGTGTGTGTGTGTGTGTGTGTGTGTGTGTGAGAGAGAGAGAGAGAAAGAGAGAGAGAGAGAGAGAGAGAGAGAGAGAGAGAGAGAGAGAGAGAGAGAGAGAGAGAGAGAGAGAGAGAGAGAGTGTGTGTGTGTGTGTGTGTGTGTGTGAGAGAGAGAGAGAGAGAGAGAGAGAGAGAGAGAGAGAGAGAGAGAGAGAGAGAGAGAGAGAGTGTGTGTGTGTGTGTGTGTGTGTGTGTGTGTGTGTGTGTGTGTGTGTGTGTGTGTGTGTGTGTGTGTGTGTGTGTGAGAGAGGGAGAGAGAGGATGACTCACCAAGAGTACCAGATTGAGCGCTAGAACTACCGTAACCCACCTTTGTTTGAGCCGTTCAATCGTCAAGTGGTGTCAGTACTGGCAAAAATGGAAAGAGTCCAGCAGATAAGTGGGTAGAAAAAGGATATTCGTGAGGAATGTAAAGTTTTCAGAAAACGTGGACCGCCAGTCTTCAAATATTTGGCAGTTGCGTCGACAATTTTGGCCGTCGCCAGTGGCATCGGAATGATTGTTTCGGGTGTTATGATGGCAACAAGTTAATGAATAAATATTTTTTCATTACACATCATCGATACCAAAACAAAGCGCCTCCCTGTTAATTCTAAAATCTTACGTATCTAACTTTTATATTAAATGACTGCTATTATACACGTGAACATAAAGTATTTATTTTGACTGTAGAAAGCAATTGTGTTTATCTGGGGTACATTCGTTACTGCGATGGTGATGATTTACATTTCAAAACTCAGACGACTGGGAACCTGCTGACTGAAAAGCATCGCGATGTCTACAGCTGGCCAGAGTGAGTCAATAAATTAATGAAAAATCGGATAAAAACAAGTATGGACGAACTTGTACTGGAGCAAACTAGATTTTTGGTTGACAGCTAGTGAAAACCCAAAAACAAAGGCGAATTAGACTACCGACTTACACCATGATCCCCGCAAAATAAAATATAAGGCCACATGAAGTGATATTTTCTAATCAACGATAGAACGATTTTCTAGGTTCAGGTATAAAGAAATGAATAATCAAAACGTAGATAGGGTACTTTTTCGCATGCGCTTTTCTTTCCGGAAAGGTTCTCGAAATCACAGAAATGTAGAGTTGGTAGGAGGCGAGTAGCAAAAAATGTTCAACGCAGATTGTGAAAGGCGTATACATACAAAAATGGGTACATAAACTTACAAGATGGAAAGTTTCGGCTTTGAATTAGTGTTGTTGGTGTTATTCTTTTGGGCTCCGTTCTTCTTTGCATCTGGCTTGCGTGGTGGTCTGCGAGCCAAGTTCTCACCAGAAGTCAGAATAGAGGCATCCAGCCCTTTAGCAGCCAGTTGGAGCTGAAGGGTCTGCTGGAGGGCAGCCAATTGCTCTGCGGAGAGTCCATCAGAACTCATTTGAATACCGCCATTAGTTACAGTCTGCTTTGAAGCTGGCTTTGGCTCTTCTGTAAGTTTTTGATCTAATTAAATCGGAATGTTAGATTTTATATCGATAGAAAAACTCGTACATGATTTCAAAATTATCACAAGATTTAAAAAATACCTTTGTGAAGTGGGCTGAGATTAACTCCAGAGTCATTTCCTGAGCTAGTGATACTTGACTGACTTGTTGCATGCTTTATTTGAGCTGCTGGAGTACCAATCGGTGCTTGAGCGGTTTTCTTCTGCACAGGTTCAACTTTCTGTGCGACAGAAGCTGTAAGAATAAAATTACTACTGGAAGTTATTGCGAAGAAAACCTTGTGTTCCGAAACTACTTATTTCCTGAATAAGCGCTGATGTGTTCAGAGATAAGGACGCCTTTGGGTTTGACTTGAGAAGTTCTTGAAGCTCGGACTCTCTGTGTTGAAGAGCAGAATACAGATCTTTGAATGCTTTAGATACTACGTTAGTTGGAACAGATGAAACTCCATTTGACACTAAAAATCTGATTATATAAAAATAAAACTAAAAAAATTACCAGGTACTGCTGCCTGAGTCTTTTGAACTTTAGGTGCAGGTGATGGCTGCTTTGGTTGGACTGTTGACGCTTAAGAAAAGATTTAGTACAATTTTTATCGTAACAACTTACGTTGTGAAACGGCAACTGGAGCTGCGGACGAAGCGGCAACAGTTTCGTTAACAACATTCTCGGAAGTCTTCTTTGACTTGTTGTTGTTGTTCCTCTTCTTTTTGTTCTTCGATGCTCCAGCGGGTTGAACCCAGTCACCGAGAATACTGGCTGCTCCATCTAAGAATATAATGAAGAGGTGAATATAAGTGTTTAACTACTGAGAATATTTTTAAAAACTAACCTTCACAGAAAGCCTGGACGGTTTTGTCTACATCCAGTTCGAAGCTGTGTAGAACCATAATGATATCATTGTTGGTAGCATTGTGAACAAGCTCTCTGACCTTCGCAATCTTGGCGCTCAAAACCTTCTTGTCAACTTGGGTGGTCATTATTCTGAACAATTCAGATTTGTGAAAATAAGAATATGTGGCTTATGAATATGAAAGTAGAATATACTGAAAAAAATAAAAACAAAGTATATACTGATTTAATCATAAAAGTATGCATTCACTGTTGGCAATAGACGCGGTCGCAACGCGGCCAAGTTTTGAAGACTATCCGAAAATTGGAAACTACTCTATCATGAATTTCTAACTTGTTGTGAATGAAATAAGCTTTTCTAAATACATGAAGTGTAACATCAAATTATAGAAAATCTGCTCACGCAGTAAACTTAAAATGAACACGCAGCAAATAAATAAAAAATGTGGGTCTCAACACTCGGCCAGCATTACGGTAACCACAAAGCAGCTGTATCAAAATTTTGTTTCCTAAATTTTTCATTTCTTTTCATTCCTTCCTAAATTGTTCCCTATGTTGTCGATATTGTTGTCGATATATATGTTTCAGTTATACCCATGTCCGTAAATGTTACGAAACTCTTTTCAGGGTAAAATGTCTAAGGTCTCACGTGAGTCTCTTAACGAGGCTGTTGCCGAGATCCTCAAGGGAGCTGCTGAAAAGAAGCGTAACTTCAGAGAATCTGTTGAACTTCAAATTGGTCTGAAGAACTACGACCCACAAAAGGACAAGCGTTTCAGTGGATCCATCAGGTAGCTACGACCTGATATATCAGGGAGCCTGAAAAGGCGGACCTTCACCCAGGGTCTTAAATATTGGGAAGGCATTTTGCCGAAACATTCCTATTTTAGTTACAAGCTTGGTTAGTTTCTGAGCGTAATTTACTGAAACTGTTTCTCAAAAAATTTTTAGACTGAAGTACGTCCCAAGACCAAACCTGAAGGTTTGCGTTTTCGGAGACCAGCACCATCTTGATGAGGCCGCTTCCAACAACCTCCCAGCTATGAGCGCTGACGATCTCAAGAAGTTGAACAAGAACAAGAAGCTCATCAAGAAACTCGCAAAGAGCTACGATGCTTTCCTTGCTTCTGAGTCTTTGATCAAGCAGATCCCACGTATTCTCGGTCCAGGACTTAACAAGGCCGGTAAATTCCCTTCCGTCGTTTCTCACGCCGAATCACTGACCTCCAAGTCTGAGGAAATCCGTGGAACCGTCAAGTTCCAGATGAAGAAGGTTTGTAAAGTGTTGAATATTTATTTTATTTGATCAATTAAGGTTCTCTGCCTTTCTGTCGCTGTCGGACATGTCGATCTTACCCAGGAAGAGCTTGTTGCCAACATTTCTCTCTCCATCAACTTCCTCGTCTCTCTCCTGAAGAAGAACTGGCAGAACGTTCGTTCTCTCAACATCAAGACTACCATGGGAAAACCACAGAGAGTCTATTAATTGTTTTCAATAAATTGTTGTTACTCTAACTCTTTCTTCATATTTAAACGGTTAAAGCCAATTTGGTACATGGGGATGAGTATGTTCTGCTGTCGTTTTGTCAGTGAGTCGTCGAAGTATAGTTTCTTGTTTGATTTATTTGACTATTCTGTGTCAAAGATACGGTTTGCAGTGATCCATTAGATGAGTTCTGGGGACATTTCCGTGAGACAGTTTCTAGCTGTCATAAATGACAAAGACAATAAGGTTTGAAATTGCTGTTTTTACTTTTAGAACTGAGATTTCAGGTGAAAAGTAACCTGTTCCAGAAGCTGGGAGGTGATTGGGAAACCAAAGTTTTACACATCCAAAATAGGTGGGTTACGTTATACTCACAAAGAAAGGATAGACTGAAAGTCATGAATCGTTTTATCACATGTAACTTACAATTTGCGATAATCTGGGTCAAATTTCAACCTTACACCTACTATAGTCTTTAAAACGTATCTAAGCCCGAAATTTGAAGTTTTAATAACGATGGTGTTAAATAAATCGCATCCCGTTTTTTCAAACGTGAAAAACATGGTGTGCGTTACCATGAATACCTCTTTTTCAGGTTTAGGTTAGGTTTTGGTCAGCTTTAGGTTTAATCTGAGCCTGAAAACAAGGCACATATATATCGCTAGAAGCATGGCCGTTTTCAAACGCGCTCTAATTTCAATTTTGCAGAATGAGTACGGTAACTCTCACAACGAACAGTTAGATCTTTGTGAATTTAATTTATTATTCTTACTTACAATTCATTGAAATTAAAGGCGCTTCACTTAATCGTTCCTGTGTTTCAAGGCGAAACTGCTACAGTACTAAGTAACCGATTTACGGAGGCCAGATTTTTTTACAGGTAGAGGAAGCTATGTGCAAGATGATTGGGATGTTCCGTTATGGACTTTTGAAAACAAAAACGGGATGTGATGAACTCAATACCGATAACAATAAATGATTCGTGATTCAATCTACCTTTTCGTTAAAAATGGAAACTTTCGACAGAACCTCGGTTCACAAAGTCTTTGCAGCTACTACAAAGCAAATATTGGAGTGAAAGACTTTGAGCATGCAGTCAAAATTTCCGAAGCTATCGAACACGAAAAACTAATTCCTGCGGTCATTGTGGTGTGAGTTTTGATATTTTTCTCTTCAATTCAAGTTTTAAAACAGTGTCTTAACAGTTCCTTTCGCTGGCATTCAGTAAAACGCATCGGGTGCACCGCACCGACTTTCTATTCCGAAGACAGGCTTAGGCTGAAACTTGACTGACAAAACCTAATCTAAGCCTAAAATATAGATGAACTTTTAACGATGTTAACTTTTACTTAATGACTGAAAAAGTTTATTCTAAATGTAGAAAGTCGATGCGATGCACCCTTACTCTCCAGGTACTCGAAAACCTTCAAAATGGACACCGTGGCTGAAGTCTTCGAGAAGGAGAAGAACGATCCGATCTTTAGGGAAATGAGCAAAGTGAGTTTATAATGACAGAAAATGTTACTTTCCAAAAAATCCGACCATATTGTCCTCTTACCTCTTTATTGTTACCTCTTTGTTATGGGAAAAATCCGACCATATTGTCCTCTTACCTCTTTATTGTTACCTCTTTAGTATTGGGAAAACAACTTTTGTGAAGTTTGTAAACTAAGACAAAAGAAAAGTCCGGCAAAATATTAAACAAATTTTATACGAAAAAGTAGACTGAATCATATGAATCGCGTCATGAATCTTTTATCTTTGTTGACACCTCAAATTTCATGCTTAGGTAAGGATCAAAGCACTGGTTAGGTTCAAAGCTAAGATTTGATCAAAGTTTAAACTTGATTACCACAAAAAAATTTTTGCACCTTGTTAGGAAATGATTCTTGATTCGATGATTCAGTCTACTTCAGAGTTGCACGGATTTCCGACGTCCGACTTCCGCCCTTTTTTCACTTCCGACTTCCGTCAAAAATATTTTTTTTCGTGAAAAATGACGAAAAAACCGTGAAATCGTTTCTACTCAGTCTGGAATTGACCTATCACCTGTTGAGAATGCGCGAATATACAATATCTCTGGTTTTTTTCAACTTTTTTGCACTCCCGACTACCGTTGAAAAAATTCTACTTCCGCCTTCCGACTTCCGACTTCCGCCCTTTTTTCACTTCCGACTTCCGTTTTGAAAAATTTTATTTCCATGCAACTCTGGTCTACTTTTTCGTATTGAGTGTATAAGAATATTTTCTTTCCAATGATGGAATTTTTGGTTACCACGTATTTCAATATATCGCTTTGAACCGCCTTTTGAAAACCAAGTCACGTATTTTTTCAATTTATCGCCCGATATTCTAGAAATGAATTCAGATTGTCGTCTGTGACAACGAGTTCGAGTGCATGACGTTCGATCTTGAAGCGTGGAGCGCGAAGAACACGTTTGAGTTGGTCTATCTAACGCCTACTGAGGTATTTTTTGTTTTTTCTAATAAAAAGGGAAAACGTTCTGTGAAATACATAATGTTTTTTTCAATCGTAAATAAGTTTAATTAACCACATCCAAATAACTTGTTTATGCTCGGGTTAAACCTTGAGCTGACTTAAACCTAACCTATGCCTCAAAAAAGATGTGTTGCGCGTATGACGCTTTTAAGATTTGAAAAATGGAATGTATAAAATTGTCGGATTAAGCAGCGAGGGGAGGCGACCAATAAGCAGCGAGCACAAACCCCGCCTCTTTGTAAATCCTGCACTGCTGTAGATCAAATTACAGTTACTGTAGTTAAAATTTGTTTTTCTTCGACGTTTTTTTTCGAAAATTCATGATAAAGAGCTAGTTACGAAGGAAAGTTACATTATTTGCAATTTTTCAACAGCAATTGGCGAAACAAATTCGTTTGTTAAAATGAGAAAAGTAGGACAAAAGTATGGAAAAAAGTATTGATGTGCGAACGCGCCCTAAAACGATTTTTTGTTCAATATAATTTGCGTGCAACGCGTCTAATCGATAACGATCACTTTTAGCTCGGTGTGCAATGGGATACGTTTTTATCAATGAAAACTTCTGAATTGTTTGAAAAGTGAAGCTTGAAACACGATTAGTTGTGTAAATTATCTCAAAGAAGCTGAATTGATATCGCACATAGCTTCCTCTACCTGTAAAAAAGTCTGACCTCCGTAAATCGGTTACTTAGTACTGTAGCAGTTTCGCCTTGTAATACAAGAACCATTAAGTAATGCGCCTTTAATTTCAATGGACTGAAAGTAAGAATAATAATTTAAATCCACAAAGATCTAACTGTTCGTTGTGAGAGTCCCGACTCCTACCGTACTCATTTTACAAAAATGCGACTGGCGCGTGTTTGAAATCGGTCGGACTTTTTGCTAGATATGTGTATCGTACTTCATCGAAAATTTTATAGAAAAAATTGAGTCGAAATTGAAAAATATGATAATCATCAAAGGTGTCCACTCCTTGAGAACTGAATTCCTCCATTTTTCATTCAATTTCAACATGACGTCTCTTAAGAAGATAGACCTGGTAGTTTTGATGTGTGAAAGTGTATACTTGAACAAAACTATAGTTATCCAGGGTTGTATGAATATTACCAGATTTTCTATGAACTAGCTGTTGAACCTTCGCTGCGCTCAGGCGTTTTGCGTGTTTTTTTTTTGGATGGTCGTATTCTTTGCTATCGATAAACTCAAGCACAGGAAATAATTTTTCTCATATGAGCTATCTTCTTTCAAGTTTTTCTGTTTCAGGGGCTCGGCCCCTGGGTTCCCTGGCGAACGATATTTTTTTCTACTCCCGGGGGCTTCTCCCCCTGGGAGACCAAATGCACAAAAGTTTTTTCTACTCCCGGGGGCTTCGCCCCCTGGGAGACCAAGTGCACAAAAGTTTTTTTCTACTCCCGGGGGCTTCGCCCCCTGGGAGACTAAATGCACAAAAACACACACACTTGTAGGGTTACACAAAAAGCAAAAGAAAAATGTCCTGACAGGAAATGATCGGGTTTCGATAAGTTTTGTAAACGACTTATCTGCCACTGCGCTTTAGAAACACGTGTTCGCTGGTTGTTGAACATTGCATATGTAACACGTGAAATTTGACCCCAATTTGCACTTATTCGGTCATAACTACAGTATACCGATAGGTGGAGATTTGGAATAAGTCCAGTCCGTTTATAAAAAATTACGACTATCGTCTCTCAAAATTTCAAGCAAATAACTATATTCCGAAGAGAGTTATTAAAACAAATCGAGCCAGACAAATATCGCGACATCCATATATACATATATATAAGAAAACATACAAACATTTTTTGTTACACGTGCGTTTTATAATAGTAATATTATCAGAGTTTTTATTTCTATAAGACATGATTCATCCGAGGCTTAGTTATCTCGGAATCGGCTCTCTCCATTGATTTTTTCTCGATAAGCAAAATCATTTAGATTCTTCCAGAGTCCTTGCAGTACTTGTTCAAAAATTTTAATTTTCCTCCAAAACTTTAACAAAAACTATTTCCTTTTTTCAGATTCAAAAATCCGATTACGAAGAACGCAGCGAGACGTACAGTTATGCGAGAATCAAGGAGATCCTGGACTGTACCAACTGGCCACTGAAAGACACCACAATGGAAAAGATCTCCGGAAATCTGGAGCTCGATAGAGTTCTCAAGTTTGTCTACGAAATGAACGACAGCGGGGATGAAGACAACAACTTGAGTCCAGATACGGAAGCGGAAGGTTCGATTTGAGACTGAAAACTTTCTGAAGTGCTCTAAGTTGAAATCCAATATTCACTGTTCAAAATCCCGCGTCAATCCCGACTTGCAATCTGCAGCCTAAAATAACTTACTTTTTTTATAAGCTCACATGGGAAGTATATGAAAGCCCGGAAAATCTATGAGGTCTGAGTAGTCTCATAGGTTTTCAAATATGGTGAAAACGATGGAATTGCTCTGAGAAGTTGCTTCACCGACCTCGTTTAGTAGTTATGGCCAAATTAGAATTCAGAAATTTTCAAAAAAAAAGTGGGATCTGTGATGCTGGGTAGGAAAAACTGTTGAGATTTCGCATTTTATTGAAACGGAAGACACAATATTTTGCTTCTTTTTACGATAGAATTCTTCAGCATTACACATCCCACTTTCTTGAAAATTTCTGAATTCTAATTTGGCCATAACTACTAAACGAGGTCGGTGAAGCAACTTCTGAGAGCAATTCCATCGTCTTCACCATATTTGAAAACCTATGAGACTACTCAGACCTCATAGATTCTCCGGGCTTTCATATGCTTCCCATGTTAGCTACGGTTTAAAAAAACGGTTCTACGGTTTGTGAAGATTTGGGTCTTTGAAAACGCGGGAAAAAAACGCAGAATTCGGTTTTAGTTCAGGAATAATACTGGAAAATTTCTAGATTGTAGGTTATCAGAATGTTCTGGTATATGCCTGTTTTTTTCACATTTCTAACCCTAGGAATGATTTTGTAAACAACTTTTGAGAGAGTACTAGAAAGACGAGAGTGAGGAAGTTTTGTAGACTATAAAATCCTGCGACCATGACGTCATATACTACGCTTAATCTGCAATCTGCAGCCAACAGTATTTTCCTTGTTTAATTAAGCTCAGGTTTGGTTTTTTTGGTTAATTAGCTCAGGTTTGGTTGAGAGAACAACTTTGGTAAAGAGCATAGTCTTGAATACCCAAGTGAGACTTCCAAGCACGGCGTCAATGTTTGTGAAGAGATAAGTGAAAAGTCAAAGAGCTGAAGTTTCAGAAGAAATCTGGCAAGCATTCACGATGCCGCAGTCGTTGACGCCAAACACGGCAAACAGCCCAGAACCAATGCACGCCGAACTCGTCCACCTCACATCGTCATCACCTACTGAAACTGACGCGACGTCGAATGTCTCGCTGGAGATTGAAGTGTCAGCACGGAAGCCGGATGAATCGAGTTTGAATATCTCCAACCAGCCTGTAAGTCTTCTGTCTAACATTCACTATTGAAAACACGCTTCATGTCCTGATTTCGATTTGCAATCTGCAGCCAACAGTGAATTACTTTTTATTATAAGCTTGAGTCAGGTTGGGAAAACAACTTGCGAAGAGCTGAATCTTTGAAACGCGTGTAAACTTGAAAAAGGCGGCTCTAAGGCGGTCAAAAGTTTAGCAACTTTTTATTCCTACCATGACTCCGGTCAAGCAAGAGTTTCTGAAAATATCTCGAGCTTTCACAAAAATCACAAAGCTTCTTATTTTCTTAACTTTCCCTCGTTTTCAAGACTCAAATCAGAGAAACAAAATTGTTTTCCAAGTTTACCTAAACAAAAAGGTGAATTACTGTTGGCTGCAGATTGCAGATCGAGGTTAGGACTTGACACAGGACTTCGAACAGTAAGTAAAAAACAGGAGACCAATAAAATTCTACGATCTTCTGTTTTTTTCACAAAAATCGATTATTCCCTTATTTACGAAAACTGTTAAGATAGCCAATACCATAACTGCGACCGGCAACACCAGCAACCAGAACAAGAAGAAAAAGAAGAAGAAGTCGAAAGCAGCCAAAGAGGCTGGAGCTCAAGAATAGAGGTCTTTTTCTCACTTTTCACCAATATCTTTCTCAATCGCGATAAGTTTGTGATCAACCCAATAGAAAGTCGAATTTGTCAGAAAAAAAGTAGTAAAAATGGGTAACATATTCCATGTTTGAAACCAGAATTAGAAGAATCTTTGCGTTTTTGAGTGGTCTAAATACGATCTTGAGAAAAGCTTCAACGATCTGGTTTTTGAGTTGTGGTCGAAAAGGCAAAACGAATCACATATAAGTTGTGTTCTCTCTTGAAAGAAGTGATGCAACTCCTGTTATTTTGATCATAGTTTCGCTCGAAATCGACGGAAAAAACAGCCAATATCTTCATGAATAGTTGACACTCACAAGTTGCATCACTTTTGACCGCTACAGTAGTAACACCATCTACAAAAACATTTGGCTCATAGTAAAACGCATACCGATTTTTCAAACGTCACTCACTTTGCTCGAAACATCCCGCCTCCTTTTTTAGGTCTTACCGAAAGTTTCAAGTTTGAAAAAAACAGAATGCGTTTTCTTAAGTACCAAAATCCTCTCCTCCCCAAATCGCTAAATCTTTTACGTCCTCATAAAAAAGTCCTTTTGCTTTAATTTTCTGGGTTCTCATTTGTTGTAATTTTGACTTATTTGTACACTACATTTCGCCATTTCTTGCGTCCTTCCTAAATTGTATTGTATGTAAATTTTGCCTCTTCATAATTTATCTAATTTATTGTACTTTTCCACAGACCCCTTCAATAAACACGAAATAAGAAAACGGTTTCATTCTATCAATCAAGCTCTAAAATGCAAAAATCAATTGGAAAATAAGGCAACTTCGGGTTGAGCTGTATCGGGGGAAATTCACATAATGTTAAGACAAATTTTGTTATTTACAAGCTATTGGGTTCCAACCGGTACTGATGATCCTACTTGTGCGTCTTTCTGGAAGTTTTATTTGATGTAAATGAGAGGAATCGTATTTATGCGCATTTGAGTATACAACATAGCAGAGTTGAACGGAAGTAAAAAAAAAACGGACGCAATTCCGACTTCCGCCTTCCGTTAGAATATACAGTATCGGACAAAATCTTATGTGGTTTATTTCACGATTACGGTAATTTTGGTTTTAAAGAGATGAATGCCTTTCTTTTGACCTTCATAATTTTAACTTTGTAGATTATCATATCAAAAGTTCAGATTGTTTCATGAAGTTTGACAAAAAGTGTCGGATAACAGAAACCACAATAATATTTTGTCCGATACTGTACGATATTTTTTGGCTTTATTACACTTTCTGCATTATGACTTCTTTGAAAAATTTCACTCCCGCCTCCGAAAATTCTTACTTCCGTGCAACTCTGGTATACATAATGAAGCTACGCTACTCTACACTTTCTATTAATCAGAAAACGATGGTTATTTTTTAGGAAGGAACACTTCACACATTTTCTGTTACCTAGCTTATGGAGACTGGCAAAGGGTCTGAAAGTCTCCGTACTTTATTCAGAACAAAACGATACCTCGTCTCCGGGTTTCTCTCTGTATGTGTTGACGGCTTCGATGTCGAACTTGAACATTTCAACTTCACAGGAATACGCTTTCGGTGTGAGCTTGATGATGGTATGAAGAGGTACCTAAAGAGTCCGTCTCTCTCTCTCTCTCCCTCTCTCTCTCTCTCTCTCTCTCTCTCTTTCCCACCTTCAAATACGGCAGATCATCCCGATTTTTGTTCGTGAAATACGCCAAGATACATCTGAGAACTGCTTGATGACTGACGACCAGAACATTCGACTGTCGCTCCAACTCCATGATCACTGGTTCCAGCCTGGATACCAGATCTTCGTAACTCTGAAATCGAACTATTCTCCGGAAAAATAAACTTCTCTATAACATTCTTTCAGTATTTCACGGCAAAGGCAACCCGTGCTTTCCGAATGAGCACCTTTTTCAAACTTAAGTCTTTTTTCAATCGAAGGACTTTCTCCCTGACTTTTTTTTGTATTTCTCTCATCTACATATAACTCAGCGAAGGCAACCCTGACTGGACTGGAGATCAATCTGATTTTTTCTTTGGAAAATATTATGGAATAAATAATTATCTCTGATATTCAAAAACGATCAAAGTTATTTCCATTTTTCGGTCGTTTTTGGTGCTTCCCCACCGTTTCCGAAACGTTTCGTAGAACGACGGAAGAATCATCGGAAACGAAAAGGAAAACAAAAACCAATAGAAAAACGATCACTTTTTATGTGGTAAGGCAAGCCGACGCCAGTGTGAGAGGAAAAGTGTTACGCCTTCTCTCAGAAATCAGAAAAAAAGTCAAAATTCACCTCTCCACTTGGATATCTGTAGTGGTACTTGTCCTTGTCTCGTTCCGCAAACTGTTTCGGGTAGCGAGCTTCGAAATCTTCATAGGTAAGCCCTTCACAGATTCCCTGAAATATTCATAATGTTCATGGAACAGCGATTGGTCAAAGCGAATCACGAAATTGATCACATCGACTTACACCTACGAATCAGTCAACTGTGACAATTTTTTGCTCAAAAGTTACTTACTCACTTCAGAGATCCATTGTTCGCGTTGTCATGTGACGGCTTGGATCAGAAACTTCCAGGTTGAACGGTCCTTTCTTTCTTACCAGACTCCGTGGTCTACGTTAGCAAAGGACCGTTCAACCTGAATGTTTCTGATCCACGTCGTCACATGACAACGCGAATGAAATATCTCTGAGGTATCTGAAGTTAGTAAGTAAAGTTATCATCAACTGACTGAATCCTCAAAAAACGGTAGATCATAACTCTGATTCTTCATTGGCCTTTGATTGTTCTGAATCGATGGACTAACACTGATGTTCAAATAATATCAAAAGACATGATTCTTCGTTCAAAAAAAAAACCGGAAAATTTTACCAGAGAGGTAAGACAGCAACCAATTTCGATTCTCTGAAACTACTAACACGAGCTTCGAAACTTGTGTTAATCTCTTATACTTTCTACTTCTTGGCTATGTGTGACTGTAAGAACCAAAGTAATGAGTAAAACAAAAAAGGCAAAAATATGCAGGGGTATGGGGGTATCTTTTTGTTAGCCAATTTCATTGGCGAGCGCCTGGAGTTACGCTCTCAGCCATCTCGACGTTGAAGATGGTATTGTTCATACGGCATCATTTCGCGAATTGAATAGCCAATCGCTCGCCAATGCAATTGGCTAACGGAAAGAGGATAGCCAATTATGGAGATGTGCTTCTTTTAAGTTTACAGCAATTTAAAACTCACTGCATCAATTTCATCGAGACACTTCCAGAATTCAATGTGTCCGGCGAGCTCCTTCATGTGAGTCGCCGTTTGAGCCGCGCGAATCTTTTGTGAAGACCAGATGCGCAAGTCGGCAAGGTGCTCTTTCTAAAGAATAACAAGATATACACCGTCAAGAGACGAAACGAACTTTTTGCACTACTGATGAATTTTCGTACGGCGACCTTGAATTTTTTCAAAATTCTCCACGAAAAAAAAATATACTATGGGGTTAGACTTGGTGTTTCTGGGTCTCAAGCCTTCAAGCCAGGGGGAGGGGCCAGTATCCGATTTCCAACTAAAATGAGGAACCCTAAACCTCATTGTAGTACAGTACCAAGTACAGTAACATTATCCAGTTACAATTTTTTAACTTTAACTTTTTTCCAGTTTATTTTAAAATCACCTCAAAATAGTCCTTTAGTTTGCTCGCGTACTGAAGTCCATTTTCACTGAGTGGACTGTCCCCTCCGAGTCTTCCTATTCTGTTGTACTCACTTTCACCGTGCTGAAAACAAGAATAATCATGTAAAGAGGGAAAGAGAGAGAGAGAGAGAGAGAGAGAGAGAGAGAGAGAGAGAGAGAGAGAGAGAGAGAGAGAGAGGAAGAAAGAGAGAGAGAGAGAGAGGGAGAGAAAGAGAGAGGAAGAGAGAGAGAGAGAGGAAGAGAGAGAGAGAAAGAGAGAGAGAGAGAGAGAGAGAGAGAGAGAGAGAGAGAGAGAGAGGAAGAGAGAGAGAGAGAGAGAGAGAGAGAGAGAGAGAGAGAGAGAGAGAGAGAGAGATGAATATTTGCTAACAATGGTAGGTTCAAGATTCGACTCACCCTAGTCAGATAAATGCTTCTGGGTAGGAGATGGATGTTCATTAGAAAGTAGACAACTCTACTCTGCACATGACCGTTCACATTGTGCACGTAGAACGATTTGCCGGCATTTATAACCTGCAAAAGCTGTTTTGGAGAGTCAGTTTAATAAATTAAATAATAAATCGAAACCGACCGAAATATCAAATTTTTAATAATCGAAACACATTTTTGTGATTTTTCTTTTTTTTTCCAAGTTAAAAATCATTTCCCGAATGAAAATCTATTGTTATAATATCTTACTTCAAAATAAAATTAAAGTTGAATTATATAAGTGAATAATGCCCACATTATTTCCAGATTAATTCTACTTTCCAAAATCGTTTAGTAAAAACAGGGATTGAAAAACAGAATAGATTCAGAAACAATGTAAAAATATCATATTATCCAAATCAGTACAGTACTCTAATTTTGCAGTACCCTCAATACTTCCGATACATTCGCGACAATAATCGTTTTAAACTCGAACTTTAAAAAAACCTTAATATAAGAGTAATCGTCGTCATGCTCTTCGTCCAACGGCTCGTACTGCATTCTGTAGTTTTCGATTCTTTTTATAAAATCCAATTTCGCTTCTTCTTGGCTCATGTGTCCTTTGTAGTCTGGTGAGTTGATTTTTACTTCCTGAATGATTTTTTTTTATTTTGTGAGTTGATTTTTACTTCCTGAATGATTTTTTTTTTTATTTTGTGAGTTGATTTTTACTTCCTGAATGATTTTTTTTATTTTGTGAGTTGATTTTTACTTCCTGAATGATTTTTTTTTATTTTGTGAGTTGATTTTTACTTCCTGAATGATTTTTTTTTATTTTGTCAGTTGATTTTTACTTCCTGAATGATTTTTTTTATTTTGTGAGTTGATTTTTACTTCTTGAATGATTTTTTTTATTTTGTGAGTTGATTTTTACTTCCTGAATGATTTTTTTTTATTTTGTGAGTTGATTTTTACTTCCTGAATGATTTTTTTTTATTTTGTGAGTTGATTTTTACTTCCTGAATGATTTTTTTTTATTTTGTGAGTTGATTTTTACTTCCTGAATGATTTTTTTTTATTTTGTCAGTTGATTTTTACTTCCTGAATGATTTTTTTTATTTTGTGAGTTGATTTTTACTTCTTGAATGATTTTTTTTATTTTGTGAGTTGATTTTTACTTCCTGAATGATTTTTTTTTATTTTGTGAGTTGATTTTTACTTCCTGAATGATTTTTTTTTATTTTGTGAGTTGATTTTTACTTCCTGAATGATTTTTTTATTTTGTGAGTTGATTTTTACTTCCTGAATGATTTTTTTTTTATTTTGTGAGTTGATTTTTACTTCCTGAATGATTTTTTTTATTTTGTGAGTTGATTTTTACTTTCTAAATCATTATTTTTACTTCCTAACCTGGCACTGATATTTAAAAAACTACTGTTGGCCGCAGATTGCAGATTTAGATTTTTATACATTAAATAATTTTTTCAATTTGATTGAAAATTTCGAAACGATCCCTGGACACAAGGCTCACAGTTAAATATTGATCGATTAATAAACGAATTTTAACGAATCCGATGAACTTTAATTTTTTAAAATTAAAAATCCTAAGACTTGCAGTATTATTCGAGTTAACGAACGATAATAAAACAGAAAGACATTAATTTTAAAAGAAAAATTGTTTGTTGAATAGCGATGTTTTCAAATTTAACAAATACGCTGGACGTTAATTTTTAAAATTAAAAATCGTGAAACTTACAGTAATATTCGAGTTAATGATCTCCGGGTCATCACAAATGCTCTCCACGAAGAAGACTCTGAAAGGTGGCTCATGGCTCTGCCGACGACAATATTCTATCAGGATCTTTCTCCGTTCCCTTGTTGTGTTCGTCGCATCGAGAATCTGAATTTCCGGACCTACATGATCTATTCTAATGAAAAACGGTCATTTCCATACGCCATCCTCTGTAATTTCAATGTGGCAGGTACGCAGCATAATAGCGTCCAGACAATGGTCGCACATTTGTGGACAGAAGAAGACGCGTGCCTGCCCTCTTCGATACGCGTGCCTGTCTTCTTGCCATATTGAAACTTCAGAGACAGGCACGCGTATCGATAGTAGCCGGCACACGTCTTCATCTGTCCACAAATGTGCAGGACGTGTTCCCGCCACATTGAAATTACAGAGATCGGATAGGTTCTATTGGCGCGCATCAAGTTTCCTACCAACCGCGCGCTGCTGCGCGGCACGGACTTGCTTAGTTTTTAAATCCAAAGCCCTTGAAATGCAGTTACTCTTTCTTCAGACACAATAATATCAACCATGTTGAACGTTTCTTTCCGTTAAAAAACCAGAAAATCATACCAGATGGGTAAAATATAAAAAAATGATTCTCAACTACTAACACTTGCATCTAGTACTCTTCTCTATGTTCACCAGGCAGATGTTTTTTTTTCAAATTTTGCTGAAAATTCGGGCAAATTGTAAAAAGCACCCTGGCGGACCGGCACCTCGGCACCAACAAGTCTGCTATGATGGGAGTGGTGTCGCGAACAGTGGTGCCACTTTTTGCAATTCGGCACCACTGTTCGGTGAGAGTGGTGCCAAGGACGCCAAGTAGTGCCGTGGTGCCAAATTGTAAAAGGCACCCCGGCGGAAAAATCGAATATATTCAGAATCTGACATTCGATTCTGACGTCATCGTCGACGACATCGTCAAAAAATTTTTTTGGCAATATGCCCATGCCTAGTGCCCCATTAAGAAACAAAACCAACCGCAACTTCTCCTTCTTTGCTGTCCAGGTACCCTCCCATATCCTCGATGGCCAGTCGTGCACATTCACTGTAAATATTACTTCAGATGGGACGCGATGAGGCAAAGTTACTCTCTTATTTTCTGACCTCTGGCGTTTTTGGGACTGAAAAACTCGAATTCTCCTTCTTCCCCGAGGTTACACGCCTTTCTTCGGTACTCGCCAACATTGAAAGCTGAAAATTTCTTGAATTCAATTTTTTAAAAATCCCGTGTTTTTTTCAAACGTCAATAACTTGCCTCGGAACATCCCAAGCATTCTCGTTTCTCGTTTTAGGCTTAGATTGAATCGTAAGCTTACCCAAGCCTAACCTAAGCCAATCCGAGGATTTCATGGTAACGCGACCAAGATTTCCAATTTAAATTTAACATTTTTGAACGTGTTCTCAACGTTATCGTATCGCTTATTTCAATTTCGGATCAACCTCACGTTCCTCTTGTTCCGTAATTCGTACCTATTCTAATATATCATGGTGCGTTTTTTTTGAGTAGCCGAAAAAATAAGTGTCCACGTTTTTGGTCCAATCGCAAAACGATCACGTTGGGGGACACGTTTGAATGTATGAATTTAGAGAACAGATGCCGCGCAGCAGCGCGCGGACCGAGCAATTTGAAAACCACGAACTGCGTTTCGACTGTCTCGAGCCGATTCCTATGAGCTGAGAACATACTGCAGGAACAGATTGTGATCAAATAGCTTTGTGTTAAATGGGGGCATTTGACTTGAATTGAAATGTCCAATGGCAAGACGGTCACGTTGGGCGACACGTTTAAATATCTGAATTAAGAGAACAAATTCCGCGCAGCAGCGCGCGGATAAAATTTGAAAACCACGCTTTTGAACAGCGTTACGACTGTCTCAAGCCGATTTCTATGATCTGAGAACCAGAATTGCACGGAATTCCGACTTCCGACCATTTTTCACTTCCGACTTCCGTATAACAAATTCTACTTCCGACTTCCGTCAGAAAATTTTTTTCGTGAAAAATGACGAAAAAACGGTGACATCGTTTCTACTCAGTCTGGAATTGACCTATCACCTGTTGATAATGCGCGGATATACAATATCTCTGGGTTTTTCTAACTTTTTTGCACTCCCGACTACCTTTGAAAAATTCTACTTCCGACTTCCACCCTTTTTCACTTCCGACTTCCGTTTTGAAAAATTTTACTTCCGTGCAACTCTGCTGAGAACAGACCGCGAAAACAGATTGTGATCAAATAGCGTTGTGTTAAATGATGAATTGATCAAACTAACGTACCTCTCGTTTTTATTCCAATCCAGTTGAGGTATCTACACAGCTTGTGGGATATGTAGGTTTTACCCCTTGCTGGTAAACCGACCAATGCAATCACATTCGGCACACGGACTTGCTCGTTGGAGCTGTCTGAATGCTTTAGATTATTTCAGTTTTTCTTTATTTATTCTTTTTTGAAAGTTATTTTCGGCAGTTAGTAAAATGCACCGACTTCATACAGTAACGTTGGTATTTAGTATAATCTTTTTTCAGCTGTTAACATAATTATCTTGTTACTTTAAAGTTTGCAATTTAATTATTTTCAAAAATATTTTCCATATTTATCTATCCTTCCCGAATTTTTTTATCATTAATTTATTTATTTTCTCTCATTCTTTGTCTGCAAAAGATGATCTCTATTAGTCGTTTTTGATTAAAATTATGTTCAATTCACAAATCTTCGGACCTTTTTAACATTAATTTTCATATTTTTGATGATTAGAATTAAATTTGTTATCAAATTGAAAAATATCAGAAAATATGTTGATGGATGAGAAACAAATCGATCACTATGAGGAACAAATTTAGACTGTTAGAACCAATGCAAGTTATTACATAAACGTGAAACTTACTCAACAACATTGTCAGCAAGCAAGTTGTCTCAAAATTGTTATCGATTCGATAGAGATACGAGGCACTACACCCAAACTACACAAGAGAAGGACGCACCACGGGCCGACGATGATTAATTACACTTTAATTAAATTGTTCGTCTATCTGCAAAACAAACGAATCAGAAGTCGGTGGGAAAAAGAGTAAAGTCGAAGCGTTCAAAGTGGAGGGTGGAAAAGTTGAAAACACGCCACGTGCCATAGACCACCTTTCGGCTCGCTTTCAGTCAACCAATGTTTGCTTGAGCACAGAGAACGAAACATCAGAGCATCGAGACGGCAATTCAATTAAGATATGAGACGGATGGGATCTTTCTCGGTATTTCAAGTTTCGTCACGTCCCTTAACAATTCTGGAGGTTGCTCAACGTTTGGATAGGTAAGTCTCATAACTAACATTTTCTCGGAAATATTCGAACATTCAGCTGAAACAATACAGTCCTTCTAATTCTCTACGGTTCACTCAGAATGAACATTATATTTTTAACTACATTAGCAAGAAGTTTAGCAACTTTTGATTTCGACGATAACTCATTTCAAACACTTGAGTGACCACAACTGGAATGACTTCGAACATTTAAAAATAACAAAACTGAGTTACCTTCGTTGATTTCTCAAATAACAAGTTTGTTTCAACAAAATGTGCTAGAAAAAATAAATTAGAAGGCTTATCTATTCAAAAGATGTATAGCACTCTCCAGAATTATTAAAAGACTTGATGAATTTTTCATGAACTTCTCGACTTTTGCCGGCTAAAAATGTAGCGAAACAAATTCAGCTTCAAAAAACGATCTGTGATCTCTTATCGAGAAATAGTGAAAGATGTCATATCTTTCCCCTGTGGTCAGTGATGATAACTGCGATTGTACTTATGAAACGTCAAATGACAATCAAGCGATAAGAAGTTGAAAGAATAAACTGGAACATACAGTTCTTCTATTCGTAATAATGCAGAAGAGTGATATTTAAATTTACAAAAAAGCATGGATTATTTTAACTTATTCCGATTGCTTTTAATATGGGTGTTAACATCGAGGGAACTGATAAATGTTGAAATTAATGAATACGTGCACGCAAAAGATGGAGAAGCGGCAGAGAACTAAATTGAACTACCATACATGTAAGAAAAAAAACGTCCGGACGAGTTAGGAAGAAAAAGAAAAGAAAACCACACATGTGATCAAAAAAAGGACGTCCGGAATTCCGCGGAAGAATTAGGAAGAAAAATAAATAAAAATGAACAAAAATCGATATTTTTGGAAATACAGTACAAAAATATTTCGCAGTAGATCAAATTTGCAATAGTTACAGTACCTAGTTTTTTTTTTTCCATTTTCGAACTGTTTTTTGTGTCATGTCATTATGTTCATAATGTTAGCTATTCATCTTACAATTACTCACCACTTTTTGAAGCAAAGTATGTCATTTTTCTTTGCGGAACACCCTTTCTTCCATGCATTTTGGGTCTGAATTTAAAACTGAAGAAAAATGAAGATGCGGGGTAACTGCAGTTGGAAGGTATTGACTGGAGAGAGAGACAAGGGTGCACAATGAGAGACAATAATTGGTCTTCCGATTCAACTAAACGTCGGAATGATGAGAACCGGTGATTAGTTCAGGTGTTTAATGTCTGTAACGAAATCAGTTCTCTCATTCACTTACTGTTAGGTGAATTGATAAGAGTGCGTCGAGGAGAACGGCCCCATGCCACATGTTCCACAGCCATAATTCTTCCGATGTAAACAAGCTTGTCAATCCTCATTTTCCTGAACTTTCGATCAGTCAGTTCTAGTGAGGCGACTTATTTCTTTTTTACCATGGTTTTCGTAGTACTTCTTCCATCCACAATCGTTCAGTATAGAAGCTTCTCAGATATATCCATACATGCTAAATGAGAGCATCGTCATTGTTAGATGTTATATTCAGATACTCTATCTATTCCTTTGAAAATTCTGGTCCATCGTTGGTCAACTGTAGAAAATGCTCGTAATCTCAGAAGCTAGAATCGCGTTAGAGCGCACATTCAATTTAATTTCACGTTTTTTAAATGCTCTTTTTTCTTTGTTTTTTTTTTAAATATATTCATGGCTTATGTGGAAATTGACGTCAGTTGGTCAATAATTTTTCATTGTTAATGAGAAAAGGTATTTATTATAACGCATCCGGCCGCATCTTGTTTTTTCAAACGTGAAAAACGTGATGCACGCTACCTTTAACGTCTCGATCAATGGCTTAGATTAGGCCTGGGTCAGCTTAAAGTTCAACCTAAGCCTGAAAAGAGGAAAGTTGTGGACGTTTAGAAAATCGGAATGCGAAAGGCCCTAAGAAAATTGTAACAGTGATTGGCATTTCGAAAAGCAGGCATACCGGCAGACCACTTTTTCTATGCTTAGGTAAGGTCGGTATAACCTGTTTGAACATAAGCTAAGCTCACAAATAGCATTGATCCACAAAAATGGGGTCCCAACCTTGACTCAGCCTAGATAGAGAGGTGGTCCACGTTTTTTTCAAAATGCCATAGTTATTCAAACATTCTCACTACAATTGTTCGAAGACTATATTGAGTAGATTATGATTACAGATGACACTTCCGCATAGAGTATCTCGTGTTGCCCATCACGAGGGTCAAGTAGTGCAAGAAGTGGAAGTCATCACCGAACCAGAAATGCTGCAAGAAGACGCTGATGGAACCGTTTGGGAAGAACACGAAGAACAAGTTATAATTGAGTACCCCGAGGAAGGCGGTGATGGCTGGCAGTATATTCAAGGCGAGGTGAGACTTCCAATTTTGTCAATTGTTAAAAAATTATCGTGAATAAAATGAATTTAAAAAGAGATAAAAAAGAAGACAACTGAAGAAGTTTAGAACGTTTTGTCAATTAAAATACGACGATTATGTTCAATCTTCCTCACTTTTACTGTTTAAAATCCCGCGTCAAGTCCTATTATCGATCTGCAATCTGCAGTCAACATTAATTTACCTTTTATTTTACCTAGGTTAGAAAAACAACTTTTGTGAAGAATTGAGTCTTGAAAATGCGGGTAGAAAAAAGAAGTGCGGCGGAATATTAGTCAAAATCGTCGGATCGAGAAACCGTTAGGTTTTCTGTAACAAAAATGGAATGTTTCTGGAAAGAAGAGCGCGTTGGAAAACTTTTAAAAAGTACCACAAGTGATTAAAAAAAACTTGGTTTCAACGAATCTTTAATCGTTAAAATCAGTTGCATCCCGTTTTTTCAATGGTCCATAACTTTGCTCGGAACATCCCAATCACCTTGTTTTTAGGCTTAGGTTAAACGTTAAGCTGATCCAATCCCAACCTAAGTCTGAGAAAAGAGGTTTTCATGGTAACGCACACCATGTTTTTCACGTTTGAAAGAAAAACGGGGTGCGATAAGATACGCTTCACCAAAGTAGTTTAACAAAATTTAAAATAGAATATCTTGATTCAGTACTATGAAGGAGACGACATAAGCGGCGAAGGTGAAGAAGTGGTAATGATGGAAGACTACGGGGACAACGTGCAATATCGTACAAATTCATCCACTATGGCCACCTACATTCAAGAGTATCCGGCAGACGAAGTGGAACGAGTGTATCATCGCAGAGATCGCAGAAATGTGAGTTCGTACATCTTTCCGAAATTGAAATGGACTCTTGTGTCAAAAATATCCCATCTAACCACTAAAAAGGTGCACGGAATTAAAAATTACCTAAACCTTAGTCGGGAGTGCAAAGAAGTCGAAAAAACCGAGAAATATTGTATATCCGCTCATTCTCAGATGAAAAAGAGAGTAGAAAAGAATTTCATCGGATTTAAAAAATGAAAGATTAAAAAAAAAATTGAGGCACCAAAAAAATTAACTCTGAATGTACTCCTGAATTAACTCTGAATGTACTCCTGAATTAACTCTGAATGTACTCCTGAATTAACTCTGAATGTACTCCGGAATTAACTTCATATAAAGTTGAACGATAACAGAAGTCATCAAAAGGGAAAAGCAACTAAAACTGATTCTAGTAACTTTTGAAAATCATCTCCGGGTCTCTACTATTTCGGTATCCTACTTTCAGGTGTTCGCAAAAAAGTTAATTCAGAGTTAATTCCGGAGTACATTCAGAGTTAATTCCGGAGTACATTCAGAGTTAATTTTTTTGGTGCCTCAATTAACTCTATATTAATTTTTTTCTAGAGTTAGCATTGTACCTAACTAATGCTTTGAACCTTACCTAACCCTAAAATTTGAGGTGTCGACAAAGATAAATGAAAAAATGATTCTTGATAGAAACGATTCAGTACACTTTTTCATATTAAATTTGAAAATAGAACTGAAGTTCAATAACTTTATTCAGCAAGAATGAGGTTCATAGCCGCTACGAGCTGAAAAAAAAACAGTTTTTCAAACTAGCAGAAAGAAGAGAACTGAATATAATGATTAGTAGTGATAGAACATTGGTGTTAGTTGTTCGACCAGGATATTCAGATCAATTTCAACCAGTAGTCTGACAAATTGTATTTGACCGTAACTTAGGAAGGTTCCCATCAGCTAATGCAACAAAGGCTAGAAATTGAAAACAAAATAATAATTATGAGAATTGTGGACGATAGGAAGAGGAACTAATTTCTGCCGGCATCCAGAACAGTTGTAGACGGTTAGATACTGTTGATGGAAATTTTTTAAGCCTTGGGGATATGAAATATTTTTTTCTAACAAAAAATAATTCCCATGTGTTTCCATCGAGAATCATGTTCAGATGGCGTTCAACAACGTGACCGGAGAGTATGAACCTCAGGAGATTCACGATGAAAACCGTCTTCGACCCATTATGCGACCGAAAATGACGGAAAGGAAAAGGAACACTCTTATGAGACAATGTGAGCAGTTTATTGTACTTAAAAATCACTCGAAAGGTGCACGTTACAGTTGCACGGAAATGAAATTTTATAAAATGGAAGTCGAAAAACGCCAGAAATATGAATTCCGCTCTTTTTTAGACTAACATGGGAATGCTACCAAGACACCATGAAATTGGAAGGTCTGACTTATCTCCTAGGTTTTCAAATACGCTGAAGACGGTAGAACCGGTTTCAAAAGTTGCGGAACCGACCCGGTTTCAGAGTTATGGCCCAAAAACAAAGGAAAAATGTCGTTTTGAGCTAATGAGCCCATGCGATTGGTCGAGCGAATGATGTTTCGCTTCTGTTCTATGAAAAAATCATTTTGTGAAAAAAAATCACTCATACGATGCGTTTCTGAAGAAAAAAAATCGTTTTTTCTAATTTCAAAATTTGCATAGGATCATGTGTAAAAATGCTTATCATTGCAAAAAAGGGGTGTGCGAACTAGGGCGCCAACGTCTCAAAGAAAAATCGTGTCTCAGGGAAGTAAAACCAGATTAGATCGCGAAATTTCCAAATTAGATCTAAATTGATTTGGCCGATACCTACGATAACTACTTTTTCTGGTAGAGTAAGGGAATGTAAGAATACGTTTTTCTCAGTTTTTAAAAATTCCACCTCTTTCAGAAGTTATGCCACGAAAAAGATGAAAATAGGCAAATTAGATCTATTTTCCAAAAATAAGGTAAATTAGATCTAATTTGATATGGCCGGAAAATCCGAAAACTACTTTTTCTGGTAGAGTAGAAAATTATAAGAATACGTTTTTCTCAGATTTTGAAAATTCCTACTTCTTCAGAAGTTATGCCGCGAAAAAAATTAAAATAGGTAAATTAGATCTATTTTGATCTAATTTGCTAAATGAGGTAAATTAGATCTAATTTGATATGGCGGGAAGATCCGAAAACTACTTTTTCTGGTAGAGTAGAAAATTATAAGAATACTTTTTTCTCAGATTTTGAAAATTCCTACTTCTTCAGAAGTTATGCCGCGAAAAAAATTAAAATAGGTAAATTAGATCTATTTTGATCTAATTTGCTAAATGAGGTAAATTAGATCTAAATTGATATGGCTGACACATCCGATAACTACTTTTTCCGGTAGAGTATGAAATTATAAGAATACGTATCTCTCATTTTTTGAAAATTTTACTTTCTTCAAAAGTTATGCACACTTGAAAATTGCAGTGAGTAAACTAGATATAGTTTCCTCTAATTCATCAAGGGAGACAGAATTAGAGCATAATGAATCTAGTTTACTGAATAAAAGTTTGAATTGTAGAGAAAAGTATGAAAATTAATAGTACAATGGGACCGACCTCTTTGCTACACCTAAACTTATGAGGCAAACTTTTGGGTGAGGCATTTTCATTTCTAACGTGCACATCTAGCAAGGTAGAGAAATAGAAATGTGGGGTCATAACTTCAGCATGATTTTATACGTATTGAATCTTTTTGCGCCCACAATCTTCAACGATATTTGATGCTTCGTACTTTTTCTTCATTTATTTATCGCGATGAAGAAATAATACGTTCTTTTTTGTGCTGTGGTTATGACTAGATGTTTGATAAGTAGTTTAGGGCTTCACTTTTATTGTGAACAGAAATCACTCGATTGTAAAAGCGTAGTAAAAAAAAAGTTGGAAGTTGAAAGAAGGAAAAAAAATTACAAGTTCTTAACCCATGTGCAAGTGTGCTCCTACGCTAATCTCACACGTTTCTTTTTTTTTTGAATTCTCTTCTTCATTTCATCACGCGTTTTCTGCTGTTGTTGCTTTATTCCAATGTTAACTAGCGAATTCAAAGTTACAAGTTTGCCTTATTCGAACTTTTGAGTTTAAAAATGCTTCTGTACGTTTTTGGTGAAGCCAGTTTTTCGGCCAAAAAGAAAATTCTCGGTTCATAATCATTTTCCTCGCAATTCGTCTTTTTGATACGAAATATCTCAGTTTACAGAGACGACACGAAGAGAATATGGATAGAAATGGTCCTGATACAGACGAAACGTGAATGGTGAGTTTTATTCAACATTCTTGATGCGACAGTTTCAATTAAAAGGACCTCTTTGATTCTCCTTCAAATCAGAATACGATTACAGATATTGCCCCATATCAAAAGTTACTTACATCTCCGCAAAGAACGAATGAAGTAAGATTCCAGCCAAAAATTGGCGAATGGAAAACGGATAAGGTATGTCATTTGATTGTTTGATATGAGATGTTCTATGAAGTTACTCAAGCAATAATAATTTTACAGATTCACAGGGTTACATCCACTCTACTACCACTGGAGGATTTTTCATGTAACTAAACCAGTGAAAGGGTATGATTTCCAGTTGAGTTACCTCAAGAAACAACAGAATTTTCAAGAATACTTCGTCCCCCTTATCGTTTTTATGACATCTTTCTGACTAGAATATGACGACCATTAACTGACACGTGAGATCTGAATTAGCTAGAGTATTCGACTGCGCTGGAATCATAGTTGAAGAATTAAATCTGTGAAAGTTTAGAATATGTAGGAAAATAAATTTTTGCTTTTAAACGAGAGAATAATTATTTAAAGTTTGATATGATGATCACTCGCTATCAAAATTTTGATCTTTTTACGCCGAACAATTTATTCCCGATAGTTGAGTTGAGGAATCAGTTTTGTCTTCAGTATTCAATGTTCAAATTCTTCTTTCACGTCTTCAGAAATAGAGTGTTTCGCGCTTTGATAAACCACTTGATACCTATGAAAAGAAAAATTCAGACTCTACGTGCAAGTTCTACACGAAGATGGTACTGATACAACTGGAACCACGTTCTGAGAAAATGGCTGGTGGTCTACGCAACTTCAACTCCTGATTACACCAAAGAAGCTGAGGTGAATGAAACATAGTTATTTCGATCTAAATATTTCTATTCCAGATTGTCAAAGAACAGCAAGGACATGACGACAATTACAAACATTTTCATGCCTATTTTTGTATTTATGTTGTCATATTGTGTTATTTTAGATGAATTTTCCATATTTTTGTTATTATTTGAAGGTATTTTGAGAAAAAAACGTTCAGAAAAAAGTAAATTAGATCGTGAAAAAAGTGAGAAAAATCGCGAAAAAACCAAATTAGATCGTGCCAATTCTAATTTAATTTTTTCACGATCTAATTTGGAAATTTCGCGATCTAATTTGGTTTTACTTTCCTGAGGTTCTCGGTGGCCTAGTGGTTATGCCGCAGGGCTTCTGCTTTTGTCTTGGAGGGTTCGAGTCCAACGTTCTGCAATGTTTTCTGTTTGTTTTGTAGGAGTAAATTATATCTTTTTATGAGGTAGATATTACAAACGAGTGAGAAATGTTTTTTTTGAACTCTACAAACGGATCAAAATGCTCTCAAAACATTTTTGCTATCAGAAATATCTTAACAACGATGCATATGGATTGGAAAACAGTAATTACGAGAACGAAAACGCCAGTTGGGACAGTTACAAAACGAGGGTTCATCACATGTACATAGAATGTCTGAATTTCCGTAGAAGAGCAGTTCGGGAAGCGTCGAAAACGGTCCGGACCCAGGCCTGGATGCACAGTACTCTCACTTCATATTAAAAAATTTTTAAAGCAAATATGTCCGAGCACTCAATGATGTTTAGTCGTACGTCTAACATAATTTATACAGAAAAAAAACAAAAAACATTGCAGAACGTTGGACTCGAACCCTCCAAGACAAAAGCAGAAGCCCTGCGGCATAACCACTAGGCCACCGAGAACACAATTTTTCTCAGAGAACACGAGTTGGACTGGATCCAGAAAAGTGCCAACTGGATCCAGAGTTTTTTGTCCGTTCGGGACGAATTATAATTAAAAATGATCGCCAAGGTTCTAAAAACAATCCCTGTTTGTTTTGTGAAGAAAAAAATATTTTCAAGAAAGTTATGACAATTTAAAAAATTTTCGCTAGCTAGATCCAGCGCTGGATCCAGTTCGACTTTTTTCGAGAAATTCCGAGTGATCTCATTGCCCTTAATTTTATATGGTAAGTTATTATTTCGATGGGAATATCATTCAAAAGGAATGTTTTGTTCATTCCGATGTCTGTACGGTTTTTAAGAGCAGAAAAAATGAAATTTAAAAAAGACAAGCTGGATCTAGAAAAATGTCGAGCTGGATCCAGCCTGGCAAAAGCAAGTTCGACTGGATCCAGTAAAGTGCCAACTGGATCCAGAGTTGCACGTCCGATTGGAACGGAATATATATTAAATTTATCTATAAACTCCTGGAAGCAATCTCTGTTTTGTAGAGAAGAAAAATGCTACTAGAAACATGTCAAAGTACCGCGAGAAACAACTCAAGAACACTGAAGTCCCAACAGATATGAATTATACTAATTATTAGTCACTTTATGTTTAGAAATTTGCTCGTATTATGCTTTTATTTATGATTATTTAACCAGCTACCTTTTCTATTGCTGGCATTTGTCTGTTCTTTCTAATTATTATTATGATAATGTCATGCCAATGTGAAAACTTTTCGCTAGCTAGATCCAGCGCTGGATCCAGTCCGACTTTTTGCAAGAAGTTTGGAAAAAGCTCATTATCGTTAATTTCTTATGGTAAGTTACTGTTTCTTTACGTGATAGTTATGTTCTTCTTATGTTTTTTTTTTTCATTTTCATGCCTGTACGGTTTATGGAAGCACAAAAATTTAATCTTAGAAAATACAAGTTGGATCCAGAAAAATGCCTACTCGATCTGAAAAAAAATTTTCAGAAATCTAAATAGTTTTGTATGTAATACGACTGTATTACAACGATTTTTAATCTTAATATTATCATGGAGAAAGTTATTTGAAACATTTGAATTCTGCTCCAAAAAAGGTTAGTTTTATTGAACGCAGTTATTAAAATAAGTTTGTCATGCGCGTGTCAAGTGAAACATCGTATTTTTCCTTTTTTTTTAGCGTCTCACACGGACTTAGCGTCTTTCAAGTTATTTTCGTTTCCTTTTGTTTTCTGTATCATGCACGTATCATTTTATTATTCATCAACTTATATCATCTCTCAGAATACGGAAAATCTGACACAATTGTATTTCTCAGATTGTTGACGACTCACTTTTTGTCGATGTAGAAGAAGTCTTAAGACGAGATGGAAGCGTCTTACTGCACTCGAAATGGACTACGAAATCTACGACAGAATTGAAGCTTAGGACATGAGAAATGCCTGATGGATGTTGAGAAGTGATTGCAGAATAGTTGAAGGTAAGAAAGAACGTGTTGAATGTTATAATCATGAATTTTAGGCGAAAAACTCTTATTTTGCTGTGACTTCTCTAATTTTCGAAAAATTGTTCAATATCGTATTTCAGACGCGTCTCCTCCACCCGCAAAGAACCCAGTCTCAAATTACTGCTTCGATGTCGATGCGGAGTATCAAAGGCCCGGCGAGGTGAATTTTTATTCTTACACTTGTTTTATGCTACGACAAGTTCTCATTTAGGTATCTACACTGCTTCCTTTTTCGGGTCAACCGTGAAAAAACCAGAAGAACGCCGTGGCAGAGCTGAGGAAGAAAAGAAAGAAGCTTGATAAGAAGAACGCAAGATCGCAGGAATTGAAGAAAGTTGTGAGTTAGATAGAAATTTTACATACTGTCAGTTGTCGAAATTTCAGACTCTGCCAATCTTCTCGTCCACACATCTTGACATTTGCAAATGGAACGACAAAATCATCACGAGAGCCATGATTTGAACAGGTAAATTTTTTTCAGTTTTCTTAGAATACAAAAAAGGTTAGAAACGATTTTTGTATAAGAAAAATTCAGGTAGACTGAAACTCTTAGCCACTCCCAACAGGAATATTGGAAACGAGAGAAAAATCTATCAACGACTTTACAACTACATTTTAAAAGGTAACTTTAAAACATTTAACTTCGAAAAAATGATCAGTAAGTTTTTTAACAGATAGATTTGAAATTTCTACAAAGACTGAAATTCGAACGTTTGAGTTCACTCTAATAAAGAGAGAGGGTGAGGGTGAGTAATAGAGAGAAAGAAAGATAGAGAGAGAGAGAGACTGAGAGAGAAAAACTGAGAGAGAGAGAGAGAGAGAGAAAGGTTATCAGGCTAAATGACGAGGATTTTGCCGTAGTGAATTTTTGAAAAGATAAATTTGAAATTTCTTACAGAGACTGAATTTTAAAAATTTGAGTCCACTCTAGTTGCGCTGTGAATAGTGTAAAGCTTGAAGGAATAGACAGAAGCAAAAAGATCAGATGAGAGTTATCGATATTTTTAACGTTTAAATTTCAGACTTCTTGCTCCCGCAGGGAAGACTCCAGAACTTGAAGATGAATTTTCAACAAAACTCAGAGTTACAACTTGCGGAAGATCAAAGAAATCCTCAGAAGAACCCTAAAGGACTAATCATTTACTGTGATTTAAATAAATATATTGTTAATTATACATGTTTAGTGAAGAGAACTAGATCAAGAAAACTGCCTACTGGATCCATAAAAGTGCCGACTGGATCCAGAGAGTTCAGCTGGATCCATAAAAGTGCCGACTGGATCCAGAGAGTTCAGCTGGATCTAGAAAAGTGCCAGCTAGATCGTGCCAATCGCTGCCCGACTTTTTGTGGATCCAGCTGGCACTTTTCTGGATCCAGTCCAACTCGTGTTCTCTGAGTTCTTTGAGACGTTGGCGCCCTAGTTCGCACACCCCTTTTTTGCAATGATAAGCATTTTTACACATGATCCTATGCAAATTTTGAAATTAGAAAAAACGATTTTTTTTCTTCAGAAACGCATCGTATGAGTGATTTTTTTTCACAAAATGATTTTTTCATAGAACAGAAGCGAAACATCATTCGCTCGACCAATCGCATGGGCTCATTAGCTCAAAACGACATTTTTCCTTTGTTTTTGGGCCATAACTCTAAAACCGGGTCGGTTCCGCAACTTTTGAAACCGGTTCTACCGTCTTCAGCGTATTTGAAAACCTAGGAGATAAGTCAGACCTTCCAATTTCATGGTGTCTTGGTAGCATTCCCATGTAAGTAGATAACGATTTTATCGTTTTCTCTCACTCATTCTTGCACAAAATTCATCTCACGAAAAAAATGTTCAGAAAGTAAGTAACTTGAGTTATATCTGGTAGTTAACTTGATGAAAATCTGAAAATCGAGACATTATGTTGTAGATATCCTGACCATATTTATTGTTTCCCTTTCAGATAACCCAGCTGCCACGTCGACCTTCGAAGTTTATCACAAACGAGTTCTCGAAAAATTGGCCTTCGCCAAGAGAAATCCGCCGACTGCAAAGACGGAGCCGCTGGTGAGCTTTTTTTTTCTCCAAATGAAGTTTGCACCTCTCTTTTTGCAATGATTGTCGATTTTACACATGATCCTATACAAATTTTGAAGTCAGAAACGATTTTTTTCTGAAACGCACCGTACGAACTATTTTCTTTCACAAGTCGTTTATTTCACAAAAAACCTGAGATACCCTTAATTTGACAAATTGCATGGGCTCAGTTGCTCAAAACGACATTAAAAAAAGTTTTCATGCCATAACTCTGAAAATATCAGTTAAAGAACGAAAACTTCTAGTAAATTGCTACCAGCAGTTTTCCATGAACAGAGAAACCTCTAGATTTGAAATATATATTGTCTGTAACCTTAAAAACGATGATCTTTGATGGATACGACGATTTTGCCTGATATTTTTCTTTTTTTTCCGGTTTATTCGCGTTTCCAAGCCTCGATTCTTCACAAAACTTGTTTTCTCAACGTTACCTGAGTAAAAGGTAAATTACTGTTTGCTGCAGATTGTTGCAGATCGAGATTAGGACATGGCGCGGGATTGGATACTGTGAAAAGTTAGAAATACATATAACAAAATCGTTGGATTTGATCCAATTAGAGTTGTCTTCGAGGATCCAATTAAAATCTTACAGGGACGAGAGATGGGCGGTTCCTATATCACATCTGAGAGTGGAGTCGTGCTGCCTCTGAGAACGGAGATCACAACAAACATTCTTGAAACGGAACACGACCAGAACAACACGCTGCTAGACAATATGTTCAGTACGAGACAGTCCATCCCGTTCACAGAGATTTTGACCACGGTGAGTATCGAAGATTGAAAATAATGCTATGAAATGGAATATGTGCCGTTCTTTTCTTTTCTTTTCGAATTCCATTCTTTTTTTCGAAGTCAAAAAATGTCACAACAGTCGTGGGATATTTTTCCTTCCATATCCGCCCCTCTGGTATACGGTATAAATACTACCTTCAAACCAAAATGAGCGTAACTAAACCTAAAAAAGACCAGTGCGCTTGGAGATGATGTCACTTTTTCTAAAAAAAAAAAACTTTCAGCCAAAATGCGAAGAATGCTTTTTCATCTTCAGTAACAGAACGGAGTATGAGAAGCATATGAAGCTCTACCACGAGTGTTGCTCCAAACAGCCGGTTTAGTGAGTTGACCTTTGATTTCCCCACACAAAAAGTCATATTCTGCAGTCCACGTCATCAGGTTCACTGTCCGGACCCAGGATGCGTCTGGGTGTGCGATTCTCACGCGACGCGTGTCAATCACGTGCGGACGGATCACGACAGACGAGATCTATCAGTCGACAAGTTTACATTCAAAAATATATCAGAGTTCAATGTGAGTGTTCTGCTGGAAGATGTGGATAGTCTGATGTTATGCTTTCAGGTTTGGAAGAATGACGTTGAAGAACACTCTTCGTATCGTATGGTCAAGGCGTCGTCAAAAGCACTTCCATCGGGAATAGTTACAGCGTAAGATTTTGTATGATAGAGAGAGAGAGAGAGAGAAAAACATTTTAGATACTTCCAATGCACCCAAAACTTCAACAGTACACAGCGTAGAGTCAAGTGTTGTACAGCATTCATCAATGTCAAAATTCTACAAGACAAGTGAGTCCAGATTAGAAATCTAGTCCGCCTGATTTTGCCGCGTGCGGCAGAAAACCGCCGCAGACAAAATCGTCGTATTTCAGCTGATAAAACGCTCGATTTTCAGAACGGTCCAAGCTGTTGCCTGTCTCGGACATCATGGTCATCAGATGCGAACGGTAAACACGGTTACACGATTGGTTAGTTCTATTGATGTTCGTTATTGATTCATTTCTGTGGTTTCAGATCAGATCAGAAATCTGCTTCTACTTGCTGAAAGGATACACGGAAGCGCACATTATGAGAATAATGAAAAGTGAGACTTTGGACATTTTGTAAAACAAATTTCATTAGAAATCCATGTAAATTTGTGTAAAATCCGAAAATCTGAAGTAATTTCACAAAGATTCGAGAAGAAAAAAAACAACATTTTGATAAGCCGTATCTTGAGACCGAGGTGTTTAGAGAAATGTATCCAATCGCATCCCGTTTTTTTCAAGATTCCATAACTTTCAATTCAAAAATCTTCTTTTAGGCTTATGTTGAATCTTAAGTTGACCCAAACCTAACCTGACCTTAAAGAAGAGGTGGTGATTGTTACGCCCACCACGTTTTTCACGTTTGAAAGAGACGGGATGCGGAGCTAAATAACAATTCATCCTTCCGAAGCATATAGAGCTATGCACACTGTGGCAAACACAGTTGAAAAGTGTAAGCGAAGCAAATCGATATATTAGATCAAATTTCAGTTACTGTAGTTCAAAAAATTTTACTTTTTTTCATCCCAGTATGACAAATCGTAACGGAAAAATGTTCTTTCATCAAAGTACAAACACTTTCGAAAATGAAAGCGGAGGTCAGCAAAGCGGTTGCGAAGCGGTTATGTTGTCTTTTGCCTGTGCCTAGGTGTGCTATGCTCATGCGTATGTTTTTGACCTACACACTTGAAGTTACTGTAGCTTATACTGAGAATATCGACTCAAACATTGTAAATTTTGAATATTTTTCAGGTTATCGACCTCCAAATAGACGTCACCATGTGACTGTGAACAATATTCGACTAGTGGCCCAGAAGATGGCCCAAGTGAAAAGAAGATTTGACCTTACGGATAAAGATTTGGTAAGATTTCATATAAAAATTAAAAATGAGAATTAACAACATAGTTTCGACCTTTAGGATAAAGGATTTGTGATATTTCATGTTTTTAACTTTGAAAATTAGAATACAAGAAATTGAAATCAGATTTGACCTTTCGGATGAAGAATCGGGAATATATCATTACACATATCTAGCAAAAAGTCTAACCGATTTCAAACTCGCGGCAGTCGCATTTTTGTAAACTGAGTACGGTAGGGTCCGGACTCTCACAACGAACAGTTAGATCTTTGTGGATTTAAATTATTATTCCTACTTTCAGTCCATTGAAATTAAAGGCGCATTACTTAATCGTTCATGTTTTTCGAAGCGAAACTGCTACGGTAACTAAGTAACCGATTTACGGAGGTCAGACTTTTTTACAGGTAGAGGAAGATATGTGCATTAAGAAAGAATAAAAAGTCAATAGAGCTTGTTGCATTTGAATGAATCCTACTCGAAAATATTTTTTTTGAAAATTTCATAATTCGAATTTTTAAGAAACTTGAATTAGATTCCCGGATAAAAATTGCTAGTATTCTGTTAAACAAAAAATAAAAAAATTGACTTTCCCGATGAGGAAATGTTACGCGGTACATAGCCGGGTTTTTTCATCACTGCAGCCAAAACTTATGATAATGTTTCAGTACGAAAAACTTGGAGAATGTTCGGACGATGAGGTCATCGACGTTGTGACAGTGGAAGAAATGATGGTAAGTAACTTACAAGTCAAAGCCAACATAACGTTTTTCAGATTGACCGGAAGCGAGTACAGCAGTGAGAAAAGAGGTTTCTCTGTCAATCACTCTTTTGTATTTTTTTTCATGCTCAGGCAACTAAATACCACCGTTTCCGGAGGCTTTTTGAATTTCCGACCGTTTTCGGTGTTTTCCAACCGTTTCCGGTGTTTTCCGACCGTTTCCGGTGTTTTCCCCGTCGTTTCCTGCCGTTTTTTTCCGGGAAAATTCCGGAAACGGGGCGGAAATCTCCGGAAACGGTTGTATTTAGTTGCCTGAGTGCTCCAGGTTTTCATTTGGTGAAAATCTGATCGTTTTCATGATCAAACTATTCTTCAAGAAATTACTGTAAGTTTTCAACTAATTCACTATGAAATTAGCCGAAAACCGTTGGATTTTCACCCGCCCCAACAATCGATCTCTTTTGGTATGGTTGTTATCATTGATTTCTCATTTTATCCTTAAACTCTTTTAAATTGCATAATAAATTCTTCGTTCGGATAAATTTTTCAAAGAAAGTAGAAATCGACTCGTTGAGGACATGACTTTCACATTTAAAAATATGTTTTTGAATATACGGATAGATTGCCTTCATACTATATTGCATCCGATTAGATTTAAAACATTTATTTTTCTCATAATGGTTGAACTTTCGTTCAAAACAATTGATAAAAATAAAAACCGGGTGAAGGATAAAATTGGCTTCTATCAAAAGAAAAAAGTCAAAATCCGATCGTTTTTAAATAAAATAATGTTTTATTCCGTAAGGCGGAAAAATAGAGAATGGTAAATATAATGAAATAATTAAAAAAAAATCAGTAGCAATGTAGGCTCTATCTGGTTGATAGAGGGAAGAGATGACTGAGAATAATGTGGTAAGAGAAAGAAAATGGGAAAATATCAAAGGACACTGGTTTACAAGGTATGAGAGTAGAGGAGAGGACAGACTGCCTTTTATTCTTT
This sequence comes from Caenorhabditis parvicauda, assembly GCA_963978915.1. Classification (NCBI taxonomy): domain Eukaryota; kingdom Metazoa; phylum Nematoda; class Chromadorea; order Rhabditida; family Rhabditidae; genus Caenorhabditis; species Caenorhabditis parvicauda. The sequence goes on from OZ022254.1 coordinate 1,731,956, forward strand.
TCTGCTCCTTGAAAGATGAATTTCTACACCAAGGCACTGGGGCCGGGCATACCTCAGTCCCGAGAGTAGCTGGATGAAAAAGAAGGAGAGAAAAAAAAAGGACGAGATAGGGTAAGAGGTTTTCGTGTGTAAAAAGTAAAAAAGTCGTCTCCAAATCACTCGTTTCATTGATTTCCATCAAAAACTTTTCATTATCTTCAAGAGCTACTGAAAACTATCGGATTTCGACCTCTGCCTGGCACTTTAATTGTTCATAATTCTCTCAACCAAGAAGGCGCAATCCGTGAAAATCTGTCGGCAACACTTTCTTCCGGTGTTTCACCGACTTTGCACACGTAAACATAATAATGGAAACTGTCACCGAACTCGAGGTACGAGACACTCCATCGCTTCTCGCGTAGTAGTGCTGGGATTCTGAAGTGGGGCTGGGTGAAGGAGATCGAGATGAAGAGACCTGAAAGTCGTTTTTACTTTTTTTTTGTATTTTGAAAAATTTTTTTTCGGTTTCTTTGGAAAACGTTATCGCTCTCTCTCTCTCTCTATCTATCTTTCTCTCTCTCTCTCTCTCTCTCTCTCTCTCTCTCTCTCTCTCTCTCTTCCTCTCTCTCTCTCTCTCTCTCTCTCTCTCTCTCTCTCTCTCTCTCTCTCTCTCTCTTCCTCTCTCTCTCTCTCTCTCTCTTCCCCTCTCTCTCTTCCCCTCTCTCTCTCTCTCTCTCTCTCTCTACCTCTCTTCCTCTCTCTCTCTTTCTCTCTCTGTCTAGCTCTTTCTCTCTCTCTCTCTTTTTTTTTCAATTTTGAGAAAAATATTTGTTGCGAGTCCACGTACTCGCATATTCTACGTGACCCTGTCACCACGTCACAACTTGTATTTAAGAAGAGTGTTTGTATCCACAAACACTTCTTCGATGGCCCAATCACAATAAACCTATTATCTGTTCGTTCCGTGGTCACAACAACTGGCGATCAGGATAGAAAAAAAGAACAAGGCGCAGGATAGGACACACGGAAGCGGATACCGGATCAAAAGGCCGAAGAAGTCCGGGAGGGAGCCCGTCAACTCTGAACGAAGCAGCCGTCATCTATGAAAAAAAGGCAAGACTGTTTAGATTATCACCAGAATCTAAATTCGTTCGCACGCAGAGAATGCTCACTCGACTCAAGACAGAAGGGGATAGTGCCAGCAGCAGATGACTAGATACAGTCACAACCCGTCACGAAGATGTCCGAATCTTCAAATGAAGTCAGTCTCAAGGGAAGCGTCGTTCTCAGGCTCAAAGAGGACACAAATTCTGACTTTACGGTCCTCAGTCGCCGTCGCGACGGGAGGAGGTCAACGAGCACACCACAGGACCGTGGTCTCGTTCAGACCGGCATCGAATGGAACCGCCGTCCGCACGAAGAAGGAGATGGACTCGGACCGCACGTTCTACAGTCGCATGGAACCAGCCATCTGTCGTCACCAATGGCTCATAATGAACTCACGTCATGCCGAAGCAACACGGAGCGAAAACATCAACGTCTAGAACAATCGGTCGAAATCACTCACAGAGGTCTTCGCCAGCAAGACAGTCACACGGACTCTCGGACTCAAGATGGAGAGGGAGAGAAGACATCAGGCCAAACACATTGCTTCCCGCGAATCGTCCACCTCGATTTGAAGCTAATGTTGTACCGAGGCCCCGCGGGGCACAGCCAGAAGGAAACGAAGGAAGATGTTGCGAGTCCACGTACTCGCATATTCTACGTGACCCTGTCACCACGTCACAACTTGTATTTAAGAAGAGTGTTTGTATCCACAAACACTTCTTCGATGGCCCAATCACAATAAACCTATTATCTGTTCGTTCCGTGGTCACAACAATATTCATTCAAAAAATCACCTCCAGGTTTCAGAACTCTACAAATCGAATGGAATATACTTTCCAGCGTCTGTAGGGCTTCAGAACTCGGGTCCCAGCAGCTCTGAAACATGATTTTGAACTGTTTCCGCACTCTATAAGTTACCTTCTCGCCAACCAACAACGCTTCCAGTGTGGCTTTCTCAAACACTACATCAAACGAAGTCGATTGGCAATTGGCCAGGGTTCTTATATCATCCACAACCCAGCTCATTTCCGGATACTTTGATCGGTTAGTTTCTATCAACACTTCAGAATAGTCGATATTCGTCAAGTTCTTGTAGCCCAACTTGAATAGTTCCATGGAAACTTTACTAGATCCACAGCCGAGGTGAGCTATCCTGTAAGGAATCTCGTAAGAACCACTCTGGGAATTTAAAATCGACAAAAATTAGACCCATTTGAGCCGACTAATCTGGCCTGAATTTACCAGAACTGACCTAGAGTGAATGGAAAAACTAGAGATTTTCCGATTTCATACGAATCGCCAAATATGAGATGAATGGCCAGGATTTAGCTGGACATTGTCGACGTTCAATTTCCAGAGATAAAATTCAAAAAGCATTTCTACTCTTTAAAGATCGAATTACTGAATTTCATGTTGTAAAATGTTGTGAATTCTAACTGGAATTATGCTCGTTACTATGAGCACATCTTTTTAGGCTTACGTGTTAGGTTAGGTTCGGGTCAGCTTAAGGTTTAGCCTAAGCGTGAAGGCCGAATCCGAACATCTGATCACATCGAATGTTGCTTCTTTAAGTGAAAATTTCAGAAAACCAGAGTTCTGACTAATCTCGCCTGAATTTTTACCTACTCTGATATGGATTCACCAGGGTAAACCTGGAAAAACTAGAGATTTCCCGATTTCACACGAAAAAAATCTGGCCTAGATTTACCTGAATTTTGTCTATTTTCGACCTGGAAAGTTGAGTACCACCTCTGGGAATTGAAAAGCGACAAAGTTCAGGTAATTCTAGACCAGTTTTGGTAAACTTTTCGTAGTTTTGTAAATATTTTGTACTACTGTAAACAGTTTCTGTTGAAAAGTTGGCAATTTGGGCTGCCTGATGCACATATCTAGCAAAAAGTCTAACCGATTTCAAACTCGCGGCAGTCGCATTTTTGTAAAATGAGTACGGTAGGCTCGGACTCTCACAACGAACAGTTAGATCTTTGTGGATTTAAATTATTATTCTTACTTTCAGTCCATTGAAATTAAAGGCGCATTACTTAATCGTTCATGTTTTTCGAAGCGAAACTGCTACGGTAACTAAGAAACCGATTTACGGAGGTCAGACTTTTTTACAGGTAGAGGAAGATATGTGTGATGGATTATTTAGGGGTTAGATGGTGTCTGCCAAGGTCAACCCCCAAAATCAAGCCATTTTGGCCAAATGCTACACGCCAAAGTTAGGACCAGGTCTTTTATATGGTACAAATTTACCTATCACTCGTCTTGATTATTGGCAACAAAAGGTGCTCGAACTCTTTCAACCCAGTCAGCCATTCGAAATCTTCCTCGGTCTTGAACCGTTCATTCCAATATTCTCTTTTTGCGTATTGCAAGTTCGATTCCATTCTGAATCCAATCTCAGTTTACTGTACGTCTGTTCATCAACAAAATATCTTTCCGACACCGTAAAAACCCAAATCTAAGCAGGTCAAGTAGTTTTCTGTCTCAACAGTCATGCATACAAGTACAAAAGTGAATTATTCACGCTTTATTATGATAACAAAAATCGCAAAAGTTGCGAATTACAAGAGAACAAGATGAGATTCCCTTTTTAAAAAAGGAAAAAAAGTGTGGTCGTTGTCTAAAACAGAGAAGAGAAACAAAATTTGAAGAGAGATACGGGTCGGGTCAGAAGACGCGAATAATGTTAGAAACCCAGGAATAGAAGAATAAACAATTCACATCTCGATGTTAGAACTAAGCTTAAGCGCGCATGGGGTACGGAATGTGAACCATTCTGAACAATAAATACTTGTAAGTTGTAAGAGGGAGTTCGACAAAGCAACAATCGTCCTTTTTACATTATAAATCTGGCCTTGTCGAAAAAATACCGCGAGGAATATACTCCAGGAAAACGTTCGGTTCACATTCATATAGAAGTTTTCCCAAAAGTATACCTCAAACATATAAGGACGACCATTGATTTGTCAAATGAGAGTGGGAAACAGAAATTATTATAATTTAGATCGAGCAATAAACATACAAATGTGTTTTTCCATCCAATACATCCAATATAAGAGCTCCCATTTTAGTATGGGGCAAATCCTGGGCGACGTCTGGAAGCAAAATATTATTAGGTACTAAAATACTCAAATATAGATGAATAAGAATAGGTTATTTCAAAATATTTAAAGAAAGAAAATACTCACCCTCTTCCTCGTCCTCTTGGACGGAATCCTCCGTAAACGTATTTGACGATAACTGTGCCGCGCTGTCCTCTCGCTCCTCCACGTCCACGTCCGAATGGTCTGTAGTTGGTTGACGATATTCCTGGCTTGTTGGTTCGCTTTTGAACAACCTGTAATATCATTCAATTGTAGAGAAACAAGTTTTCAATCTTGCATATTTAATATCAGCTTGAAAAAAATGTAAAAACTTGAAATTTAGTTAAACGTACCGGGCACCGACTTTCTGTTCCGTATACAGGCTTAGGCTGGAACATAGCTGGCCCAAACCTAGCCTAAGCCTGAAATGGAGATGAAATTTTTAACAACGTTAATTTTTAAAGTAACAAAATAACTAACGCAATAACTTAAAAAGTTCATACTGAATGTAGAAAGTCGGTACGGTGCGTTTCACTAAATGTCTAAAAACTTTAATAAAAATAAAAAGTACCTTAATCTGCCTTCCGCGCAGAAGTGTTTCATCGAGTGCCAAAGCGTTCTGCATTCCTTCCTTCTCGTCGAACTCGACGTAGGCGAAGCCTTTTGGATTTCCCGTGAATTTGTTGAGTGGGATTGTGACTCTGGAAACTGAACCACATCCATGGAAATGCTGTTCTACTTCTTCAGCTGTTGCGCCATAATCGACCTGCAATGAGCAATTGTTAAAAGATTATACAAACAACTGATTTGAACACATGGATGAAAAACATAGTTTTGAACACATGGATGAAAAACATACGTTGGCAACATGTACCGATCTGGAATCAGCCTCAGCCTTTTCTTCAGGGGTCGCGAAGACCGTCGCTCCCTGGCTAGACGTTGTAGACATGTTCATGTGTCCCTAAAACCAAAATTATTTCACAGAAGGATTTTTCAAACATACCTCGAGCTCATTTTGAATAGCCTTGAGTTTCTTCTGTTCTTCTTCCATCTCAGCCATTTGCTCTTCGATAGCAGAAAGATCCTGAAAAAAGAAAATGACGTTGAGGTTTCATAATTTGGTGACTCACGGCATCGTCTTCAGTCATTGCGTCACCGGATAGTAGATCATCTTCACTCATCTGAGAGACGTTGGCAACGTCGACAGTCTCTGACTTCACTTCGTTCTTGATCTCACTCATTTTATTCTAAAAAGAATAATATGAGTTTCGAAAATATTCGTAAATGGTGACATGAGAGTAGGAAGTAGACTAGTACTGGATAAGATAAAGGAATGTAAAAGAAAGTAATAAATAAGACTGAGCTCACACTTACCAGTCGCTGGACTAATATGGAATGAGCTCTGATTCGAAGTAATGTGTAAAAAAAAAACAAGAAAATCGATGACGGGTAAACCACGCCCACCTTGCAAACATGCCATTGGCGCATAAATCACACATTTTGAATTTTTATTTTCAAGTTTCAATTTTTCAGTTTTTCAGTGAGAAAACGAGTACGTCGCTATATTGTTTTGTTCTAGAGAAATTCCAAATTTTTTTCTGATTCTAAATATACTAATTTTCAGCATGACTCGAACTTTGCGCGGTCGCAAAAATGAGATTGAAGCTAATGCGTCAGCAGAAGCATCGGAAGATGGGTTTTCCGATGAGTTAGGAATGGAAACTGAAGAATTGTAAGTTTAAAAACAGATTTACATAACCTTTACTTCATTTAAAATGAATTACAGACCCACATCAAGTCGTGATCTACCAGAGGAAGAAGAAAGCGATAATGATGCAAACGAAGATGAGGAATCAGAAGAAGGATCTAGTAGTGAAGATGAGATACCGGTTAGTTCTGAAACTAGAAAGTTCAATTTGAAAAATCTACAGATTGTTCTCAACGTCACGGAACGTCCGAAGCGAACCACTGCCGGTAACAAGATGGCTGACCTTCTGAACAAAACTGAGAAAGAGGATGATTTCTACAAGACTGCATATGGTGGTTTTGAAGAGGTTAGCTTCTGCTCACATGATGTTTAAAACTGAGAAAACTTGCAACGTTTGTAATTCTTACAGTCTGGCGAGGGCGACAAGGAATACGAGTCTGAAGGATCGGATGGAGACGAAGTTGATTCTGATTTCGACCAAGATGAAAATGAGCCAAACGGTGACGAAAAAGAGGGAGGAGAGGATGACGAAGACCGGCCGAAACGGAAGAAAAAGAAGAGTGTTTATAAAGTATGTCTTCATCGGCAAGCATGGTTTTATTGAAGATAAAATCTTAAAAATTCAGGATCCACGACGGTCGCAAACTGCTGACGACGTTCTCGCCAAAAACAAAAAATGGGCAATGGCTAAAATAAGCGGGAATATCGTTGCTGCGAATACAGTTGATGAGAAGACGCAGCGGAGGCTACTTGAAGAAGCAAAAGAAACTGAGAAACTGAACGTCGAGTCGCTTAACAAGTTAGTGGTTGGAATCCTTCTTGTGTACAAAAATGTTTCAGATATCAAGAGTTCGAGCTTGAAAAGAAGAAACGCAGAGAGCGCGTCTCATCTCGACAGCTTCCTGGTGCCAGGATTCTGGAAAAATTGACTGCGGATGAGTCCATCATCAGTTACCCACACTTGAAGGTATTATTTTTCGACTTTTAAGACATTTTTGAACCCCCGAGTTACCCTCAAAATAATCATCTCCCTTGTTCATCTGGTGACCAAACAGAACAAAGTATGTTGGTAGCGCACCGGCGCCCGATTCACACTAATCTTTATTTGAAGAAAGGTTGTAAGAAGAGCAAACTTCTTCTCCTTGCTTGTAATTGATTTTTCTGCAGAGCAGTTTAGAGAAAAGTAGACTCTGTCTAGTTCTGACGCAGGTGCGCTTGAAAATTGAAATTTAGTCTTTTTCACAGTAACGGACAAAGTTCAATTCGATATATTTTCAAATTTGAAATTTCTCGTCGAAAAAATCTTGGGACGAACAAGCCGAGTATGAATCTCCTCTCCCATAAAGCCATTTTCCCAGCTTCTTCGGCACCGTTGAAAATTAGATTTTGTATGGTACTGTATATTGCCGTGATTTACCCTTTCTCAAGCCATTAGCGAAAAGTAACATGGCCTGATCACAGTCATTTCACAAGAAACCTTCCGCCTGTGCAACTGGTGTGAAACAAAGCTATTGGCAAAGTGTGACAAGCTCGTTCACACCATAGTGCGAGCTAATAGCAGTTGATAATGTTCGAATATCGATAAGCGCAAGAAAATGGGTAGGGATAAGAGTTCTGTACTTAAGGAGATGGAAAGGGGCAATTCAATGTTACGGCATTTCAGGAAACATGGACAGATTACTTTTTGTGAGCTTAGGAGAGACGGTGTGTGATTCTCAATTATTATTCACAATTAACATTCGAATGAGCTCTCATATTTTTATAAGAAATTTCATGTTTGAATTGATACAGATTCATTAGAATAATATGTGTTAAGTGTTCTTGTTTCGATCCACTCATTTTTGTACATGAGCCCGTTGTGGTGAAAGGTTAAACTTCGACAGTGTATGTTTTAGTCTGAAATTTTTCCTAGGTTTGGGAGAGGTTGGAACCCCGGGACTGTCAGTAGTCCGTGGTTCTCAATAATTCTGTTAGAATATGATTCACATTTCAGAAAACACATTCAAACTCATTTTTCAAAGAGAAATTTAATGTTTGAATTGAGACAGATTCTTTAGAATTATGTGTGTTAAGTGTTTTTGTTTCGATCCACTCATTTTTGTACAGGAGCCCGTTGTGGTGAAAGGTTAAACTTCGACAGTGTATGTTTTAGTCTGAAATTTCACATTTGGCGTCGCTCATTGTTCGCCAACCAAGACAAAAGCTGTCTGGCGCGCCAATTTTCCCATAAGAAAAGTTGTAGATGGCTATTCGCGTGAGAGTGAGCGTGAGTGGTAGAGACTACTAGAGAAGAAAGATTGGTCTTTCCTGAGCACGTTACGTCATGACAAGTCTCTCTAGCTCACTGGCGCCTCTCTTCCGGCTCATCTCTGATTCAGACTCGTTTTGAATCAGATTTGTGAGTCATGCGATGAGATATGGAATAAATGACAATAAAGATGAAAAAGTACCAGAAACTAACTTTTCCATGCTTTTCGAAGGATTATTTTTTATTATATCAGAAAAAAAGACACTTCGGTTGAATACAAAGATTGAAATTCGGTTGTTATCTAGCGTTTGAAAAATCTCAAAAGTATGATTTCAATCGTATTTTTTTATCACAACAAAAGGTATAATACATGAATGTCGAACTGAAATTAGCATAGTTCCTCTTAACTCGAAGTAAAAACTTCAGGAGTACCAAGCGGAGCGACCAAAAGAACGTTACGTCTGCGCAGTGACTGGTCGACCTGCAAGATACAGAGATCCAATAACTGAACTGCCGTACGCGACACCTGCAGCATTCCAAATCATCCGAGACAAGTACCAGAAGTACCTGGAAACGATTCGTGGAAATCCAGAGGTATTTTTGTTATTTTGATCAAAAGCAGCGAACTTATAAAATTCTTTTCAACTCTAGTTTGAATGAGCTCCAACCAAAAATCATCTCCGAACTAATTTCACTCGACCCTCCTTTGAGATTCCCTCATTCCGCTGCTGTCGCCCCAGCGGAAAGGATTTTATCATCTGAAAACGATGTTTTAAATAAGTTGCATAATCACTTCATTATACTAGAACATTTACTTGCTGCACGTCCTCTGTAATTAAATATGGCGAAACTGAAGTAAGATCTTGCAACTTTCCTATAACATCTGATTTCTATAGGACCTGGCTATAGCCCATGGATTTTTTTTATTTTGCTCTTGGAAAATTTCTCACAAAGTCGATTTTTCTCGAGCTTAAATGGTTCGTCTTTGGTTTAGATTCAAAATGACCCTACTCACACCCGAATCTGATCTTTCGTTCTGGAGTTAAAGTAGTCCAAAGTTTCCATTTCTGAACTTTAACAGTTTGAAACTTGGCTTATATTCACACTCGTCTCCCAGAGACAGCTGGCAACCTTCATATAAGACCTGATAAGTGTGAAGTATTCTCAAACTTGTAATTTTTGCATTATCAAGGGGTTTTCATAAGTCCTGGTTATCTTGGAATCAGGTCCTACCATAGCTTGGGTTCACGTTTAGCAAGACTAACCTGCGAATATATCTGGGGTTTAAGCATAGCTGCAACGTAGTGTATCAGGTCGACCCCCCAAATCAAGCCATTTCGGCCAATCCTAAGCCTAAATGCACCAGTGCCAATCTGTAGATAATCGTTCATTTGGTTTTTTTTAAACCGTTGGATTTATACATTCAGTACGCTGTAATGGAACATGGACCCACCCCCACGGCACATCTATGGTACAGAAATTCTAAATTTCAACTTCCTCCATAAGCTATTTACACTCGTAACATCAGTAACACATGTGAGTGTGAACCAGAGTTATAAGTATCAGTTTTGCACTGCCAGCCAGGGGAGGGGAATCCACTAAGTTGACACTCACACAATTATGTCTTTTTCTCCACTCTCACACTGGTCGTTTTGTTCTTTGTTCTCGGTTGCACCCACACGCACTCGGGTTAGAGTTTGAGTCAATGATAGGGTTAAGCGTCATCCCCCTCTTCGTTTTACTATCTGGTCTATTCGTGGGATTTTTCATGGGAATCCTTCTTTTTTAGTAAAAGTTACTGAATTGATCGATTAGAATATACTTAAAAGTTTAATTTCACAAAAAAGTAGATCCGAAGTAGCCTTGCGAATACTTCTAGGTCAAAGTTGCACGGAAGTATTGACGAAAGTAAGGACATCGAATTCGAAAAGTTGTAATGAAATTCATAACACTAGGAGGAAAATTTAAAGGAAGTGGAATTTTTCAGGAAAGCAAATCTGTTTTAGTCATTAGATTTTACTCTCAATCCATGTTACTTTTATTCTTGAATAATATCAACGGAGGCAACTTAGCTTGGAAGTAACTGAAATTCAATCTGGTTTTCTCTGGATCCGGTCAGAGTTGCCTTTTCTGAGTACTTTGCTCTAGATGTATTCGAAACTCAAGTTAACGAATAGATCATGAATGAAAATATTATGATATGAATCATCGTGGTCATAAGCCCGTTTTTCATCGATTAAAAAAGTGCAAATTGGATCTAATTGAATCCAGTCTGATGAAATCCTTAAAATGACTGTAATTCTTTTCTTCCCCACCCCAGATAACTTTGGATCCAATCAGAGTTGCCTTTTCTCTGAGACATTCACCGAATGCTCTTGCACAGTCACCACACAATACGAACACTTTGCTCCGTCGTATCAACGAATCAGCTCACTCAATTCCACAGCAAAAGTGCTCAAAGCACACGTCTTTTGCTGAACGATCAACGATTTATCAGAAGATGGTTGTTTTTTTCACCATGGGATTATAACGCCTTGTGCAACTCTATCACACCTTTAGAAGCTTATTTTCGCAACATTAGCGATAACTTACCTAGGTTTGAGCATATTAAAGGATTTGAAGTGCGAAATGATGATTTTACTCTACTTTTTCTTCTCAATTTTTGATAGATTTAGTTTGGTAACAGTTTTAAAGTTATTTCACCCAACTCGAACGCTTACAGAGTGTTCTGAAAGACCATTTACTTATAACTTACCTAGGTTTGAGCATATTTAATTAAGGATTTGAAGTGCGGAATGTTGATTTTCTCTACTTTTCTTTTTAATTTTTGATAGATTTAGTTCTGTAACAGTTTACGTAGAAGTAACAGTTTTAAAGTTATTTCACCCAACTCGAACGCTTACAGAGTGTTCTGAAAGACCAATTACTTATAACTTACCTAGGTTTGAGCATATTTAAGGATTTGAAGTGCGAAATGTTGATTTTCTCTACTTTTCTTTTTAATTTTTGATAGATTTAGCTTGATATTAGTTTGACTTTACCCAACTCGAACGCTCACAGAGTATTCTGAAAGATCATTGATAGATCATACAACAATAGAAAGAACCACTCAGACCATGTTCGCCCACGGCCCAGAACATTCGTATCATTCGATGTTGAAAGCATCTTGAGAACCACCCTTCGTGTCACACCCCATTCATTCAGTATTTCTTGCAGAAGCGCGTTCGACTGGTTTAGTTTTCGATTTTTTCCCTTTTAACAGTGTACCATTCCTGGCTATTCCAACTCGGACGACCGAAGATGGATGGTCAAAAATCGCTCACTTAAAAATTGTTAGAGCGAGAAGTTGGGTACTTTTTCAATGAAAAAGAATCGGAAAATGTTTTTCTTCTACCTCTTCGTCAAAAAAAATCACTCGGAACATAAAAATTTCGCGCGATTTTTGAAACTCCGCCCACACTTCATTTTTTGAATCCTGATACACTGTGTGAAGTGAGAGCGAGAAGTTGGGTACCTTTTCAATAAAAAAGAATCGAAAAATGTTTTCTTCTACCTCTCCGTCGAAAAATATCACGTGGAACATGAAAATTTTGCGGGATTTTTGAAACTCCGCCCCACACTTCATTTTCTAAACCTTGATACACTGTGAGAAGTGAAAAATTATGAATCAACGAGTTGGCACTTTTTTGACCCTCGCCCACAACGTTCCACTGATTTCTGTTCAAGCTACGCGTGTTTGCGATGGGTTGAAAAAGTGAACACAAATAGATGCAGCTAATGCTCACAATTGCGTTGTAGACTCGGTGCAAGACCAAAATTTCTTTCCGTGCTATATTTTGCTTGCTTTTGGCATTTTTCAAGCTGAAAATATTCCCTGGCAATTATCGCAGAAGTAATTCTCTAATTTTCAGTTAATACAACTTTCTGTTGAATCAAATAAATATAAAAATTTGAAAATCAATTTTTTTACTGCAAAAACATAGTTCCGAGCGTTTTCTTAACAGAAGCTGAACAATTTTCTGCTCCTTTTGCGAGACTAGCTTCATTTGTAATAACTACCACTAAATTTTCGCTTAATGCTTTGAAAAATTTTAAATAACAATAAAATATATTAAATATGTTTTCTTAGCGCAAGATGAATGCTTTGTGCTGGTTCTTGCGAGACTATTTTTTTCTTAAATCAAAAAGGTATAAAAATTAAATTTAAAAAATGTGAAATTTTCCTTGCAAAAACACGACTATGAGCATTCTCTTAAAAGTATGATTCAAAAAAAGTTTGAAACTCGTCTCTTCCCGTTTTCACGGAGGTTGTCCCGATCGATCCTCAACCCTTCCTCCCCCCATTTTCTCTCTCTTCGTTCTTGCTTCCCCCCCACAGCGCAAGTATTTTTTGTTCTCCCTTCACCTCTTTTGCAGTAGCAATGACACTGAATTCTGCCATTTTTTCCCAGAAAATTGGAAGTTTTAACTAGTCTGCAGGGTGCTTTTCCTCATCCCTACGAACCCTTAAGTACCGCCTGTGTCTATTGTTTTTGAGAGAGTTTGCAACTTTTTTGCTCTCTTTTTTCTGCCTTTTCTTGCTAATTTATCAGCTTTTACCCCAGATTTATTGAGAGAAAATGAGTGGAAAAGTGCCTTTGAGAGAATCTTGAGAAACTTCGAAAAAAAAAACTTTTATTCCTGTTAAATATTGTGATTAGAATTCTCTCCACATGTTTTTTTCTTAATCGCGAGCTTTTTTTTTCTTAATTTCCTGAAAAAAATTGAGTGGAAAAGGGTTATCGAGAGATGGAGAAAAAACTTTGTGAAACTTTCGCTTTGTCTTTTTTCTGTCAAATATCGTGATTACAATTCTCTTTTGGCGATTTTTCTCTCATTTACATGCCAAAAACTGATAAAATACTTGGAAACTTTACATTCTACACTAAATCTCTCACGACCTTCTTTCTCTCTCTCTCTCCCATAAGTGAGAAAATCTAATAGAGTGAAGTCAAAATGCTTCCAGATGCTTCGCGTCACTGCACTTTGTTCCCAGCACCGTTTTTTTTTTCAATCGCGACGTCACTGAGCAACGCTCCTCTGGGGTTTGTGATCTGTGAAAATGCGCAAAAACAAGTTTTTCTGGTTGATTTAGGTTCAAATTTGTCATTTTTTGTTGTTTCAAGGAACAAAATTATGTTGAATTTTTGAATTATTTAAAAGGATAAAATTTTTTTGAAATTTTTTTCAGAAAATAAAAATCACGGAAAAATTGATATTATTTTTTTACTGAACTTTCAGAAAATGAACCGAATAAAATTTTGTCTCATACTGTGTGTAGATGAATTCCTTCCCCCCAGATGTAGTACGTGAAGACTTGAACAGCATGTTCTACCTAGCTCTCGAGCCAAAATGAGCTCTTTCGATGAAGTATTCATGGGTTCGCTTCGCCCCAAATCGTTTCTAAGGAAACGACTCTCCCTCGCTGTTTTCAAGGCTTGTTTTGACCAATAATCACATAACCTACAATTTGATATCCCACATCACATATATCGCTAGAAGCATGGCCGTTTTCAAACGCGCTCTAATCTCAATTTTGCAGAATGAGTACGGTAACTCTCACAACAAACAGTTAGATCTTTGTGGATTTAATTTATTATTCTTACTTACAGTTCATTGAAATTAAAGGCGCATCACTTAATCGTTCCTGTGTTTCAAGGCAAAACTGCTACAGTACTAAGTAACCGATTTACGGAGGCCAGATTTTTTTACAGGTAGCGGAAGCTATGTGCACATGTGTGGCACTTTTTCTTTTACCAAATCAACGATTATCCATCGACCGATTCGGGACAATAGTTGGTTTTAAATGTTATCCTGACCTAGCGTTGGGATCTAGCCAGAGTTGTAGTCACATAAACAATCGCACATGCTGTTTATTAGTCTCGGAAACCGCTTTGTTCTTTGATTTCCGAAGCTCAAAATTTACATGAGAAATATTCAAGAATGTAGGTTTCTTTCTGTTTTCATTAAGTTCTGACTCAACGTTTGAATAGTTGTTTGAACCTATTCAGCTTTAAAGAATGTTCAAATCGGCTTGGGATCGATAAATTATATGATAAGATCGGACATGGATCAGCTCATATAACATAGGTCATGCCCTGCGAAGATTTTGGAGACGGTGGCCATGATGGTAAACACTGACATTGAACTCATTTTATTTATTTTTGTAGTTTTTTGAGATGATTCGACAAGTATCATGAATTTTTAGCGGTTTTTAGTTAAACATTGATAGATAGTAGCTACAAATATTTGGTTGACTCACGCCGGACATGGTTTTTCCCAGGCGGTCAAGTAGTCCTTATACAGTTCGGCTACAAACTTGACACCAGAGTTGCACGAAGTTACGACTTCCGTCAAGTAAATTTTTTGTGAAATGAATTTAGTGAAAAATGAGGGAAAAACAATGACATCGTTGCCTATTCAATCTAATTTTTAGGTTTATTCGACTTTTTTGCACTATTGACTATCAACTTCCGGCTTCCGTTGGAAAAGTTTTACTCCCGTGCAACTCTATTCTACACCTAGTTGACCATTTCGGCAAAAAGTTTTTTCCTCTCTCTCTCTTCCGCGTTGCAATTTGAAACGAAATGCCGCTTGCTAGTATTGTTCAAGCTCGCGCCTTTTCTCTTTCCATCTTTCTCTCTCTCTTTCTGTGTGTGTAAGTGTGTCGGATCGTCTTTCATAGGAGGAGCTCCCCCCCTTTTTCCAGCACCGACACAGTTGGTTTTGTGTTTGCACTGGCGGCATTAAACTCGCACTAACTTTTTGTCCATTTCTCGAACCTAGTACCCCCCCCCCCCTCCCATCCACTATGTGTCTCGGTCTTTTTCTGCGCGTGAAATTGGTCTGGTGATGATTTTCGCGCTTTTTGAACGAACTCTGTGGTCAAATAGACCAGAAGGTCGATCAGAATAAGAAATGTGGCAGTTTTGACTTTTTGAAACCGTATCCTTTTGTAGTTTGACTCATGAAAATTTAAATTCTGAAGTTTTCCGGTTTTACATCAATTTTACATGAATCTTTTTTCAAAAAGAAAGCTGATTAAAGAAATTTCTTCCTTTTCAACATTTCCTACTTCGAGCGCTGTAAAAGTTTTCTCTTTAACGACACGGAATTTCAATTTTCCCTCTATTCATTTTAGCACTTTTCTTGAATCACAAAGGTGTTGTTATCGCGGCAAAGAATAAGAAAGTTCTTCATGGTATGTATTATGGTATATCCGTTTAAAATTCAAAAAATTTAGTTTGACCAAAATAAAGACGATAAAATGATCATCTAGTCATTTTCTAAAAATACGCGGCTGTAAAATATATATTTATATAGTTTTTTTTCGACTTTTTTGTACTTTCGCATTTCAACTTCGAACTCCTGTTGAGAAAAGTAAATCACACTTTTGACTTCCGTGAAAGAAATTTCACTTCCGACTTCCTCGCGACTCTGGTTTGTAGGCTATAATAGAGTTTGAGTACTACTCACGTTGACGACTACGGGTCCTTGGGCCTCCTCTCCTCCCCCCACTCTTTCCAAAGTCTCATCCCATTAACGGGGTGGGAGATGCTCATCAACTAAGCAGGGGAGAACATTTGCCTCATGTTTGTCCAGCCTACCACATAGGCACAGACGTTGTCGTCTTCTCCTTCTTCTTCTTCTTCCTTCTATCTATTCCCTCTGAAGCTTCGTTTTTTCCCTTTGCTATCCAACTCTCTCAGTAATTGTTTTGAGTCGACGAGAAGTCCCGCCACCCCTACCGCCGGTTCCACGACGGTGGAATATTCGGTGATGCACGGATTGCCCACATGTTGAAAATTTTTGAATTTCGTAAAAATGAGAAAAAGTATCATCTAAGAATGAGTGATATTTCTGGGTTCATTCGATTTTTTGCAATCCCAACTCCCGACTTTCGTGTAAATCTGGTTGAAGACGATTTTTTAGCGATTTGTCGAAGATTCGACTTTCTCTGGAACACGAAAAATATCTTTTATTTGAATTTCTTCCCGTTTCTGGGTGCGGAGCTAATCGTTTGGCCCGTGCGCTGCTGGGCGGTAACAAGTTGAGCGTTTCGAGCTGATATGGATTGCCTTTTCAAAAAAAAATCTGCTAGAATCAGGCTTTTAGCTCACAAGGATCTAGATAGTCTAAACATTATTCGAAAGCTGATTTCAACCCGGAGGTGCGAAGCTAATTGTTACGTCCGCGCGCTGCTGTGCGGCAAAAGCTTGTGAATTTTTCACAAAAATGCCAGATAGGTTCATCGAAAGTGTTACTCATACCATCGAATCCACATCGCGTTCGGCTCCAATTAGTATGAAAAACCGAACGTTAGCCTCTGCAAGTCATGTTTACCATAAAAGTTTGTGTCTGTTTATGCCAAATCGTTTCTGGACCCCCCAGCGTTTTAGTTTTTTTTTCTCTTTTCATAGCTGCTCACTAATCTGCCCCTTCCGGAGCTGAATATATATATGAATTTCTCGCTATAGCCATGTCAATAACAGTCTTCAAAGAAGTGTGTTCAAAACTAGATCTAGGGAAATGAAAGTTTATAAGGCTCGTTGACTTTGAACTCCAAAACGGCAAGTCCTAGTAGTGGTCACCAACACCTAAACGAATATTATCTTATGTCAATTAGTTTTTCTTATATTAAACAAAATCTTACGAGTTTCAGATAAAGTGAAGTTACTTACTGTTAATTTTGAATAGATATCACCAGATGATATTAGTTTTCATTTTTGCATCAGAAACTTTTTTTATCATTCTGTTAAATTTTTCCCGTTTGATAGTTGGTAGCAAGTAAATGAGGTTATGATAGAAAGTTTGTGCACTAGGTACACTCGAGTCGAATTTCATCCCCCCCCCCTCTCTCTCTCTCTCTCTCTCTCTCTCTCTCTCTCTCTCTCTCTCTCTCTCTCTCTCTCTCCATCGTTTTTCGATCGACCATCAATGTTTGTCTTGATGCTCGTACGGTTGATTAAATTTTACTATCTCGACGCACTTTTGTTTGAACATGCCACTAACACCACACACACTCATACTCGCAAAAGTTGTCGTCGAACCCAGAAAGTCGAAAACTGATCAAAAAGCTCACATTATCCTCAGCAATCATTATGTTTTCTCCCTTACACGGAACTTGTACCGAAAACCTGAAAATCTGTTAGGCCGCAGTGATCTTCTACCCCTGCCACCACCCTCCTGGCACCTAGGAGACCACTCTCTCTCTCTCTCTCTCTCTCTCTCTCTCTCTCTCTCTCTCTCTCTCTCTCTCTCTCTCTCTCTCTCTCCCTGGCCTCTGATATACAAAGTCCGAAGATTTTGTCTAATATAGCTCACTTTCCACTGTTTGAAGTCCAGATCTCGATCTGCAATCTGCAGCCAACAGTAATTTACATTTTATTAGATTAGGTTGGAAAAAACAACTTTTGTGAAGATCCGATGCTTGGAATCGTGGGTAGACGGAGAAAAAGAGATATTAGACAAAATCTTCGAATCTTGATCTTCGTCCCATGCTACATCTCAATTTTCACCAGAACAGAGATAACACTGGGAAAATTTGTGATGAACCCAGAAGGAGGAAATTCTCGAAACTTTAGCAGCCCTCTTCCGGATTGATTTGAGTGTGTGCACATGAATTCATGTCCCTTTTCCCTCCCTGAAAGGAAGTTCAGTTCAAGTTTTGGAAGAAGAGGAGGGAGGCCTTGCTTGCTTTATTCTTTTACACGATGTATTCTTTCTCTCTCCCTCTTTTTCTCTCTCTCTCTCTTTCTCTCTTTCTCTCTCCCTCTCTCTCCCTCTCTCTCTCTCTCTCTCTCTCTCTCTCTCTCTCTCTCTCTCTCTCTCTCTCTCTCTCTCTCTCTCTCTCTTTTCCCCATACGTCTCCCCTTCGCCAAACATCAGAGTTGAAATGTCCAAACCTTCCCCCAACAATTATCTCCAATATAATCGCTTGTCACCCCTGGTGACAGGTGTGAAATGCTTTTGGGAAATCAAATATCAATGTTTCTTGTTTTCCCTCACATTATTTTATGTAGACATTGTTGATGAGAGAATGACAAATCGCCGCCTAAAGATGAAATTCGTAATGAAAAAAAAACTCTACTTTTGTATTTCGGGTCATCGTTTTACTTATGCAATGTGTTGACTTTAGCAATATCATTTGATTGTTCTGATCGTTTTGTCTATTATTTCTCACTTTCCACCATTTGAAATCCCGCATCATACATCGATCTGCAATCTGCAGCCAACAGTAATTTACCTTTACTTTTTGAAGTGAGTTTATCCAAGTGAATATGGTTTTTCAACACTCACAGCGACATTTTCTCTTCTCTTTCTTTTAGATTCGGAAGTAATCAATTATTCCTCTATGTCAAAAGATACCAACGCATAGGCCACTTCAAAACGAAGTTGGTCAATGCTGAAACCAGTTTTGCGCATCTCCAATTACCACCTCGGTTCCACCCATCGCCAACCCGATAACCTTTGAAAATTTACAGGTTGATGACTACCTCGCGAGCTTGGCCAAGACCACCCAGAAGGCACCCGTAGTGGTGGCTCCATCACCAACCGTCGAACCGGACAACAGTGAGGAGTCCGAGGCAATGGAGCCATGATCCGTATTTTTTGCCTTTTTTTCAAAATCTCTCACTTTTACAATTCTTTTCCTTCGAGATACACAGAAAATGAGCCATTCCTCTCACATTTTTACCGCATTAGAGTTATGTGACCTTGAGTGAACAACATTCGCATCAATTTGCGGGTAAATCAACCTAGTTCCACTCGAGTTGCCCATCTTCTTGTTGAATCTCACAGAAAAATGGTGGAGTCCTGTTTTTTTCTGACGGATTTCTTCGTTTTCCCTATTAGAAGCGCTGGATCGTGTCCAAAAAGTCAGAGTATTCGCTTATTAACGACGTATTGAACGAGTTGATATACTCTTTCTCATGGGTGGTTAATAAAGTTGACGATTTTTACGTTAAAATTGATTTGACGAGATTGGAAAATCGTTGATGTGTTGTTTAACGGTTTAGTTAGAACAGTATCAACCCTGGTGTGAACATTGTCCAGAACATAACCAACCCTGCTGTGAGCATCGACACATCGTCATGCACACCATCAAGCCCATAGAAGCTTCACTTCGAAACGGAAGGCGAAGCAAAGGAGAAAGCGAAAAAGGAGGAGCCTTTAGGCCCACCACACCAGTGCTGCGACGGCCACCACACACATACACACACACACATAGATGCTCGGGCTGTCTAACTCTCCTCTAAGCTCCGCTACGCACTCACTTGGCCGTCCTTCTTTTCCACCTCTTTTTGTCTATCTCTCGACGTATGCAACTAGCCTATGTGCCGTCGACAAGACTGGCAGCAGCCCAACAAGCTATGAGTAATTTTGATTTTTCCTCCCTATTCTTTACCCATTTGAGAGTGAATTTCTCATTTTGCCATATTGAGTGGTTTTTGGAAACATTTTGTGGTCCGGAAAGTTTCGTTGTGGTTCTTCGCTTTTGAGTGCGAGTTGCTCCCCCTACTCATTTTGCTCTATCTTTTTCGGTGACTCGTATCTCATACTTTGGTAATCGAGTTTGATTGGTATTTTTCCAAAGCGTGATAGCTCTTATAGTGGTTTTTCCTTTTTGACTGATAGCTTAAGATGAACTGTTTTCTCACTTCGAGTGATTGATAAACAGTCCCAATTAAACCGAGGTATTACTTTGTATTACTCAGCTAATTGCCAGTGAAATTCAACACCTCCAGGTAGTCTCGACGAGAATCAGAAGTAAAATTTTCTGAACGGGAGTCGGGAGTGCAAAAAAGTCGGAAAAAACCCCCAGAAATATTGTATAAACCGCTCTGAATTGTCTTTTCAAGAAATTCATGTCACAAAAATGAAGTTTTTCGACGGAATTCGATGCTTGAGAGCACATTTGCCTGCTGATCGTCCGTCTGCAGCATCACAAGATAACACAGTTTATTGTTGTCACAAGCTTCCAATGATGTGATTGTCAAAATTTGCCCTCACTCCGCTGATAAATCACGTCCAAAGCACACTAAATGTGGTTGTTTTGCGACATTTATCATGTTTTTTTGTACATCGCGAATGCATTCGCTATGATCTGCTCTTGTGCACACTCTAAATTTAGAGTTAAATCTAACTGGCTCGAGAAAGTTATTGAATTCAAATTTTTCGAAGCTTTTCGTCGGTTTACTTTGTTCATCACAACATGAAAAAGACCTAAAATGTGAATTCAACTTGATTTCCTCTATAAAATATGTTCACACATATCTTCCACTACCTGTAAAAAAGTCTGACCTCCGTAAATCGGTTACTTAGTTACCGTAGCAGTTTCGCTTTGAAATACATGAACGATTAAGTAATGCGCCTTCAATTTCAATGGACTGAAAGTAAGAATAATTATTTAAATCCACAAAGATCTAACTGTTCGTTGTGAGAGTCCCGATCCTACCGTACTCATTTTACAAAAATGCGACTCCCGCGAGTTTGAAATCGGTCAGACTTTTTGCTAGATATGTGTGTTCAAAGTTGAATCTGTCTCCAAGGGAATTTTAGTGACGTGATTTTGGCGAAAGCTGTTGCTTTTTGAATATGCATACTCTTACGAGCTTCTCTCCTCTCCCCCAACACTCAAAGAAAAGGGAGTTGCCGAATTCTGTCCTCACAATACCTCCTTTTAAATGTTGTGCTCCAGGGACACACCCCGACTCCGTGTTCAGTTTGTGGTCGCCACGCGACGCTTTGGATTTTTGTTCATTTTCACGACAAAATGGCGCCTGAACGTCCTTTATAATGGAGTCTAGCTTTGTTGACACGATTTCTATCAATGAACTTGAATGCGGAATTTGTAGAGATTCAGAAAATATCGAACACTTACACCTCTTGCTGCCAAAAATTTCTTTTTCAGTCTCCCTAAGGGGTCGAAATGAGTTATTTTTGACATCGCTACAAGTTTGTTCTCAACTTTTTTCGCAACGATCGTTTTTACCTGGAAAAACAGTGAAAAGTATCTTCAGAAAGGGATAAACGGGCCAAATATAGATTTTAGAATATTCCCCACTAAATTTGTCTCTTGAGAAAATACAGTGAACGTTTTACCGTATGCCTACTGTGAAAAACGAAATGTAACTTGTCGTTTCCTGTTTGATCGATCATTGACAGAGAGCGACCGGTGGTTGCTATCTCTTCTATTTCGGGTGTTTACCAACGCCGCCTTTCCCCTTTCCGCCTGAACCACCGTCACGGTTTCAATGGTTTTTCGGTCTTCATGAGTCAAAATCTGATCAGAACGATTTCTCGACATTTTTCAGGTCTTTTTCAGTTTCTTCCAGCTGTTTTCGCTCTGAAGATCACTGAAAACTATTCGACCCCAGTTGAATCGTTCATTTTCCATGTTTCTTTGAAGTTTTGATCCAGTGATGCTATTCCTTCGAACTTTGGGTGCCCTTTGTAGAATTTTCCGGAAACTGAGAAAAAGTGTTACCACTCGGAAAGTCGTGGATCATTAAGCAAAAGCTTATGGCCTTCTCCAAAGTTCTGAGTGGACTGGCATTGGACCATAAATAGGCGACAAATGTCCGGTCGCCCATTTTTCAGTCTAATGCGGTCAATCCGTTCAATCTTTTCTATCTCTGATGTTTTGCTCATATCAACATTGAACGTACGTAACTGCTCCTTGTGTGCTCTTGACTTGTGAAACTAACTAGATCTTGAGTCGCTCACCCCACTGCTATGTGCATGTGTTGGTGTACCTTGTCGGTATGCACACACCCTCCCCCCTCCTCGTCCACCCAGCACCCACCAAATGACCACTCGTTGATATTTCAACCAGCGCTCAAAATCGACTGAGACAGATCAGACGTATGCGTGCCTGGGGCTCTCCACGCGGTACACAATGTCTTACCCCATTCCTCGTCCCGTCAGCCCTCTCCGCGCACAAACATACGGAGAGAGAGAGGGAGAGACGTACGCACAACATTTTGTCTCTCCCCTCTAGGAGTTTGTGTCGAAGAGTTACCCAGTTGACCTGCGAGCTGTGGTCTGTACTGTTTCATCGAGCAGCGCTTCTGTTTTCCCTGGTTAACCCACGTTTCCAAGATCCAGAAGTCGTTTTCCCAAGCTTACCTTAACCTATGATAAAAGGTAAATTAGTGTTGGCTGTAAATTGAAGTTTATAAAGAGTGAAAAGAGAGGAATATTAGGCGAAATCGTCGAATTCGTAGTCATCTTCTAGCCTAGGTTACGCCTGTTCGGAAAATGACACAATTTTCTCTTTTCCCAATGAAAAGGTCATTTGGTAATACTGTTTCGCCGAGTGGTGGGTTATTTACCTGTACAATGACCTTGAAGTTGTCACTCCTTCTTTAAAGGTTGAACTATATGGTCACATTCTACATGAGTTTCAGTCCATTCTCTGTGTATCTCCCCTTTTCTTACATGTATTCATCGATCTCCTTATTTTGTATTCTGAAGTTTTCTCCTATTATACAACATTCTTCATTCATATAATTGCATTATAAATCAATTTTTCAATTGTCATGATTATTTTGTCTACTACGGTTGTTTTGACCGTTCTCATACCTCTCATGCTACATTCTCTACATTTTCATGTTCACCATAATAAATTTTCAGTGGTAACTGAACGAAGCCAGCACCGTTGGAAGTTTCCCGCTAAACTCAAGCTAACAAGTAAGTTTTTTGAATCAGATTATTTGCTAATTTTATTGTTCAAAAAGTATATTCAACTTTTATTAGAAGAAAACAAGCAGGTAGTCCTCGCTACGCTCAGAGCCGTTTTTCATTACAAAAACACATATTCAGACCTTTTTATTGAAAAAAATAAGTAGTTTTCACTCCCTGTTCGCTTTCACACTCCCTGTACAATTCAAGTACGGCGAAAACTAATGCAAGTGCGGCTAGAACTAATGCAACAACCTGCGAGGGCCCTCAGTGGTCACGCGTGAAGCGCTCGCAAAAGACGTGCAGCGGTGACGGAGTGGTTAAAGCGTTGGATTTCTACTCGCTCGATGCGCGTTCGAATCCCGTCAACTACCGGCCACTTTTGCACAACCCCTCCCCCCTCCAACCAAAACCGAAAAGCTTCACCCAAAAATTTGCCTCACGAAAAAGGGGGCGGGGCAAAGTGGGCGGAGGATTTGTCAATTAATAATATGATATAACAGGAATTCGGATGACTCATCATTTTTGGAAAAAATACTTAGCGTTTATTAGTGCTTGTGAAACACGTAATTAGACCACTCACCATGATTAAAGATGAAGATCAAAAGTTTATGAACGGAGGTGCCCCAAGTGGTAAAAAGTATGGCATTTAGTAAAACGCACCGAGTGCACTGCACCGCACCGGGTAAATTTTCCATTCGTATCCAGGCTTAGGCTGAACCTAAGCTGGCCCAAACCTAACCTAAGCCTAAAATAGAGATGAACTTTCAACAATGGTAACTTTTAATAGCTTAGGTTCAGCCTAAGCCTGAATACGAATTACCCGGTGCACCCGGTGCAACCGGTGCGTTTTACTGAATGCCAAAAAGTATATCACACTCCCTTTTAGTAAATATTCAAAATCAGTTTTGGCAAAAATGATTTGTGATGGAAAAATCCGCCGTATCGAAGTTTCGTAAAATGAAACACCTAATTAGACCATTTAGCATGAGTAAAGGTGAAGATCAAAAGTTGATGAACGGCGGCCAAGTGGCCAACGTCAACGACGATGAAGGATTCATCAACTTTCTCTACAACAAGAGTGCTGGAACGGTCCTCGGAAGAACCGGAAAATCGTGGATTGGGGTATGGTTTTGTCGAATACTCTAGAATCTTTGAATTGGGTCCGACGATTTTGTCTGATATTCAGCCCACTTTTTTCTTCTTAGTTTCCCGCGATTCCAAGACTCGATTCTTCAAAAAAAAGTTGTTTTCAAACCTTATTACCCAAAAAAAGTAAATTAAAGTTGACTGCAAACTGCAGATCGAAATTAGGTGGTTTTAAACAGTGAAAAATTAGGAAGATTAGACAAAATCATCGGACTTGTTCAAAGCAGAGGGAAATTTACTGTAGATGTGCTGTACATAGGATTGCTAACCGAGATGAATTTGAGTTTTCATGTGCTTAAAGAAACAAAATATTCCATTTCAGATATTGGTTTTTTACATCATCTTTTACACCTTCCTAGCCGCTTTCTGGCTCACCTGCCTGTGGGTGTTCCTCCGTACGTTGGACCCAAAAGTGAGTTTTTTGTATTGATTTTGACTTGATTTTTTTCAAAAAGTAGGGAAGAGGTATTGAAAGGGGGCGCAAAACAGACATGAGAGTGTGTCGGCCTACGGACTCGTGCGTCAAAAAATCTTTTCCAACTAGGGATGGGCAATCGCCAGCCATTAGCTAACGATTGGCTATCCTCTTTTCGTTAGCCAAATGCATTGGCGAGCGATTGGCTATTCAATTGGCGAAATGGTCTGAACAATACGATTTTCAACGTCGAGAAGGCTCAGAAAGCGCGACTCCAGGCACTCGCCAATTGAATAGTCAATCGCTCACCAATGCAATTGGCGAGCGAAAAGAGGGTAGCCAATCGTTATCCAATGACTGGCGATTTGCCCATCCCTACTTTCAACTCCTCGACGGTGGGCGTGGAACTTGACAATTTATAACTATTTTGATGGCTAAAAAAGCTATATTTTTGAAACCGACAGCCTAACAATTGAAGTTTACACACGCCACAATAGTTTTCTCTCTAAAATAGACAGAGAGAGAGAGAGAGAGAGAGAGAGAGAGTATAAAAATTTACAGACTCCTCGCTACTACGGAACAGGCACAATCATCGGTGTCAACCCAGGACTAGGATATCAACCATGGCTTAAGGAGAACCCAGACTCGACGCTCATCAAGTTCAACGTCCGAGACCCAGAATCCTGGAAGCCGTACACCAACCAGATCGACGAGGTGCTCGCCAAGTACGGAAACTCATCAAACACCAGAGAATGTGGACCAAACGACACCAACGACGCGCTCGCCACTGACCCAGTGAGATTTTCATTTTTCAAAAAAATAATATCAACTTTATTCTGACATTCTGGCTCGCTCTGAAAACAGAAACCATCGGTCCTAATTCACCCATTATAACCTTTTCGCGGCATAAATTGGAGTGATAAGACTAAAAATTTTAGAAAACTCTATCACAAATAGTAGTACTTTTAGTTTGTTCTCACTTTTCTTAGCCAGTAAATTTTGAAACGTTAGAATCAAATTTCTCTCATTTTAACACTTTCTCTCTAGTTCGCAAGTAAAAATTCGAGGCCATTTCTCATAATACACATATCTAGCAAAAAGTCTGACCAATTGAAAACTCGCGGCAGTCGCATTTTTGTAAGATGAGTACGGTAGGGTCGGGACTCTCACAACGAACAGTTAGATCTTTGTGGATTTAAATTATTATTCTTACTTTCAGTCCATTGAAATTGAAGGCGCATTACTTAATCGTTCATGTATTTCAAAGCGAAACTGCTACGGTAACTAAGTAACCGATTTACGGAGGTCAGACTTTTTTACAGGTAGAGGAAGATATGTGTAATAATAACTTTGTACTTAGTTTTTGAATTTTGAGTACTGAAATCACCTTTTCATAACAAAATGTAGGTTCATTATCGATTTTGATATTTTTAGAAAGAAGAAAAGCATTTTACTAGTTTCAGAAAACTGCAGTTGATCTGACATTCAGAAAATCGCATCCCATTGCGTCCCGTTTATTTCAATCATCCATTTTTTTTGGAAAATCCCAATCACTTCTTTTTTACGCTTAGGTTAATCCTTGAACGGACCGTAGCCTGATACAAGCCTGAAAGTAGGTGTTCACATTGTAACGTGCAGCACACTTTTACTTGTTTGAAAAAACGGGATGCGTTGTTTCGCTTTTGAATCAATGATGAGAAATTATTATGACTCGGAGAAGCGAAATCCCTTTTTTCTCTCTCTCTCTCTCTCTCTCTCTCTCTCTCTCTCTCTCTCTCTCTCTCCCTCCACTTTTTTCACTAACTTCAAACTTCAGGAAGCCGAAGCTTGCCGTTTCGACCTGGCCCAATTCGACCAAGGATGCGCGAAGAAGCAAGAATACGGGTACAAGTCTGGAGCCCCATGTGTCGTCGTCACCCTGAACAGACTGATCGGATGGAAACCAGTCGACTTCCCGTCTGACTCTGTCCCTGAAATTGTCAAGCCACGCTACAAGAAGGGATCCATCGCCATTGACTGTCACGGAGCCAACGAGATTGACAAGGTAATTTTGATTTCTCTCTCTCTCGCTCTCTCTCTCTCTCTCTCTCTTTTTTTTTCTATCTCTCTCTCAATCTTTCTCTCTCTCTCTCTCTCTCTCTCTCTCTCTGTCTGTCTAGCTCTATCTCTCTCTCTCTCTCTCTCTCTCTCTCTCTCTCTCTCTCTCTCTCTCTCTCTCTCTCTCTCTCTCTCTCTCTCTCTCTCTCTCTCTCTCTCTGCCTTTCTCACTCTCCAACGTTAAAGTTAGCTTGAAAATGGGAATAGGACTTTGTTAAATCCGACGATTTTCTCTAATATTCCTCACTTTTCACTGTATAAAATCCCGCGATTCGGATATGACTTCTTTCACGCATTTTGTACCTTAGCTTAAGTGACGACCAGGAAAATCGCTATTCATTTTAAAAATTAGTTGTAAAAGTTGAAAAATTCAAAATGTAATTCCCAGGAGCACATTGGCAAGCTGAAGTACATCCCAACCGCTGGAATCGACGGACGTTTCTACCCATATGTCTTCACTCCAGTGAGTTTTTCCACAATCTTTACTTCAAATTGAGGAATATCTCACTGTTTTTCATACCAAAAGTCTTCGAGATGAATAGAGAATTCATTGAATACCAAAAATGTAATCATTCATATGAGTGGCATTCTAAAATGCTTCGAAAAATGAATTTTTAGTAGCAATAATTGCAATATGTTTTTTTCACAGTTGAATTTTCATTATTATAGAATTATCTATCAATTATTGCCTAATTTCCTTTTGTAAATGGCAATTTTAAGTTTTACTCTAGACTTAATACGAAAAAGTTGACTGAATCAATTGAATCGAAAATCATTTCCTTATAAGCTGCTATTTTTTGTGGTAATCGAGTTTAAACTTTGAACCTTACCTAAGCCTGAAATTTGAGGTGTCGACAAAGACAAATGAAAAAATGATTCATGACGCGATTCTTGATTCAAATGATTCAGTCTACTTTTTCGTATAAAATGAAGAGGCGAGACCTATCCCAAACGATTCAGAATGATTGAATCTATCAATTCCTATGTTTTCAGTCGATTCTGAGACAAACATTTTTGGGTCGAAAATCGGAAAGAGTTACACAAGGCATGGGCATATTGCCAATCATTGGCAGTAGATTGGTAATGGCTCTTCTCCATTGCCAATAGAATTGGCAGTAGATCGGAAGTGCTATTGACATAACACCATCTTTAACGTCAAGAAGGCCTAGAAATCAAAATTCAAGTCAATTGCATCGCCAACCGACTGCCAATAATTGGCAATATGCCCATGCCTAGTCTGGAGTAGCCACATATGAAAGAAAAGCCGAATGAGTTTTCGATAAATTAGTTGATTAAAAAACAACTTTCAGTCCTACCAACAGCCAATCGCCATGGTCAAGTTCGAGTCACTTCCACGCAACAAACTGGTCATTATCGAGTGTCGTGCTTACGCGTTGAACATTGAACACGACATCACCAACAAGCTCGGACTGGTCTACTTCGAGCTGTTCGTCGAAGACAAGCCACCAGCAAAGAAGGAGTTGTAAGAGACGATCCCATCATAGCCATATTCATCGTTCACCAATCTTGACACCAATTCTGGGTGTGAACGATGAAAATGGTGAACCTAGGATATTCCATATTTGCTCCTCTCTCTCTCTCTCTCCCGTAGCTCCCGAGATTTGATCTTCGATTCATTTTTACAGTAAAACCCAGGTTCAGTAAACTAGAAGAGACTAGTTGTCGATGATATTACCTTGCTTTATTTGTCCATGGTGTCTCAGGGTGGTGCGGGTGCCATTGATAAGGGGTTATCACACCACACCACCCTGAGTACCAGCCACTGGCGGTCTATCAAGGAGCCGTTTGGCTCTAATCATCTGAACGTAGAATAGCCAAACGACTTTTCAAATAGCACCGCCCGTCTCTCTTTTCCGTCCTGTTTCCATCAATGAAATTCGCGATACAAGCTGGTTTTACCTTATACACTCTGTTATATTTTCGAATGTTTTTTGTCATCATGTTGATGACATGGATTCTAACCGACTTCAGAAGCCTAAACGACACACACACACAGAGTCTCGAGTCGGTTAGTCAATACTTAGGAAGCCTTTTTCACTAATCTGGGGTCCCATTTCAACAAAGAAGAAAAGAATTTCCGCATTGAAACAGTTTCCCTGTGGTTTTGGTGTGGTTGGCATGGTGCTGGCCACGAGCTAGACACGTGCCGGCCACACTGAAATTTCAGAGTTTCCTTTTCTTCCCCCTTTCCCTCTATCTCATCAAAACGAAAATCACTATCTCTCTCTGTCAGAAAGCTGAGATTGAATTTCCGAATGTCTTTGAAGAACGACGACGTCGCCACCACAAAACACACATGCATTTTTCATCTGTCAAACGTTTCCTTCCATCTTTTCTTCTCTCCATTTTTCTCAGTGTAGTTGTTAGATATGCAAGAATTTGTCAAATTGTCGCCTGATGTTTTTAGTAGTGTAATTTTCTAAAGAAACACTCCATTTCCCACGACTTCAATCAATTTATATTTGTCTTTTATCCATTTCAAATTATCAAATAAAGTTTTAATAATCAATGGACCATGGTAGAATGACGTAGATGTCGTTTGAATATTTTGAAAAGGAAAGAAAGTTTGTATGAAATTCCGAAAACTAAATTGAGATCATTTCAATTTACGCTACAACTATCTATCTTATCTATCGCTTAGCAAACTTGATGAAATGGTAGTTTACAGCTACCTCTAAATGATAAAGCGTTATACTTTACAGCTACCACTAAATAATAGCACCCTGGGGTTTTTCTGCATTTTGTCGTCGCGTATTTCCACAATAACTCCCTAGAGGTTAAAATCGATACGCGTAAAGTGAAGTGTCGTTCGCAGGTTGAACCTCTAATGTATGACGGTCGTACATGATAATATGGGTGGATCGGAAGAGAAGCTGAGAAGAATGCGATCTGTCCAGGATAGAAAATTTGCATTTCTTTCCAATGTGAGTTTTTCATATTCAAATTTTAATTTTAAAAAAAGTTTTTATGAAATTTGTTTGTAGCCTTTTGTCTCAAAATATGAATGGAATTGCGTTTATTGAATATTCTTTTGAAAAGTAGTGAATTTAAAAAAATGTGACCAAACAAAAGAAATAAAACGGATGAAAATAATATTTTAATGCGATTTTTCTATAAAAAAAGCAAAATTGAAAGGAAAATGTGATCAGAATTATGTTTATTGAACAGCTTTTCAGAAAAAATTTGCGAATTTTCGAAAACTAATACGAATTTGCTATAAAAAATGAAATGTAAAAAAGAATTTTTTACTTTTTCAATAGAGAAAATACTTTTCGATTCAGAAAGTGGTGAATGTTATCGTTATTGAGCCCGAGAAAGGAAATATTGTAGTCAAGAAGTAATAAGTGATCAGTGAAAATGATATTTTCACTGAAATTCGACGTTTCCGTCTAATTTTCAGTGTTGAAAACAGTGATCTGCAATATGTCTTTTAAGAAAATTTTACTTTTTATGTTCTAAAAAATATTTTCTCTGATATCGGAATTTTATCGTTTTCGGCGGTTAAATAACCATTTTGTGATTTTTTCCAAAAAAAAAAACCTCATGAAAGGGCGATTAAATTTTCGAGAATGATGGTTAAATTGCTAGAAGAATCGTCGAATCTTTCACTGACGAGGGAACGCCACCAAGGGGCCACGAAATTGTACATTCTGACTGGTCTCCTAGGTTTTCGAATATGGTGAAAATGATAGGACCGGTCTCAAAAGTTGCTTCATCGACCTGGTTTTTGAGTTACGGTCGATGTCATTTTTACATGTAAATTTGCAATAAATCGCGTACACCCTCGTTTCTGCCCATCAACGCAAGGTTGATCAGAAAAAATCGTGTGCTGCTCGCCTAGTGGATAAGATCTAGGACTAATGCTATTAACCACTCTCACACCCTTCTCTCTCTCTCTCTCTCTTTACATTTATGTATTGTAGGTTAGAAATATGAAAACAGAAAAAAGTTTACAACTCTCATTGAAAAGCAAAACGAAATGGTACTTGATGGGAACCCGCAAAAGCAATAGCATTAGTCCTAGATCTTATCCACTAGGCGACGCAGCACACGATTTTTTCTGATCAACCTTGCGTTGATGGGCAGAAACGAGGGTGTACGCGATTTATTGCAAATTTACATGTAAAAATGACATCGACCGTAACTCAAAAACCAGGTTGATGAAGCAACTTTTGAGACCGGTCCTATCATTTTAACCATATTCGGAAACCTAGGAGACCAGTCAGAATGTATAATTTTGTGGCCCCTTGGTGGCATTCCCTCGTGAGTTCCGAAAATTTAGGTGACAAGACCAGACTATCGTAGCGTTACCACGCCATCGTCATTGGATGGTGGTGTCTGTCTCACCACTTCGACCGTCGCACCAATCGCTTCGCCAGAATTGTCATCGCCAGAAGGCAATTTTCCATCATCGTGAGTATTATTTTTGACGAAAAATGGAGAACATAGAGGCGTAAATGGTAACGGAAAAGGTTGGATTTAGGTAAAACTGACATTGTAAACTTTCATAAATTTGAGAAGCAGAGGAAAATATGTTAAAACACAAGCAAAATTAAAATAATGAGGTAAATGCGCTCCGCGAAAAGTCTTGCAAAGCGGCAGTACTCACTTACAAGCAGAGAGTCCTCGCTACGCTCAGAGCCCCTCTCTCCCTTTCTCATTACAAAATCTCATATTCATACTTTTTAATTGAAAAAAAGTAGTTTTTAGAAGCAAGATCCTTACTATTTCTCTCTCTCACTCTCCTTTTCTCTTTTCCTTCTTCTCTCTCTCAAACTCTCTCTCTTTCTCTCTTTTTATATCTATCTATCTCTCTCTCTCTATCCCTTCCTCCTCGCTGCTCGCTTTCAAACTCCCTGTACAATCCAAACACGACGAACACTAATGCAAGTGTGGCTAGAACTAATGCAACAACCTGCGAGGGTCCCCAGTGGTCACGCGAATAGCACTAATCAGAAACGTGCAGCGATGGCCTTGCAAGTGGTTACAGCGTCTGATTTGTAGTCGCTTAACGCGCGTTCAAATCCGTCAACTACCCAGCCATTTTTGCACAACCCTTCCTCTTCCCTCATCCCCGTAAATCGACACATAAATGGATCACTCAAAAATTTGCCTCACGAAAAAGGGGGCGGTCCCCTTGTTCTATTATTAATATGATCCCTGATCCACAGTGTGGAACACGTGACCACTCACACTGACAACAGAAATCATTCCAGAATAGATCAAATTCACGTTTTATGTTCAAATTCAACCACTTTGAAAACATAAATTGAAGTGAAAAGTCTAAAAATCTGAGGAAACGTATCAAAAAAGTACTTTTAGTTTTCTAAATATGTTTTGTTCCACTTTTTTCCACAAATATTCACCGACGACTTCAGATTTTCCTCATGTGAGCTATCATCCTACCTTACTGAGACGAAAGTAGAAAACAAGGAGGTCAAGAACAACCTGATAGTCGTAGAAGATGTTTCTGAGAAGAAGGAAAATCCCATCGAGGTGGAGCAAGTAACCGAGGAGGTCGTAGTCAACGATGAAGCTGAAGCTGTGACGTCGATCGAGATTCAAGAAACTGAACCATCAGCTGATGAGGTCGTCGTCGAATGTTTACAAATTCAACAATCATCTTCTGAAGAAACGACTAAAATAACGCCTACTCCTTGCGAATTAAGTGAGTTTTATTACTACTTTCGTAGAAAACAAGGGAACCGTCTCCTTTGCCTAGCCCACTTGATGAGGCGAGAGAGAGAGAGAGGGAGAGAGAGAGAGGGGAAGAGAGAGAGAGAGAGAGAAAGAAAAAAGAAAGAGAGAGAGAGAAAGAATGAAAGAGAAAGAGAGAGAAAGAATGAAAGAGGGAGAGAGAGAGAGAGAGAGAAAAAAGAAAGAGAAAGAGAAAGAGAGAGAGAAAGAATGAAAGAGAGAGAAAGAGAGAGAGAGAGAGAGAGAGAGAGAGAGAGAGAGAGAGAGAGAGAGAGCGAGAGAGAGAGAGAGAGAGAGGAGGAGGTTGAACAAATCGTTCCAGCAGCTTTGAATCAAGAATAGTTTTTTTAGAAAAAATAGAAGAAAAATACGGAAGTCCTCAAAAAGCGTCAATAGCAATGATTCTGGACGATGATACGTTCGACGCTAGTGATGAGGATTCAGAAGATGAGGTGAGTCTTAGAAGACAGATAGTGAAATAGAAGATGTTGAAACAAGATCTTCTTCTTCTTCCGTCGCGATAGTGGTCATCTCAATTTCATCATTCCCTACGTATAATTCTACTCCAAAATCTCAATAACATTTGAAAATCCTTCTGTAGTTTAATGACGTAATTAAGTAGTACTTGTGTACAGAAAAAACAGAGTAAAGTGTATAAAAAAGCCATATTCAAGCAAATCTTGCGTTGAAAAACAGCTTTTTATGTTCAAAAACTTAAAAATTAACACTTGGTTCAAGTTTTTACCTACAGTGGCGAAAAAAACCTTTCCGTTTAAAAAATGTATGATTCCTTGATATTCTGAGTATTTATTACTTCCATAAGGTCCGGCAGACCAAGTCGGAGTTCAACCTTCTAAAACTGTGTGCTCTTTTGCGAGTGATGAATCATAAGTAACGTCCCTAGGGCCCTAGCTTGCCTTTCTCTATCTAAGACTTTTCAGGCCACTTCAATGTCATCATCCGACGACGAAAGCAAGCGACCAACAGATCCGAGGTGAGTACACATATTTGAAACGGAAGTTTTCTTCCGCTCGCGGAAGTAGAGGAGCGCAATGCGAATGGGATGCGGAATTCCAATTTGTCTAGCTCAGACTT
The DNA here is from genome assembly GCA_963978915.1 of Caenorhabditis parvicauda. Lineage (NCBI taxonomy): Eukaryota > Metazoa > Nematoda > Chromadorea > Rhabditida > Rhabditidae > Caenorhabditis > Caenorhabditis parvicauda. The sequence goes on from OZ022254.1 coordinate 1,765,285, forward strand.
GGGTTGGGTTTGGGTCAGCTTAAGATGCAACCTGAGTCGCTGCAACTTACTGAATGTCGATTTTTCCAGCACACTCCCACAGTCATCGACACTGGAACCAGCATTGGGAGCTGGTCTCCAAGACGAAATTCCAAGGTAGTTTAGGTTTTTTGGATAGTGTCCAATTTTCGAATTATAGAACGCTTCCGGAGACTTCAATAGAGCCGCGGATCGAAGAACTACTCAAGGATATGAGTTTGAGGTAAGAATTTTGTTTTTGATAGGTTTTTGGAAAAGTGCCTAACTTTTCGATTTTCGATAGAAAGATGAAAAGTAATGGAGTGTGCCAGGACTATTTGGGACTGAATTTGACCTATGAAATGACGTTTTTTGATCGACGAAATTGTGCGCGCCAAAATCGACAACAACAACGAGACACACAGAGCTAAAGGTGATCGTCATCGGTTAGACGCGTTGCAGGGCGCGTTCGCACATCAATCTTATGTCCTATTTTTCTCATCTTAACAAGCGATTTTGTTCGCTGTTGAAAAATTGCAAAACGTGTAACTTTCCTTCGTAACTAGCTTTTTATCATGAATTTTGAAAAAAACGTCAGAGAAGAAGTTTTTAAACTACAGGAACTGTAATTTGATCTACAGCGGTGCAGGATTTACGAAGGGGCGGGGTTTTGTGCTCGCTGCTTATTGGTCGCCTCCCCTCGCTGCTTGATCCGACGCGGTGTGCGAGAGACATGCTTTTATAATAATGCATTATCATCATTTCTTACAATTTTCATAATTCTGTTGTATAATATAAACTCTTGGGCCTTGCTACGCTCAAGTTCGCTTTTTGCCTTCAAAATTAACATCTCTCTCTCTTTCTCTCTCTCTCTCTCTCTCTCTCTCTCTCTCTCTCTCTCTCGCCCTCCCTAATCCGAAAAAACCGTACCAACGCAATATATAAAACGACTCTGCAAGTCTAGAAATGAATCCTACTCACTGTATTTCAGAACATATCATGAGTCAACAACAGAAGAACCACCATCAGAGGATGTTCTGCAAACGTCGGTCCATCAACTAGAGAAACAGCTAAGAAAAGCAGACGTCCAGAGTTCTAGGCTTCAGCGGATACTGGAACTACAACAGGTGCGTTACCATCATCATAATCATATTGACAAGGGGACCGCCCCTTTTGCCCCGCCCACATTTCGTGAGCCAAATTTTTGGGGAAGAGAGCTCGTTTATTAAAATAAATCATTGCAGAAAGACATCGAAAGTCTCCGATACGAAATGACGTGGAAAGACGAACGCATCGACTACCTTCAAAAATGTCTCCAAGAAATGGAAGAAAAACTGGGAAAACGATGATCCCACCATGTATTTTTTATATATTTATGTGCTTTAAAAGCAAAGACGGCCCAAATATGTTAAAAGAACGGAGTGAAGATGTTTGCTTATACCATCTCGTATTGTTTTTCAACTAAATTAAGATGACTGAACTGCAGATTGCAGCTCGATAGATGACGTCACGGGCGCTGGATTTTCTTTTGGCGCGCAGTTCCTCACTCCCGTCTTGACATTACTCACTATCCCTCACTCATTCCAACGCCAATCTCGCTCGCTTCCATACTGGTAACTCAGTTTCATCCAAGCCATTCCCCACATGTCCATTTCATCGCTTTTGCCCATATCGATTTGTATAAAGTTTCGCCAAATTTTCATGTGAATGAAATTTTTATTTTTCAACTCGATAACATCGGATTGTGCAGATATAGAGTTAGGGTGGAGTTTTGTCTTCGATTTGCTTTGAAATCTTGAGGATAGAGTTTGCGTAGAGCTGA
>OZ022254.1:1767303-1789899 GCA_963978915.1 Caenorhabditis parvicauda
GCTACGCGGAGTTTCGACTACTGTAACTTAAGTTCGGATGCTCAGAATCGCGCTCAACGTAGGTTTAGTTCTAAACGTGAAGTCTTTCTGAATCGATTCCTACAAAAATCTCAACATTTTTTCCAGCACCCAAAATCGAAAAATTTCATGGGCTATAGCCTTATGTGATTTTTGGGGTCAAAAATTTTGTGTCTCCGAATCACTCGGAACCTATCCAAAATCATTTCTATAGAACATCCCATTTTCTAATTCGAAGAAACTCATTGGAATAACCTTGGATTTATGATTCCGTTGTTCTAAAGCACTATAGAAATGATTTTGGATAGGTTCCGAGTGATTCGGAGACACAAAATTTTTGACCCCAAAAATCACATAAGGCTATAGCCCATGAAATTTTTCGATTTTGGGTCTGGAAAAAATTGTTGAGATTTTTGTAGGAATCGATTCAGAAAGACTTCACGTTTAGAATAAACCTACGTTGACGCGATTCTGAGCATCCGAACTTAAGTTACAGTAGTCGAAACTCCCGGTAGCTCACGGCAACATCCCATTTTCTAATTCGAAGAAACTCATTGGAATAACCTTGGATTTATGATTCCGTTGTTCTAAAGCACTATAGAAATGATTTTGGATAGGTTCCGAGTGATTCGGAGACACAAAATTTTTGACCCCAAAAATCACATAAGGCTATAGCCCATGAAATTTTTCGATTTTGGGTCCGGAAAAAATTGTTGAGATTTTTGTAGGAATCGATTCAGAAAGACTTCACGTTTAGAATAAACCTACGTTGACGCGATTCTGAGCATCCGAACTTAAGTTACAGTAGTCGAAACTCCCGGTAGCTCACGGCAACATCCCATTTTCTAATTCGAAGAAACTCATTGGAATATCCTTGGATTTATGATTCCGTTGTTCTAAAGCACTATAGAAATGATTTTGGATAGGTTCCGAGTGATTCGGAGACACAAAATTTTTGACCCCAAAAATCACATAAGGCTATAGCCCATGAAATTTTTCGATTTTGGGTCCGGAAAAAATTGTTGAGATTTTTGTAGGAATCGATTCAGAAAGACTTCACGTTTAGAATAAACCTACGTTGACGCGATTCTGAGCATCCGAACTTAAGTTACAGTAGTCGAAACTCCCGGTAGCTCACGGCAACATCCCATTTTCTAATTCGAAGAAACTCATTGGAATAACCTTGGATTTATGATTCCGTTGTTCTAAAGCACTATAGAAATGATTTTGGATAGGTTCCGAGTGATTCGGAGACACAAAATTTTTGACCCCAAAAATCACATAAGGCTATAGCCCATGAAATTTTTCGATTTTGGGTCCGGAAAAAATTGTTGAGATTTTTGTAGGAATCGATTCAGAAAGACTTCACGTTTAGAATAAACCTACGTTGACGCGATTCTGAGCATCCGAACTTAAGTTACAGTAGTCGAAACTCCCGGTAGCTCACGGCAACATCCCATTTTCTAATTCGAAGAAACTCATTGGAATAACCTTGGATTTATGATTCCGTTGTTCTAAAGCACTATAGAAATGATTTTGGATAGGTTCCGAGTGATTCGGAGACACAAAATTTTTGACCCCAAAAATCACATAAGGCTATAGCCCATGAAATTTTTCGATTTTGGGTCCGGAAAAAATTGTTGAGATTTTTGTAGGAATCGATTCAGAAAGACTTCACGTTTAGAATAAACCTACGTTGACGCGATTCTGAGCATCCGAACTTAAGTTACAGTAGTCGAAACTCCCGGTAGCTCACGGCAACATCCCATTTTCTAATTCGAAGAAACTCATTGGAATAACCTTGGATTTATGATTCCGTTGTTCTAAAGCACTATAGAAATGATTTTGGATAGGTTCCGAGTGATTCGGAGACACAAAATTTTTGACCCCAAAAATCACATAAGGCTATAGCCCATGAAATTTTTCGATTTTGGGTCCGGAAAAAATTGTTGAGATTTTTGTAGGAATCGATTCAGAAAGACTTCACGTTTAGAATAAACCTACGTTGACGCGATTCTGAGCATCCGAACTTAAGTTACAGTAGTCGAAACTCCCGGTAGCTCACGGCAACATCCCATTTTCTAATTCGAAGAAACTCATTGGAATAACCTTGGATTTATGATTCCGTTGTTCTAAAGCACTATAGAAATGATTTTGGATAGGTTCCGAGTGATTCGGAGACACAAAATTTTTGACCCCAAAAATCACATAAGGCTATAGCCCATGAAATTTTTCGATTTTGGGTCCGGAAAAAATTGTTGAGATTTTTGTAGGAATCGATTCAGAAAGACTTCACGTTTAGAATAAACCTACGTTGACGCGATTCTGAGCATCCGAACTGAAGTTACAGTAGTCGAAACTCCCGGTAGCTCACGGCAACATCCCATTTTCTAATTCGAAGAAACTCATTGGAATAACCTTGGATTTATGATTCCGTTGTTCTAAAGCACTATAGAAATGATTTTGGATAGGTTCCGAGTGATTCGGAGACACAAAATTTTTGACCCCAAAAATCACATAAGGCTATAGCCCATGAAATTTTTCGATTTTGGGTCCGGAAAAAATTGTTGAGATTTTTGTAGGAATCGATTCAGAAAGACTTCACGTTTAGAATAAACCTACGTTGACGCGATTCTGAGCATCCGAACTTAAGTTACAGTAGTCGAAACTCCCGGTAGCTCACGGCAACATCCCATTTTCTAATTCGAAGAAACTCATTGGAATAACCTTGGATTTATGATTCCGTTGTTCTAAAGCACTATAGAAATGATTTTGGATAGGTTCCGAGTGATTCGGAGACACAAAATTTTTGACCCCAAAAATCACATAAGGCTATAGCCCATGAAATTTTTCGATTTTGGGTCCGGAAAAAATTGTTGAGATTTTTGTAGGAATCGATTCAGAAAGACTTCACGTTTAGAATAAACCTACGTTGACGCGATTCTGAGCATCCGAACTTAAGTTACAGTAGTCGAAACTCCCGGTAGCTCACGGCAACATCCCATTTTCTAATTCGAAGAAACTCATTGGAATAACCTTGGATTTATGATTCCGTTGTTCTAAAGCACTATAGAAATGATTTTGGATAGGTTCCGAGTGATTCGGAGACACAAAATTTTTGACCCCAAAAATCACATAAGGCTATAGCCCATGAAATTTTTCGATTTTGGGTCCGGAAAAAATTGTTGAGATTTTTGTAGGAATCGATTCAGAAAGACTTCACGTTTAGAATAAACCTACGTTGACGCGATTCTGAGCATCCGAACTGAAGTTACAGTAGTCGAAACTCCCGGTAGCTCACGGCAACATCCCATTTTCTAATTCGAAGAAACTCATTGGAATAACCTTGGATTTATGATTCCGTTGTTCTAAAGCACTATAGAAATGATTTTGGATAGGTTCCGAGTGATTCGGAGACACAAAATTTTTGACCCCAAAAATCACATAAGGCTATAGCCCATGAAATTTTTCGATTTTGGGTCCGGAAAAAATTGTTGAGATTTCTGCAGGTATTGATGTAGGATCGTTTGAAAATCAGAATGAACCTACTTTGACGCGATTCTGAGCATCCGAACTTAAGTTACAGTAGTCGAAACTCCCGGTAGCTCACGGCAACATCCCATTTTCTAATTCGAAGAAACTCATTGGAATAACCTTGGATTTATGATTCCGTTGTTCTAAAGCACTATAGAAATGATTTTGGATAGGTTCCGAGTGATTCGGAGACACAAAATTTTTGACCCCAAAAATCACATAAGGCTATAGCCCATGAAATTTTTCGATTTTGGGTCCGGAAAAAATTGTTGAGATTTTTGTAGGAATCGATTCAGAAAGACTTCACGTTTAGAATAAACCTACGTTGACGCGATTCTGAGCATCCGAACTGAAGTTACAGTAGTCGAAACTCCCGGTAGCTCACGGCAACATCCCATTTTCTAATTCGAAGAAACTCATTGGAATAACCTTGGATTTATGATTCCGTTGTTCTAAAGCACTATAGAAATGATTTTGGATAGGTTCCGAGTGATTCGGAGACACAAAATTTTTGACCCCAAAAATCACATAAGGCTATAGCCCATGAAATTTTTCGATTTTGGGTCCGGAAAAAATTGTTGAGATTTTTGTAGGAATCGATTCAGAAAGACTTCACGTTTAGAATAAACCTACGTTGACGCGATTCTGAGCATCCGAACTTAAGTTACAGTAGTCGAAACTCCCGGTAGCTCACGGCAACATCCCATTTTCTAATTCGAAGAAACTCATTGGAATAACCTTGGATTTATGATTCCGTTGTTCTAAAGCACTATAGAAATGATTTTGGATAGGTTCCGAGTGATTCGGAGACACAAAATTTTTGACCCCAAAAATCACATAAGGCTATAGCCCATGAAATTTTTCGATTTTGGGTCCGGAAAAAATTGTTGAGATTTTTGTAGGAATCGATTCAGAAAGACTTCACGTTTAGAATAAACCTACGTTGACGCGATTCTGAGCATCCGAACTTAAGTTACAGTAGTCGAAACTCCCGGTAGCTCACGGCAACATCCCATTTTCTAATTCGAAGAAACTCATTGGAATAACCTTGGATTTATGATTCCGTTGTTCTAAAGCACTATAGAAATGATTTTGGATAGGTTCCGAGTGATTCGGAGACACAAAATTTTTGACCCCAAAAATCACATAAGGCTATAGCCCATGAAATTTTTCGATTTTGGGTCCGGAAAAAATTGTTGAGATTTTTGTAGGAATCGATTCAGAAAGACTTCACGTTTAGAATAAACCTACGTTGACGCGATTCTGAGCATCCGAACTTAAGTTACAGTAGTCGAAACTCCCGGTAGCTCACGGCAACATCCCATTTTCTAATTCGAAGAAACTCATTGGAATAACCTTGGATTTATGATTCCGTTGTTCTAAAGCACTATAGAAATGATTTTGGATAGGTTCCGAGTGATTCGGAGACACAAAATTTTTGACCCCAAAAATCACATAAGGCTATAGCCCATGAAATTTTTCGATTTTGGGTCCGGAAAAAATTGTTGAGATTTCTGCAGGTATTGATGTAGGAACGTTTGAAAATCAGAATGAACCTACTTTGACGCGATTCTGAGCATCCGAACTTAAGTTACAGTAGTCGAAACTCCCGGTAGCTCACGGCAACATCCCATTTTCTAATTCGAAGAAACTCATTGGAATAACCTTGGATTTATGATTCCGTTGTTCTAAAGCACTATAGAAATGATTTTGGATAGGTTCCGAGTGATTCGGAGACACAAAATTTTTGACCCCAAAAATCACATAAGGCTATAGCCCATGAAATTTTTCGATTTTGGGTCCGGAAAAAATTGTTGAGATTTTTGTAGGAATCGATTCAGAAAGACTTCACGTTTAGAATAAACCTACGTTGACGCGATTCTGAGCATCCGAACTTAAGTTACAGTAGTCGAAACTCCCGGTAGCTCACGGCAACATCCCATTTTCTAATTCGAAGAAACTCATTGGAATATCCTTGGATTTATGATTCCGTTGTTCTAAAGCACTATAGAAATGATTTTGGATAGGTTCCGAGTGATTCGGAGACACAAAATTTTTGACCCCAAAAATCACATAAGGCTATAGCCCATGAAATTTTTCGATTTTGGGTCCGGAAAAAATTGTTGAGATTTTTGTAGGAATCGATTCAGAAAGACTTCACGTTTAGAATAAACCTACGTTGACGCGATTCTGAGCATCCGAACTTAAGTTACAGTAGTCGAAACTCCCGGTAGCTCACGGCAACATCCCATTTTCTAATTCGAAGAAACTCATTGGAACAACCTTGGATTTATGATTCCGTTGTTCTAAAGCACTATAGAAATGATTTTGGATAGGTTCCGAGTGATTCGGAGACACAAAATTTTTGACCCCAAAAATCACATAAGGCTATAGCCCATGAAATTTTTCGATTTTGGGTCCGGAAAAAATTGTTGAGATTTTTGTAGGAATCGATTCAGAAAGACTTCACGTTTAGAATAAACCTACGTTGACGCGATTCTGAGCATCCGAACTTAAGTTACAGTAGTCGAAACTCCCGGTAGCTCACGGCAACATCCCATTTTCTAATTCGAAGAAACTCATTGGAATAACCTTGGATTTATGATTCCGTTGTTCTAAAGCACTATAGAAATGATTATGGATAGGTTCCGAGTGATTCGGAGACACAAAATTTTTGACCCCAAAAATCACATAAGGCTATAGCCCATGAAATTTTTCGATTTTGGGTCCGGAAAAAATTGTTGAGATTTTTGTAGGAATCGATTCAGAAAGACTTCACGTTTAGAATAAACCTACGTTGACGCGATTCTGAGCATCCGAACTTAAGTTACAGTAGTCGAAACTCCCGGTAGCTCACGGCAACATCCCATTTTCTAATTCGAAGAAACTCATTGGAACAACCTTGGATTTATGATTCCGTTGTTCTAAAGCACTATAGAAATGATTATGGATAGGTTCCGAGTGATTCGGAGACACAAAATTTTTGACCCCAAAAATCACATAAGGCTATAGCCCATGAAATTTTTCGATTTTGGGTCCGGAAAAAATTGTTGAGATTTCTGCAGGTATTGATGTAGGAACGTTTGAAAATCAGAATGAACCTACTTTGACGCGATTCTGAGCATCCGAACTGAAGTTACAGTAGTCGAAACTCCCGGTAGCTCACGGCAACATCCCATTTTCTAATTCGAAGAAACTCATTGGAATAACCTTGGATTTATGATTCCGTTGTTCTAAAGCACTATAGAAATGATTTTGGATAGGTTCCGAGTGATTCGGAGACACAAAATTTTTGACCCCAAAAATCACATAAGGCTATAGCCCATGAAATTTTTCGATTTTGGGTCCGGAAAAAATTGTTGAGATTTTTGTAGGAATCGATTCAGAAAGACTTCACGTTTAGAATAAACCTACGTTGACGCGATTCTGAGCATCCGAACTTAAGTTACAGTAGTCGAAACTCCCGGTAGCTCACGGCAACATCCCATTTTCTAATTCGAAGAAACTCATTGGAATAACCTTGGATTTATGATTCCGTTGTTCTAAAGCACTATAGAAATGATTTTGGATAGGTTCCGAGTGATTCGGAGATCTCAACAATTTTTTCCAGACCCAAAATCGAAAAATTTCATGGGCTATAGCCTTATGTGATTTTTGGGGTCAAAAATTTTGTGTCTCCGAATCACTCGGAACCTATCCAAAATCATTTCTATAGTGCTTTAGAACAACGGAATCATAAATCCAAGGTTATTCCAATGAGTTTCTTCGAATTAGAAAATGGGATGTTGCCGTGAGCTACCGGGAGTTTCGACTACTGTAACTTAAGTTCGGATGCTCAGAATCGCGTCAACGTAGGTTTATTCTAAACGTGAAGTCTTTCTGAATCGATTCCTACAAAAATCTCAACAATTTTTTCCAGACCCAAAATCGAAAAATTTCATGGGCTATAGCCTTATGTGATTTTTGGGGTCAAAAATTTTGTGTCTCCGAATCACTCGGAACCTATCCAAAATCATTTCTATAGTGCTTTAGAACAACGGAATCATAAATCCAAGGTTATTCCAATGAGTTTCTTCGAATTAGAAAATGGGATGTTGCCGTGAGCTACCGGGAGTTTCGACTACTGTAACTTCAGTTCGGATGCTCAGAATCGCGTCAACGTAGGTTTATTCTAAACGTGAAGTCTTTCTGAATCGATTCCTACAAAAATCTCAACAATTTTTTCCGGACCCAAAATCGAAAAATTTCATGGGCTATAGCTTTATGTGATTTTTGGGGTCAAAAATTTTGTGTCTCCGAATCACTCGGAACCTATCCAAAATCATTTCTATACACTCTGTTACTAAAAAACAAGAACACCTATATTTTCTCATATATCTCAGCTCATACTCGTGTTAGAACTATGCCACTCCACGTACGTTTTTTACAAGCAGTAACAATGTTATCTGCCAAGTATCAGCTGAATCAAACGATTGATTCAGAAGTTATAACCGAAAATGTCAAAAACAGGGTGTTACAAAAAAACAAGAACACTCAAATTGCTGTAAGAAAAGAAAGTGCACGATTGTCCTAACTTCATTTTTATTTTTATTCCTATCATTCAATCACTAATCAGTTGTTTTTCAATGTAATGTGTGGTATAAAACATCTCTCTGGTGCATTAAAAGATAAAATTATGTCTTTTCGCAAAAGCTGGCTTGTCCACATGGAAAATCGCAAGAAAAAATGGCAGAACAGCTCTTTGTGTACTTGAACATATTTAAAATGTCTTTTAATATTTCAGCTTGAGCGTTGAGAAAAAATTGAATATTCTGAGTGATCGTTGAAGCCGTCTTATTATTGATAATGCGTCTGACAGCACGATTGGAGTGCGCGAATTTGCTGTCAAATAGCCTCAATCAATCTCTCCAACTACAGCTTCACCAATCTGTTTTTAATCGAGCATGTAGAAATGTTTTTAGCTATTCTCAATGCTCAGAACAAACTGAGTATTAAATTTTCCGTTCGTAAAAAAACTTTGCAAGTCAAAGGTTCATCTGCACTTTCATTACGAGTGGAAAAAAACGATGGAATCCTACCGTAAATTTTTCCGACAGCTTTTAAAACCGTCTGGTTCATCTTAAATTTTCTTTTCTTGTTTAAAACTATCCCCTAAGAGCTGACTTCGTGTTTGGAATCGAACAGTTCACTCGAAAAGTCACGACCTTTTTTTTCATTTTTCTTGTCGCGAACTCCAGTCAAGCGATTTTATGTTTTCGTGGTAGATGGGGTGCTTTCATAATTTGCTGACACTAAATTTATCTGTACCTCTTCGTTCCGAGCCAAGCTGTAATTGGAGAGATTGATTGAGACTATTTGACAGCAAATTCGCGCACTCCAATCGTGCTGTCAGACGCATTATCGATAATAAGACGACTTCAACGATCACTCAGAATATTTAATTTTTTCTCAACGCTCAAACTGGAATATTAAAAGACATTTTAAATATGTTCAAGTACACAAAGAGCTGTTCTGCCATTTTTTCTTGCGATTTTCCATGTGGACCTCGAGAAAATTTTTTTTTAAATTGAATTAATGTGGAAACGTCGAAAATTATTTATTTCCATAATTATTGGACAATATTTCCAAAATTATCGGATAACATTTCCACATTTATTCGGAATTATTTCCATAAATATTGGACAAAATTTCCACATTTATTGGACAATATTTCCAAAAATATCGGACAAAATTTCCACATTTATTCCAAAAATATTGGACAAAATTTCCAGATTTATTCAACAATATTTTCATAAATATTGGACAAAATTTCCACATTTTTTCAACAATATTTCCATAAATATTGGACAAAATTTCCACATTTTTTCAACATTATTTCCAAAAATATCGGACAACATTTCCACATTTATTCAACATTATTTCCAAAAAATATCGGACAACACTTCCACATTTATTCAACATTATTTCCAAAAAATATCGGACAACATTCCCACATTTATTCAACATTATTTCCAAAAATATCCGACAAAAGTTGTGCAAAACTGCCCAACAGTGAGAAACGAACCCGCGTTTAAGCCGTGAAAGGCAACTGCTTTAACCACTCGACCAAACATTCACATTTTTTTTTGGCTACCGTTTGCATGAAACCTGATGGGTGCGGGTGTTAACGCGTGTTATGTGTGTGTGTGTGTGTGTGTGTGTGTGTGTGTGTGTGTGTGTGTGTGTGTGTGTGTGTGTGTGTGTGTGTGTGTGTGTGTGTGTGTGTGTGTGTGTGTGTGTGTGTGTGTGTGTGTGTGTGTGTGTGTGTGTGTGTGTGTGTGTGTGTGTGTGTGTGTGTGTGTGTGTGTGTGTGTGTGTGTGTGTGTGTGTGTGTGTGTGTGTGTGTGTGTGTGAGGGAGAAAGAGGGAGAGAGGTTGGCGAAAAAACTCCAGAAGTTCAAGCGTAGTGAGGAATAGCTACTGGTCTAGTCATATTCATAGCTATAACAGCTGTGGATCGCTCAGAAATGAAGAAGGAGATGTAGTGGCATAACGGAGGCATGTATACATATACCGTCTGATGCACAACAGAATGTTGAATAAATGTGGGGATAGTTTTAAACAAGAAAAGAAAATTTAAGATGAACCAGACGGTTTTAAAAGCTGTCGGAAAAATTTACGGTAGGATTCCATCGTTTTTTTCCACTCGTAATGAAAGTGCAGATGAACCTTTGACTTGCAAAGTTTTTTTACGAACGGAAAATTTAATACTCAGTTTGTTCTGAGCATTGAGAATAGCTAAAAACATTTCTACATGCTCGATTAAAAACAGATTGGTGAAGCTGTAGTTGGAGAGATTGATTGAGGCTATTTGACAGCAAATTCGCGCACTCCAATCGTGCTGTCAGACGCATTATCAATAATAAGACGGCTTCAACGATCACTCAGAATATTCAATTTTTTCTCAACGCTCAAGCTGAAATATTAAAAGACATTTTAAATATGTTCAAGTACACAAAGAGCTGTTCTGCCATTTTTTCTTGCGATTTTCCATGTGGACAAGCCAGCTTTTGCGAAAAGACATAATTTTATCTTTTAATGCACCAGAGAGATCTTATTATCGATTTGCGTCTGATACCACACATTACATTGAAAAATAACTGATTACGCGATTGAGCATCCGAACTGAAAAATAAAGATAAATGGTAGCTTGGACAACATCCCACTTTCTAATTCGAAGAAACTCATTGAATGTTCTTGGATTTATGATTCCGTTTTCTAACACTATAGAAATGATTTTGAATAATCGGTTCCGAGTGATTCTTGAGACAGAAACATTTTTGACCCCAAAAATCACGTAAGTGCATAGCCCTGAAATTTTTCGATTTTGGGTCCGAGAAAAAATTGTTGAGATTTTTGTAGGAACGAGTGAAAGACTGCACGTTTAGAATAAACGTTGACGCGATTCTGAGCATCCGAACTTAAGTTACAGTAGTCGAAACTCCCGGTAGCTCACGTGAACATCCCATTTTCTACCGAAGAAACTCATTGGAATAACCTTGGATTTATGATTCCGTTGTTCTAAAGCACTATAGAAATGATTTTGGATAGGTTCCGAGTCGTGATTCGGAGACACAAAATTTTTGACCCCAAAAATCACATAAAGCTATAGCCCATGAAATTTTTCGATTTTGGGTCCGGAAAAAATTGTTGAGATTTTTGTAGGAATCGATTCAGAAAGACTTCACGTTTAGAATAAACCTACGTTGACGCGATTCTGAGCATCCGAACTGAAGTTACAGTAGTCGAAACTCCCGGTAGCTCACGGCAACATCCCATTTTCTAATTCGAAGAAACTCATTGGAATAACCTTGGATTTATGATTCCGTTGTTCTAAAGCACTATAGAAATGATTTTGGATAGGTTCCGAGTGATTCGGAGACACAAAATTTTTGACCCCAAAAATCACATAAGGCTATAGCCCATGAAATTTTTCGATTTTGGGTCTGGAAAAAATTGTTGAGATTTTTGTAGGAATCGATTCAGAAAGACTTCACGTTTAGAATAAACCTACGTTGACGCGATTCTGAGCATCCGAACTTAAGTTACAGTAGTCGAAACTCCCGTAGCTCACGGCAACATCCCATTTTCTAATTCGAAGAAACTCATTGGAATAACCTTGGATTTATGATTCCGTTGTTCTAAAGCACTATAGAAATGATTTTGGATAGGTTCCGAGTGATTCGGAGACACAAAATTTTTGACCCCAAAAATCACATAAGGCTATAGCCCATGAAATTTTTCGATTTTGGGTCTGGAAAAAATTGTTGAGATTTTTGTAGGAATCGATTCAGAAAGACTTCACGTTTAGAATAAACCTACGTTGACGCGATTCTGAGCATCCGAACTTAAGTTACAGTAGTCGAAACTCCCGGTAGCTCACGGCAACATCCCATTTTCTAATTCGAAGAAACTCATTGGAATAACCTTGGATTTATGATTCCGTTGTTCTAAAGCACTATAGAAATGATTTTGGATAGGTTCCGAGTGATTCGGAGACACAAAATTTTTGACCCCAAAAATCACATAAGGCTATAGCCCATGAAATTTTTCGATTTTGGGTCCGGAAAAAATTGTTGAGATTTTTGTAGGAATCGATTCAGAAAGACTTCACGTTTAGAATAAACCTACGTTGACGCGATTCTGAGCATCCGAACTGAAGTTACAGTAGTCGAAACTCCCGGTAGCTCACGGCAACATCCCATTTTCTAATTCGAAGAAACTCATTGGAATAACCTTGGATTTATGATTCCGTTGTTCTAAAGCACTATAGAAATGATTTTGGATAGGTTCCGAGTGATTCGGAGACACAAAATTTTTGACCCCAAAAATCACATAAGGCTATAGCCCATGAAATTTTTCGATTTTGGGTCTGGAAAAAATTGTTGAGATTTTTGTAGGAATCGATTCAGAAAGACTTCACGTTTAGAATAAACCTACGTTGACGCGATTCTGAGCATCCGAACTTAAGTTACAGTAGTCGAAACTCCCGGTAGCTCACGGCAACATCCCATTTTCTAATTCGAAGAAACTCATTGGAATAACCTTGGATTTATGATTCCGTTGTTCTAAAGCACTATAGAAATGATTTTGGATAGGTTCCGAGTGATTCGGAGACACAAAATTTTTGACCCCAAAAATCACATAAGGCTATAGCCCATGAAATTTTTCGATTTTGGGTCTGGAAAAAATTGTTGAGATTTTTGTAGGAATCGATTCAGAAAGACTTCACGTTTAGAATAAACCTACGTTGACGCGATTCTGAGCATCCGAACTTAAGTTACAGTAGTCGAAACTCCCGGTAGCTCACGGCAACATCCCATTTTCTAATTCGAAGAAACTCATTGGAATAACCTTGGATTTATGATTCCGTTGTTCTAAAGCACTATAGAAATGATTTTGGATAGGTTCCGAGTGATTCGGAGACACAAAATTTTTGACCCCAAAAATCACATAAGGCTATAGCCCATGAAATTTTTCGATTTTGGGTCCGGAAAAAATTGTTGAGATTTCTGCAGGTATTGATGTAGGAACGTTTGAAAATCAGAATGAACCTACTTTGACGCGATTCTGAGCATCCGAACTGAAGTTACAGTAGTCGAAACTCCCGGTAGCTCACGGCAACATCCCATTTTCTAATTCGAAGAAACTCATTGGAATAACCTTGGATTTATGATTCCGTTGTTCTAAAGCACTATAGAAATGATTTTGGATAGGTTCCGAGTGATTCGGAGATACAAAATTTTTGACCCCAAAAATCACATAAAGCTATAGCCCATGAAATTGCTCGATTTTGGGTCCGGAAAAAATTGTTGAGATTTTTGTAGGAATCGATTCAGAAAGACTTCACGTTTAGAATAAACCTACGTTGACGCGATTCTGAGCATCCGAACTTAAGTTACAGTAGTCGAAACTCCCGGTAGCTCACGGCAACATCCCATTTTCTAATTCGAAGAAACTCATTGGAATAACCTTGGATTTATGATTCCGTTGTTCTAAAGCACTATAGAAATGATTTTGGATAGGTTCCGAGTGATTCGGAGACACAAAATTTTTGACCCCAAAAATCACATAAGGCTATAGCCCATGAAATTTTTCGATTTTGGGTCCGGAAAAAATTGTTGAGATTTTTGTAGGAATCGATTCAGAAAGACTTCACGTTTAGAATAAACCTACGTTGACGCGATTCTGAGCATCCGAACTTAAGTTACAGTAGTCGAAACTCCCGGTAGCTCACGGCAACATCCCATTTTCTAATTCGAAGAAACTCATTGGAATAACCTTGGATTTATGATTCCGTTGTTCTAAAGCACTATAGAAATGATTTTGGATAGGTTCCGAGTGATTCGGAGACACAAAATTTTTGACCCCAAAAATCACATAAGGCTATAGCCCATGAAATTTTTCGATTTTGGGTCCGGAAAAAATTGTTGAGATTTCTGCAGGTATTGATGTAGGAACGTTTGAAAATCAGAATGAACCTACTTTGACGCGATTCTGAGCATCCGAACTGAAGTTACAGTAGTCGAAACTCCCGGTAGCTCACGGCAACATCCCATTTTCTAATTCGAAGAAACTCATTGGAATAACCTTGGATTTATGATTCCGTTGTTCTAAAGCACTATAGAAATGATTTTGGATAGGTTCCGAGTGATTCGGAGATACAAAATTTTTGACCCCAAAAATCACATAAAGCTATAGCCCATGAAATTTTTCGATTTTGGGTCCGGAAAAAATTGTTGAGATTTTTGTAGGAATCGATTCAGAAAGACTTCACGTTTAGAATAAACCTACGTTGACGCGATTCTGAGCATCCGAACTTAAGTTACAGTAGTCGAAACTCCCGGTAGCTCACGGCAACATCCCATTTTCTAATTCGAAGAAACTCATTGGAATAACCTTGGATTTATGATTCCGTTGTTCTAAAGCACTATAGAAATGATTTTGGATAGGTTCCGAGTGATTCGGAGACACAAAATTTTTGACCCCAAAAATCACATAAGGCTATAGCCCATGAAATTTTTCGATTTTGGGTCCGGAAAAAATTGTTGAGATTTCTGCAGGTATTGATGTAGGAACGTTTGAAAATCAGAATGAACCTACTTTGACGCGATTCTGAGCATCCGAACTGAAGTTACAGTAGTCGAAACTCCCGGTAGCTCACGGCAACATCCCATTTTCTAATTCGAAGAAACTCATTGGAATAACCTTGGATTTATGATTCCGTTGTTCTAAAGCACTATAGAAATGATTTTGGATAGGTTCCGAGTGATTCGGAGATACAAAATTTTTGACCCCAAAAATCACATAAAGCTATAGCCCATGAAATTTTTCGATTTTGGGTCCGGAAAAAATTGTTGAGATTTCTGCAGGTATTGATGTAGGAACGTTTGAAAATCAGAATGAACCTACTTTGACGCGATTCTGAGCATCCGAACTGAAGTTACAGTAGTCGAAACTCCCGGTAGCTCACGGCAACATCCCATTTTCTAATTCGAAGAAACTCATTGGAATAACCTTGGAATTATGATTCCGTTGTTCTAAAGCACTATAGAAATGATTTTGGATAGGTTCCGAGTGATTCGGAGACACAAAATTTTTGACCCCAAAAATCACATAAAGCTATAGCCCATGAAATTTTTCGATTTTGGGTCCGGAAAAAATTGTTGAGATTTTTGTAGGAATCGATTCAGAAAGACTTCACGTTTAGAATAAACCTACGTTGACGCGATTCTGAGCATCCGAACTGAAGTTACAGTAGTCGAAACTCCCGGTAGCTCACGGCAACATCCCATTTTCTAATTCGAAGAAACTCATTGGAATAACCTTGGATTTATGATTCCGTTGTTCTAAAGCACTATAGAAATGATTTTGGATAGGTTCCGAGTGATTCGGAGACACAAAATTTTTGACCCCAAAAATCACATAAGGCTATAGCCCATGAAATTTTTCGATTTTGGGTCTGGAAAAAATTGTTGAGATTTTTGTAGGAATCGATTCAGAAAGACTTCACGTTTAGAATAAACCTACGTTGACGCGATTCTGAGCATCCGAACTTAAGTTACAGTAGTCGAAACTCCCGGTAGCTCACGGCAACATCCCATTTTCTAATTCGAAGAAACTCATTGGAATAACCTTGGATTTATGATTCCGTTGTTCTAAAGCACTATAGAAATGATTTTGGATAGGTTCCGAGTGATTCGGAGACACAAAATTTTTGACCCCAAAAATCACATAAGGCTATAGCCCATGAAATTTTTCGATTTTGGGTCCGGAAAAAATTGTTGAGATTTTTGTAGGAATCGATTCAGAAAGACTTCACGTTTAGAATAAACCTACGTTGACGCGATTCTGAGCATCCGAACTTAAGTTACAGTAGTCGAAACTCCCGGTAGCTCACGGCAACATCCCATTTTCTAATTCGAAGAAACTCATTGGAATATCCTTGGATTTATGATTCCGTTGTTCTAAAGCACTATAGAAATGATTTTGGATAGGTTCCGAGTGATTCGGAGACACAAAATTTTTGACCCCAAAAATCACATAAGGCTATAGCCCATGAAATTTTTCGATTTTGGGTCCGGAAAAAATTGTTGAGATTTTTGTAGGAATCGATTCAGAAAGACTTCACGTTTAGAATAAACCTACGTTGACGCGATTCTGAGCATCCGAACTTAAGTTACAGTAGTCGAAACTCCCGGTAGCTCACGGCAACATCCCATTTTCTAATTCGAAGAAACTCATTGGAATATCCTTGGATTTATGATTCCGTTGTTCTAAAGCACTATAGAAATGATTTTGGATAGGTTCCGAGTGATTCGGAGACACAAAATTTTTGACCCCAAAAATCACATAAGGCTATAGCCCATGAAATTTTTCGATTTTGGGTCCGGAAAAAATTGTTGAGATTTTTGTAGGAATCGATTCAGAAAGACTTCACGTTTAGAATAAACCTACGTTGACGCGATTCTGAGCATCCGAACTTAAGTTACAGTAGTCGAAACTCCCGGTAGCTCACGGCAACATCCCATTTTCTAATTCGAAGAAACTCATTGGAATAACCTTGGATTTATGATTCCGTTGTTCTAAAGCACTATAGAAATGATTTTGGATAGGTTCCGAGTGATTCGGAGACACAAAATTTTTGACCCCAAAAATCACATAAGGCTATAGCCCATGAAATTTTTCGATTTTGGGTCCGGAAAAAATTGTTGAGATTTTTGTAGGAATCGATTCAGAAAGACTTCACGTTTAGAATAAACCTACGTTGACGCGATTCTGAGCATCCGAACTTAAGTTACAGTAGTCGAAACTCCCGGTAGCTCACGGCAACATCCCATTTTCTAATTCGAAGAAACTCATTGGAATATCCTTGGATTTATGATTCCGTTGTTCTAAAGCACTATAGAAATGATTTTGGATAGGTTCCGAGTGATTCGGAGACACAAAATTTTTGACCCCAAAAATCACATAAGGCTATAGCCCATGAAATTTTTCGATTTTGGGTCCGGAAAAAATTGTTGAGATTTTTGTAGGAATCGATTCAGAAAGACTTCACGTTTAGAATAAACCTACGTTGACGCGATTCTGAGCATCCGAACTTAAGTTACAGTAGTCGAAACTCCCGGTAGCTCACGGCAACATCCCATTTTCTAATTCGAAGAAACTCATTGGAATAACCTTGGATTTATGATTCCGTTGTTCTAAAGCACTATAGAAATGATTTTGGATAGGTTCCGAGTGATTCGGAGACACAAAATTTTTGACCCCAAAAATCACATAAGGCTATAGCCCATGAAATTTTTCGATTTTGGGTCCGGAAAAAATTGTTGAGATTTTTGTAGGAATCGATTCAGAAAGACTTCACGTTTAGAATAAACCTACGTTGACGCGATTCTGAGCATCCGAACTTAAGTTACAGTAGTCGAAACTCCCGGTAGCTCACGGCAACATCCCATTTTCTAATTCGAAGAAACTCATTGGAATATCCTTGGATTTATGATTCCGTTGTTCTAAAGCACTATAGAAATGATTTTGGATAGGTTCCGAGTGATTCGGAGACACAAAATTTTTGACCCCAAAAATCACATAAGGCTATAGCCCATGAAATTTTTCGATTTTGGGTCCGGAAAAAATTGTTGAGATTTTTGTAGGAATCGATTCAGAAAGACTTCACGTTTAGAATAAACCTACGTTGACGCGATTCTGAGCATCCGAACTGAAGTTACAGTAGTCGAAACTCCCGGTAGCTCACGGCAACATCCCATTTTCTAATTCGAAGAAACTCATTGGAATAACCTTGGATTTATGATTCCGTTGTTCTAAAGCACTATAGAAATGATTTTGGATAGGTTCCGAGTGATTCGGAGACACAAAATTTTTGACCCCAAAAATCACATAAGGCTATAGCCCATGAAATTTTTCGATTTTGGGTCCGGAAAAAATTGTTGAGATTTTTGTATAGTCTATTGAGAACAACGTTTGAAAATCCAAGGTTATTCCAATGAACCTACGAATTAGAAAATGCGATTCTGAGCATCCGAACTGAAGTTACAG
This sequence comes from Caenorhabditis parvicauda, assembly GCA_963978915.1. Classification (NCBI taxonomy): domain Eukaryota; kingdom Metazoa; phylum Nematoda; class Chromadorea; order Rhabditida; family Rhabditidae; genus Caenorhabditis; species Caenorhabditis parvicauda. The sequence continues at coordinate 1,785,450 of OZ022254.1, forward strand.
TAGTGAAACTCCCGGTAGCTCACGGCAACATCCCATTTTCTAATTCGAAGAAACTCATTGGAATAATACCTTGGAAAATTATGATTCCGTTGTTCTAAAGCACTATAGAAATGATTTTGGATAGGTTCCGAGTGATTCGGAGACACAAAATTTTTGACCCCAAAAATCACATAAGGCTATAGCCCATGAAATTTTTCGATTTTGGGTCCGGAAAAAATTGTTGAGATTTTTGTAGGAAGTCGATTCAGAAAGACTTCACGTTTAGAATAAACCTACAGTACGTTCGATTCTAGTCGCATTTGACTTTTTCTGAATCGATAATTCCTACAAAAATCTCAATGAATCGATTTTCTGAACTGATCAGAAACAGTTTTGGAGTATAGCGTTTATGGTGATTTCGTCATGATTTGTTGAGATTTTTGTAGGAATCGATTCAGAAAGACTTCACGTTTAGAATCACAAAGAATGAACATTTTTTGGAATTGAAACGAAAAACATGAATAATTGAAAAAATTTTTCACCCTTCAAAGTCACATAACTTACTAAAGTTTTTCGATGTTCCAGACCAGTTATGAAATGCTTGAATATGTTGTCTGAGACTCTTTTCGTGTCAATCTTAGCCTGACACTTTTTGGCCTAGAGCACAGGAGGTTTACAAAGACCAGCATCTTGAAGTTGCCATGATTTTAGAAAACGAGTGATCTGCAATGAATATACGTAGGTTCAAATTCCACAAATCACTCCACATCCCATTTTCAGTAATTGAAGTACATTTTTCAAATATTGAAATAGTTTAGACAAATCATTGTTCTACACGACATAGTTGAATCCAGGAACCCAGATTGCGCACCCTGTGTTCGGCGGCACAAAATTTTCCTCTGAAATCTCGTATCCGAAGGCAACATTCATGAAATTTTTGTTTTATAATATTGGTCTCACATAATTTTTAATTCTCCATTTTTTCGATTTTGGGTCCGGAAAAAATTGGATTTCTGTTTGACTCGCCATTTGACCCAAAAGTCTTAATAGCAAACTTAAGTTACATATCGAACTCCCGGTAGACTCATACCGTTACCCTCCCATTTTGGAATTTTCGAAGAAACTCAGTTTATTTTTTGAATATGATCCAGATGAAAAAACTATAGAAATGACTGTTTCACGTGGAACTCCAGTGATATGTGACAGACACAAAATTTTGGAGCACTACAACATGCAAGACAGTATTCCTGTTTCTGGAGATTTTTGCAGTGTGCTTTTGGATCCGGAAAAAATTATTGTCACAAATATACGCTCATAAATCGATTCAGAATATTGTCATTCAGTATGACATTTCAGAGAAAAACCCGCCGAACACAGGGTGCGCAATCTGAGTTCCTGGATTCAACTATGTCGTGTGAACTCTATGATTTGTCTAACACTATTTCAATATTTGAAAAATGTACCTCAATACTGTAAAAAGCTGTGGAGTGATTTGTGGCAAATTTGAACCACGATATTCATTGCAGATCACTCGTTTTCTAAAAACATGGCAGATCTTCAAGGTGCTGGTCTTTGTAAACCTCCTGTGCTCTAGGCCAAAAAGATGTTAGGCTAAGACTGACACGAAAAGAGTTGAGACAACATATTCAAGCATTTCATAACTGGTCTGGAACATCTAGCACTGACTTTAGTAAGTTATGTGACTTTGAAGCATGAATTAAATTTTTTCAATTATTCATGTTTTTCGTTTCAATTCCAAAAATATGTTCATTCTTTGTGAATCATGACGAAACTTGTACCATAAACGTGTAATGTACTCCAAAACTGTCTCTGATCAGTTCAGATCGATTCATTGAGTTTGAAAAAAATTATGACGAAAAAGTCAAATGCGACTTTATGATTCCGTTGTTATAAAGCACTATAGAAATGATTTTGTATAGGTTCCGAGTGATTCGGAGACACAAAATTTTTGACCCCAAAAATCACATAAGGCTATAGCCCATGAAATTTTTCGATTTTGGGTCCGGAAAAAATTGTTGAGATTTTTGTAGGAATCGATTCAGAAAGACTTCACGTTTAGAATAAACCTACGTTGACGCGATTCTGAGCATCCGAACTTAAGTTACAGTAGTCGAAACTCCCGGTAGCTCACGGCAACATCCCATTTTCTAATTCGAAGAAACTCATTGGAATAACCTTGGATTTATGATTCCGTTGTTCTAAAGCACTATAGAAATGATTTTGGATAGGTTCCGAGTGATTCGGAGACACAAAATTTTTGACCCCAAAAATCACATAAGGCTATAGCCCATGAAATTTTTCGATTTTGGGTCCGGAAAAAATTGTTGAGATTTTTGTAGGAATCGATTCAGAAAGACTTCACGTTTAGAATAAACCTACGTTGACGCGATTCTGAGCATCCGAACTTAAGTTACAGTAGTCGAAACTCCCGGTAGCTCACGGCAACATCCCATTTTCTAATTCGAAGAAACTCATTGGAATAACCTTGGATTTATGATTCCGTTGTTCTAAAGCACTATAGAAATGATTTTGGATAGGTTCCGAGTGATTCGGAGACACAAAATTTTTGACCCCAAAAATCACATAAGGCTATAGCCCATGAAATTTTTCGATTTTGGGTCCGGAAAAAATTGTTGAGATTTTTGTAGGAATCGATTCAGAAAGACTTCACGTTTAGAATAAACCTACGTTGACGCGATTCTGAGCATCCGAACTTAAGTTACAGTAGTCGAAACTCCCGGTAGCTCACGGCAACATCCCATTTTCTAATTCGAAGAAACTCATTGGAATAACCTTGGATTTATGATTCCGTTGTTCTAAAGCACTATAGAAATGATTTTGGATAGGTTCCGAGTGATTCGGAGACACAAAATTTTTGACCCCAAAAATCACATAAGGCTATAGCCCATGAAATTTTTCGATTTTGGGTCCGGAAAAAATTGTTGAGATTTTTGTAGGAATCGATTCAGAAAGACTTCACGTTTAGAATAAACCTACGTTGACGCGATTCTGAGCATCCGAACTGAAGTTACAGTAGTCGAAACTCCCGGTAGCTCACGGCAACATCCCATTTTCTAATTCGAAGAAACTCATTGGAATAACCTTGGATTTATGATTCCGTTGTTCTAAAGCACTATAGAAATGATTTTGGATAGGTTCCGAGTGATTCGGAGACACAAAATTTTTGACCCCAAAAATCACATAAGGCTATAGCCCATGAAATTTTTCGATTTTGGGTCCGGAAAAAATTGTTGAGATTTTTGTAGGAATCGATTCAGAAAGACTTCACGTTTAGAATAAACCTACGTTGACGCGATTCTGAGCATCCGAACTTAAGTTACAGTAGTCGAAACTCCCGGTAGCTCACGGCAACATCCCATTTTCTAATTCGAAGAAACTCATTGGAATAACCTTGGATTTATGATTCCGTTGTTCTAAAGCACTATAGAAATGATTTTGGATAGGTTCCGAGTGATTCGGAGACACAAAATTTTTGACCCCAAAAATCACATAAGGCTATAGCCCATGAAATTTTTCGATTTTGGGTCCGGAAAAAATTGTTGAGATTTTTGTAGGAATCGATTCAGAAAGACTTCACGTTTAGAATAAACCTACGTTGACGCGATTCTGAGCATCCGAACTTAAGTTACAGTAGTCGAAACTCCCGGTAGCTCACGGCAACATCCCATTTTCTAATTCGAAGAAACTCATTGGAATAACCTTGGATTTATGATTCCGTTGTTCTAAAGCACTATAGAAATGATTTTGGATAGGTTCCGAGTGATTCGGAGACACAAAATTTTTGACCCCAAAAATCACATAAGGCTATAGCCCATGAAATTTTTCGATTTTGGGTCCGGAAAAAATTGTTGAGATTTTTGTAGGAATCGATTCAGAAAGACTTCACGTTTAGAATAAACCTACGTTGACGCGATTCTGAGCATCCGAACTTAAGTTACAGTGGACCCAAAATCGAAAAATTTCATGGGCTATAGCCTTATGTGATTTTTGGGGTCAAAAATTTTGTGTCTCCGAATCACTCGGAACCTATCCAAAATCATTTCTATAGTGCTTTAGAACAACGGAATCATAAATCCAAGGTTATTCCAATGAGTTTCTTCGAATTAGAAAATGGGATGTTGCCGTGAGCTACCGGGAGTTTCGACTACTGTAACTTAAGTTCGGATGCTCAGAATCGCGTCAACGTAGGTTTATTCTAAACGTGAAGTCTTTCTGAATCGATTCCTACAAAAATCTCAACAATTTTTTCCGGACCCAAAATCGAAAAATTTCATGGGCTATAGCTTTATGTGATTTTTGGGGTCAAAAATTTTGTATCTCCGAATCACTCGGAACCTATCCAAAATCATTTCTATAGTGCTTTAGAACAACGGAATCATAAATCCAAGGTTATTCCAATGAGTTTCTTCGAATTAGAAAATGGGATGTT
>OZ022254.1:1790099-1817426 GCA_963978915.1 Caenorhabditis parvicauda
TACAGGTAAAGGCATAAGACAATAAAACCGCTTCGCAACCGCTTTGCCGACCTCCGCTTTCCTTTTCGAAAGTGTTTGTACTTCAATAAATGTTTCACTCGACATAATGAACGTTGCGGACTGTTCCAAACTATAGTTTTACCCACTTCGAACATTTTTACGTTACAATTTGTGAATCTGGGACGAAAAAATGTAGAAAAAGTAATTTTTTGAACTACAGTAACTTAAATTTGATCTACTCTATTGATTTTCTTTGCTTACACTTTTCAGGCATTTAGTAAAATGCACCCCGTTGCACCGTGCACCCCGTTTTCTTCAATCGTTAATAACTTTGCTCAGAACATCTCAATCACCTCTTTTTTAGGCTTAGGTTGAACCTCAAGCTAGCCCCAACCTAACCTAAGCCTGAAAAGGAGGTGTTCATAGTAACACACATCACGTTTTTTACACTCAAAAAAAAACGGGGTGCAACTGGATGCAGTCAAAACGGGGTGCATTTTACTAAATGCCCACTTTTCAACTGTGTTTGCCGCAGTGTGATCTATATATATATCTCCCCTTTTCATTTGTAATCTTTAATAAACCTGAAGGTCTGTAAAACGTTTATTATTTGTAATTTTCCCAACTTTACAGATAGTTTGCCACATATCGTCATGTCGAAGCTTTCCCTAGCAGGTAGACTTTTCGATTGTCATCACTCGAATCTCATTTCTTTCAGAGATTGAGAAAATATATAAGGAAGCTATTTTCTGCTGTCAGTCTGGAAGATTGGAAGATGCTCTTTCAACCATGGAAAGTCTTCAAAAAGAAAATGTTCCAGCTGTACTTGAGGCTGCTGTTTTGAAAAATCTAACCAATCTGAAGGAATATCGAAAACAAGTGAGGTACGTTTTGGAAAAAGATTCCTCATCATACCACCAGCATTTATTCCTCGCTATGCGGGAAGCTTGATTTTTGATGCCGAACCCTTTTCGTTGAAGCGCTTTTGGGCGCAAAAAGATTGATTACGTGAAAATAATAATGCTGACGTGAGAAGCCTCATTTCTATCTCTTCTTACCGTGGTTGGCACTAGTGCATTCAGGCTTAGGAATGGTCATAATGGCTTGATTTGTAGATGCTAGGTATGGGCATATTAATTGCCAATCATTGGCAGTCGATTGGCAATGCCTCTTTAACATTGCCAATAGAATTGGAAATGCAATTGACTTGGATTTTGATTTCTGGGCCTTCTTGACGTTGACAATGGTGTTATAACAAATTGCATTGCCAATCGACTGCCAATGATTGGCAATATGCCCATGCCTAGGAGATGTGCACTGTTAAAATGAAAATGGAGCAAAGGGGGCGTTCACCTTCATCTATCATTAATATGATTTTGTCAAAAGAACAAGTAAAGGCAAATTTCTGTGTTAAGCTTTTTTTTATCTTTACGAAGTAGAGAGAATAGATTAAGTCAAACAACTTTGGCCCGAACAGGTACAAAACTCCAGCGGCCCAAGGGTGAAGGTAAAACCAAACGTTTATGAAGAAATTCCGATAGTTTATAGTGGCAATTAAAATCTGTTTTCAGATTATTAACACCAACCATTTCATCGGATGACGCGGTTTTCGTTTGTCCTGACCAAAAAACTCCCATAACCCGAAACGTAAAATCGACTGCAGCGAAAAAAAGAGAAGTCATCAAATCTGCTCCAACGTCCAACAAGGACTCTGCCCCATCCAGGTTTTTTTGTTTCCAAGTCATTTCTGAGCTCCATTTTTCCTTTTAGTTCATTTTGGCAACATCATTACGGCAAAGATGTCTGTATGATTTCATACATAGTTTTTCTCTACTGGTACATATACCAATCGTTTTGACTGTAGGGCAATTTCATTGGTTTCTTTCCGTCATTTTTCATGAAATTCAGTCCACGAAATGCTTTTGACGGAAAACGAAAAGTTAAATTTTCCCGTGCTAGTTACTCTTCATGAATTTCTACGAGTCAACTCGATAATTAAACAATTAATGGTTTTTTTTCAGTCCCACAATAGCCGACGGACCTCTGGCCGGATTTGAGAGCGAAATATCACGCGCTGCGTACGCAACGGTTTCGAATGTCAGCCACACGTGCTTGGACGATGTCGTTGGGTGTGTGCCGTTGAAGAACGTTGTCAAAGTCTGGGATCGGAAACAAAAGTCACCAAATTTGTTCAAGGTAGGTTTTGTTACTGTAGATAGTCACCAAAATTTCGAAATGATGTTTTAATCCAAAACAGCACTAATAGGTCACCAAATTGGCAATCGGTGAAAGACACCAATGACACCCTGGCACCTTCTCTCATGGTGCATGGTGTCAGTGGTGCCTTTCACTTATGGTTGGGAATCACGCCCGATCAACATGGTGATGTGCGACGGAATCATAGTTCTTGCCGCGACCAACAATAAACACGCTACAGGAGCAGCGTAAGAGCGGCGCGTTTTGGCTGCGCGGTAAAATACAAAAAGTAAATTTCTTCGACTTTTTTCTCTCCCGGCTTCCACCTGGACACTGGCTTTCAATCAAATATGGAGATTTCAGGGTCTACGTGCGCTACCGGCTTCTAGTTTCCTGTTTTACGGACCCCCAGGTTGTGGAAAATCCTACATCACCTCAGCGATCGCCAGACACTTTGGACGACAGTACATGAACATCCGCATGTGTAACGTCGCCAGCAAGTGGAGAGGTGACGGAGAGAAGATCCTCAGTGCAGTCTTCACACTCGCACGTTCGCAGCCAACAGTCATCGTCTTCGAAGAACTCGACCTTGTTATGGTGTCAAGGAGTGAAAAGTCAATTCATGAAGCATCGAAACGGCTTGTGGGTCAGTTCTTGATGGAGATGGACGCGTTGCCCGACGACGGAAATGTCATTGTCATTGCCACAACCAATTGTCCATGGGATCTTGGTGAGTATTGAAGTTTTTTGGAATATCGTTGAAATTTTCGTGCGCAAAAAGATTGGACACGTAAAAAAATAATTCTGACGTGAGGTCCTTCATTTCTTTCTGTATTTCTACCGTCGTAAATGTGCACATTAGAAATTAAAATGTCTCATGAAAAGTAGGCGGAGCAAATGGGGCGGTCCCCTTCTTCTATTATTCATATGACTTAATACGAAAAAGTGTACTGAATCGTTTGAATCAAGAATCATTTCCTTAAGGAAAGCTTACAAGGTGAAAAATATTTTGTGATAATCAAGTTTACACTTTGATCAAATCTTAGCATTGTACCTAACTAGTGCTTTGAGCCTTACCTTAGCCTAAAATTTGAGGTGCACATATGTCGCTAGAAGCATGGCCGTTTTTAAACGCGCTCTAATCTCAATTTTGCAGAATGAGTACGGTAGGGTCGGGACTCTCACAACGAACAGTTAGATCTTTGTGGATTTAAATTATTATTCTTACTTTCAGTCCATTGAAATTAAAGGCGCATTACTTAAATCGTTTTGTGTTTCGAGGCGAAACTGCTACGATACTAAGTACTCGATTTACGGAGGCCAGATTTTTTTTACAGGTAAAGGAAGCTATGTGAGGTGTCGACAAAGATAAATGAAAAAAGATAAGGAAATTATTCTTGATTCAGACGTTTTAGTACACTTTTTCGTGTTAAACTATTCATATGATGATCAAATTGTATTAAAATCATAATTTCAGACTCTGCGGTTCGTCGAAGATTCTCGTACCATAATTATTTTCCGTTGCCTGGAGCGGAATTCAGAAAGAAGCTTCTGGAGAAGCTGTTTCTGGGAACATCAGTCAATGAAGACATCAACTTCGATGATATTGCGCAACGTCTCGAAGGTTTCAGTCCAGATGACATCCAGAAGATCTGCCGGAGAGCCGCCATGCTCGGTGTACAGAAAGCGGTAGAAGAAGAGATCGAAGATTCTCTCGTTCCACCGGTGTCAATGAACGACGTGCTGACCGTCATATCAACAACCCGCCGATCAATCTCGCCTGTGAGTTTCACTTATTCCCAATTAAATTTTTTTCAAAATCCAGTGTTTTCAACAAAGTTTTCAGGGGGAAATCGAGCGGTATCTGAAGTGGAATAGTGGATCTGATTGATCCGCGTATGTTTTAACCTTCCCTCCCCTAATTTGTAAATATTTATTTTGAACTAACCGCTGAACATTTAACCCCCCTATCAATCTGTGAATAATATTTATTTTTTTCTAAATGAATGTTCAGCGCACATAGCTTTTTCTACCTGTAAAAAAATCTGGCCTCCGTAAAGTACTGTAGCAGTTTGGCCTTGAAACACAAGAACGATTAAGTGATGCACCTTTAATTTCAATGAACTGTAAGTAAGAATAATAATTTAAATCCACAAAGATCTAACTGTTCGTTGTGAGAGTTGCCGTACTCATTCTGCAAAATTAAGACTAGAGCGCGTTTGAAAACGGCCATGCTTCGAAGCTAGCGCAGCGTTATTATGACTCAAAACTGGCATGGATTCACCAGGGCTTTGTCGATTCTCGATTCCCAGCGTATAATCTATAGATTCTTCTTGTGGTGTGATTCAGACGACGTTTCGATTGATGAGATAAAGTGAGTTTTGAACTTGTTGATTTAGCCTCTACGTCGAGCTATAAAGTGAGATCCGGTTTTGTCCAATATTCAGCCTTCAAGTCTGAGATCTTTACAAAAGTTGATTTTCAACATCACTACCAGAGTTGCACGGAAGTAAAATTTTTCAAAACGGAAGTCGGAAGTGAAAAAAGGGCGGAAGTCGGAAGCAGAATTTTTTCAACGGTAGTCGGGAGTGCAAAAAAGTTGGAAAAAAAACCTAGAGATATTGTATATCCGCGCATTCTCAACAGGTGATAGGTCAATTCCAGACTGAGTAGAAACGATTTCACGGTTTTTTTCCTAATTTTTCATGAAAAAAAATTTTTGACGGAAGTCGGAAGTAAAATTTGTTAAACGGAAGTCGGAAGTGAAATTTTTCACGGAAGTCGGAAGTGAAAAAAGGGCGGAAGTCGGAATTCCGTGCAACTCTGATCACTACTGTTGGCTGCAGATTGCAAATCAAGATAAGGACATGCCGCAGGATTCATATGGTGAAAAGTGAGAAAACTTAGCCAAAATAACTATATCCACAGAAATCTTTCTCAGCACCGCCTTTCAATTATCTTCATCTAACTCAAAATCGCTCCAAGCTTGTTATAAAAGGTAAATTAGTGTTGGCTGCAGATTGCAGATCGAGATTAGGACATGACGCGAGATTTTGAACGGTGAATAGTAGACAACATTGCTGGACTCCTAGACAGTGTACCTAGTCAAACCTACTCAGAAAAAGTGAACATGTAGAGCTAATGATAAAGGCTCACTACAACGACCAAAAATATTCCTTTTTCAGTAGAGAATTCTGGCTATAAACTGGTTAACAATGTCAGGATTGGAAATTTTATTGGCGATAACAGAAAACAAACAGATCGACTATTCAGACTATTGATAGTGAAAAAACTACGATGTTTAAAAAAACTCATGAAAGTTCGTCCAGCTTCTCTTGTCTTGTTGCCTTCAATGGGTACCTGAACCATGAAATTTAGTGAACTGAAGAAATATCAAGTTATCACCTTTCCCAAACGAAGGTAGGATCGTTGAGGTATGAGTGTTCGATGTGTGCTGGATTCTCAAGAATCAGTCCTTCCGTTTTCAAAGCTTCGAAGAAACTTTTTTGCTGAAAAAACATTATTTCCTTTCAACTCTGTTCCACGCCGCGCTCAGCGCAGTAGAAAAGTGTCGGATCAAGCAGCGAGGGGAGGCGACCAATAAGCAGCGAGCACAAACCCCGCCCCCCTTCGTAAATCCTGCACCGTTGTATATCAAATTACAGTTACTGTAGTTCAAAAACTTTTTTCTCTGACATTTTTTTCAAAATTCATGATAAAAAGCTAGTTAACAAGGAAAGTTACATGATTTGCAATTTTTCAACAGCGATTGGCGAAACACCCCAATATTCTTACTTTCAGTTCATTGGTTTTCATTTTGTCGAATTTAGTTTTCATTTTGTCGAATTTGAAATCATTGAGGAAATTTTGTCCAAAATTCAAAGCTCACATGATTACTCTTTCCGATTTCCTCTTGGCTTGCTGTGGGGACCGCAAAGTGGATGCCTGATTGTAGACATCGGAGTGCCAATGCTCGTCCAAGATTCAGTGCTGCACAGGTGTCGGTTTTACTGAAAATAAGTATGATGGCGAGTTCATTAGATTGGAATGAAAACTCTCGCAGTGCTGGGGAGACGAGAATGAGGAAGTTCCATCACCATAAAATGCTCAATTTCTCCGTATACAGCGGTTCACACCTCGGCAAAAGTATATGGCCGTTTTCAAAATCGCTCTAATCTCAATTTTGCAGAATGAGTACGGTAGGCCTACCCTAGGGTCGGGACTCTCACAACGACCAGTTAGATCTTTGTGGATTTACATTATTATTATTACTTTCAATCCATTAAAATTAAAGGCGCATTACTTAAATCGTTCTTGTATTTCAAGAAGAAACTGCTACGGTACTAAGTGGAGGTCAGACTTTTTACAGGTAGACGAAGCTATGTGTGATGATCAATTGGGAAAAAAATAAGAAAATCAAAATATACCTGTACAATTGTTTAGCGAATTCTGGCTCCTTGCTCGAAGCACTGATCACGACCCCGTCACGGTAGTGAATAAGGCGAGCTTCCTGATGCGATTTCGACTCGATCAATTCCACCCTGAACTATCTATCTTTCAGTTCTAATATAAGAAAAATTTGGTATTCAGTAAAACACATATCTAGCAAAAAGTCTGACCGATTTCAAACGCGCGCCAGTCGCGTTTGTGTAAAATGAGTTTGGTAGGAGTCGGGACTCTCACAACCAACAGTTAGATCTTTGTGGATTTAAATTATTGTTCTTACTTTCAGTCCATTGAAATTAAAGGCGCATTACTTAATCGTTCTTGTATTTCAAGGCGAAACTGCTACGGTACTAAGTAACCGATTTACGGAGGTCAGACTTTTTTACAGGTAGAGAAAGCTATGTGTAAAACGCATTCCTTTTTTTCGATTTTGAAAAACGTCGTGCGTGTTACCATGAACACTTCTAGAAAAATTTTTACTTTCGTGCAACCCTGTTAAAACGGGATGCTTTTACTCAAAATTTATGATTACTTTATCATTATATCCATTTATTTTCATAGAAAGTTATAAAATTGAACCAACCTGTAGACAACGTTTTTCAAGTCACGATCTGCCTCAAACTGGTATCCAGTATTTGGACGGAAGCGTCCAGAAATTTCATTATTCCTTGGATTTCGGTTGATGAAACGAGAAACGAATTTGGAGCTCATTTTCTGTAATATTTCAGATTTTTCAAGTGAGATTGGAGAGAAAATTTTGTCAAATATGTGTGAGGAGGAAATAATAGGAAACTCCACACCATTTTTGTGTTTGTTGAATGAATTCACCAAAGAAGGAACGTTCCGTACGTTCGGAACAGCCCGTACGAGAAGAATTGAGAGCAACAAGCAGCTACTTCTGAGAAATGGAATGGACCTAGATTTAAAATTTACGTTTTTCTTCTAGAACAGGTAGTTAATTGTACAAAACACGCTCTGGCAAGTCGATTTTCAAAAAAAAATTGGAAAAATAAAAATTTCGCATTTAGTAAGCGCGCGCTATCGCCAACAATTTGCAGTATTTACGCAGCTTTTATTTTTTTTTTTTTGAAATTTCATCTTTTAAAAATTTTAATGATGAAAACGAGCTGCTAATTCCGGATTTTTGAGAATGTAACGAGAAGAAAGCTTCGCGCTTTCGCCTGGTGTTCTTTTTTTAAACACACTTCTTTTTTCCCATTAACCCTTCTTCAATTAAAAAAATTCATTTCCAGTAAAGCATATTCATATGGCAAGAAAAACCTAGGGTACAATATCACACAATTTATGAGTACAATAAAAAGCTTAGCTTCAGATATTAGTTGGTTACTTGATGAGGTTCAGTGATCGTGCGCATTCCACCTCTTTCTTCTCTTTATTCCGATTTCTTTGCTCGTAGGATTTTCTGAAAATTCGATTTAAACATCAAATTCTCTTCAATTGATATTCTCTGACCAGTCATCATATCATCAATCAACAAATCCACTACCCACTTTTCTTAGGCAGATTTTGGGGTGAAACTTTCTGATTCTCATTGGGGTCGAGGGAGAGCCTCTCGAGAGGAAGGGGTTGTGTTTTTCTCATATGAATTTTCAAAGATAGAAAGAAAGTTGGACTATCATGAAAAATCGAGCTTAAACCGTCAAGTCAAACATTTTGACACATAAAAAACTCTTCAGTTTTGGTCTCACTCAGTGCTCGAAAAACGATCGTTTTCAAAGTCAAGGAATTTTACGACCGTTTTCAGTAATTCTCGGTCGTTTTCAGAAATCTTCCGTAAACAACCGAGAATTACTGAAAACGACCGTTTTTTCTCAATGAAATGGACCCTATAGGATACAGAAATACCCGATCGTTTTCAGAAAGCACGACCGTTTTCAAAAACATTCCACAAATTTCAATACCAGGGGTCGTCAGCAGGAATCGAACTCCCGCAATGGTGAGAGTGAGCGCACCCTCGTACCACCTGCGCCACGCAGTGCACATCACGGGATCAGCATATGTACACCTCGACATACTGTGGCTTACCACCACTTACACATATACCTGTAGACTCCACCTCCTAAAGTTGAAGGAGCATGACGGGTCTTGATGGGAACTAGACAACACGGACTTTATGTTCAATTTTTTTTTATTTTCCTATCTCTCTGACTTGTTTTCTTCACTATTTCTCCAATTTTTAACTTTTTCTCTCGAAAATTTGTGAAGTTAATTTTCTGAAAATTTGAAGAACTATTTGATAAAACTAACATCAAATTATATAGTTGGAAAAAACTGTAAAATATTCGAAATTTTCTCTCATGTCCTAAAAGTATCTCCATCCGTATCACTCACTGATATTATTACAGGCGTGCATATCTGAAGGTACAAGGTCCAGCCTGCCGCATGAGTCAGAGAACAAAGTGAGTTGGTTGATGAAGTATTTTTTAAAGATTTCTCCTATAAAATAGATTAGGAATACCCTTATTACTTTGTTCAAAACTATTTTTCAGGAATCGTGATCTTACGTGCAAGGGCATGCCCTTGTCCGCAGAGGTTACCGCAAGCGTCCAGTCACCAAGGGACAGACCTACGGAGAGAGGTGTGTTTGATTCTGGCTGCTGCAGTTGGAGGTGAGTATTGTTGTCGTTCAAAAGACCGAACTTTGCTCCACTCTTATAACTCTCGTTACAGGTCAGTATCGAATCGATCGCGTACGCAACAGTCACGTCGAAGCTCAGTCCTGTTACCAAGAATTGAACGGTAAGTTTTTCTTTTAGTTTTTCTAATTTTCACTACATGATAGTGAAAAAATGTGGTTATTAACCCTTTCTCTCTCTCGTTTAAAGAGTATGAGTAAATTCCAGTTTCTTCGACCGATTATAAAGTTTCCCGACTGATAGTAATGGAGGAAAACAATGAAGTTAATTCGAAAATGCAACAATTCTCTTTCTTCGAAGTAAACACTTTACAACTCCTTTTTATTTCAGGTCTCAACAGCCCGCCGAACACGACCCAACGATGACCCCTACAAGGCGACATCGATCCGATGCAGATGATTGCTGCGGAAGAGATAATTGAAGTGAGCTTTCTTTGTTATTTTTGAGAGTATGTGATTACTGTAACCGACGGTAATCTTCTTAATTTTCTATATTTCAAATCTCAGAAATAATGTAAACTGCGAATGTTCTCGAATTAAAATTATATTTTAAGGCTCGTGCCGGACGTCGTCAAGAAGCTCTTCGAGATCATCTTCAACGATCCGTTCCACAAGGCTATCCGCAGTAACCCAGACACCCAATGGATCACCAAGCCAGTCCAGAACCAAATTTTAATTATTTTTGTATTACAATAAAGAGGATAATTAATTCCTTGTTCATATTTGAAGTAGGGTCGGATCGTCGTTTTGGGGGGTACAAAATTCAAAGCTAAAAAAACGACAGGTTCGAGGAATTTCCGGGCGTTTTCAGAAAATTTCAGTAGTTTTTAGTGATATTCGGTTGGTTTAGCTAAATTTCAGTAGTATTCAGACATTTTCGATCGTTTTCAGAAAATACTATCGTTTTCAGTTATTTTCAGAAATTTTTCCAAAAAAACGATCGTTTTCAGTAATTCTCAGAAAAAAACGGCCCTTTTCCATCGAAAATTACTGAAAACGACCGAAAATTACTGAAAACGGTCGAAAATTTCTGAAAACGATCGTTTTTCAAGCACTGAGCAATTATACGAATGTGGGGTATTTTTGATGGAAATCTCTGGAAAACAAACGAATCAGGGAAACAAAAACAAGCTAAAAGGGGTGATTTTTCGGTATCCACTGATTTCACTTAAAAAAACCTGTTTTCGATAATCCTGTCAATGATGATGTCGGTAGTCATATCGCTTCCAGAGTCTACTTCTCTGTAGATTCCTCGCTTTTTGGCCTCTTCGAAGGCATCTGGTTTACGTGGCTCTTGGTTAACCGGTGCTTTCAAAATTCCGTTCGCAACAACTTGAACTTGGAACTGATCGAGAATCTCGGCCGTCACTTCGTAGGGCGCACCGATGATCACCTCGTTGACCGGCTGTAATATTTATACATATTAACCATTCGGTCACCGCTGCACGAAATTTTGTGGCGATCGTTTTAATGAGTAGTCATGGCTGCGAGGATCTACGTGTGGTAGTGCATTGGTTCTATCCACACTCGCATTAGTTATGGTCGCATTGGCTCTAGAAAAAAAACAATATAGAGTAAATTGAATGAATTGAATGGCACCAAAAAAAAATTAACTCTGAATGTACTCCGGAGTTAACTCTGAATGTACTCCGGTATTAACTCTGAATGTACTCCGGAGTTAACTCTGAATGTACTCCGGAATTAACTCTGAATAAACTTTTTTGCGAACATCTGAAAGTAGGATACCGAAATAGTAGAGACCCGGAGATGATTTTCAAAAGTTACTAGAATCAGTTTTAGTTGCTTTTCCCTTTTTATGACCTCTGTGATCGTACAACTTTATATGAAGTTAATTCCGGAGTACATTCAGAGTTAACTCCGGAGTACAGTCAGAGTTAATTCCGGAATAAATTCAGAGTTAATTTTTTTTTGGTGCCACTCAATTAACTCTATAGCTATATTAATGTTTTTTCTAGAGTGGGATTGGAGAGCGAAAAAGAGGCTCCGGGCGTAGCGAGGAAAAGTGTGCTTTTAGCGGAAAAAAGAGGCCCGAGCGTAGCGAGGCCATGCGTGGTTGTTACCTTATAAGCGAGAACACTGAGCACCCGTTCGTGGAGCGACATTATCGGATGATTGCTTCCTTTGAACTTGTTGACCGCTTGATCTGACATGATGCCGACCACCAGGTACGTGCCAAGCTCTTTCGCCTTTTCCAAGAACGACAAGTGACCGAGATGGAAAAGATCGAACGATCCGCAGACGTAGACAATCTGAAAAAATAATGTTGACATGGGGATGGTACCAAGACACTTTTCCCCAATTAAAAAAACTCATCCCACGGAAGAAACCATGAAATCGCGAGGTTTGACTGGGTTCTAGGGTTTTCGACTACGCTGAAGACGATAGAATTGGTCTCAAAAGTTGGAAAAAACATTTTTGTAAGTTTTTGGGCCACAACTCGAAAACCAGGCGGGCCCCAACTTTCGAGACCAGTTCTATTATAGGAGATATGTCAGACATTCCAATTTCATGGTGTATTGGTAGCATTCCACGTAAAACATACCTTGTCCGTCGGTTTGGCTGGCCTTCCTTCGGCAAACTGTTGAATCGTTGTTGTGGTGGGCATGTATCTTGACACTCTGGTCCATGGTGATACAGCCACATTGTCCTAAATTTCTCTCTCTCTCTCTCTCTCTCTCTCTCTCTCTCTCTTTCTCTCTCTCTCTCTCTCTCTCTCTCTCTCTCTCTCTCTCTCTATCTCTCTCTCTCTCTCTCTCTCTCTCTCTCTCTCTCTCTCTCTCTCTCTGCCAACTCACTGTGCTCAGAGACTCTGCACGTTCTCGATGAGTATCAAATTCTTCGTCTTTCACATGATGATGGTTCTTGGTGAGTAGTAGCATTCGTCCCACCAAATCTGTGGTCGACACACCTCTTGTTCGAATGCATTCGCGGTAGCGTTTGGCGTCTTTGACCTCTTGGTATGTATCTTTCCCATCGGCAGTTAGTGTTATGTCGTCTAAAAGGTTTTTCATTTTGTTATGTTTTTGTTTATGGACCGAAGGTGAGACAGTGTCAATACGGAGAGACGCAGAGATAATTTTTCGGTAGAAGTTACCTCCCGGCGTTCCCCCGGGTTCTTTGCTAATCGGGTATTCAGTAAATCGCATCCCGCTTTTTCAAAGGTCCATAACTTCGCTAGGAAAATCCCAATCACACATATCTAGCAAAAGGTCTGACCGATTTCAAACGCGCGCCAGTCGCATTTTTGTAAAATGAGTACGGTAGGAGTCGGGACTCTCACAACGAACAGTTAGATCTTTGTGGATTTAAATTATTATTCTTACTTTCAGTCCATTGAAATTAAAGGCGCATTACTTAATCGTTCTTGTATTCCAAGGCGAAACTGCTACGGTAATTAAGTAACCGATTTACGGAGGTCAGACTTTTTTACAGGTAAAGGAAGCTATGTGAATTATCTTGTCTTTAGGCTTAGATGGAACCTAAGTTGAGCCAAACCTAACCAAAGCCTAAAGATGTGAGAAATGATAACGCACACTACGCTTTTTTCACAATTTTGTGCAGAACCTTTGAAAAATTACCTCCATGGATGCAAAAATCACAATTGTGCTCGTCTAGGGTGGCGACGGTGGTGGCGTATGGTGCATCGCGCACCACCTCGTCGACCCACTTGATGCCTGCCACCATGCGGTATCGTTCCTCTTCGTTAAATACTGGTGGTCCTTTGTGGATGCGAATCTCTTCATCACTATGCACGCCGACGATCAACTTTTTGCCAAATTGCTTCGCTTGACGTAGCTGATTGGCGTGCCCAAAGTGAACCATGTCGTAGCTGAACACGATGAATTTTCTATCGACTAATATTGATTGAGAGAAATTCGAATTGTTTTAAAAACCGCGTCATGTCCTAAATTCAATCTGCAGCCAACAGTAACTTCCTTTTACAATAATTATAAAAATTTCCGTGCAGCAGCGCGCGGTATGAATGAAAACATGTACGCATCTCCGCGACAAGAGAAATTTTTTAATGGCGTTCAGACCATTATGATACGAATCCTATAAATTGAGAACAGGCCGCGGAAATACAGTGAGACCGAGTTCGAACTAGTTCCAATTTTAAAAAATATGTATAAGATCCATATTTGACCTACTTGACATCATTTCTGTAGTGAATCGGCAGGAAGTATTCTCAATAGACAAGCGAAAACTCACCAGCCATCGGCCCAAACGCGGTTTCCTTTGGGTCCACCGTCCGGCGCAATTTCTGCCATCTGCAATGAAAGAAATGAATTAAACACACGTTTTGAGTTTATTCTGTATGTTTGTACAGCTCATCTTCTGCACAGAGTGAGGGAGAGAGAAAGAAAGAGAAAGAGAGCAAGAGAGAGAGAGAGAGAGAGAGAGAGAGAGAGAGAGAGAGAGAGAGAGAGAGAGAGAGAGAGAGAGAGAGAGAGAGAGAGAGAGAGAGAAGAGAGAGAGAAGGGGGGCAAAGAGAGGGTCAGAGACTCCAAAACTTTTGGCGGACCGGCATTGGACCGTAAATGGGCGATAGATGGACTGTAGTTGGGCGACACATGGACCGGTGGCGGGGAGAGTGCGCTGTGTGTCAAATTTGGACCGGCATTGGATAGTAAATGGGCGACACATGGACTGTAGATGGGCGACAGATGGACTGGCCGATGGATGTACAAAACGGCGAAACATAGAAAAACATAATGGAATCGTAACATGCTCGAATGCTGGTGTAGAGTACACTCGGGCAAAACTTGGTTCGCCGTCCGATAACGGGCACTCGTACGATCTGGTCAGTCATGAATCGATGTTACTTTGCACACCGTGTCTAACACAACAATGAGACTCGAGGTGACGAACTGTTCAAAGTACACAACTGCAACGAGCTCCAAAACTTTTGGCGAACCGGCATTGGGTCGTAAATGGGCGACAGATGGACTGTAGATGGGCGACATATGGACCGGTGGCGGGGAGAGTGCGCTTTGTGTTAAATTTGGACCGGCATTGGATCGTAAATGGGTGACACTATTTTTGAACTGATGAACATTGGGCTATATTTGAGCCTGCGACGCACTGGTCCACTTAGATTCAGTTTTGGCTTGAAAGTGGTACCCACTATCGTATATCAGGGGTCCGGATATAGAAGGAAAATATTTCATGTGTTATACCCCCACAAAAGTTATGTGTGTCCACTTAATGTATCAAACTGATATTAACAGTGAATGAATTGGACAGTAGGAGGGAAAAAATTTCAGCCAAAAATCTCAATCCTTATCTGAATGGCAACAAAAACAGTATAGTTCTACTTCTTGTGGGACACACTGTATTTCAATATTAAAACGTTTTTTTTTTGAAAACTCAAATGTTCAAAAAATAAAGGTAAAACGTCGGAATATATTCAAGAGGTGAAAATCGGAGAAAGTTAAACATTTCTTACATTCTCGGAGACCAATCAAGACCGGAACTTGATGAGCGCGGGCTGGCTGGTTCCACAAAAGTATCATTCTGTTATCAAAACAGTCAATCAGTCCGATAAACCATGCCAATACTTTTATTATACGCAACCATCAAAAACAAAAAGAGAAGGGGATACTGGGAAAAAGAGAAACAGGAGACAGACAACAACGTTGGTGATGAGAAATCGACATCTATGTGATGACTCATCATGTGAAATAATAATAAAAATGGATGTGTGATACGAGTGGAAATGATTTCAACCAAACGGGAAAAACGGGGGAAACAATTCTTCGGTCGATGTTTGTATGGTAAGAAAACCAACTTTCGTTATATAAACACTTTTTAAAGTTTGAATGCAGTATTTCTCAGAAAAGGCAACTCGGATTGGATCCAGCGCTGCGTCTTCAATCGGGATGAAGAATACTTCAACACAGTGTTATCTGGGTATAATTATTCTCCAGGTTTTCCATTTAGGAAAAAAAACTAATTAGACCTGCGAAACGAGAACAATACTATAACAAGACCTAAATCCAAAATAAACTAGGTCTTGTATGAATATTACCAAGTCTTAAAAATATTTCTATCATGATATGGTAATGTAAAAGACTTGAAAATATTCACATAAGAACTTGTAATATTCATACAAGACCTGGTCATCTCGGAAGGTAGATTTTCCCTCAGTAGTCATTTCACTATTTCTCGTTAGATCCAATCAAAGTTGCCTTCTCTGAGATTTTCAAGGAAAGGTTTCAACGTTTCATTCAAAATGAGAAGTCTTATCTAACCATAAAAACATCGGACTTGAAGGGAGCTGTTGAGTATTTTAGAGTACGCGAGTAATAAAGAAAAGATACCAATCACCAGGCTTAAGCTTCACTCTGTTGTGCCCGTTTCGCGTTCTCTGCATCGACCTGTTGATCGAGTCCTTTTGGCGCCACCATGCCTTCCTCTTCCTCGTCAGACTCTTCTTCCTGCTCATCTTCATCTTCGTCTTCTTCAGATGATTCTTCAAGCTCTTCATCTTCGTCGCCCTTCTTCTTCTCGTCAATGTCCGTCACCACACGGGCCTGAAGCCAAACAAATGAGTGAGTACTAGAAAGGCGAGAGTAAGGAAGTTTACTCTTTGTGATATGCCGCAACGTGTCAATCTCTTGTTAGATTCGTGTGAATGACAGATCGTCTCAGTGACCACGGGTTTAGCACAAAATATTTATCGAGTCCAACGTGTCGGCGTCAAGCCACCATCAGGGACAGTAAGTTACCTCAAACCGTTTAATTACTCTAGTTTGAGGTAACTTACTGTCCTGATGATGGCTTGACACCGAAACGTTGGACTCAATAAATATTTTGGTGCTAAACCCGTGGTCACTGAGACGATCTGTCATTCACACGCACACTGCGCTAAGCGCAGTAGAAAAGTGTCGGACCAAGCAGCGAGGGGAGGCGACCAATAAGCAGCGAGTGCAAACCCCGCCCCTTGGTAAATCCCGTTTTGCCGTAGATCAAATTACAGTTACTGTAGTTGAAAATTTTTCTCGAATGCGTTTTTTTCGAAGTTCATGATAAAAAGCTAGTTACAAAGAAAAGTTACATGATTTGCAATTTTTCAATAGCAATCGGTGAAACAAATCCACTTGTTAACTTGAGAAAAATAGGACAAAAGAATGAAAAAAATATTGATGTGCGAACGCGCTCTATAGCGAATTTTTTTTCAATATAATTTTGCTGCAACGCGACTAATCGATGACGACCTTCTTTAGCTCGGTGTGCACACGAATTTAAAAAGCTTGGGTTAAGTTGGAAAAACAACTTTTGTTGACTCTTGGAAATGCAGGAAAACTCAGAAAAAAAGAAGCCCCGCTGAACATTAGATAAAACCATCACTTTTTGAAATGATATTCCATCAACTCCGAAAAATACCCAACCTCTTCCTTGATACTGAATTTTCCCTTGAAGCCTTCAATCTTCTCACGAACAACATCCAAGGCCTTGTTCACAGCTGCAAGACCTTCTTCACGATCGAGTGTCTGTGTTGTGACGACAAAGTGGGGAGCAGCAATCAAATTGATCTGAAACGGAAATACTTTTCAATAACAAAATGCTATTTGGTTACAACATGTTTTCACGGTCTGTTCCGAGCCTTTTGTTTTCTAAATAGACAATAGAGAGAAAATATCCATGGTCAGAGGTGTCCTCGCCATGATCCTTTTCGATTTTGGGATTCACGAAATGGTCTTTTTGAGTAATGGTTTAGCGATTCGATCAAACTAGTAGAAAAGTTTGATTAAAGAAAATTTTTAAAAATCTGGAAAAGTTATATTCGAATATTATTACAACAAGCAGATTCTGGAACATACCTTGATCGGGAACGCTTCGGTTGAGCAGTTCTTTCCAGCGATCAGTGCATCTTTCACTGCATCAATTCCATCGTAGGCGAAGCATGAAACTTCAACGTCGGCTCTTATCTGAAGGTCATTTTACAACAAAAAAAGTTTGAGTGTGAACATACCTTCACGGCTTGTGGAGTCAGCTTTTTCCTAATATCTTCAAGCAACTTTTCCTTGATGACGTCCGAAATATCACACTCGTCGAGGACCGTGGCGTCACTGGAAAATTTGAATTATTTTATGATCATGATAACCGAATTCGTTGCTTCTTTTTTCATGAAAATTTAGTAAAAGGAACCTCTTCCGGTCACACCTTCTTTTCGAAAATAGAGAAAACATGGTTTAGAACAACCCAATCACTTCTTTTATGCTTGGGTTTCAAAAATAACTATGCTTAAATCAGCAAATGTCAAATTTACAACAACTTCGCTGTACTGAAAAAATTTAGAGCCCATTTTCTTGTTGAAAAATAGGTAACAAAAAGGAACTAAAGTGCTAACAATTTTAAATTTTGCAGGCCTCGTATGTGAGAAAAAACGGGACGTTAGAGGATTCGTTTCACCAAACTTTTGTTACAGTCCATTTAAACTTACGTCTCAGGCAACTAAATCCCACCGTTTCCGGTGGCTTTTTGAATTTCCGACCGTTTCCGGTGTTTTCCAACCGTTTCCTGCCGTTTTTTCCGGGAAATTCCGGAAACGGGGCGGAAATCACCGGAAACGATGGTATTTAGTTGCCTGAGGTGACTCAAATTCAAAGTGGTACAGGAATTCAACTCACGTGATTGCTTTCTTGAAGTACTCATATGCGGCTGCCTTCTTCTTCTCCTTCCTGTCAAAGTGCCATGCTGTCTTGGAATAGAGCTCTTCGAGTTCCTCGTCGGTCGTGTAACCGAGTTGTTTTGCAACGTGGCACAGAATGCTGTTGACGGCTTTTGCGTTTGCGTAACGTTCCTCGCACTGACGGAGATCTTTCTGGTAGACTCGTCTCTTGGACAAGTCAATGTATCCCTTTTCCTTGTCGACTCTGATGACCACAACGCACTCGCTGCGACCGACACGGATGAGCTTGTTCACCGATCTGATACGTCTTCTTGAGAGCTCGGAGAGCAGGATCATACCATCTGAAAATACTGGTTAGAGTCTGGAAGAAACTGACTTCAAAATGCGAAAATCACCTTTGTCATTGTATTCTGATAGTCTGACATAAGCTCCCATGTCTGCGATCGATGTGACATTGGCCACAACGGTTTCCTCCACATCTGGGAACATGTTCTCGTAATAACGGCATTTCATCGTCGCCATTTTACCCTGGAATGTTATTTCACTGAGTTCTGAAGTAATTTAGATAGAGATAGATATTGGCAAAGAACCACTGTTACCATGAACTTAATACTTTGAAAACAGTTCATTTGATCTAAAAAAAAACAACATGACTAAACTAGAATATCAAATCTACTGAACGGAAAAGTGAACAATCAACAAAGATGCAGGAGACAATAATTAGTCGATTGAGGGCAAAATGAAAAAGGCCTCCTAAAAGAAGATATTTTACTGTGGAAGGTGGAGAAGGGTTTGTTGGTTTCCTGGAAGGTAGGTGACGTTCTTAGCTTTAGACATTCTCTCGGCGATTTCTTCGGCTGCTTCAATTTTTCTCAATTCAACGAGACCGTCTCCAGCAGATGCGAATGCCTGGAACATACTGTTTGAATACCCAGATATGTTATCACCATCTTTCATTTCATATCTACCTTCAAATTGTAGAAGCGTGGAATTCTCATACAAATTTTGAACGGAAGAACACACTTTCATTGGAATAAACTATATAGGTATTTCGTTAAATAATTTGTTCTAAATAAATTACCTTGCTGAGAAGTTTGGCAGCTTGAGCATCTCCTTCGGCTGTAGTGATAGCAGCGATCTTCATTTGTTCTGCTTTCTCTACCAAATACTTAGCCTTTTCAGCTTCTTGCTGAGCGACTTGCTTGGCTTCGACAGCTTCAGTGAATTCCCTTCCGAAGTTCAAGTGCGTCTGAATCACTGGTCAATTTTTTTTTACTAGTGGCACTTACAATTGAAATATCATCAAGAAGAAGACCGAACTGAGCGGCTCTCTGAGCAAGAGCAACTGAAACCCGTTGCGAAACAACCTCACGGTGTGTGATCATCTCATGAGCGTCGAATTGGGCCTTAAATTTTTTTTGAAGGTTGCGAAACCTAAGTTCAGCACGTACTACAACAGCTTTCAGAACTTCATTTGTGATGGATGGAAGGACACGCTCGGCATAATCCAGACCAATGTTCAAATAGATGTTTGGCAGTTTGACTGGGTCAGGTCTGTGTAGGATACGGAGGGTGATGTTGACATTTTGCAAATCTACAAAAGTTGACAGTTAATTTAAAAAATACATATCACGAAAAGTAACTCACCTTTGCTACCGGTGATCGTCGAGATAGCTCTTGGTGTCGAACGAATATCGAAGATGATCGGTTTTTGAACCCATGGAATAAGGAAATGCGTTCCTTCACCAGCAACTTCATCCTTCACTCCAGAAAATCTATCGAAGATAACGGCACGCTGGCCTCCATCGACTAGAAAATATTACTGTTAGTGATCCAACATTTTTTTACCGTTGAAAAGAGCGGACTGTGCAACTCCTCCAGCAACCGCAAGACCAAGACCGAGAGATCCGATACTGCTAAGAAGTTTCTGTGCGGAAGCTGCCATTTCTGAAAACTGATGATGCAATGAACTGAATTACTCACTACTACAAGTCGGAGAAACAGTGAGGAACTAAACGTACGTCAAAATACGGGAAACGACATGAAATCGAACAGCATAATGAGAAGATTATTAAGAATATTACGAAATGACACGGAATCTAATCTCATATTTACACGTAAGACTTCCAATTCAATTGTATAAGTAAAAACAATCAAAATTTTAAGTTTGAGTCGCTGATTCAAAACATACACACTTTCCTATCACAATCTCACTATTACATCAGATTTTAGCAGAACAGAAACAGAAAACAAAAAAAAGAAATTAAAGGCGCAATCAGTCGCGCAGCTGTGGGTCTCAGTTGGCCCTCAGAGTACCGTAGGCCAGAAAGATTCCTTCATTTTTATTTTCTTTCCTCAATTCTTTTTTTCCTATTTTTATAATTCCCTGCTCAAAATGTATTTCTTGTTTCATTCAAGATTGGTATAGATGAGTATGCATTATATTTCTCGAAACTCGTTCCGCCTGTAATTTTCTGATAACTCGTTCTTTCAGGGTAATATGGCACACGCCAAGAGAAAGACCAGAAAGCTTAGGGGACACGTTTCCCACGGTCATGGACGTATCGGAAAGCACCGTAAGCATCCCGGAGGTCGCGGTAACGCTGGAGGTCAGCACCACCACAGAATCAACAGAGACAAGTACCACCCTGGATACTTCGGAAAGGTTTGTTAGATTTCAGCCATTAGTAGTAATCTCCTATCTTGGCGCAATGAGTGAATAATCTTTTTGTGTATGTTATAGGAGAAAAAGTAAGCAAGTATTTTTCGGGTCTCCTTCGGTGCTCATTGACATTAAATGACTATCATCCTCTGGACTCGAGACAAACTTTTTTCAGAAAATTACAAATCACTTTAGGTTGGTATGAGAGTCTTCCACCTCAACAAGAACAACCACTACTGCCCAACCGTCAACGTTGACAGACTTTGGGCTCTTGTTCCAGAAGAGGTCAGAGAGAAGTCCACCGCCACCAAGGCTCCAGTCATCGATTGCGTCAAGCTCGGATACTTCAAGGTATACTCTACTACTTACATAATAACTCTCTCGTCTTGGCGCTTCTATTGCTTCAAATATTTGCGTATGCTACGAGAGAAAAATTAATGCTTCATGCCTTGTCGGGTCTCCTTCGGTGCTTTTCGGTGAAAGACTAGTATCATCCTCTGGATTCGAGACAATTATATTACTGAATAAAAAAATAAAAAAAGTAATAGATTTATCTTTTCAGGTTCTTGGTAAGGGACTCCTCCCAACTCAGCCACTCATCGTAAAGGCTAAGTACTTCTCCCACGAAGCCGAACAAAAGATCAAGGCCGCCGGAGGAGCAGCCATTTTGGTGGCGTAAGCCATGTTGTTGATTTTTACAATAAAAGTCATGTATAGTTAACTAATTCTCTCTATTACTGGTTTGTTCCCAGTTCAATTCCTATATTCACTGATTTTTTCTTATCATTTCAACATTGTGTTTCAGCGTCTTTTAACGTTTGTTCTCTTTCGAGCTAAGGCAAACAGCAACTTACGCTAAAAGAATGGCTTCAAACCAGGAACTGGCTGTCGTTTACGCTGCACTCATCCTCCAAGACGATGAAGTTGCCATCACCGGAGACAAGATCTCAACCATCTTGAAGGCCGCCAACGTTGAGTTCGAGCCATTCTGGCCAGGACTTTTCGCCAAGGCTCTCGAGGGAGTTGATGTCAAGGTTTAATTTTTTTAAAGGAACATTAATAACTAGATCATTCAGAACCTCATCTCTTCCGTCTCATCTGGAGCCGGATCTGGACCAGCCCCAGCTGCTGCCGCCGCTGCCCCAGCCGCCGGAGGAGCCGCTCCAGCTGCCGAGACCAAGAAGAAGGAGGAAGTCAAGGAAGAATCCGACGACGACATGGGCTTCGGTCTCTTCGACTAAGTTTCTTGTCGACTGTTTTGTTTTCAATAAAATTGTTATTCTTAAGATTTATTTCCATTAATATGCGGGTGCAATTCGTGTAGATAACGCATTCTGAATCCTTGAGAAACGTGAATTGTGCCTTGATTGCTTCTGGTTGGGGTCCAGTTGCGAAAGTTTTGGGTGGGGAGGTGAGAAAACCGCTGTTGGTTGTTCAGTTATGACTTTGCCCTCCTCGATTATAGGATCTTCCGGAGACACTGGCTTGGTACTCGATTGTGAAATTCTGAATGGTTTTCATGTTACTGATTTTCAGACAATTCATACTGTGCGTCTAATGGTGGCGACTCCGTCATCTCCGGTTCAAGCTCGGAACTGTGAAATGACGATGATGGACTGGTTTCTTCATCGGTCGTGACCGGGAGCGGTATTGGCCTCCTGAAACTTCTAACGTTTGATCGGACCTATCTCTCTCTCTCTCTCTCTCTCTCTCTCTTCTCTCTCTCTCTTCTCTCTCTCTCTCTTCTCTCCCTCTCTCTCTCTCTCTCTCTCTCTCTCTCTCTCTCTCTCTCTCTCTCTCTCTCTCTCTCTCTCTCTCTTCACTCTCTCTCTCTTCACTCTCTCTCTTCACACTCTCTCTTCACTAACTCTCTCTCTCTCCCCTCTCTCTCTCTCTCTCTACCTTCAAAAGTTCCAACAAAGACATGTTGGATCTCATGTCATATAAGCACCGTCAAGGCTTTCAATGTTACAGTGTGAAACTGCGAGAAAAAAACCCAAATTTGATCAGAACCAACCCTTCCAATGCTGCAATATCCGCAGCTCGCTTCTCGTGTTCAGCTAACATGAGTTGCAGTCTCCGATTCTCTTTATCAGTTTGTTGGCGTAGTTTCAGCGCCATTTCTGCTGCTTTCACCCCTTCTGAGAGGTATACGTAGTGTTGGATTATCTGAACTTTGTTGTTTTCCGCCGTAACGTTGTTGTTCGGCATACTTAACGGCACACATATCTAGCAAAAAGTCTAACCGATTTCGAACTCGCGGCAGTCGCATTTTTGTAAACTGAGTACGGTAGGGTCGGGACTCTCACAACGAACAGTTAGATCTTTGTGGATTTAAATTATTATTCCTACTTCCAGTCCATTGAAATTAAAGGCGCATTACTTAATCGTTCATGTTTTTCGAAGCGAAACTGCTACGGTAACTAGGAAACCGATTTACGGAGGTCAGACTTTTTTACAGGTAGAGGAAGATATGTGCGATTTCAAACTCGCGGCAGTCGCATTTTTGTAAACTGAGTACGGTAGGGTCGGGATTCTCACAACGAACAGTTAAATCTTTGTGGATTTAAATTATTATTTCTACTTTCAGTCCATTGAAATTAAAGGCGCATTACTTAATCGTTCATGTTTTTCGAAGCGAAACTGCTACGGTAACTAAGAAACCGATTTACGGAGGTCAGACTTTTTTACAGGTAGAGGAAGATATGTGCGGCACGATGACGACGACGTTCCGTCGACAAAATGACTCTTGTCATTGATTGCTCGTCGTTTGTTGGCTATATTGAAGGGCAAACATTATGGAACTGTGTGCTTTGAGTGTGGCGGGCACAATCTAGACACGTGCCTGGCACAATCAAGCCACAGCTAGTGCGTGGTGAGATTGATCTTCATATGTACAGAGGCCACGTCACACCTTGGTTAGAGGTTTTCAGGACTCTCCAAAAGTATCACACTGTCTCACCGTGTCTGCGTCTCTCCTCTCCACGTACTCTTTGGCATCAGGAACTATAGTAACTCACAAGTTTTACTCTTAATTTTTGTGTGGAATTTTTGATCTTTCTCATTTCGACATTTGAAAAGTATTCTGAATACTCTAAGAGACATGTGAATGTGAATATGAAAAGTAATGTAGGAAGTGACGGAGACTCTGCACCCTCTCCATCAAACGCACTGTCTCGCCGCCTGCGTCTAACTCTCTATCCTTTCCCGTCTCTTACGTTATAGGAAGCTGTTTCTTCAGTATCTATAGTATACTCACCAAGTCTATGAAAGAGCAGAAGGCGACCTGTAGAGCCGTCTTGTCTTTTTCCATTCGTTTGCGGACTGTCAGAACGGCTTTGGTTATTTCATCTACGTGTCCTGCATAGGGGGACACGTGGCTGATGCTGACCATCTGTTGTTGACGATCAGCTATTTCTTGTAGATTCGCCTGTAATATTTCTCTCTCTCTCTCTCTCTCTCTCTCTCTCTCTCTCTATCTATCTCTCTCTCCTCTCTCTCTCTCCTCTCTCTCCCTCTCTCTCTCTCTCTTTCTCTCTCTCTCTCTCTCTCTCTCTCTCTCTCTCTCTCTCTCTCTCTCTCTCTCTCTCTCTCTCTCTCTCTCTCTCTCTCTTAACTAACTGCATTCGTGAACTCGACATCGTCAATCTCTCCGTTGTTCTTATCGTTCAGTACAATAAAAATCGGCTTTTTACTGCTGTCCGGGTGATTCATCATAACTTGCAGCGCATCGATTGATTGATGTGCAGATTCTGTGGATGTAGAGTCGACCACGAAGACTATTCCGTGAACCTAAAATCATAAGAATGGACCGGAATTGGACTGTGATTGGGCGACAGATTCCCGGTCTAAGTGTCACCCATTTTTGGACCTTGGCCGCACGGTTTATCAAGTAGGCGGAGTCTAAAAAGACACGCCCACTTTTCGAACGGCGAAAAGTGATGTGCTGGTGGACCCCGTATTTTGAAGGGTAGACACACTGCGGTGAACGCAGTTGAAAAGTATAAGCAAGGGGGCGGAGCAATCGACATTGTAGATCGAATTCCAGTTACTGTAGATCAAAAAATTTCGTTCTTTCTTCATTTTCCATCCCAGAGCCTCAAATCGTAACGGAAAAATGCTCGAAGTGAGTAAAACTAGCCTTTGGTACAGTCCTCAACGTTGATAGAGATGAGAAAACGAGGGAGAAGATTAAAATGAAATAGTACGGTAAGTGCGCTCTGCGGAGAGTTCCGCAAAGCGGTTGCAATGCGGTCCATCCATCCATTACTGATCGGGAGTAAAAATGAGGAAATGGGTACCTCAGCATAGTAGTTCGACCAAATGTCCCTTATCGTCTCAGCTCCTCCAACATCGTAGACAACAAGGTGAAACTGATCATCGAACTCCATCTCGATAACCGAGAATCCATTGGTACTGAGCGTGGCTCTCGGGTTCTCTGTAATGTGAATACATTCTGTCTCAAAAAAAACAAGAACACACATATATCGCTAGAAGCATGGCCGTTTTCAAACGCGCTCTAATCTCAATTTTGCAAAATGAGTACGGTAGGATCGGGACTCTCACAACGAACAGTTAGATCTTTGTGGATTTAAATTATTATTCCTACTTTCAGTCCATTGAAATTGAAGGCGCATTACTTAATCGTTCATGTATTTCAAAGCGAAACTGCTACGGTAACTAAGTAACCGATTTACGGAGGTCAGACTTTTTTACAGGTAGAGGAAGATATGTGTATTGTCATTCACACATATCTAGCAAAAAGTCTGACCGATTTCAAATTCGCGGCAGTCGCATTTTTGTAAAATGAGTACGGTAGGGTCGGGACTCTCACAACGAACAGTTAGATCTTTGTGGATTTAAATTATTATTCTTACTTTCAGTCCATTGAAATTGAAGGCGCATTACTTAATCGTTCATGTATTTCAAAGCGAAACTGCTACGGTAACTAAGTAACCGATTTACGGAGGTCAGACTTTTTTACAGGTAGAGGAAGATATGTGCATTCACTTTATCGTGTTATTTCTAACTTTATTCCTTTCCCAATTCATTATTTGCGTTGTTATTAACTTATTATATTACAGGCCCACGCCTGTGGGTTCTTTCTCTACGGTAATAAAGAAATATAGTCCAGTCGACCGTGGTATTTATTGGTATTGCCCAAAGCAACTATCTGGAAGACAAAACGTCTTCACAAGTACGGTAGGTCTAGCTTGGGGTCGGGACTCTCACAACGAACAGTTAGATCTTTGTGGATTTAAATTATTATTCTTACTTTCAGTCCATTGAAATTAAAGGCGCACTACTTAAATCGTTCTTGTATTTCGAGGCGAAACTGCTACGGTACTAAGTACCCGATTTACGGAGGCCAGACTTTTGTACAGGTAGAGGAAGATATGTGCATTCACTTTATCGTGTTATTTCTAACTTTATTCCTTTCCCAATTCATTATTTGCGTTGTTATTAACTTATTATATTACAGGCCCACGCCTGTGGGTTATTTCTCTACGGTAATAAAGAAATATAGTCCAGTCGACCGTGGTATTTATTGGTATTGCCCAAAGCAACTATCTGGAAGACAAAACGTCTTCACAAGTACGGTAGGTCTAGCTTGGGGTCGGGACTCTCACAACGAACAGTTAGATCTTTGTGGATTTGAACTATTATTCTTACTTTCAGTCCATTGAAATTGAAGGCGCATTACTTGAATCGTTCTTGTATTTCGAGGCGAAACTGCTACGGTCCTAAGTACCCGATTTACGGAGGCCAGACTTTTGTACAGGTAGGAGAAGCTATGTGGAACACTAAAAAATCGCTCACAAATAAGAAAGCTAAACTACAACTTTGACATTGAATACTGCGGATCAGGGATAAGTGATTGTAGCCGCTTTGCAACCGCTTCGTAAGACCCTCCGCGGAGCGCACTCCCCCTGTCATTTTATTTTCGAACATTTTTGCTAATGTCTCAACCTTCTTTCCTCATTTTCTCATCTCTAGAAACGGTGCGAATTATTCCCAAGGCTCGAAAGAAGAATTTGATCTACCGAAAAGCGGAAGCTTCAGTAACAAAAAGTGATCTACCGCCGGGAAATTAAACTGGAATGAGTTTATAAATTGTTCTACTCTTTCTATGGATACTTTCCCAAATAATTTTCGCTTTGTTGCTTTCTAAATTCTTTCTGATTTACTCCAAAAAATCTTTTTATGTCATTTCAGAAATCTTTTTCAGATACTAGAACAGTGTCATCTGAAGAATCGATGCTTCAGAAACGTCTGACCTCAGCAGTGTCAGCCATCTAACATGCTGAGAAGTTTGAGAAAATGTTCTTGATTTTTTGTGACAGTAATTTCACCTCCTTTGACGAGCTTCAGGACGAAAGTTTTGCCAGCACCATCAATTCCGAAACATGCAAGCTTGATGTCTCTGAAAATTCCCTCTCTCTCTATATATATCTCTCTCTCTCTCTCTCTCTCTCTCTCTCTCTCTCTCTCTCTCTCTCTCTTTACTATTTCCAACGACTCACCTTCTGTACGGTGGAGGTTTGTTACAGCATAATATGTAGCTACATAGGTTGGCCATGGTCCATAGCTATGACGTCTGAAGTAGGTCAAAAATTACGAAATATAAGGAAATTTGAATCAGCTCCCATAAGCACATCACCATGACAACACCTCCCCTCACTCTCTTTCTCTCGCCCTCTCCCATGAGTT
>OZ022254.1:1817626-1828045 GCA_963978915.1 Caenorhabditis parvicauda
AAACAGCGTCGAATGGCGAAAACAGAGTCCTCGAAAGTTGATCGTAGGTGTGTACGTAAGTGTTACAACTATGACCTCGGGTTTTCTCGAGAGACCCTTGCCAAGTTTGTAGTAATACACTATGTAAGTACCATGTCATTCAAACGTTCCGTTCGACTTTTGTTTGGTCTATGCTTACTTGTTACATTGAAAAGTCGTCAAAGTCATTAAAAGATCAGCGTGGAATAGTTTCTACGCAAGTTCTTCCCCTGTCCGTTACCATCGTAGTCACTGAAGCATTTTTTTTTACTTTAAAAAGTCTATTTCAAGAAATTAAGTCAAAAAAGCGTTTTGGTCTCTCTGTCTGTCTCTCTCTCTCTCTCTCTCTCTCTCTCTCTCTCTCTCTCTCTCTCTCTCATTTTTTCACTTTAAAAAGTCTATTTCAAAAAATTAAGTCAAAAAAGCGTTTTGGTCTCTCTTTCTCTCTTTCTCTCTCTCTCTCCATCTCTCTCTCTATTTCTCTCTCTGTCTCTCAATGTCTCTCTCTCTGTCCCTCTCTCTCTCTCTCTCTCTCTCTCTCTCTCTCTCTCTCTCTCTCTCTCTCATTTTTTTACTTTAAAAAGTCTATTTCAAAAAATTGAGTCAAAAAAGCGTTTTGGTCTCTCTGTCTCTCTGTCTTTCTCTCTGTCCCTCTCTGTCTCTCTATTTCTCTCTCTCTCTCCTCTCTCTCTCTCTCTCTCTCTCTCTCTCTCTCTCTCTCTCTCTCCCCTCTCTCTCTCTCTCTCTCTCTCATTTTTTTTACTTTAAAAAGTCTATTTCAAAAAATTGAGTCAAAAAAGCGTTTTGGTCTCTCTGTCTCTCTGTCTTTCTCTCTGTCCCTCTCTGTCTCTCTATTTCTCTCTCTCTCTCCTCTCTCTCTCTCTCTCTCTCTCTCTCTCCCCTCTCTCTCTCTCTCGCTCTCTCTCGCCTCCAGTTTTCGACGGTAAATCATTCAGATGAGCAGAACCCCTTTCCTGATATTTTTCATACTAGCCCACTCTGTGAGTTTTGACCTTCTTGCAGCTCAACCTTCCGATACGGTATGTTTGCAGTTTGATTTCAGGCTGTAGCTCCGAGTGACATTCTGGAAGAGCTCGAAGAACTAAGACGTCTGGTGGAAATGAAAGTTGTAAGTTTTGAATTTTCAGTTGAGAAAAACAAACTTTTGTTTCAGAGCGAACCAGTTCATCGTGAAGCTAGGTAAGTTAGTCTTCAAGAACCTTCCTGAATGTTGTTTAGAGACAGTCGGAAATTCATCTCTCATAAAAAAGCAGACACAGATCGTAGGTAAGTTTTCACGATGCAAAAGATAAAACTTTTTCCGAGAAATTTTGAAAAACTTCTTTTTTGAATGATGTTTTTTTCACTTGAAAATATCGAAAATTATGGAAAGAGATTGGCTACGTTTTACTGAAACATTCTCCGTCATTGTTTTTGACTGCAAGAATTTCATTACCTTTTTTGGCCACATTTTTGACAGATATCAACTTTTGGTACTTTTGAGAAGTGTATCTTGTTCAACAGTACATACTGATTCACACGCACAACGAACTTTCAATGTTTTGTATTCAATCAAAGCGTTTTTTCTCTCTCTAACTAACCGAATGAAAAATAGGGCTTCGCGGATGTATGAAAAATGAAAAATATTGATGTGCGAACGCGCCCTAAAGCTAAATTTCGTTCAATATAATTTCCGTGCAACGCGTCTAATCGATAACGGTCACCTTTAGCTCGGTGTGTATCTACTACAAATTTTTACCCCAACTAACCCAGATGGAAACACTCTAACCATGTAGAACAACGAATTCGTGGATCATCGGCATCGAGACGTTCCCGAAGAGTACTCAAAGGGATCAGCCTTCGACAAGTCAGACCGCCCGTCGATGTGGAAAAAGTTCCGAGAAGGAAACAAGCCAAAAAGTCGACTGAAGAATCGTTCATCAACTTTCTAACAATGTACTAACTCTCTTTCTCTCTCTCTATCTCTCTCTCTCTCTCTCTCTCTCTCTCTCTCTCTCGGAGTAAAACAGACGGTCCCTTATCATACTAACATTATCTTTCTCATTTTTTGATGTCTCATCGGCGCTCATGGCCCGACATCGACGCTGAACATTCATGTTCAGATCAAAATTCGGAGCATCCAGACCACATAAGAAAAAAGAATCTCTGGAAGATATTGAGTCGGCGATTCTAGCTGCAGTTGCAGGTAGTCGCCGACCTTTAGCGGGTTCCATTCAATGTTGTTACAGCCCAACCATTTACTCCTACCACGACCACCGTCACCACAACTGAACCCAAGGTTGATGACATCGAGGATGCCGTTTTGAAGGCGATTCTGGGCGGTGAAGACGTCGATCTTGTCGAATCTGATCATGTCACTTCGGTTCCAGAAGGTTCCACAGAGACTATTGGTGAATGAATGCTCACTCTATCTCTCTCCCTCTCTCTCTCTGTCTCTCTCTCTCTCTCTCTCTCTCTCTCTCTCTTTCTCTCTGTTTCTCTCTCCCTCTCTCTCTAATACACCTTTAAGAAACTACCCAAACGACCACGCCATCAACTACAAGAGCTTCATCTCTTGAAACACTTACAACTACAGTCTTCCATCTAAGCTCTACCAGAAAGACGAGAAGGCCGAAGACGTCGTCAACACCAGTTTCCTTTCTGGAGGACACGTCTGCCACGTTACCGTCTGACGTCACGTTTACCACGTTTCCTACCACGTCACAAACCACGCTGGCAGTCACCCCACCGTCATTATTCAATCTAACACTGACACAATTTGACGATTTCCTAAACGGTAGAATCCTCCCTGACGCCGATTCAAAGAATCCTTCAGGAACATCGAATTCCACGTCATCAGAATCCACAGTTCTAGTGGAATCAAGCAACGACGACGAGAATGAAGAGATCGATTTGACAGTGCTTCACAACAACATCGAGAACGATGTCATCAGTGGTAATTTTGTCTTTGGAGGAAAACTTCTTCAGTAGAAAAGTGTCAGATAAGCAGCGAGGGGAGGCGACCAATGAGCAGCGAGCACAAACCCCGCCCCTCCGTAAATCCTACATCACCGTAGATCAAATTACAGAAAAACTTTTTCTCTGACCTTTTTTTAATTCATGATAAAAAGCTAGTTACGAAGGAAAGTTACACTATTTGCAATTTTTCAACAGCAATTGGCGAAAGAAATTTGCTTGTTAAGATGAGAAAAATAGGACAAAAGAATGAAAAAAATATTGATGTGCGAACGCGCCCGTCTTCATGATCATCTGATGATCATGAAGATGTAGACCCGAACAGCTTGTTCTTCGCTCGCCATCTTCCGAAGAGAGATGCGAAGCTAACTCGATCAACTGTGCGCGCTGTATCATTCCATCCTTGCGTTGACCTGCCGCGGGTTCCGCCGATCAGCGCATCGCCGTTTAGAGCGATCCCATCCTATGCCCAGCCAGTGCACGCCATATGCCCAGCCGATGCACATCGCAATGCCCAGCTCATCGACGTTTATAGCAACCCCAGCCTAATGCCCATTTTTGTCGGCATACCCCATTCTATGCCCAGCCAGTGCACACCATATGCCCAGCCGATGCACGCCAAATGCCCAGCCAGTGCACGCCATATACCCAGCCAGTACACGCCATATGCCCAACCAGTGCACGCCATATGCCTAGCCGATGCACATCGCAATGCTCAACAAATCGACGTTTATAGCAACCCCAGCCTAATGCCCATCACTGCCCAGATACCCCATCCTATGCCCACCCAGTGCACGCCATATGCACAACCAGTGCACGCCATATGCCCAACCAGTGCACGCCATATGCCTAGCCGATGCACATCGCAATGCTCAACAAAATCGACGTTTATAGCAACCCCAGCCTAATCACTGCCCAGATACCCCATCCTATGCCCACCCAGTGCACGCCAAATGCCCAGCCAGTGCACGCCATATGCCCAACCAGTGCACGCCATATGCCTAGCCGATGTACATCGCAATGCTCAGCAAATCGACGTTTATAGCAACCCCAGCCTAATGCCCATCACTGCCCAGATACCCCATCCTATGCCCACCCAGTGCACGCCATATGCCCAGCCAGTGCACGCCATATGCCCAACCAGTGCACGCCATATGCCTAGCCGATGCACATCGCAATGCTCAGCAAATCGACGTTTATAGCAACCCCAGCCTAATGCCCATCACTGCCCAGATACCCCATCCTATGCCCACCCAGTGCTTGCCATATGCCCAGCCAGTGCACGCCATATGCCCAACCAGTGCACGCCATATGCCTAGCCGATGCACATCGCAATGCTCAGCAAATCGACGTTTATAGCAACCCCAGCCTAATGCCCATCACTGCCCAGATACCCCATCCTATGCCCACCCAGTGCACGCCATATGCCCATTCCAATGCCCAGCTTATCAACGTTTAGAGCAACCCCAGCCTAATGCCCACACCTATTTTTTTACACCGGCCTTATGCCCAGCTGCATGCACAGCTAATGTCCGTTTCAATTTTTTTAGAGTAAACTGTTAGTTCCACTTGAGACTATCTAACGAGGGGCGGGGCACCAGGACCGATGCTTATTGGATTGATTCGTAGGTCAAAAATACATAAATTTCCAGCCTTGGAGAAGCCACGTGGCCCCCCTGGATCGCAACCACCAAACGACGAGATCGTACGAGCACTCAACAACGCCATCGACTTCCGGACACTTGCAGCATCATTGAAGTTGGTACACTAACATTCTGCATGCACTCAACGCAAGAATGCAGACACGACGTGACGGGTTTCAATTAATACGTTGTATGTTACTATTCGAACGAACATTCATTCCATATAAAATGAAAAAACAACAAAACAAGCATTCTATCAGATACATTATGATCTATCAAAGTCTAAACTTTACACCTTTCTGTAAAGATCGAAAATGGTTCTTGAAAGGTGAAAATATACCGTTACGGGAGAGGCAACAACTAATTCTGGGCCAACGTCGGCTTGGGGTGGTAGAACAGGGCCGAGTGCATGACTGTTTCAGACAGATTGGAAATCAGAGAAGGTTGGTATGTTCCGACTGCCTTGATGTTTTTACCTTCAACTACTGCCACTGCTTCCATCTTGGATTCGACCTGAAACATTGTTATTTCACTTCGATAACTGAGCAACGGGACCACCCTCTTTGCCCCGCCCACTTTTCTTGATGCATTTTCATTTCTAATTTTACTTTGATAACTGAGCAACGGGACCGCCCACTTTTCGTGATGCATTTTCATTTCTAATGTGCACATCTACCACGGTAAAGAGAGAGAAAGAGGAATAAAGGTCCTCACGTCAGAATTTTTATTTTCACGTGAACAATCTTTTTGCGCCTACAGTAGCTTTAATGATATAATTGCGGTTTGAAACCAATGGGACCGCCTCCTTTGCTCCGCCCACTTTTCGTAATGCAATTTGTTAGAGGGAAGCTTTTTGATTTCATGAGTTTAGAGAAGGTGAAGGTGAAATTGCAAAAATGTCCGCTTGGAGACAGGATTCGAACCCGCGCAAGTTGATTGCGGTCATCATCGCGAATTCAAGTACAGCTCGGGGACCACCCAAAAATGTGGGCGGGGCTTTTAACAAAATCATTTCGAAAATCACCTCTGCCAGTTCATTGAGTAGTGCCTTCCTCCGCTCGGCGACTTCCTTCTTGTTGTCTTCTTTGTTCTTGTCGTAAAGTGCATGCAACTCTTCCAGACGTTTCTCTTTCTCTTCTTCTACACGAGCTCTCA
Organism: Caenorhabditis parvicauda; assembly: GCA_963978915.1. NCBI lineage: Eukaryota > Metazoa > Nematoda > Chromadorea > Rhabditida > Rhabditidae > Caenorhabditis > Caenorhabditis parvicauda. Next base: position 1,823,419 of record OZ022254.1, read on the forward strand.
ACTGAGCTTCAGCCCAAGCCTGGAATAAAGAGGTGTTTGAACAGTGAATAACAGTGAATAGAAAAACTTTAAAAATCTCCCAAATTGACGAAGCACACTAAATTTTGTTCATACTTTTACAACTATAGTCAGATTTTTGACATTTTTCACAATTCTTCATAACGCTGACACCAGAGTTGCACGGGATTCCGACTTCCGCCCTTTTTTCACTTCCGATTTCCGAGAAAAAATTTCACTTCCGTCTTCCGACTTCCATTTTGAAAAATTTTACTTCCGTGCAACTCTGGCTGACACTAAAATTGGAAAAAGTAACCCTCTTCAAGTTTTTATTTGTAACAACTATGTTCCTAGCTCAATTTTGGTCAGATTTACGATCGAGAAAAGTCTCTAAACGTTAGAACTTTCCTATATTGTAACTTTGAACAAAATAACCTTTCTGGTCTTGGCGTGTGTCGGTTGTTTCGGTACATGATACGAAATTTTCAGTTGCTGAACGACATTCTCAAATGAAGCCGTGTCTTGTTCCCTCAGTTTCCTTAGAAGTTTCCTTCTCTCGTTGATCACCAGCCAAATCTTGTGAGTGAGCCATGTTGGCTTCTGGAATAAAATCGATATTAGAAGTCACGTGGATCATTTTTCGTGTATACGGTAGTGGTACTGTATCTCTATTAGGATTTTGATGGTGAAACGAATCCTTAACCTAACTTGAGTCAAAAAGAGGTGTTGATCACTTCAAATTGTAGAATACTTCACGCTAGGAATTGAAAATAGACAAAGTCCAGATAAATCCTGGCCAGTTTCGGTAAATTTAGCCCAGAATAGGTAAAAGTATAGCCAGATCTGGTAAATCCAGCGCCAGATAAGGTGAACTTCTGATAAATCCAGGTTTTTCAGCTCAAATGAGTCTAATTTTTGTCGATGTGACCGGAATTAAACATGATTTCATCAATTTTCGATTCCCTCAACCCGTTCCACAAAAAACAGGATGATTGGAATTTTATACTAACTTTGTTCAACGAGTCGTCCTATAGATGTTTTATAGAGAAAATTTCTCAATAAAAAATTGAACATTGACCAAAATTTGTTGAAGAAACTAATGAGATAAAAAATCACCTTCGGTGTTTCCTGACCGATATCGTTCACGAGAAGACTCCAGTGACGGATGAGGGCAGTGAGAAATCCGACTGAAAAGTTGATAAGAAACAAGATTCTGAAATCATGAGCTGCACTGAAATACACTGAGAGTTCTAGTTCCAAACATTTTCCTTTAGATTTCTTTTCGTATCCTATGATTGAAAACTTTGATCACGAGAAATGAAAAACCTACTTCTTTGTTCAATACTACTCCCGTCAAGAGAATTTCGTTTGACTGCGTCGACCAAAGCACGTTTCCATTCATGTGATAGGTCTCTTCTTGTTGCCATCTCGACGCTGAAATATCATTTCTTACTAAACTAACTGGCACCTCATAATTAGCTCATGGCAAACTTTGAACTTTCAAAAGTAAACCTGAAAATCTTCTTCACACTTTCTGGAGCGTTCTCCAGAATATCCAAGTTCTCGTATCTCGCCATGGGCTTCGACTTATTGATTTCAGGAAGACCGAACGTCACTTTCTCAGAGATCTGAAATCATTCCTCACCGTTGATTGTTAATTATAATCATTAGATTGAGAAGACATTGAACAATTCTTACCAAATTATCGGCAGCTTTCAGTCCAAGATCTCTCTCACTTCCAATTTTCTCGTAGTACAGTTTGGACAAAGCATCTATGTAGTTTTCGTCGAGTGGTAGGAGGCGAGCCTTCTTTTCGAAGTAATCTGGATCTTGCTTAGCCGGATCATCTACCTGAAAAAAACATGAATTTATACAGTTTAAAATTAAATTCACCTTTTTATGAATATTGTAAAATGCTGTTCGGCCTCGCTGAAGGTTTGCTGTCGTGTGAACAAATCTTCTCAGACTCATCTATGATTTAGTATTTATTTTCGGAGAATGAAAAACCAGAAGAAATAGAGGGAGGATACATAGTGTTCACGTGCGTCTCACAAATAAAGTAATGGAAGAAACAAAAATAAAAATATTTTTATTGACGCAAACTCCGTGACCTCATTCACGCCAACAAACCTCTTTGACTCACTTCCCTCGGCAAAATTTTCTTTTTCCCTCGACGCAGAGACAGAAAGGATCAGCTGGCTGTCAGGGAGGAGAAAGAGGCGTGCCTGGACTCACTTTCACATCTTTCGCGCACTCGCACTGGTAGGTCGCTTTGTTTGTCGGAACATCGACCAAAAACAACAATTTCCCTCTAGAATACTACAAAAAATCGAAATTTTACCATATTTGGCCTAAACTGTTGAAATTTAAATTTTTTGATAATCAAGATTAATCTCTGTAAAGATACACATCCTATACGAAGTGTGTTGTACTAGGATTTCGCTTGAATTACTTATCAACTTGTTATTCTCATTCAATTTCCTTCTGATAACATGCACCTCCCCATCATCTGTCTTCTTTCAGAAAATAATGCCGTTTATGGGAAAAGATTGGCGAGCTCCCGGTGAAACCTGGGTTCGGACTCCTCACACAAATGGTTGGGAGAGGAGTAAACTTCGTCCAATTCAGGTAATATTTCATTTTTTTTTGGTAACTTTCTCGTCGCTATTCCGTCAGCGAATCGATATACGCACGTGAACAATAAAGGCGAGCTGGTCCAATATACAAACAATCATGCCCTTTCTTCCCGTTTATGTGCAACACCATGGGATGGGGGAGCCTTCAAAAACGAAAGATTATTTTTAGTTTAGAAATAAGTCAAGCTCTTCACTATCTAACAACAATTTTTACCAGAAAAAACGGTGAGAATCTACTTAGACCTGGTAAACGTGATTGTTGCGAGACCTAATTCCGAGAAAACTAGGTCTTTTATGAATCCTACCATGGTAAAATTTATATAAAACCTGGTAAAATCAGGTCTTGCCATAATTTTCCTCACGTTTACCAGGTAAAATCAGATTTTACCTGAGCACTGAAAATTCTCCTTTCAATCCACAAATATTGAAAAATACCCACACTCTGCTTAAACTACCACTTAACCTAATTAACGTCCTCTTGAAGTCAATTTTGGGTTGTGGCAGGCTCCCTCCTGCTGCTCCGCCCTAGTCGATATAGAAGAGCAACATACATAAGAAGCTGGCTCTTTTTTTGCTCGCGAGAAAAGTTTTCCAGAGTAGATAAGACGCCTTATAGAGTAAACAAGCATACATTTTTTCGCGGAAAAGGCACTAAACGATGCGTTTTTTGCAGAGAATATGTCTCAAAATGTGTTTTTTGATCCATTAAAATAGAAGAAAACGCATTTGGATGCTATTGTCGTGTTGCATCTCTTTTCTCACTCGAAAACAAGAATAGTAAATTGTTTTGAGTGAATTCTCTTCCATCGATGTTCTTTAATCGAATTCTGACGGCCAGTTGTCTATGAGAGAATTCAATTTAGAAGAGGTTAACCAGAGTATAGCGTTGGGGTTTCCCCTCTTCTCTCTCCCCTTTCTTCTGCTCTATCTAGTTACCATGGGAGCCAGGTGCGAAGCATCCAGTAATTAGTATACACAACCTCCAGGACGCATGAAGAGCACCTGAATTATTAATGAATATGGATTTATAAAAATGGGCCGGACTTGATTTATTAAAGAAAATTCAAACTTTCACATGTAGAGCAGTGCGTCGGAGCGGAACCTATCAATATTCACACCGAAGTTCGACCCCCCCGGTTCACTGTCCCCCTTTTGTCATTCACAACCAAACAATGACCTCTCAGCGCACCACTCTGTTCAATACGTAATTGCATGAAACAGGACAGTATAAGTGGAGTAGACGGACTGGTTTTCAGTTGATAAAAGTACCTAGAATAAGGGATTTTCTACAATTTTAGGTAATTTCATATTTAATACTGTTTTCTTGGAAAGATGCAAAAATCTGCTTTAATAAAACGAAAAAACTGAATATTTCCCATTTGAGGCATTGATTATGTCAGTTTGAAAGATTCTCATTGAAAGTTAGAAACAATCGTTTTCAAAAGTGTTTTTGAGCACTTTTGTTATTCAAAAATTAAGATATTGATGATGTCACTAAGTGTCATTTAAAAGATTCCTATTGAAAATTAGAAAGAAGGCCTTTGAACAAAAATGTTTATGATGAATTTTTCATTAAAAAGTCGATTTTCAGATTTGCTCAGAGCCCATCGCGATCCCTGGATCTGAGGCGGTTGGTGAGAGTCCACCAACACCAATAGACTTCACCCTATCGCACACCATCTCTTCGACTTCCCTCCAGTCGTTGGAGTCATCCAGGAGCAGCTGCAGCATCTCAGATGATTCTGGTATGATTTTGATTCCATGAAAAATTTGAGATGAATCGTGAGAAAAAGGAAGAAATTTTGCATTTCCTAATGATAACTTGAATAATCAAACGGAAAATCATACAATATTTTCAAAAGTCGTTCCAGATCGAAGTTGATTTTGGATTTTCATCAAAGAATGACGGAAATGATGACAGAATATCTAGTGAAAAAATAAAAATATGTTTTCGATGAATTTTGATATAATAAAATGATGAAAATACGACTTTT
>OZ022254.1:1830745-1850745 GCA_963978915.1 Caenorhabditis parvicauda
TGTAAATAAACACATGTCAAAGAGTAAACATTTTGTGAACTTTGTTATCGATAAATGATGGGTACTGTAACTACTCACACTTTGCAGTTCAGTAGACTACTGTAACTATTGTTGCTTTTTATTTCAGCAAAGGGAGGGGTGCTGTAGCTACTCGAACCTTGTAGTGCAGTGAACTACCGTAGCAATTATTGCTTTGAGGGTCAGTTGGAGGAGGGGGGGGGTACTGTAGTTACTCAAACTTTGTAGTTCAGTAGGGGGTACTGTAGCTACTCACACTTTGTAGTTCAGTGAACTAATGTAGCTATTGTTGCTTTGTATTTCAGCAAAGGGAGAGTACTGTAGCTACTCACACTTTGTAGTTCAGTAGACTACTGTAACTATTGTTGCCCTTGTAGTTCAAACCTTGTAGTTCGGTAGGGGGTACTGTAGCTACTCAAACTTTGCATCAAATTACTGTAATTATTGAAAATTTTCAATTAACCGCGATATTTTGTAAATTTCAGCATTTTTCGGTGAAAAACTCAAAATTACCTCTCTGGGAAGGTCCAGGAATGTCACAGCCGACTCATCGGCGTCCGTCTGAGTCCTGGGTTGGCGTTCAGAGATGACGTCTAGGAGTGAGCCCGCGGCATGCTGATGTCGGCTCACGAGTTGAGGACTTCCGCACACGTGTCCCTCGAGTCCGGCACCAAACTGAAACAATTGTAATCTAATTTTATCCGAATTAATGATAGGCTTTCTCATTTTGATCAAAAGATTGAATGGACAAATAGAATACTGGATCCACTCAAGGCGTGGGGCCTTCAAAACCACAAGTCTAACCCCCTACCTATACAGTAGCGAACAAAACTTTAGCAACTTTTCATTTTGAACTTCGAAAATTGAGCTGTCATTGTTGTTTTCAACAGAATTTTTTTTTCTAAATAGTCAAATTTTAGTTCTTTACTTCACCTCACATATCTAGCAAAAAGTCTGACCGATTTCAAATTCGCGGCAGTCGCATTTTTGTAAAATGAGTACGGTAGGGTCGGGACTCTCACAACGAACAGTTAGATCTTTGTGGATTTAAATTATTATTCTTACTTTCAGTCCATTGAAATTGAAGGCGCATTACTTAATCGTTCATGTATTTCAAAGCGAAACTGCTACGGTAACTAAGTAACCGATTTACGGAGGTCAGACTTTTTTACAGGTGGAGGAAGATATGTGCACCTTTTCTCGTTTTTTTTCAGTTCTGTTTTTTGTTTATTTTTATTATCAAAACATAAAATAAAGTTTTTAAGAGTTATAGCAAAAAAATGAGATAAGCCTTTGCGAAGTAGTGAACTGTGAAAAAACTTTTTAGTCGCAAAACGATTGAAAGCAACTTGATTCCTTTTGTCTGCACAAAGATTGTGTGGCATTTCTATTCCACTTTGACAGTATATCTCACTTTTTGGATTATCGAGAAAACGAAAAAAAATTGAAGGAAGGAATATTTTATTATCCAAAAAAATATAATTTTGTATTAAAAACAAAGGAAACTCCGAAAAATAAAAGAAATTTCTGTTCAAAATCAAAAACCGTTTTTTTCAACAGAAAGAAGGGGAACACAAAACTTTTTCTACCAGAAGTAGAGGAAAAACAACGTTTTTTTTTGAAAACGTTGAAAACTAACATTTTTCTTTTAAAAATAAAAAATTTATCCGAAAAAGCTGTTTTTTGATGAAAAACGAACAGAACCTAATAATATTTTTCAAAAATACCTGTTGGACCAGCTCCCTGGCAGTCGTCTGATGTACGTCTTCTACTGAAGCCCTGAGACAGATCGCCGTAAGGATGGAAAGAAGAGATTTTCGTGCAGTTGCTGATAGATTGCCGAGTTTTTCTTCGACAAGAATTTCCACTACCTAAATAGGTTATTCAATGTTTCTATTAGGTTATTCAATTTTTTAGAATTTTCGATTTTTTGAAAATTTTGTTTGAAAAACTCTACTTTTTTTGTAGAAGATTCCTAAAAATTCCCCTGGAAATTAAAAAAAAAAGGATTTGGTTGAACTTAAAATCTACTACCTGAATATTCAAGTTATTCAATTCTCTAAGTTTCTAAACATTTTCTATGAAAAAACAGTGGTTAAGGTTCTACCCATAAGGGCTTACTTTATTTTTTTTGAAAAATATTTTTAAAAATTCCCCTGAAAATTAAAAAAATGGACTTTGTTAAATTTGAAATTCCCACTACCTGAATATTCAAGTTATTCAATTCTTTAAGTTTCTAAAAATTTTCTATGAAAAAACAGTGGTTAAGGTTCTACCCATAAGGGCTTACTTTACTTTTTTCGAGAAATATTCCTAAAAATTACCCTTGAAAATTAAAAAAAATGGATTTTGTTAAACTTAGAATCGCGACTTATGGAGAAAGAGTTCATCTTAATTGTTTCAAAAGCAGTTTTTGAAAATTTAATGAAAAATCGAAAAATATTTGTTTCTGTCACATGTTTTTCAGTTTTTTCCGAGCTAGTTTAACCGAATAGATATCGTAATTGCCATATACTTTTTTTTTTTGAAAAATTCTAAACGAAGATAGACTGCAAAAAAGTCAAAGAAATCCAGAAAAACCTTACATCCGATTTTAAGACAAACTAGACATAATCTTTTTTTACATTTAAACAGAAGTCAAGTGCAAGGTTGCACGGAATTCCCCCTTCCTCCCTATTTTCACTTCCGACTTCCGTTTAACAAATTTCACTTCTGACTTCCGTCAAAAAAATTTTTTCGTGAAAAATGACGAAAAGACAAGGAAATCGTTCCTACTCGTTTCGTTCCTGAAATTGACCTATCACCTGTTGAGAATGCGCAATATATCTGGGTTTTTTCAATTTTTTTTGCACTCCCGACTACCGTTGAAAAAAATCTACTTCCGACATCCGACTTCCGTCCTTTTTTCACTTCTGACTTTCGACTTCCTAGAAAAATTTCACTTCCGTCTTCCGTTTTGAAAAATTTTACTTCCGTAAAAAATTTTACTTTTCGACAAAGTCCAACATCTACAAAACTTCAGACCCTTTTGAGTCCGGCCAGGATTTCACCTTATCTGGCATGGACTTTGTCGATTTTCACTTCCTAGAGAAATTGTAGTCTAGAACAATCCATCAAAACAGGTGATGGGTCTTTTTTGACAACTGTTCTTCAGGGATAAAAAGCAGTCATAGACTGGTCTAGCCTATCAGGTGTTCAGTGCATATAAAAGCTCACGTTGTGTGATGGTGTAAAGTTCAAAGAGAGTATCCATTTGCAATTTTAGAAAGGACTCTAGCACAAAAAAACAAGGCTAGATACGAAATTTAACAATTTTTTTATTAATTCGGTTTTAACGATTAACGGTTTCGTTAAAACTCGAAAAATTATTGAATCATTTCTTTAGAAGTCAGTAATTTATCTGTTTTTTTCGGCAAAATTTAACGAAATTTTTCGTCAAATTTGGAATACAAGCAGACTTGGCCTCGCTACGCTTGGGACCCTTTTCCCATTTTTCTTAACTTCTTGGTTGAAAACAATGGTGATGGTTTTTTGAAGCAAGGCTTCCGCTGATTTTTTTCTCTTTTTATCTCTCTCTCTCTCTCTTTCTCTCTCTTGAAACACGGCGAACACTAATGCAAGTTTGGCTAGAACTAAAGCAACAACCTGCGAGGGCCCCCCAGTGGTCACGCGGAAAGCGCTCGCAAAAAACGTGCAGCGGTGACCGAGTGGTTAACGCGTCCGATCCTTATTCGCCCATCGAGAGTTCGCATCCCGTCAAATAACGGCCACTTTTGCACAACCCTCTCCTCCCCCCCCCCCTCAATCAAATCCAAAAAGCTTCACCCAAAAATTTGCCTCACGAAAAAGGGGGCGGGGCAAAGTGGGCGGAGGATTTTTCAATTAATAATATGATAAGCCGATCTTACGATTAACGATTTTTATTTATTCAAAATTGAACATTTAAATATCGCTTTTCATTTTTTTTCCAAAGAATAGTCTCGAAAAGTATTCTTTCACTTTCTTAACTTTAATTTCTACCTAATTTCAATTGAAAAGTAAAATCATCACATTTTATCTCTTCAATTCATCGAAATACGTCCGAGGAAAGATTTCAAAGATTATAATCTTGTTTTTACAATGTATACCACTAGAGAAGTTCCAGAGATGTTAATCTTCATTTTCACTGTTTTTAGTCGACATTAGAGAGAAAATTCCTGTAAAAACCAAAATATTTTAAAATACTACCTCAAATATAAGATTTTCAATTTAAACTCACAATTTTCTATCATTTTTCGCCATTTTAAATAAAGAAGTTGGGAAAATATGACGAAAAACTATATAAATTCATGAAAATCATAATTCTCTCACAAATGAATACATTTTTCGCCATTTTTGACGAATTTCAGAAGCGAAAAACCGGTAAAATACCATCTTAAACCTATATAAATGCATTGAAATCATAATTTTTCCGCGAATGAAAACAATTCTGTTGCTTTTGATAAGAAAATCCGTCTTTTTTCCAACCCCTCACTGATTTTATCGTTCTTTGGACAACCCTGATCAATCGGTAGCAAGAGAGAACAATGTTTGCTTTGAACGAGATAAATATTTTGACTCTTCAAATGTGTTTTTGGGTTCTGAGGAAAAACAATAATAAATTTAGAGCACTTTGTTCCGGAACGTTTTTCGTGAAACAATAAACATTTTTCAAAATCTGGATTTTTCATGAAAAAATAGATCAAAATAAGATTTATATTTTTCTGCTAACTTTTTAATTCGAAAAAAATGATTATCTTCTTGAGAAAATTGAAGAAAGGGTCGCTTTGACATTCTCTTCAACTTTTTTCGTGAAAAACATTTTTTTCAAATCTTCAAAATCAAGATTTTTCATAGAAAAATAGATCTAAATAAGATTTTTACGCCTTTTTTGTGATTTTTTTTCAGATACTTTCTGAAATCGAAAGAAAAATGATCATTTACTTGAAAAAATTTGAAAAAGGCCCTTTCGACTTTTTCCTGAAGGTTTTTCGTGAAAAAAAAACATTTTTTCAAATCAAAATCTAGTTTTCTTCATTTCGAAATATAGGTAAAAATCAGATTTTAAAACTTTTTTTCGTGAATTTTCCAGCTGTTTTTCGAACTAAAGAGAATAAACTATCTTCAACACGAAGAAACTTATATAAAAAAAGTCGTTTTAAGAACATTTCCAGAATTTCTAAAAAAAAAACATTAATTTTCAGATAAGAATCAAAGCCACTTCGCTTGAAACTATTATCATATTTTTGAAAAAACCAAAAATTTAAACCATCTATTATTACACACTCAAGCTGCATATATTCTCAAAAAATCGATTTTTCAGTAGTTTTAAGCTCAAAAATTCATAAATCAAAGTGTTTTAGTTAATCCAATCAAAACACTCACTTTACAGACAAAATTGAATCTTCGGACATCTGAAACTGCTCTGGCAAGGTCGAGTCTGTGAAAAGCATCACTCATACTGGTACATCCGACGAACTGAAAATTCGAGAATAAATACATGTTTTTGATGCTTTTTAGTTGCAGATGCTATCGCTGTCAATTCGGATATAACATTACAAGCAGAAAGTCCTCGCTACGCTCAGAGCCCCTTTTTTCATTACAAAAATGCAGATTTTGCTCTCTCTCTCTCTCTCTCTCTCTCTCCCCTCTGTCTCACTTTCTTTCTCTCTTTATCTGTCTCGCTTTCTCTGTCTCTCTCTTTCCCTCGTTCTCTCTCTCTCTATCTCCTTCTCTCCATCACTTGCTCTTTCAAACTCTCTCTCTCTCTCTCTCTCTCTCTCTCTTTCTCTCTCTCTCCCTCTCCCCCCCTCCATCAAAACCAAAAAGGACCACCCAAAAATTTGCCTCACGAAAAGTGGGCGGCGCAAAGGGGGCGGTCCCCTTGTTCTATTATTAATATGATATATTCTTGAAGCAAGACTAGAAAAAAAACTCCATGTAAGACCTGGTGATTTCTGTAGTTTTTCGTTAGTTTGCTATGAAAGTCTCGCAAAATTGAAACTTTATAAGACTTGCTAACCTCGACATAAGCTCCATGTAACCGTTTAGTAAAATCCAATTTCATGGGCATAAACTAAAAGACCTGGTAAGTTGGTCATAAGTACTCTTAACTTCCATACAAGGTCTTGCTCTTTTCATTTTCGAGGTAACGAGGATTTTACTATTTTTCCCTTTTTTGTATTTCTTAACCCTTTGTTTTATCAACTGATGAGAACCTTCCTAAATTACGATCAAAACCAACTTGAAAAATTACTAGTTGAAAAGCGTATGAAACATATACTCCGTGAATAAAGTTATTTTTATTTTTTTTTTATTTTCATTTCTAAAAATTATAAGATTTCAAAAAAATCAATAAAATTATCGAGGGGTAGTTATTCAAAGAAAAAAACTTCGCAAATCCAAATTTCGCCTCAGAATCAGTCAAACTTCACCGTTTCAGTCAAAAATCTAAGAAAAGGTATATTTAATGCCAAATAACTTCTGATACTCATATTTTTCAGTCTACATTCATTCTTTTTATGCAAAATTCTATCACTAACCCTTAGTCCCTACCAATTTTTTCTACCCCCTCCCCTCTTCCAAATCTCAAGTGGTCAGCTCACGGGTTGTCTAGTCAGCTGTTAGCTCGGGATTGACCTCGGGATTTTCACACGAGATCATGTGAAGTATTTCGTCAGCTTTTTTTTCATGTTCTTTGCTCCGAACTGTGAAGAATCACGTGAATAGTAGCTTTTCGCAAGGAAAAATTTCCAAAATTCACGAAAAACTTGTTTTATTGAAGTTCTCACTGACTAACGCTCTTTGCAACAAGAATAAGTCAAAACTCGCGAAAAAGAAACTGATTCAAACGAAATTTTGGAGTTTTTGAATTAAAAAAATAGATAAATTTTCGTATTTCTATACTTTTCGCAAGGAAAAATTTCCAAAATTCACGAAAAAACTTGTTTTATTGAAGTTCTCACTGACTAACGCTCTTTGCAACAAGAATAAGTCAAAACTCGCGAAAAAAGAAACTGATTCAAATGAAACTTTGGAACTTCTGAATTAAAAAATAGATAAACTTTCGTATTTCTATACTTTTCGCAAGGAAAATTTTTCAAAAAAGTAATTTTATAAAAATTTCGAGATGATATGTGTCTAATTCAACTCTTCTCGGGAAGAAAATTTCTCAAATTTCACAAAAAAAAACCCAAACCAATCGACATTTTGTTTTTTATCAGACTCTAACCACAGTATATTTTCCAAAATAGCTGTTTTTCATTCCGAAAATACAAAAATATAAATTCTGATGGGAAAACGAACCTCCTTTGAATTGCTTTTGACAAAGCAGTGCGGTACCCAGGTCGATTCATCGACGTCAGACACTGAAATCTCAATAATATTCTCGGTTTTTGGCAGAATATTTCTAAATTCCTCCATTTCTTATCGGATTTTGTAAGATCCGACGGTTTTCACTTATATTTTTCTTCGTTTTTCCCCTTACCAAAGCTTATACGGTAAATAACTGCTTTTTTGCAGATTACAGTGAGGAATGTTATACAAAATTTTCGGATTTTTGAACAATTTCATGATTTTTCTCAGTTTTTTTTTTACGATATTTAACTTCATTTTTCTCCCTTTTCATCAAGTTCTCTGTACAATCTTATTTTTTTCTCAGTTTTTGACAATCGAGCCTTATGCTTTCGGTGCGTCTAATCTCAAGATTTTTTCGCTTCTTGAGGCAGTATTTCACTTAATTTCTCCATTTCTTATCGAGTTTTGTGAAAAATATCGCTCTTTTTCTCAGTTTTCGACATTTCCTCACGCTTTTAGTGCCACCAAGTATTACATAACACCAAATGACATAAATTAGCGACGGACATTCGACACCACCTTCTGTCACTTTCTCTTCCACGGCGGGCGCGTTAAACTTGAATTGAAACGCAAAAGAAAAAAAGAAAGGTCATTAAAGTATTTTACGGGTGAAAGTTTTGCTGATGTAATACGTTGTCAGCTGGTTGATGTGAAAATGACCCTTGTGACATAGTGTGGTGATAGTGGTGAAAGGTGATAGTTGTGAAAGTCGGTGATAGTGGTGAAAGTACAATCCGAGTATCTAAACTCGAGAGAGAATCATTGAATATGGTCTAAAATCACAAAAAAACATATTATTCTAATTTCTCATGAAAACTATGTCAATTTTTAGTCATTTTTTAATGATATCTAAAATCAAATTGGCCCTTGTGACATAGTGTCGGTGATAGTGGTGAAAGTACAATCCGAGTATCTAAACTCGAGAGAGAATCATTGAATATGGTCTAAAATCACAAAAAAACGTTATTCTAATTTCTCATGAAAACTATGTCAATTTTTAGTCATTTTTTAATGATATCTAAAATCAAATTGGCCCTTGTGACATAGTGTCGGTGATAGTGGTGAAAGTACAATCCGAGTATCTAAACTCGAGAGAGAATCATTGAATATGGTCTAAAATCACAAAAAAACGTTATTCTAATTTCTCATGAAAACTATGTCAATTTTTAGTCATTTTTTAATGATATCTAAAATCAAATTGGCCCTTGTGACATAGTGTCGGTGATAGTGGTGAAAGTACAATCCGAGTATCTAAACTCGAGAGAGAATCATTGAATATGGTCTAAAATCACAAAAAAACGTTATTCTAATTTCTCATGAAAACTATGTCAATTTTTAGTCATTTTTTAATGATATCTAAAATCAAATTGGCCCTTGTGACATAGTGTCGGTGATAGTGGTGAAAGTACAATCCGAGCATCTAAATTCGAGAGATAATCATTGAATATGGTCTAAAATCACAAAAAAACGTTATTCTAATTTCTCATGAAAACTATGTCAATTTTTAGTCATTTTTTAATGATATCTAAAATCAAATTGGCCCTTGTGACATAGTGTCGGTGATAGTGGTGAAAGTACAATCCGAGTATCTAAACTCGAGAGAGAATCATTGAATATGGTCTAAAATCACCAAAAAAAAAACATATTATTCTATTTTTTCATGAAAACTATGTCAATTTTGGTCATTTTTTCATGATATTTAAAATCAAATTGGCTCTTGTGACATAGTGTCGGTGATAGTGGTGAAAGTACAATCCGAGTATCTAAACTCAAGAGAGAATCATTGAATATGGTCTAAAATCACAAAAAAAATGTCGAAAACTGAGAAAAGGAGCGATATTTTTCACAAAACTCGATAAGAAATGGAGAAATTAAGTGAAATACTGCCTCAAGAAGCGAAAACATCTTGAGATTAGACGCACCGAAAGCATAATGCTCGATTGTCAAAAACTGAGAAAACAATAAAGATTGTACAGAGAACCCGATGAAAAGGGAGAAAAATGAAATTAATTATTGTAAAAAAAAACTGAGAAAAATCATGAAATTGTTCAAAAATCCGAAAATTTAGTCTTATATTCCTCACTGTAATCTGCAAAAAAGCAGTTATTTACCGTATAAGCTTTGGTAAGGGGAAAAACGAAGAAAAATAATAGTGAATACCGTCGGATCTTACAAAAACCGATAAAAAATGGAGGAATTTAGAAATATTTTGCCAAAAACCGAGAATATTATTGAGATTTCAGTGTCTGACGTCGATGAATCGACCTGGGTGCCACACTGCTTTGTCAAAAGCAATTCAAAGGAGGTTCGTTTTCCCATCTAAATTTATATTTTTGTTTTTTTTTTCGGAATGAGAAACAGCTATTTTGGAAAATTGAATGTGGGTAGAATCTGAAAATGTATGTAATTTCAGTTTAAAAAACAAATTTTCGATTGGGTCGGTTTTTCTGTGAAATTTGAGAAATTTTCTTCCGGAGAAGAGTTGAATTAGACACATATCATCTCGAAATTTTTATAAAATTACTTTTTTTGAAAAATTTTCCTTGCGAAAAGTATAGAAATACGAAAATTTATCTATTTTTTAATTCAGAAGTTCCAAAGTTTCATTTGAATCAGTTTCTTTTTTGCGAGTTTTGACTTATTCTTGTTGCAAAGAGCGTTAGTCAGTGAGAACTTCAATAAAACAAGTTTTTTCGTGAATTTTGAAAATTTTTCATTGCGAAAAAGTATAGAAATACGAAAATTTATCTATTTTTTCAATTCAAAAACTCCAAAGTTTCATTTGAATCAGTTTCTTTTTCGCGAGTTTTGACTTATTCTTGTTGCAAAGAGCGTTAGTCAGTGAGAACTTCAATAAAACAAGTTTTTTCGTGAATTTTGAAAATTTTTCATTGCGAAAAGCTACTTTTCACGTGATTCTTCACAGTTCGGAGCAAAGAACATGAAAAAGAAGCTGACGAAATACTTCACATGATCTCGTGTGAAAATCCCGAGGTCAATCCCGAGCTAACAGCTGACTAGACAACCCGTGAGCTGACCACTTGAGATTTGGAAGAGGGGAGGGGGTAGAAAAAATGGTAGGGACCAAGGGCTAGTGTTAGATTTTTGCATAAAAAGAATGAATGTAGACTGAAAAATATGAGTATCAGAAGTTATTTGGCATTTAATATATCTTTTCTTAGATTTTTGACTGAAAACAATGAAGTTTGTCTGATTCTGAGGCGAAATTTGGATTTGCGAAGTTTTGTTTTAGTTTTTCGATAATTTTATTGATTTTTTCGAAAAATTATAATTTTTAGAAATGAACTCGGTGAAACTTATAAAAATCTTGATGGAAATAAAAATAACTTTATTCACGGAGTATATGTTTCATACGCTTCTCAAATAGTAATTTTTCAAGTTGGTTTCGATCGTAATTCAGGAAGGTTCTCATCAGTTGATAAAACAAAGGGTTAAGAAATACAAAAAAAGGGAAAAATAGTAAGATATTCGTTACCTCGAAAATGAAAACAACAAGACCTTGTATGGAAGTTAAGAGTACTTATGACCAACTTACCAGGTCTTTTAGTTTATGCCCATGAAATTGGATTTTACTAAACGGTTACATGGAGCTTGTGTCGAGGTTAGCAAGTCTTATAAAGTTTCAATTTTGCGAGACTTTCATAGCAAACTAACGAAAAACTACAGAAATTACCAGGTCTTACATGGAGTTTTTTTTTCTAGTCTTGCTTCAAGAATATCATATTAATAATAGAACAAGGGGACCGCCCCCTTTGCGCCGCCCACTTTTCGTGAGGCAAATTTTTGGGTGGTCCTTTTTTGGTTTTGATGGAGGGGGGAGAGGGAGAGAGAGAGAGAGAGAGAGAGAGAGAGAGAGAGAGAGAGAGAGAGAGAGAGTTTGAAAGAGCAAGTGATGGAGAGAGGGAGATAGAGAGAGAGAGAACGAGGGAAAGAGAGAGACAGAGAAAGCGAGACAGATAAAGAGAGAAAGAAAGTGAGACAGAGGGGAGAGAGAGAGAGAGAGAGCAAAATCTGCATTTTTGTAATGAAAAAAGGGTCTCTGAGCGTAGCGAGGACTTTCTGCTTGTCATGTTATATCCGAATTGACAGCGATAGCATCTGCAACTAGCGTTAAAAAGCATCAAAAACATGTATTTATTCTCGAATTTTCAGTTTGTCGGATGTACCAGTATGAGTGATGCTTTTCACAGACTCGACCTTGCCAGAGCAGTTTCAGATGTCCGAAGATTCAATTTTGTCTGTAAAGTGAGTGTTTTGATTGGATTTATTAAAACACCTTAATTTATGAATTTTTGAGCTTAAAACTACTGAAAAATCGATTTTTTGAGAATATATGCAGCTTGAGTGTGTAATAATAGATGGTTTAAATTTTTGGTTTTTTTCAAAAATATGACAATAGTTTCAAGCGAAATGGCTTTGATTCTTATCTGAGAATTAATGTTTTTTTAGAAATTCTGGAAATGTTCTTAAAACGACGTTTTTATATAAGTTTCTTCGCGTTGAAGATAGTTTATTCTCTTGAGTTCGAAAAACAGCTGGAAAATTCACGAAAAAAAAGTTTAAAATCTGATTTTTACCTATATTTCGAAATGAAGAAAACTAGATTTTGATTAAAAAAAATTTTTTTTTCACGAAAAACTTTCAGCAAAAAGTCGAAAGGGCCTTTTTCAATTTTTTTCAAGTAAATGATCATTTTTCTTTTGATTTTAGAAAATATCTGGAAAAATAAAAAAAAAGTCGTAAAAATCATAAATGAAAAATCTAGATTTAGAATATTTGAGAAATATATGTTTTTCACGAAAAAAGTGGAGAAGAATGTCAAAGCGACCCTTTCTTCAATTTTCTCAAGAAAATGATCTTTTTTTTTTTGAATTAAAAAATTAGCAGAAAAATAAAAATCTTATTTTGATCTATTTTTTCATGAAAAATCCAGATTTTGAAAAATGTTTATTGTTTCACGAAAAACGTTCCGGAACAAAGTGTTCTAAATTTATTATTGTTTTTCCTTTGTCTAGAACCCAAAAACACATTTGAAGAGTCAAAATATTTATCTCGTTCAAAGCAAACAATGTTCTCTCTTGCTACCGATTGATCAGGGTTGTCCAAAGAACGATAAAATCAGGAGGGGTTGGAAAAAAGACGGATCTTCTTATCAAAAGCAACAGAATTGTTTTTATTTGCGGAAAGATTATGATTTTAATGCATTTATTTTCTCTCTAATGTCGACTAAAAACAGTGAAAATGAAGATTAACATCTCTGGAACTTCTCTAGTGGTATACATTGTAAAAACAAGATTATAATCTTTGAAATCTTTCCTCGGGACGTATTTCGATGAATTGAAGAGATAAAATGTGATGATTTTACTTTTCAATTGAAATTAGGTAGAAATTAAAGTTAAGAAAGTGAAAGAATACTTTTCGAGACTATTCTTTGAGAAAAAAAAATGAAAAGCGATATTTAAATGTTAAATTTTGAATAAATATAAATCGTTAATCGTAAGATCGGCTTATCATCATCATATTATTAATTGACAAATCCTCCGCCCACTTTGCCCCGCCCCCTTTTTCGTGAGGCAAATTTTTGGGTGAAGCTTTTTGGATTTGGTTGTCTCAGAGGCGGCGGTTAGCATCAGATCTGGCCAAAAACACATCAGATCTGGCGTGGTGCTAGGATCCCTTCGAAAACTATATTATCACCTAGGGAATGGTCTCAACAGATGTATCTTAAAATTTGAGTCTGAAAAACTCATTCCTTCATGTGTAAAATGACGATTTCATCAATTGAGACCAATCAGATCTGGCCAGATCTGACTTGATTTTCCAAAAGTCTTTTCGGAAACTGTTTTTTCATCGAAGAAGTTATTAAAATCGATTTTTCACTTTGATAATAGTTTCTAAAGGTCATTTTCACAGTCTGGATGATATTTCACTATTCATAAACTACATTTTAAAAAGACAACCAGATCTGGTTTGAATCGAGTCAGATCTGGCCAGATCTGATACGCTTTAAATCAGTTCTGGCCAGATTTTTGATTTTTTCCCAATTGACCCCAGACGAATTGCAGATAAGTGTTGAAGGAATTTTATGAGTTCTAAGGTATTTGTGCTTGACTCTTACAAATTTTCAGTACATCTATACTTTTATTCGTCAAAATGTTCGTCCTGAATCGAATGGTACTGGTTTGTTTGTATTTTCCATTTTACTTTACCTAGATTTTCTGCTTGGGAACTTTTATTAATTTATAACATTTTTGTTCATTCGCCATGAGATGTGTCCAAAATCCTCGCAGTTTTGTACAGAAAAAGTTGAAGTATCAAAAATTAAAAGTAAAAATTGATGAGCATGGGTTACTGTAGCAGTAGATCAAATGTTTTTATTTTCGTTTTTCCTGTTTCCATTGAGCTGTATTTTGCCTTTTTTAAATCATTTTCCTCTTTTGTTTCATCAGTTTACTGAAAATGGAAGGTATATATGATGTTTTTATAATAAGTTTTCGCAGTTATCACAGTCATTTCCACAGCATTTCTTCAAAATTTCGTTTCCAGGTCTCTCGAAGTAACGCATTTCTCTTGACGTCACGATAATGATAGTTAGTTCGTAGTTAGTTGTCATGAATACAGGTGAGTAACTTTCAGATTATGTTCTTCGAATTGTACTTGTTGTTCTTGATTTTAAGGTAATGAAATCATTCATATGCCGAGGAAAGGTAAGTTTGCGTGTTTTACTGAATCAATTATTCGAATTTTCGTCTTGATGGGATTCTTTTGTTTAATAACTTCTAGTTACCTGCGTTGTTCACAAAAGTAAACAGTCAAGTCGTCTAGTTGGTAATTAGTAAATCGCATCCCATCGCATTCCGCATCCCATTTACAAAAACGAGATGTGATAACTTTTTTCGCATCGCATGGACACCTTTTTTCAAAGATTAAGTTAGGTTTGGGTCAGATTAACGTTTAAACTGAGCCTAAATACAAGGTGATTGGGCTGTTCCAAACAAAGTTACAGGCGTCTGAAAAAAACGGGATTCGGTGGGATGCGATTTACTAATTGCCCGCCTAGTTACAAAGTAACAGTATTAACAGTAAAAGTAAAGTAACAGAAAAGCAAATATGCAAATTGCACAACAAATCTGGTCCTCCCCTAATGTTAAAATTTCAGCGCATCAAGATGATTTGCAAATTCCAAAAAGTTGAAATTTGGTTCTCGCAGGGAAGCTGCAATCAATAAGTCTAAAGAGGAGGAAGTTGCGATCAGGAAAAATGGCTGAAAAAGGGGTTTGTTTTATCGTTTAACTAAAAATTATTTTATAAGGAATATGGATCGAACTCGTTCATATCTTAAACCCAGTATGCCGAATGAGCACGGACTCATTCAGGTAAATTACTTGGAAACCAAACTCGTGAGGTAAACTGCAAGGAAGTAAGAATATTATTTTATACTTTCTAGACTCATGGGATGAAGATAGGATTAATTCGAAAGAGAAAGCAAGTAGCTGTAACAGGACAGTAGAGGACATAAGAGAACAGACAAGAAGCGGATCTTTTGAACTTTCAAGGTATTTTTCTTCACATTGCTGTACAGTCGTAAACATGTTTCTGACATAGCTGCCTAGTCGTAGACATGGTTCTGACACCGCTGCCTAGTCGTAGACATGGTTCTGAAATCGCTGCCTTGTCGTAGACATGGTTCTGACATCGCTGCCTTGTCGTAGACATGGTTCTGACACCGCTGCCTAGTCGTAGACATGGTTCTGACACCGCTGCCTAGTCGTAGACATGGTTCTGACACCGCTGCCTAGTCGTAGACATGGTTCTGACACCGCTGCCTAGTCGTAGACATGGTTCTGACACCGCTGCCTTGTCGTAGACATGGTTCTGACATCGCTGCCTTGTCGTAGACATGGTTCTGACATCGCTGCCTTGTCGTAGACATGGTTCTGACACCGCTGCCTAGTCGTAGACATGGTTCTGACATCGCTGCCTTGTCGTAGACATGATTCTGACATCGCTGCCTTGTCGTAGACATGGTTCTGACACCGCTGCCTAGTCGTAGACATGGTTCTGACACCGCTGCCTAGTCGTAGACATGGTTCTGACACCGCTGCCCAGTCGTAGACATGGTTCTGACACCGCTGCCCAGTCGTAGACATGGTTCTGACACCGCTGCCTAGTCGTAGACATGGTTCTGACACCGCTGCTTAGTCGTAGACATGGTTCTGACACCGCTGCCTAGTCGTAGACATGGTTCTGACACCGCTGCCTAGTCGTAGACATGGTTCTGACACCGCTGCCTAGTCGTAGACATGGTTCTGACACCGCTGCCTTGTCGTAGACATGGTTCTGACATCGCTGCCTTGTCGTAGACATGGTTCTGACATCGCTGCCTTGTCGTAGACATGGTTCTGACACCTCTGCCTAGTCGTAGACATGGTTCTGACATCGCTGCCTTGTCGTAGACAGAACTGCCAGATTTTCAAATTTCTAATCTCGATAAACACTGTTTCATTGCAGGAGGTGCTAGAGCAGAATAGTGAAAGATCAAGTTGCCCACAACAAGTCCTCTCGATCCCGAACCCGACACCAGTGGAAGAAAAAAATAATAAATTGTTGGTGTAGTTTTGTAAAATAAATATTTTATAAATATAAAAGTGTTATTTTGAGTGAAGAACCCAATTTGGGAGAAAAAATATTCAAATCTGATCTGGCCAAAAACACGTCAGATCTGGCCAAAATACGAGCAGATCGTGCCAACGCCGACGTGCATTTCCCCAGATCTGATGTGTTTTTGGCCAGATCTGATTGAAATCGCCGCCTCTGAGGTGTGGGGGGGAAGAGGGAGGGGTTGGTGCAAAAGTGACCAGGTAGTTGACAGGATTCGAACTCTCGATGGGCGAATAAGGATTGGACGCGTTAACCACTCGGTCACCGCTGCACGTTTTTTGCGAGCGCTTTCCGCGTGACCACTGGGGGGCCCTCGCAGGTGGTTGCTTTAGTTCTAGCCAAACTTGCATTAGTGTTCGCCGTGTTTCAAGAGAGAGAAAGAGAGAGAGAGAGATAAAAAGAGAAAAAAATCAGCGGAAGCCCTTGCTTCAAAAAACCATCACCATTGTTTTCAACCAAGAAGTTAAGAAAAATGGGAAAAGAGGGTCCCAAGCGTAGCGAGGCCAAGTCTGCTTGTATTCCAAATTTGACGAAAAATTTCGTTAAATTTTGCCGAAAAAAACAGATAAATTACTAACTTCTAAAGAAATGATTCAATAATTTTTCGAGTTTTAACGAAACCGTTAATCGTTAAAACCTAATTAATAAAAAAATTGTTAAATTTTGTATCTAGCCATGCTTTCTTGTTCTATAGTCCTTTCTAAAAGTGCAAATGGATACTCTCTTTGAACTTTACACCATCACTCAACGTGAGCTTTTATATGTACTGAACACCTGATGGGCTAGACCAGTCTAGGACTGCTTTTTATCCCTGAAGAACAGTTGTCAAAAAAGACCCATCACCTGTTTTGATGGATTGTTCTAGACTACAATTTTAATAGTCGCCTATTGTTAGGGACTAGTGGTGTATAAAATCAGGAGAGTATAAGGATTTATTGATTATATGTGAAGTCTTGGAGAGCTGTGTAGTTGAAGATGCCGTTGACCCGGGAGCCGCGGGGGAGTTGTAGAACTGACTATATTCGGGCGGCATTTTGACCTGTTACCTTCACGTCACGTCGCTTCATCATTATAATACTGTTATTTATTATAAAGTGGCGTGTTGGCCACTACATCCCCTCTTCTGAACCAGCAAGATACGTCGCATGGTAGAATGGATTCCAAAATTGCTCCCGGCAAGATCATCCTCTACTTTGAACTTTTTGAAATGGTTGTGGTCGGTTTCTTCTAAGTCGTAGTGATTCTTACGTCTGCTTTTCCTGTTGTTCTCATCCTGTGTTCTGGTCGGTTCCTTTCTTGTTGCTAGTCCGTCATCAGAGTTGTAGAACTGACTATATTCGGGCGGCATTTTGACCTGTTACCTTCACGTCACGTCGCTTCATCATTATAATACTGTTATTTATTATAAAGTGGCGTGTTGGCCACTACAATTTCTCTAGGAAGTGAAAATCGACAAAGGTCCATGCCAGATAAGGTGAAATCCTGGCCGGACTCAACAGGGTCTGAAGTTTTGTAGATGTTGGACTTTGTCGAAAAGTAAAATTTTTTACGGAAGTAAAATTTTTCAAAACGGAAGACGGAAGTGAAATTTTCTAGGAAGGCGAAAGTCAGAAGTGAAAAAAGGACGGAAGTCGGATGTCGGAAGTAGATTTTTTTTCAACGGTAGTCGGGAGTGCAAAAAAAAAATTGGAAAAAACCCAGAGATATTGTATATCCGCGCATTCTCCAACAGGTGATAGGTCAATTCCAGACTGAGTAGGAACGATTTCCTTGTCTTTTCGTCATTTTTCACGAAAAAAAAATTTTTGACGGAAGTCGGAAGTAAAATTTGTTAAACGGAAGTCGGAAGTGAAAATAGGGCGGAAGGGGGAATTCCGTGCAACCTTGCACTCGACTTTTGTTTAAATGTAAAAAAAAAGATTATGTCTAGTTTGTCTTGATGTAAGGTTTTTCTGGATTTCTTTGACTTTTTTGCAGTCTATCTTCGTTTAGAATTTTTCAAAAAAAAAAAAAGAATATGGCAAGTACGATATCTATTCGGTTGAACTAGCTCGGAAAAAACTGAAAAACATGTGACAAAAACAAATATTTTTCGATTTTTCATTAAATTTTCAAAAAACTGCTTTTGAAACAATTAAGATGAACTCTTTCTCCATAAGTCGCGATTCGCGATTTAAGTTTAACCAAGTTCATTTTTTTTAATTTTCAAGGGTAATTTTCAAGAATATTTCTCGAAAAAAGTAAAGTAAGCCCTCATGGGTAGAACCTTAACCACTGTTTTTTCATAGAAGTTGTTTAGAAACTTAAAGAATTATATAACTTGAATATTCAGGTAGTGGGAATTTCAAATTTAAACAAAATCCATTTTTTTTTTCAATTTCCAGGGGAATTTCGAGGATCTTCTTCAGAAGAAGTAGAGTTTTTCATACAAATTTTTCAAAAAATTGAAAATTCTAAAAATTGAATAACTAGAAATTTCAAAAAATTGAATAACCTAATAGAAAAATTGGAATAACCTATTTAGGTAGTGGAAATTCTTGTCGAAGAAAAACTCGGCAATCTATCAGCAACTGCACGAAAATCTCTTCTTTCCATCCTTACGGCGATCTGTCTCAGAGCTTCAGTAGAAGACGTACATCAGACGACTGCCAGGGAGCTAGTCCAACAGGTATTTTTGAAAAATATTATTAGGTTCTGTTCGTTTTTCATCAAAAAACAGCTTTTTCGGATAAATTCTTTATTTTTAAAAGAAAAATGTTAGTTTTCAACGTTTTCAAAAAAAACGTTGTTTTTCCTCTACTTCTGGTAGAAAAAGTTTTGTGTTCCCCTTCTTTCTGTTGAAAAAAACGGTTTTTGTTTTTGAACAGAATTTTCTTTTTTTTTCGGAGTTTCCTTTGTTTTTAATACAAAATTATATTTTTTTTGAATAATAAAATATTCCTTCCTTCAATTTTTTTTCGTTTTCTCGATAATCCAAAAAGTGAGATATACTGTCAAAGTGGAATAAAAATGCCACACAATCTTTGTGCAGACAAAAGGAATCAAGTTGCTTTCAATCGTTTTGCGACTAAAAAGTTTTTTCACAGTTCACTACTTCGCAAAGGCTTATCTCATTTTTTTGCTATAAACTCTTAAAAACTTTATTTTATGTTCGATAATAAAAATAAACAAAAAACAGAACTGAAAAAAAAACGAGAAAAGGTGCACATATCTTCCTCCACCTGTAAAAAAGTCTGACCTCCGTAAATCGGTTACTTAGTTACCGTAGCAGTTTCGCTTTGAAATACATGAACGATTAAGTAATGCGCCTTCAATTTCAATGGACTGAAAGTAAGAATAATAATTTAAATCCACAAAGATCTAACTGTTCGTTGTGAGAGTCCCGACCCTACCGTACTCATTTTACAAAAATGCGACTGCCGCGAATTTGAAATCGGTCAGACTTTTTGCTAGATATGTGAGGTGAAGTAAAGAACTAAAATTTAACTATTTAGAAAAAAAAATTCTGTTGAAAACAACAATGACAGCTCAATTTTCGAAGTTCAAAATGAAAAGTTGCTAAAGTTTTGTTTGCTACTGTATAGGTAGGGGGTTAGACTTGTGGTTTTGAAGGCCCCACGCCTTCAGTGGATCCAGTATTCTATTTGTCCATTCAATCTTTTGATCAAAATGAGAAGGCCTATCAATAATTCGGATAAAATTAGATTACAATTGTTTCAGTTTGGCGCCGGACTCGAGGGACACGTGTGCGGAAGTCCTCAACTCGTGAGCCGACATCAGCACGCCGCGGGCTCACTCCTAGACGTCATCTCTGAACGCCAACCCAGGACTCAGACGGACGCCGATGAGTCGGCTGTGACATTCCTGGACCTTCCAGAGAGGTAATTTTGAGTTTTTCACTGAAAAATGTTGAAGTATACAAAATA
>OZ022254.1:1853519-1861019 GCA_963978915.1 Caenorhabditis parvicauda
TGAAGTGATTGGAACATTTTTTAAAATAAAATTCACTACAGAGTGAAGGGCGCCTTGTGGATCTGAACAGAAAAATTCTTACCGTTTGACTAAATTCAAGATCATTCGCAAATGGCTATTTCTTGCAAAAAACGAGAAGGAATTTTTCCATAATGTCAAATTTTACCTTTGCTACGGTATGATGCATGGCGCCAGTTATTGGTGGTGCCATAAAAGACCCAATAGCCCGTCTTTCCATCAGTGGCACTGATGCGTTGACACAACCCTGAAATCCTCGGTTTTGAAATCTTAGACCGCGGTTCCACTGACCTGCTCAATCTTCTTGGTCCTGTGGTTCTTGACGAAAGAGCAAAGTTCACCGACGCAGGTCTTGTCCTTGTTTCAGTGGGGTCCCTTGCAGACACATGTCACCTGGAACGTTCGAGTGGTTTGGAGAACTCGTGCCGCTCAGCAGCGCGCGGTAAGATTCATTCTTAAACTTGACTTTTCACTTGACAAAACCCAAATTAAAGCCGAAGACACTTCGTTCAACCTACCAAATCAACATTCTCAATTTCGAGCTTCCGCAGCGTCCTACCACCGTTACAGTTGACCTTGTTGTTGCGGAAACAAGTGAACGGTTCCTGAAAACGATGTCTATAAGCGTCCGTAGTATTATTTCCGAGTAAATACAAACTCTGTACTCTGTGATAACATCCGGGTTCCTGAGAAACAAAGAGAGTGATACCATATTTTGTTCGTGTAATATTTTTATACTCACACTAGTCAGAATTCTCTAGACAGAACCCTTCACGAACTTTGTTCTCCCAACCTAACATAAGCTTGAAGAAAATTACTTTTGATTGCAGATTGGAAGTTATTGCTGACGATTTGTGATAAACTCATGTGTACTCACATCTCCGAGACTTAGTTTTAAAAAAAAAGTTGTTCCCCTTACCTTATCTAAGACTATTATGAAAAAGAAAAAAACACTGTTGGCTGCAATTTGCAGATTTCTATATATAGAGCCGTTTGCTGTTGATTTGTGAATTCATAGAAACTTCTAACATCAAATATGAGAATAACTATATAGAGTACCTCTTGCGTTTCCATCTGTGAATGAGAGCTCATATCTGACTTCGTTCATTCTTCACGTCGATAGTTCCTTTTTCGAATGAGATAAGGTCTGAAATCACATCATGAATTGGGAGAGACCAATTTCAACCAGAAATGTCTTAACCGGAAACCAGAAAACAAGGAAAACGAGAACTGGCTGATCATGAGGTGAGAAAAGAGGCCACAGCTCCGCATTTTTTTTTGAGCAAACAACTTTAAAAAATTTTATTCAAAAAACTGGTATCATCAAAAACTCCGAGAAAGATTTTTGAACTCAGAAGTTGGAATAAGGCAAATTCTTGATTTTGAGTTTGATTGTTCACATAAGGACGAGTCAATAACAACAAAAAACCAGTTAAGAAATGAAGAAGAGGCACATATCTAGCAAAAAGTCTAACCGATTTCAAACTCGCGGCAGTCGCATTTTTGTAAACTGAGTACGGTAGGCCCACCCTAGGATCGGAACTCTCACAACGAACAGTTAGATCTTTGTGGATTTAAATTGTTATTCCTACTTTCAGTCCATTGAAATTAAAGGCGCATTACTTAATCGTTCATGTTTTTCGAAGCGAAACTGCTACGGTAACTAAGAAACCGATTTACGGAGGTCAGACTTTTTTACAGGTAGAGGAAGATATGTGAAGAGGAGAATTCGAAAAAAAGAGAAATGTGAAATTAACATAGGGGCACGTTTGCACACGGGTTAAAAGTGAAAAATTCTTCTCTCCTTTTAACTTTTCTTTATGCCAAAATTTTTTGCCTGAAGTGATCAAGTTGCGATACTTTACAGGGTGGGGCAGAGATAGTGATACCCTGTTTTCTACGTGAAATATTTTTAAACGCATGAGAAAAATTATAATTTTTCTTTTACTACTATAACATAATAAGCCTTGACGGTGCTTATATGTCATGAAGTCTCAACATGTCTGTGGTAACCTTTATTGTAGACAAGGTTGGGGTCTGTGAGACACCTCGCGGCATCTGCACAGAGACATGGAATGATCAGGGCCAAGATCACAAGGGGGCGTGCACCAGGTGTTTACCTCCAAAAGGTCATAGTCATGAGAGGGTGTGATACGCAGGGTGATCAGATGTTATACTACTTATTCCTTAAACCTTCCCAGACTTTATCTGAAATTTTCGTCTCATATTTATCTGTTTTCATGGAATGGTAACCAGATTTCTACCCCGACCTCGAAGTTCAAAACCATCAAATTTTAATCGGACTAGTTTTCACAATCAAAATCAGCTTCAACTCTCACAAAAACAGATTTGCTTCCTGCAAGATACTTTGAAGTTACTCAGACACTCACTGATGTATTTTTTAATAATAATAACTTTATTCCTTGAAAATAAAGTTCATAAGCTTCGTGAGGGCCAGCAATAGCCGCCATGAGCACAGATAATGGGCGTGGGAACCGTAGGAGAACCTTTTGAAAAAAGCTGCTCCGGTCAGGACAGTTGTGCAATTTTTGCAAAAAGTACGTTGGATATGTTTGTAAGATAACCAGAAGGAAAGGAACTGAATATGATTGTTAGTAGTGGTAGAACATTGGTGTTAGTTGTTCGACAGGATATTCAGATCAATTCCAACCAGTAGTCTGACAAATTGTATTAGACCGTAATTTAAGAAGGTTCCCAACAGTTAATAGAACAGGGTTTAGTAATTGAAGACAGAATAGAATAGTAATTATGAGTACCGTAGGCGATAGAAGGAGGAACTCATCTCTGCATGTATTCAGAACTGCTGTAGACCGTAGATATCGCTGGTTGAATTTTCAGTGGTATGTCTAAATTTTAAGAAATGAGTTGGAGGAGGTGGCCAGAACGGCCACAATCAAAGAAGATTCTGAGGGATGTCAAAAAATAATTTTGAGTTAGGTAGTGTTTTAATGATTTTCTTGACATCCCCCAGTCTCAGCTCATTTGGAAATAAATAGCAGACACGATTCCATAAGGGCACCGCGGTCGACAAGAATGGACTGGTGACATTAGGGTTGAGAGAAATACACCAAGGTCTACGTTGAGATTTGCTTAACTTTAAGTATCTATCTAAGTTCGGATAATAAGTTAATTTTAACAGGATTTTTGCGAGAGTTAATAAAATACGATTAGTTCTTTCTCGAAAGATGCTAGGGCAGCCTGCTATAGAGAGTCGATGACTATATGACGAGAATTTTATGTTCAGACGACAGAATACTATACGAGAATAGTATTTCAATGGCTGCTCAAGCAACTTTGCAGATTTTGAAGAGAGAGTAGGGGCAAATAGTTCAACACAGTACATGAGGATTGGTGCTACGAAAATATTAAAGGCCCTAAAGTAGGGGGCTATCGTTGAAAACTTTAGGACTTTGAGGAGTTGTCGGGCCCTGACCATTGCAAGAGTGTTAACACTACTAATATGAGACTTGAAGTTTAAGCGATTGTCAACCAAAATACCAAGATCACGAATCTGAGTTACTTGATTTAATACCGAATTTCGGTACTGATATTTCATTGGAGATGGTGGGTTACCCAATCTTAGAAGGTGCGACTTATGCGGTGCGATAGTCATTCCCCAATCGTGACACCACTCAGAGACAGCGTTTAGGGCAAGCTGCAAAGAGTTAGCATCGTTCGAAACTAGCTTAACGTCATCGGCGAACAGAAACACTCGCACTCTGATTTCTTTAATGTAGTCCACTAAGTCATTGATAAAAAGAAGAAAGAGGAGGGGACCAGTGACTGTACCCTGCAGGACACCACTGTCGGTAGGAACATAATTAGAAGATATTTGACCATCAAGTCTAACAAAACCTTTCCTATCACTCAAGAAATCTGAGAACCAGTTGATTAGTAAGGACGGAAGTCCATAGGTGTGAAGTTTATGGATTAGGAAAGGGTGAGGAACTGTATCAAAAGCCTTGGAAAAATCGAGATAGATTACATCGGCCCATCCCGAATGAGAAATAAGGTCAGTACAGTGATTAGAGAACTGCAAAAGTTGAGTACTACAGGATCTACCACTGAGAAACCCGTGTTGATCTTTTGAAAGTAGTTCGGTGTACAACATCCTAATGTTGTAGGCTATAGTTTTCTCCATGACTCTGGAGATTGGGTCGGAGATGGAGATTGGTCTATAATTTCCGGGATCGGAACGGTCACCCTTTTTGAAAACCGGAGTTATAAAAGAAGTTTTCCAAGCCTTAAAGGAGTGCTCAGATTGGTAAGCTTCAGTGAATAAAAGAGAGAGTGGCAGGGCAAGGGTTAATGCGCATTTTTTAAGAACATATTGAGAGATGTTATTTAACGAAAAATTGATTTTAGGATCTAATTTTGACATTATACCATACAGAATATGAGGACTGAAGTCCGGGTGATTATCAGAATCTTTCCCATAAGGGCCATGAGGAAGCTTAGTGTAAGAGGAATGGAAGCTCTTAGAAAATTCAGATACAAATATATCGCACTTGGCTGTTGTAGAGGTTGTTTTGGTACCATCAGAAGAAAGTAGGTACTTGCTCGAGAAGTTACTAGTTTTAATACGACTTGAAATAAAATTACAAAATTTATGATACGAACACTCTTTGAAGATATTCTGATCATGTTCGCTTGTGCACTTACGCAGGTACTTTTTGAGACTCTTCAATTTGGAATTTTTGTGCTTTCTGTTGATTTCATTATGGCAACTTCTTAAGTGAACTGTGAGTCTGCGAATTCGGGACTTAACATTACGAACAGTTAATTTGGGCTTGTTGGTTTTTCTCGAAACAGGAGAATTTTCAGTCAAAACCGAATCTATAAAAGTAACAAACTTTTCATATTTTTCATCCAGATCTGTAAAGTGGCCAAAGAACCAAGCCCAATCAACATTTGCAAATATCCTATTAACGTTATCATATTTACATTTCTTGATATTGACAAAAAGTTTGTTAGAAGTCTTGCGAGTAGGTGACAATTTACATTTTGGGATAGTGAATTTGGTAGCAAAAGCAGCATGATCAGACGCTAACATGTTACCTAAGTTAGTTGGAGTGGTGAAGGACGAGGGTGTAGATGTTAAGAGCACATCAAGAAGTGTACCCAGGCCATTAGTACTAGGTCTTGTTGTAAAATCAACTAATTGTGAAAGAGAGAAAAAATTAACTAATTCTACTAGTGATTTGCATCGATACATGAAATCTGCGCTATCAACCCACTTGACCTTTGGAAGGTTCAAATCTCCTAGGATGGTAACTGAGGTGAGATCTTTGAAAGAAGATGAATTATTCAGAATTTTTGTGAAAAGAAAGTCCTGACTTGGTTCCAGACAGAATCCATCCCAAAAAGTGGATTCTGCCTAGAATCATGTGAATCTCTAGATTCACAACCAGTGAGCTTTAAACCAACTAAAAAGCTGGGAACCGCTGTCAAAATGATTAGAGTCAGATTTTTGAAAATCGATCCGAATAGCATCTGATACGAGCAGTAGTACCTTGGGTGACACCAACTTGACTTCGGATAATCGGGAAACTTGTGGCATATTCTCTCTCTCCCTCTCTCTCTCTCTCTCTCTCTCTCTCTCTCTCCCTCTCTCTCTCTCTCTCTCTCTCTCTCTCTCTCTCTCTCTCTCTCTCTCTCTATCTTTCACTCACTCTCTTTTTTTTTAATGAAAATAACATCGACTCGAACAATAAATTAGTTTAACACCAAAAGTTTATTAGTGAAGTTATACTAGCTATAAGGTTTCCGATTTTCCAAATCCGCTGATTCGAATATTCTTTTTGTAATTAAAGACAAAAAAGATGACAGCCAGGCTTCCAAAGCCAATGAATCCAACAGCGAAGCTGATAACCCATACTAGAGACGAGTCTGTAGTGGTAGTAGTTACTATCTGGAACAGATATATTACACGAGAAAACGTAAAGAAACCTACAACCGGATTTGAGTAACACTTTTGAATGCCAGTACCTTGGGTAACACAAAATTGGCCTTGCGGACATTGTGAACTGAAGAGGAAAGTGAGGAAAATCAGAATTACACTCACTTTGAGGTGCAACTCTGCCCGATGGTGTGTTGTTCGCCCATGCTGTTTCTTGCACCCGTCAGGCACAATCGACCGTCGGCGTCGGAATAGTAGTCCACGGTCATGTGCTGGAGTGCTGCTTGATCGTACTTCCCAGTTCCACAGTAAGGCCCTTCGAGTGAGTCTGCAATACATTTTCATCTTCCTTCAAAGTCCTAACCCACAATTTGGGCAACAGACACCACCGGAGCAGTGTCCGTTTAGACCACAATCTTTGTTCTTTCTGCACGTCTTCTCCTTCTCCGTCGGCATGGATGAAACTGGGCATCGCGAGTAATTGGGCGACTTGCAACATAGCCCCTTCGGCCCGCATCTGAGCTCCCCTCTTTTCTCTGTAGTTTGCGCGTCGCAGATGTTGAGATCTCTTCCGCAGGCAATCTTCGTTCCGTCCTTGTTGAGCACTGGGTCACCGCCATATTCACACGTATCTTCGGGTAATTCTTCTGAAATGATATTGTCACTGAAAGACGTTGATGTCTTACCAGTACAGCAGATTCCTATTTTCACTGGACCAACTGTCGTGATGCAAGTAGACCTGAAATCTTGTCGTCAGTTTCTTTAGAGCTCGAAACAAACGGGAAGTATTCAGAAGTCTTGCCAGTGAAAACTATCTGCTGTTGTTGGGCGGGGTTTCCAATACAGTCGGTGTTCGTCTGGCACGCGAATCCACTTTTTGACCTAGATGCTGTCCCTCTGCTGCACTTGAACCGTGCACAAATACCAGTGAATGTACCGGCTTTCAGGACACAAATGTCATCATTCTCGCAATCAGCTGCAAAAAATGACATGACGTAATTTAGTTCGGCCTACCATCCGTCTTGCAAATGGTCAGAGTAGTGATAGTGAGACGCCAGTTGGCAGGAAATTTTGGCACTGAAAACTGTGATATTGAAGAATTTGGGAGAGAATGAATACTTGTGTAGCAGAATGAAACTCCTGGATCCATTCCGTCGTCAAAGAACGAATTCTGAGGACTTCCACAGTACTCCTTGCCAGACAGACACTCTTTCCCTCCCTTGGTACATTTCTTGTATGTCCCTTGTTCATTCACCGGTCTGTCTTTCAGTCCGAGGGAGAAAGTGACGTGTGAATATGGTATATCTAAACGTATATCCCTCTTTCGATTATGTAACATTCATCTTACCGCAACAGATAGGGTTGAGAGAAACACTGGTCTGCGTTGCTCTATCCATCTTCTTTCCGACTTCGTGATCTTCTTGACATTCCCCATTAGTTGAAATCTGAAGTCTCTCTCTCTCTCTCTCTCTCTCTCTCTCTCTCTCTCTCTCTTCACTCACTGGTGCCTTCTCGCTAACAATCATCTTTGTCTTGTCGCACACGAACTTTAGCTCTGAATA
>OZ022254.1:1866019-1868519 GCA_963978915.1 Caenorhabditis parvicauda
CTCCATCTCAGAGGAGGTCTACCTGCTTTCCTTCTCTGATCCAAAAGTGTCCCCTCACGTTCAGTGACTTTTCTTGACCGCGTCTGTCGAGCAACGTGGCCTGCCCACGCTAGCTTCCGTTCCGTGATACGCTTCAGAACAACAATATATACAGAGTCAACGTCTGTATCTTCACATATCTTGGTCATCGTGTAGGAACGTAAGAGATTATTCTTTCTCTTTACGTCCTAAATAAAGGAAAAAATCCTAAGCCTAAATGCACCAGTGCCAAGCCAAACGAACGTATAACTCATTATCTGATGAATTATGATCTGTAAAACAGTGGAGAGGGAACAAAAATGGTCGGAATGATGACAAAAGAAACTTTTATGCCCAAGATTGGCCAAAATGATGAATGATGATTATAAAAGTTCCGAGTGCATCCTGTTGTTGTCTTGTTTTGGTGTGCAATGTTGTCGGTCAAACGCACTTGCGTCGGTCAAATTCGCTTTTCCTTTTGCTGTGAAATCTTGCTATTACTAGCATTGTTTCTACACGACGCGCGTTGTAGTCTGACTGAAGCAGTTGCCAGGTTTTTGTTGCGTAGAGCAAAGCCGGGATGACGCATTGGGTCAGCAGTTCTTTCCTTTCGACCTTGCTACTATTAGGTTGTCGATTAAGTATCCGAATTTTTTGTGAAAAATTCATTATCATTATCTTAACACTGCACTTTGCTGATGTTATATACATTGACCATCAGCATCTATGACTTGTTACCAACGTTGGGGTAGCTTCTCAATGCCATGGTGATACCAGGTCTCGCCGTATGACTGGAAGAAGTTGCGAAGTGCGGATTTGACCTCGGCTATATTAGCGTAATTATTTCCATCTATATATCGTTGGAGGCCGAGGACCAGATAGAAATAAGATAGGATTAGATCGAAACTATAGGATGGGTGGGGTGGGACGGTCCAACCGTAACCGAGTAGCTCAGTCTTGGTGAAGTTATTAGGTTGATGCACTCAAAATTTCCGATTTCTGCGAAACTGTTCAACAGAACACAACTTCATTTGTTGACTAAGATGTTAGATAAAATTTTCACCACAGCTGCCCACAGTATTCTGTCAGCGATTGGACAGCTCACGGATCCACGCGCCGTACCACACATGTTGCTTGGACGCGAACTAGGTCTTCAACCATGCATCGCCCTCAGCGCGGTTCTCGAAGTGTGTCTCGCCAAGGACTCATTGTAGTTCGAGAGAAGCCAGTAGTCACTAGGTTTGAGGTAGGGCTAAAAGGGGACATGGGGTAAAATGGGCCATCCAAACGTTGTCAGCTTCTTTTTTCACTTTTTAACTTACATGAGGGTGGACGTTGTCGTGAAGACTGTGAAAACGACCTCGTAGCCAGGGAATGGCTTGAGCGTGAGTCTTCAATTTTCTTGGCTGGCAAGCCTAGACATTCCTCGTGATTGCCGTTTCATTGAATAGCTGCTTCCAATGGATGGGGCCCTGGACGGCCAACCATACGGAGAGCATCTCCTTTTTCCGGTGTTTTTCGTCTTTGGCGACGGGTTCCAGCTCATCATCCCTGTCCAGACACTGGGCACAACTTGTAACGTGATGATCAATTATCCATTTATCATCTGCTTTCATGAAAATGTCCAGCCAAGCCGTCTCCCTTTTGTACGTAAGAAGACACCGTGCTGTGTCAACTCGACAATTCTTGTTCTTGCAACTCGAGACGGGGGAAATCTAACGGCCCAACTTCTCCAATAAACTTCATCATATTAGCCGGCGTACCACACTGTTTCAAAAACACAAAGTTCAAACCAGAAATTTATTAGTGAAGTTATACTAGCTATAGAGTCTCCGATTTTCTGAAGCCACTGATTCGAATATTCTTCTTGTAGTTAAAGACAAAGAAGATAACAGCCAGGCTTCCAAAGCCAACGAATCCAACAGCGAAGCTTATAACCCATACAAGAGACAAGTCTGTAGTAGTAGTAGATACTATCTGAAACAGATATGTTAGACGAGAAAACGCCACGGAACCTACAATTGGATTTGAGTAGCACTTTTGATCGCCAGTACCTTGGGTAACACAAAATTGGCCTTGCGGACATTGTGAACTGAAAAGGAAAGTGAGGAAAATCAGAATTACACTCACTTTGAGGCGCAACTCTGCCCGATGGTGTGTTGTTCGCCCATGCTGTTTCTTGCACCCGTCAGGCACAATCGACCGTCGGCGTCGGAATAGTAGTCCACGGTCATGTGCTGGAGTGCTGCTTGATCGTACTTTCCACTTCCGCAGTAAGGTCCTTCGAGTGAGTCTGCAATACTTTTTCCTCTCTCTTCAAGGTCCCAACTCACAATTTGGGCAACAGACACCACCGGAGCAATGTCCGTTTAGACCACAATCTTTGTTCTTTTTGCACGTCTTCTCCTGATCCGTCGGCATGGATGAAACTGGGCATCGCGAGTAGTTCGGAGACTTGCAACATAACCCCTTTGGCCCGCAA
>OZ022254.1:1873519-1911019 GCA_963978915.1 Caenorhabditis parvicauda
GGTATCGAAGAATGCCAGAGTGCGGTTATTGTGCACATAATCATGAAAGGTATCTCTATAAACTGAATACCGTTGATATGAAGTTCAAACAGGTCAAACAGTCCTATTTTCGTTCACTAGTTAATACAACTTTTTCAAATTTTTTTCTGTTGTATGATTTTTTCATTCCTCTTTTATGTTCGTTTTTTAAAAGAAACATTTTATTAAATAGAAAAGTAATTTTTCAGAAGCGGATATGTCGAAAGATGTGCAGAATTCAGGTTCAATAAACCAGTCTAGCGGGATTCCTTGTAACAGGGATTGAGGCATACTTTTCTTTCTGTCAGTAACATTTTGTCACAGTAGCGTGGGAGGGTTTGAGATCGTTGTCCTCCTGTTAAATAGAGTTCTGCCCATCATTTTGATAGCAAAAACATAACAACTTATTTTTTGTACATTTTTTGTTGAGTCCATCAATTATAACTACAGGAATACTGACCAAAATGTCGACTCAACGTGCAACATAGAACTCTCAGAACAGCAATTCGGGGTACCGTCTACGTGCCATTCATAAAATCGAAGCGACAGTTGCACAATCTGATTGAAAACATTGTATTATCACTAACAAACAGTTTAAACTTTGAATCGATGATTCAGAGAAAGTTTTACTGTAGTTAGCACTAGAGTTTTTGCACAAGTCAAAATGCGCAGAAATATTTGTCATTAAAGTCGCCATAATATTCACTATTTCCGTAGTTAGGACTGAAGGATTGTCACGCTACTGTGACAAAATGTTACTGACAGAATAATTCTCCAGTAATGTCATGGTCGTGGTACAGTTTCTACCGAGCGAGTGTTTCATACCTCGGAAAACATGTTTAGAAAAAGGGGAATCGGCATTTATACAATCGGCCTTCCGTACAACATGAGAGTAGACTATCCACTCCTTATCTTAAGTGATGATGTGATCCTGCCATTGAAGACGGCGTTGAGAGGTGAGCAGAGACATCGGCATATCGACCCTCCAAATTTGATCAAAATCGGTGATACCATAAATTATCCATCTTTCGAACGTCTCTTTCTTATTGATAGACCTGAGTCTCTCAGCAATCGTGGAATGGTTGAAGCCAACTGTCGGCTCCAGTTCACAAATACTCACACATGGCTCAGCCTCCACGGCTTCAAGTAGCTAGTCAATAATCATCTCAGACCGACGACCTGACCTTGGGACATGTTCGAGGTTGTAGCTCTTTTCATTTATATATGTGTAAAATTTCTTGAATGTACCAGCAGAAAAGAGATTTCAGTCGCACGTTTAGTAAAAACCATCCCTGGCTCCCTTTTGGTTCGAGTCAGAAACGTGAAGAAATAGCAAAACATGACGGACGCGAGAATGTCCGCGGAAAAACAGCGTTACCATTTCCAATCAATGGATCTGAGTGAATACTCACTCAGACTACTAGCAAGGGGAAGACTCGACAATAATAATCCACTAAAGGAGAGGGGTGGTTGTGGTCTTGGAAAGCCAGGATGTGTACTCAAAAACACCCCCAAAAAATTCGCGGACTTATTCGACAACCTAATATTTAACCTACCTCGTGCCCATGTCTAGTTTGTTTACGTTTATTCCGGTAGCTCCGCCCTCTCATGGCCACGCCCACTCCGGATCCACTACCTAAGCTTTTGATCTACTCTAGTATAAATACGCTATTTGGTCACAAACTGCGTACGCGGTCCGTTCTCAGCTCATAGACGTCGGATCGGAGCAGGCTCAACGCTAATCGGAAGCTCAGTTGCGGACGACGGTGCCCGTCAAGTTTCGTCCTGATCGGACCGCGCGTTGCTGCGCGGTAACCATTTATGCTGTTTTTTATGGCCAAAACCAATTCGTAGTATCTGTTCTTATAGTATTTATTGGTTCAATTACCCAAGTTTGAGGTAAAAGAGTGCCAGTGACGGGTCGAGCAGTGATATGCATTAAACGCACTGATACTATCGGTTCGATTACCCAAGTATGCGGTACACTGCTTCGAACTGACGAGAGCAAGTATCGTCATCATTTTCCCAAGTGGGTACGCTATGTACATTACAGACGCAAAAAGTGCCTGGGATAGGTCAAGCAGTGATATCTATTCCACACACGACTCTAACAAGTTGGTTCAATTACCCAAGTTTGAGGTGAGCCGCTGCACAAAAGAGTGTCAATGGAGGGTCGAGCAGTGATATCCATTTTTTACTCCGTTAAATCAGTTCGGTTACCCAAGTTCATGCTATTGCGACTGGGCGGTCCAGTGGTTCTAAACTTGAAACTCTGGAATGAAAGAAAACAATGAAGTTTTCCCGTGAATCTTAAATTATTACTGTCACAGTATGCCATGCGGGTCTTACTGTCAGGCTGTGCCCTGCGGTTATTACTGTCAGGCTATGACCTGTGGCTACTACTGTCACGCTTAGCGCTGAGGCTCCTACTGTCAGTTTATGTCCGCGACTACTACTGTCAGGTTATTCCATGCGGCTATCATTGTCACGCTGTGCCCTGCGGTTTTTACTGTCAGGCTTAGCGTTGTGGCTATTACTGTCAGACTATGCCGTGCGGCTCTTACTGTCAGCTTACTTCTTTTGACTACTGCTGTGAGGTTATTCCATGCTGCGGTTGTTACTGTCAGGTTATGCTCTGTGGCTGATCCTGTCACGCTTAGCGCTCTGGATTGAACTTCCCCCTGGATTGAACGCTCTGGATTGAACGCTTAGCGCTGGATTGATTAGCGCTCTGGATTGAAAAAAAAATGAAGTTTATAATGAAGTCACAGTATGCCATGCGGGTCTTACTGTCAGCTTATGTCCTGCGACTATATCTGTCAGGTTATTCCATTCTGCGGCTCTTACTGTCAGGCTGTGCCCTGCGGTTATTACTGTCAGGCTATGACCTGTGGCTAATACTGTCACGCTTAGCGCTGCGCCTATCATTATCAGGCTGTGCC
Source organism: Caenorhabditis parvicauda (assembly GCA_963978915.1). Lineage (NCBI taxonomy): Eukaryota > Metazoa > Nematoda > Chromadorea > Rhabditida > Rhabditidae > Caenorhabditis > Caenorhabditis parvicauda. The sequence continues at coordinate 1,876,480 of OZ022254.1, forward strand.
CTGCGGTTATTACTGTCCTGCAACTACTGCTGTTTATGCCCTGTGGCTATTACTGTCAGGCTTGGCTCTGGGGCTCTTACTGTTAGCTTATGTCCTGCGACTACTGCTTTTAGGTTATTCCATGCTGCGGCTATCTCTGTCAGGCTATGCCCTGCGGTTATTTCTGTCAGGCTACGCCCTGTGGCTATTAATGTTATGTTTAGCGCTGGAGCTTATACTGCCAATTTATGTCCTGTTGATATCACTGTGAGGCTATGACCTGCAGCTATTACTGTCACGCTTAGCACTGAGGCTCCTACTGTCAGCTATGTCCGCAACTACTGCTGTCAGGTTATTTCATGCGGTTATCATTGTCAGACTGTGCCCTGCGGTTGTCAGGCTTAGCGCTGCGGCTATTACTGTCAGACTATGCCGTCCGGCTCTTACTGTCAGGCTTGGCTCTGAGGCTCTTACTGTCAGGCTTAGCACTAAGGCTCCTACTGTCAGCTTATGTCCGCAACTACTACTGTCAGATTATTCCATGCGGCTATCATTGTCAGACCGTGCCCTGCGGTTGTCAGGCTTAGCGCTGCGGCTATTACTGTCAGACTATGCCGTGCGGCTGTTACTGTCAGCTTACTTCTTTTGTCTACTGCTGTGAGATTATTCTATGCTGCGGTTGTTACTGTCAGGCTATGCCCTGTGGCTGATACTAACACGATTAGCGCTGAGGCTCCTACTGTCAGTTTATGTCCGCAACTACTTCTGTCAGGTTATTCCATGCGGCTATCATTGTCACGCTGTGCCCTGCGGTTTTCACTGTCAGCTTATGTCTTTTGACTACTGCTGTCCAGTGGTCCAGTGGCTCTAAACTTGAAGCTCTGGAATGAAAAAAAATGACATTGTCTCAGAAATCTTAAGTTATTACTGTCGCACTATGTTATGCGGATCTTACTGTCAACTTATGCCCTGTGGCTAATACTGTCACGCTTAGCGCTGAGGCTCCTACTGTCAGCTTATGTCCGCAAATACTGCTGGCAGGTTATTCCATGCGTCTATCATTGTCAGGCTTAGCGGTGCGATTATTACTGTCAGGCGATGCCTTGCGGCTCTTAGTGTCAGGCTTGGCTTTGAGGCTATTACTGTCAGCTTATGTACTTTGACTACTGCTGTGAGGTTGTTCCATTCTGCTGCTACTGCTGTCAGGCTGGGGCTCCTACTGTCAGGCTATGGCCTGCGGCAATCTCATATTCGCCGCTCATTTACAAGGGATCGGGCAACAGATTGGTGTTCACAAAATATTAATCAAACCTGCTGTCAACTTATTATTGATATACTAAAATTACATTAGTAAAATTTAAAAAAAAAACAAAAATTACTACCGGCCCAAGAATTGCGTGGGAAACCGTGACCAAAGAAATTACATGGGGCGCGAAGCGCCCCAGTATTTGACTTGTTATCTTATACTTTGCTTCTTTATACTTCTCCAATAAACTCCATCATATTAGCCGGCGTACCACACTGTCCTTACGATACAATACTTTTCAAAAACACAAAGTTCAAACCAGAAATTTATTAGTGAAGTTATACTAGCTATAAGGTTTCCGATTTTCCAAAGCCACAGATTCGAAGGTTCTTCTTGTAGTTAAAGACAAAAAAGATGACAGCCAGGCTTCCGAAGACAATGAATCCAACAGCGAAGCTGATAACCCATACAAGAGACAAGTCTGTAGTAGTAGTAGATACTATCTGAAACAGATATATTAGACGAGAAAACGCCACGGAACCTACAATTGGATTTGAGTAGCACTTTTGATCGCCAGTACCTTGGGTAACACAAAATTGGCCTTGCGGACATTGTGAACTGAAGAGGAAAGTGAGGAAAATCAGAATTACACTCACTTTGAGGAGCAACTCTGCCCGATGGTGTGTTGTTCGCCCATGCTGTTTCTTGCACCCGTCAGGCACAATCGACCGTCGGCGTCGGAATAGTAGTCCACGGTCATGTGCTGGAGTGCTGCTTGATCGTACTTTCCACTTCCACAGTAAGGCCCTTCGAGTAAGTCTGCAATACATTTTCATCTTCCTTCAAAGTCCTAACCCACAATTTGGGCAACAGACACCACCGGAGCAGTGTCCGTTTAGACCACAATCTTTGTTCTTTTTGCACGTCTTCTCCTGGTCCGTCGGCATGGATGAAACTGGGCATCGCGAGTAATTGGGCGACTTGCAACATAGCCCCTTTGGCCCGCATCTGAGCTCCCCTCTTTTCTCTGTAGTTTGCGCGTCGCAGATGTTGAGATCTCTTCCGCAGGCAATCTTCGTTCCGTCCTTGTTGAGCACTGGGTCACCGCCATATTCACACGTATCTTCGGGTAATTCTTCTGAAATGATATTGTCACTGAAAGACGTTGATGTCTTACCAGTACAGCAGATTCCTATTTTCACTGGACCAACTTTCGTGATGCAAGATGACCTGAAACCTTGTCGTCAGTTTCATTAGAGCATGAAACAAACGGGAAGTATTCAGAAGTCTTGCCAGTGAAAATTATCTGCTGATGTTGGACGGGGTTTCCAACACAGTCGGTGTTCGTCTGGCACGCGAATCCACTTTTTGACCTAGATGCTGTCCCTCTGCTGCACTTGAACCGTGCACAAATACCAGTGAATGTACCGGCTTTCAGGACACAAATGTCATCATTCTCGCAATCAGCTGCAAAAAATGACATGACGTAATCTAGATCGGCCTACCATCCGTCTTGCAAATGGTCAGAGTAGTGACAGTGAGACGCCAGTTGGCAGGAAATTTTGGCACTGAAAACTGTGATATTGAAGAATTTGGGAGAGAATGAATACATGTGTAGCAGAATGAAACTCCTGGATCCATTCCGTCGTCAAAGAACGAATTCTGAGGACTTCCACAGTACTCCTTGCCAGACAGACATTCTTTCCCTCCCTTGGTACATTTCTTGTATGCCCCTTGTTCATTCACCGGCCTGTCTTTCAGTCCAAGAGAATATGTGACGTGTGAGAAGGGTATCTCTGAACGATTTCTTACGTTCAATCATGAACATTCAACTCACGACAACAGATAGTGTCAGGAGAAACACTGGTCTGCATTGATTTTCCCATCTTCTTTCCGACTTCGTGATCTTCTTGACATTCTCCATTGATTGGAATCTGAAAGAAACAAAGTTTTTTCTCTCTCTCTCTCTCATTAATAACTCACTGGAGCTTTCTCGCGAATAATCATCTGTGTCTTGTCGCACACGAACTTTAGCTCTGAATATCAATTCTTAAACTTTGAATCTACCGAACTTTATTCACTTTCACCGCACAGTCCTGTGGGTTGGTCTTGCTCTGTACGGAACCCAAGATAACATGTCTTGTCGCCGCTCCCACCACACTCATCTGAAATTAACATTTTTCATGGAAATCTTGTTGTTGATTACTGTCGTCTTGGCAGTACTCGAGGCTGGATATGGGAGTGTCCGATCCGGGTAGAGTTGGATCTGGAACTTGCTTCAATGAACAGTCTCAGGCCCCGTAGTAACATTTAATTCTATGAGATTCGGATGGAAAACTTACACTTATAACAAAATTTCTTGCTGTCATCAAACCCGCTTCCGAAGGTTGGATTGTAGACGGGAAAACAATATTCGTTGGAGTCACAAGGGCTGCCGACACATATTTTCACATTACCATCTTCCATCAGTGGCAGATCTTTCTTGACCCGGGCAGATGTCAGCAACGAGTACGGTTTCGCTGAAAACGACAGTGAAACTTTAGACATTGAACGGAACGTACGACAGCACGTTGGATTCTTGCTCTTTGTATATTTTCCTGGTACGAATCCGTCTTCACAAGCACCGTTCACTCTCGTCTGAAAACGCGTTAGAATTATATGACCGTATGATTGTTTTCGGCATTCCGCATGTGTCAAAAAATTCTGTCAAAGGAATTATTTTTTCGTTCATCCCTACCCTCAACTTGATAAAAAACTGAAAACAGTTTACATAAATATATAAAAGCTAACATTATATACAGTGTGGACAGAAAATACAGGAACGGTACACGAAGCTCCGCTACTCGAACAAGATTCTAGATTACTTTCTGAAATTCTGGTCTATTGTAGCCAACACTATTCTCCACAAGTGTACTAAATTTCATCCTGATTCATTAACTTCGAAACGGTGTATGATGATTTGATTGAAAACAGTGGATTTTCAAGTGGACATAAAATAGAGGAACGCTACTGTAATTTGAAGGTCAACGCTCGGAATTTGGAATTAATGATGAAAATGACACGTTATAAAGTTTTTTTAACAATTGATATTTTTATTTTCATCATTCCGACAATTTTGACAGAGTTACAATCAAATCTTGTCGAATCCTGTAATTTCCCGCATTTTAGAAGTTTTTGGTTTCCACCGAGTTAGTTATCAAAACGTTAGTTATTTCATCATGATCAGACAATGATTCTCAACAGTTTCCCGAAGTTTCGTAACAAAATCGGTTATTTTACCCCTCCAAAGAGCCCTTCAAACTGACTTAAGTTGACGTCGCTGCAATGGTGACTACGGTATCTTGTTGTAAAACGCGGTGATATTGAACGATAAATGTGAAAAAAAACACTCAAATTTGGAAAAGGATATTTTGAAGACATCATTTTAGTCATTATCGACCAAAAGAAACAGCATACTGTGAGAAGTCGTACTGTCGAAATGATGGCGCTGGAATGAACGGAGTTTTGCACTCGAAGTGTCTGTTTTCGCCTTGTTTTTTTTTAACGCGCGTCTTTGAAGCGGTTCGAACAGCCCTGTTCCTTTAGATCCAAATTTTTTTTGGATAGGAATCGATCCTTATTAAGTAGATGACAAATGCCCCATGACATTTTAAAAAATTTTTCACAGTTATCATTCAATATCATGACGTTTTACAACAAGTCACCGTAGTCACCTTTGCAGCGACGTTAACTTAGTGGGTTTTTCCGAAACGTAAATAACCGATATTGTTGTGAAAGTTTGGGAAAACTGTTAAGAATCATTGTCTGATTATGATGACATAACTAACGCTTTGATAACTAACGCGGTAGAGACCAAAAACTTCTAAAATGCGGAAAATTAAAGGATTCGACAAGATTTGATCATAACTCTGTCAAAATTGTCGGAATGATGAAAATAAAAATATCAGTTGTTTAAAAAAACTTTATAAAGTGTCATTTTCATCATTAATTCCAAATTCCGAGCGTTGACCTTCAAATTACAGTAGCGTTCCTCTATTTTATGTCCACTTGAAAATCCACTGTTTTCAATAAAATCATCATACACCGTTTCGAAGTTAATGAATCAGGATGAATTTCGGTACACTCGTGAAAAATAGTGTTGGCTACAATAGACCAGAATTTCAGAAAGAAATCTAGAATGTTGTTCGAGTAGCGGAGCTTAGTGTACCGTTCCTGTATTTTCTGTCCACACTGTATATAAACGAAGGGTACTTCGGATCCTTGATTTTTCGATGACCGGAGTCGAATGTCAGATTCTGATAAACATATCTAGCAAAAAGTCTGACCGATTTCAAACGCGCGCCAGTCGCATTTTTGTAAAATGAGTACGCTAAGAGTCGGGAATCTCGCAACGAACAGTTGGATCTTTGTGGATTTAAATTATTAAATTTATTTTTTACAGGTAGAGGAAGCTATGTGCTATGCCTACCCGCGATGAGCTCGTGAAAGTTCTCTGCTTTAATCACTCGGTCACAGCTGCTGCACGCGTATATTTGCATTGGATTTAGCATCACTTGCATTAGTTGTGGTCGCATTCAGACTGGAAAAAGAGAGAAGAAGAAGAGAGAGAGAGAGAGAGAGAGAGGGAGAAATGGTGAAGACATAGCCTCTAAAAACCACTTTTTTCAATCAGAAAGTCTAAATGTGCGATTTTGTTATGAAAAAAAGGGAAAAATGGGTTCTGAGCGTAGCGAGAATTACCGGCTTGTTTTGGAATAATTCAATCTCATGAAAGTCAAAAAAGTAAAAAGTCTTTTTGAAAGAAAACGTTCGATTATAACGCTAAGTTATTCCCTATTGTTTTTATATTTCCGAACAGTTTATGTATACTATGTCAAAAATGGTAACGTTCATATCATTATGGCCGGAACTGTACAGTCGTGTACTTTTACTAGGCATTTCAGTTAGAAAATTTCCTTACTCTGGATACTGTGTAAGTGTCCATCCAAGCAACATTCTCCGCCTTCTTGCTGTTAATCATGAAAAACGAATCCTTTGAACAAGAACTAAGCACTGAAACTGATTGTTTCTCGTGTAAAATTGCAAAAACTAACGACAGCAGGAGCGTTGAGAGAGAGATGGAATGTACGCGCACTCTTCACCCAACTTACAGTCTGATGATTTCGTGCACAAACCGGAGAAAGGACGACCATCGATACATTCTGAAAGTAGGTATAATTTGCATTCTCTCTCTCTCTCTTCCTCTTCCTCTCTCTCTCTCTCTCTCTCTCTCTCTCTCTCTCTCTCTCTATCTCTATCTCTTCCTCTTTCTCTCTCTCTCTCACTCTCTCTCTCTCTCTCTCTCACTCTCTCTCTCTCTCTCTCTCTCTCTCTCTCTCTCTCTCTCTATCTCTTCCTCTTCCTCTTCCTCTCTCTCTCTCTCTCTCTCTTCTCTCTCTCTCTCTCTCTCTCTCTCTCTCTCTTCCTCTCTCACTCTCTCTCTTTCTCTCTCACTCTCACTCTCCCTCTCTCTTTCTCTCTATCTCTCTATCTCTCTATCTCTCTCGCTCTCTCTCTCTCTCTCTCTCTCTCTCTCTCTCTCTCTCTCTCTCTCTTTCTCTCTCTCTCCATACGAAGTTTGTTGTCTTCTTTTATTTTCTTCTGCACATAATCATCACTTTGAGTCTTCTTGTCGGTCTGCAACATAGTCAACGTAACTATTCAACGATTTAACTTACAAACGGGTCTAGAACACAAATTTCATCATTATCGGTATTAGCAAGAAGGAAATTCTCAGGGCAGGGACTTTGGCCTTTAGGGGTTTTTTTGGCGAATGAGTGGGGTTCATCGAAGTTGTTCTTTTCACCCAAAAAACACCACTGACCTGGAAAAACGGATTTGTAAGAACGAGGCTCAAAAACTCACCAGATGACCTTTTAAAATAGGGAATTTCACTAGTTTTCGGTCTATTGTTAGCATCTGCTAGACAATATGGTCCCTTCAGAGTTTCTGAAAATTGGTGTGAAACGACTTGTAGTGTGAACCCACCCTGTGGACAACATCTCCAGTTCCAACAATATCCATTCTTGTCACAGTCACTGTCGCCGTTGCACTTCTTCTCGGTAGCAGTCAGCACATTGTTGCCCGGACAAGGATCGTTCTCGACTTCGCAGCAGAGCCCGCCCTTTCCGCAATTGAAGATCCTCCGTTCCTGATCATTTACTAGAAGTGTTTTCTTGGTGCATTGGTCCGAATTCGTACACTTGTAGTTCAAATAAAACTTGGCTAGATTCGAAAAAGGATGTTCACCCTTCTCACAAGTGTTGTCAGGTAGTTGAACTAAAATTGTATTTTACCCAGATCTGATACTCTCGCTCACCGTTACAACACAGGGATATTTTGCTCTGGTCGAGGATGGACACCTTCTTGTAACTGAAATTGGAATGTTGATAGAGTGCATTGATACTGCAACACGTGTATACCTGAACCAATGTTCCGACTTTCCCGTGGCATTGCTCCTCTTTTGTATGTCCAGATTGTGGGCACAGTCGTCTCCTTTGTGTACAAAAGTTTCTCCTTCGGTGCACTTCACGTCTGCACAAAACATTCGATTATCGCTGGGGGCTATGTGAGTTCCAGTCTCATCCGTACAGATCTGCGTGGGCCCACATACACCTAAAACAAATTTTACTGGGGCTTTCTCTACTTTTCTCTTTTTACCATTATTCCGTCCTAAACATTGATAATTTGTTGGATATATGCGGAAAAAAGAATCATCTGAAACGGTCTGTAGTAATGAAAGAAAACAAGAGCAACTGACGTGGATAACAGAAAAACTCTTCCCCTTCCTTCTTTATGTATTCCGGCACGGGTTTTCCACAAAACTCGACGTTCTCCTTACATGGAATGTCCCTCGAACATTTAACGTGCTTTCCGTTTACCTTAACTGGCGCTACATCGATCAACGCAGACGTGGGCGCTGAACAGCAGTGGATTATCGTTTAGGATACAGTAGCAAACTCACGGTGGTAGTACTTATAAGAAGTACGCAAACTCTCCAGATCGCATGAAACGAGCAGAACATTGAAGATGAGAAACGCGAAGGATGAAATTGTTGGATCCAACCTCATCTTCACCTTCCAGATACAATGGAATGATTTGATATCCATTTAGAGATTAGTGCCACGTCATTGAAAACACGTGGATCACGTTGAGCACCAATCATTTTATTTTGACGTGAACTTTCATCTTTTTTAAACAACTATTGAGTATTACTATTATGAATTTCACGCGTGACAAAATCGCTTGTATCGTTTCTTAAAATCGGACTGAACTGATTTTAGCTTTCTACCTATTAGGATACTGTAATAAAGGGTCTAGCTAAATCAAAATTGGCATTATCTTATCTCCAAATCACGATCGAGTTCGCTTTCAACTGATTATCTTCTTTCATATTACTTTCGAATAATAACCATAGTATGAAAATTCATCTAAAACAACGAAGAATGACAATATTAATGCAAAAAATGAACATGGAAACGATTGAAAGTTCCCGTACCTTTCTTGAAGATGGACAATACATGAACAATTAAGTAATGCGCCTTCAATTTCAATGGACTGAAAGTAAGAATAATAATTTAAATCCACAAAGATCTAACTGTTCGTTGTGAGAGTCCCGACCCTACCGTACTCATTTTACAAAAATGCGACTGCCGCGAGTTTGAAATCGGTCAGACTTTTTGCTAGATATGTGCTCTCCTTTTAACTTTTCCACATATATCGCTAGAAGCATGACCGTTTTCAAACGCGCTCTAATCTCAATTTTGCAGAATGAGTACGGTAACTCTCACAACGCACATAGCTTCCTCTACCTGTTAAAAAATCTGGCCTCCGTAAATCGGGAACTTAAATTCGCCTCGAAATACAAGAACGATTTAAGTAATGCGTCTTCAATTTCAATGGACTGAAAGTAAGAATAATATGTAAATCCACAAAAATATAACTGTTCGTTGTGAGAGTTACCGTACTCATTCTGCAAAATTGAGATTAGAGCGCGTTTGAAAACGGCCATGCTTCTAGCGATATATGTGGCAACGAACAGTTAGATCTTTGTGGATTTAATTTATTATTCTTACTTACAGTTCATTGAAATTGAAGGCGCATTACTTAAATCGTTCTTGTATTTCGAGGCGAATTTAAGTTCCCGATTTACGGAGGCCAGATTTTTTAACAGGTAGAGAAAGCTATGTGTTTTAACTTTTCTTTATGCCAAATTTTTTGCCTGAAGTGATCAAGTTGCGATACTTTACAGGGTGGGGCAGAGATAGTGATACCCTGTTTTCTACGTGAAATATTTTTAAACGCATGAGAAAAATTATAATTTTTTCTTTTACTACTATAACATAATAAGCCTTGACGGTGCTTATATGTCATGAAGTCTCAACATGTCTGTGGTAACCTTTATTGTCGACAAGGTTGGGGTCTGTGAGACACCTCGCGGCATCTGCACAGAGACATGGAATGATCAGGGCCAAGATCACAAGGGGGCGTGCACCAGGTGTTTACATCCAAAAGGTCATAGTCATGAGAGGGTGTGATACGCAGGGTGATCAGATGTTATATCCCCGGCTTTCACAAGTTACGTGTCCCTACGTAACATACAAAAAAGATGTTCAAGTTAAACAATGTTTATAACTTGCTTCGTCTCTTCTAGATGACGCCAACCCATGTTCTCCAGAGTAGTAAATGTCGAAGTAGTAGAAATAAAATAGGGGACGTTGTCGTGTGAAGCTGCAGGGGGACAGTTGGCCTTGTAGCAGGCAGTCAGCAAGGGGCAATCGGCTCTCTCTTGCGACATCACGGGCGGTTCGCACATCGTGAATACAGGGGGACATCAACACGGGCCTTTGGCTCTTCGTGGATAGGGGGAGGCAGCTCACAATACAGAACGTTCCTTCTTCCTTCCTTCTTGTCATTCAACAAAGTTCTTCTGGGTGGGTTACTTCTTCCTTGTGACCAGGGCTTGGTCTTTGTCGCGCTGCTGGGATGTGTGGATAGTGTAGCGGTTCAGCAGGCGATAGCCGAGTTGTGCATCAGATAGTAGAATGCACGTGGGTCACCGTCGCTAGATGGTGGACCCCTCGGTGGTACCTCCATATAACATAATAAGCCTTGACGGTGCTTATATGTCATGAAGTCTCAACATGTCTGTGGTAACCTTTATTGTAGACAAGGTTGGGGTCTGTGAGACACCTCGCGGCATCTGCACAGAGACATGGAATGATCAGGGCCAAGATCACAAGGGGGCGTGCACCAGGTGTTTACATCCAAAAGGTCATAGTCATGAGAGGGTGTGATACGCAGGGTGATCAGATGTTATACTACTTATTCCTTAAACCTTCCCAGACTTTATCTGAAATTTTCGTCTCATATTTATCTGTTTTCATGGAATGGTAACCAGATTTCTACCCCGACCTCGAAGTTCAAAACCATCAAATTTTAATCGGACTAGTTTTCACAATCAGAATCAGCTTCAACTCTCACAAAAACAGATTTGCTTCCTGCAAGATACTTTGAAGTTACTCAGACACTCACTGATGTATTTTGACTCGGTTCCAGACAGAATCCATCCCAAAAAGTGGATTCTGCCTAGAATCATGTGAATCTCTAGATTCACAACCAGTGAGCTTTAAACCAACTAAAAAGCTGGGAACCGCTGTCAAAATGATTAGAGTCAGATTTTTGAAAAACGATCCGAATAGCATTTGATACGAGCAGTAGTACCTTGGGTGACACCAACTTGACTTCGGATAGTCGGGAAACTTGTGGCATATTCTCTCTCTCTCTCTCTCTCTCTCTCTCTCTCTCTCTCTCTCTCTCTCTCTCTCTCTCTCTCTCTCTCTCTCTCTCTCTCTCTCTCTCTCTCTATCTTTCACTCACTCTCTTTTTTTATGAAAATAACATCGACTCGAACAATAACTTAGTTTCACACCAAATGTTTATTAGTGAAGTTATACTAGCTATAAGGTTTCCGATTTTCCAAATCCGCTGATTCGAATATTCTTTTTGTAATTAAAGACAAAAAAGATGACAGCCAGGCTTCCAAAGCCAATGAATCCAACAGCGAAGCTGATAACCCATACTAGAGACGAGTCTGTAGTGGTAGTAGTAGATACTATCTGAAACAGATATATTAGACGAGAAAACGTGACGAAACCTACAATTGGATTTGAGTAGCACTTTTGATCGCCAGTACCTTGGGTAACACAAAATTGGCCTTGCGGACATTGTGAACTGAAGAGGAAAGTGAGGAAAATCAGAATTACACTCACTTTGAGGCGCAACTCTGCCCGATGGTGTGTTGTTCGCCCATGCTGTTTCTTGCACCCGTCAGGCACAATCGACCGTCGGCGTCGGAATAGTAGTCCACGGTCATGTGCTGGAGTGCTGCTTGATCGTACTTTCCACTTCCACAGTAAGGCCCTTCGAGTGAGTCTGCAATACATTTTCATCTTCCTTCAAAGTGCTAACCCACAATTTGGGCAACAGACACCACCGGAGCAATGTCCGTTCAGACCACAATCTTTGCTCTTTTTGCACGTCTTCTCTTGGTCCGTCGGCATGGATGAAACTGGGCATCGCGAATAATTGGGAGACTTGCAACATAACCCCTTTGGCCCGCACCTGACCTCCGATCTCTTCTCTGTAGTTAGCGCTTGACAGATAGTGAGATCTCTTCCGCAAGCAATCTTCGTTCCGTCCTTGTTGAGCACTGGGTCACCGCCATATTCACATGTGTCATCAGGTAGTTCTTCTAAAATGATATTGTCACTGAACGACGTTGATGTCTTACCAGTACAGCAGATTCCTATTTTCACTGGACCAACTGTCCTGATGCAAGTAGACCTGAAATCTTGTCGTCAGTTTCATTAGAGCATGAAACAAACGGGAAGTATTCAGAAGTCTTGCCAGTGAAAACTATCTGCTGTTGTTGGACGGGGTTTCCAACACAGTCGGCGTTCTTCTGGCACGCGAATCCACTTTTTGACCTAGATGCCGTTCCTCTGCTGCACTTGAACTGTGCACAAATTCCAGTAAAAGTACCGGATGTCAGGACACAGATGTCATAATTCTTGCAATCAGCTGAAAAAGAATGATATGACGTAATCTAGATTGGCCTACCATCCGTCTTGCAAATGGTCAGAGCAGTGAAAGTGAGAGGCCAACTGGCAGGAAATTTTGGCACTGAAAACTGTGATATTGAAGAGTTTGAAATAGAATGAATACATGGATAGCAAAATGAAACTTCTGGATCCATTCCGTCGATGAAAAGCGAATTCTGAGGACTTCCACAGTACTCCTTGTCAGACAAACATTCTGTCCCGCCCTTGGTACATTGTTTGTACGCTCCTTTCACATTCACCGGCTTGTCTTTCAGTCGTAGGGAAAATGTTATGTGTGAGAACGGTATCTCTGAATAATTTCTTGAGTTTTCTCATCTGAAATTCATCTCACCGCAACAGATAGGGTTGGGAGAAACACTGGTCTGCATTGATTTTCCCATCTGCTTTCCGACTTCGAAATCATTTTGGCATTCCCCATTGATTGGAATCTAAAAAGTTAATCTCCCTTTCTTTCTTTCTTCTCTCTTTTCTCTCTCATTGATAACTCACTGGTGCCTTCTCCCCAACAAGCATCTGTGTCTTGTCGCACACGAACTTTAGCTCTGAATACCAATTCTTAAACTTTGAATCTATCGAACTTTACTCACTTTCACCGCACAGTCCTGTGGGTTGGTTTTGCTCTGTGCGGAACCCGAGGTAACATGTCTTGTCGCCGCTCCCACCACACTCATCTGAAATCAACAATATTTAATGGAAATTCCGTTGTTGATTACTGTCGTCTTTGCAGTAGTCGAGGCTGGATATGGGAGTGCCCGATCCGGGTAGAATTGGATCCCGCTGTAAGCGTTTTCGGCACTTTTTGGTCTAAAATATCCGTTATGTGTCGAAAAAACAATTATTTGTCGCACTGAATTGTTTTTTTCGACACATTGTCATCATGAATGTCACATTGTCATTATGTGCTAGTTCAATACAGTGCGGACTGGCCATCAATAACATTCTGGCTCATAAAAGTTTATATTTTCGTTTTTTCAGTCAAGACCTATCCAATCTTATCACATGATATCGGAAATGAAAAAAAAAGTATACGAGTACAAGTACAGTGCGTGCATAAAAAACACTATGACGTAGTTTTCAACGTCATTTGTACACTACATGAGCTTATCGTTTAAAACTTTCTGGACCTGTAATCAAATATTGTTTCTTTGTCCGTATCGAGTTTCAATGAAATCCATGAAGTTCGAAATAAGTTATAGACTCAACACTGAAAAAAAAGGGAAAATCAGACTTCTCTGGTCGTGGTTTTTATGCACGCACTGTATATCGCGAACTTATTTCTTGTTCTTATATTTCCGAACACTGTATGTATGATATATCAAAAATTAACGAAAAAGAAGTACATGACTACTGTAAAGTCATGAAATTCTACTCGGCACTTCAGTTAGGTAATTTCCTTACTCTGGATACTGTGTAAGTGTCCCTCCAAGCAACATTCTCCGCTTTCTTGCTGTTAATCATGAAAAACGAATCTTTCGAACATCTACTTTGTTCTGAAACTGATTGTTTCTCATGTAAATTCACTCAAACTAACGACAGCAGGAACGTTGAGAGAGAGATGGAATGAAAGCGCACTCTTCACCCAATTTACAGTCAGATGATTTTGTGCACAATCCGGAAATGGAACGACCATCGGGACATCCTGAATAAAGGTATAACTTGTATCCTCTCTCTCTCGCTCTCTCTCTCTCTCTCTCTCTCTCTCTCTCTCTCTCTCTCTCTCTCTCTCTCTCTCTCTCTCTCTCTCTCTCTCTCTCTCTCTCTCTCTCTCTCTCTCTCTCTCTCTCTCTCTTTCTCTCTCTCTCTCTCTCTCTCTCTCTCTCTCTCTCTCTCTCTCTCTCTCTCTCTCTCTCTCTCTCTCTCTCTCTCTCTCTCTCTCTCTCTCTCTCTCTCTCTCTCTCTCTCTCTCTCTCTCTCTCTCTCTCTTTCTCTCTCGCTCTCTCTCTCTCTTTCGCTCTCTCTCTCTCTTTCTCTCTCTCTCTCTCTCTCTCTCTCTCTCTCACTCTCTCTCTTTCACCCTTTCTACTTACTGTGTTTCTTGTTGAAATCGTTTTTTTTGCATTTTCTGACCTTCACTACCACTGAGAGTCTTTTTTTCAATCTGCAACATAGTCAATATAACTGTTGAATGAGTAAACCTACAAATGGGTCTAGAGCACAAGTACCAATATGGTCGAAGTCGGTAACAACATGAACGTAATTCTCAGGGCAACTGAGCGTTGTTTTTTCTGTGAACGAGTGGGTTTCGCCAAAAAGGTTCTTCTCGCCGAGCAAACACCACCGGTCTGGAATAAGGTTCATGAAGATGAGACTCAAAAACTTACTTCCATCCTTCCAAAAACGGGGAAAGTCATGCTTGCTTCGCGGTCGATTTTGTGAACTTGCCAGACAATATGGACCCTTCAAGGTTTCTGAAAATGGGTTTGAAACGACTTGTAGTGTGAACCCACCCTGTGGACAACATCTCCAGTTCCAACAATATCCATTCTTGTCACAGTCACTGTCGCCGTTGCACTTCTTCTCGGTTGCAGTCAGCACATTGTTGCCAGGACAAGGATCGTTGTTTGCTTCGCAACAGATCCCGCCCTTTCCGCAGTTCCCTCCATAGCCCTTCTTGGTGCATTGGTCCGACGTCGTACACTCATAGGTGGTATGAAACAAGTTGAAGCTTGTGTAGGGATGCTCATCCTTCTCACAAGTGTTGTCAGGTAGTTGAACTAAAATTGTATTTTACCCAATTCTGATACTCTCGCTCACGGTTACAACACAATGATATTTTGTTCTGGTCGAGATCCGACACCTTCTTGTACCTGAAATGGAATGTTGATAGAGTGAATTGATACTGCAACACGTGTATACCTGAACCAGTGTTCCGACTTTCCCGTGGCATTGCTCCTCTTTTGTATGTCCAGATTGTGGGCACACTCGTCTCCTTTGTGTAGAAAAGTTTCTCCTTCGGTGCACTTCACGTCTGCACAAAACATTCGATTATCGTTGGGGGCTACGTGAGTTCCAGTCTCATCCGTACAGATCTGCGTGGGTCCACATATACCTAAAACAAATTTTACTGAAGCCGTAAATTTATCTCTCTCTTTCTCTCTCTCTCTCTCTCTCTCTCTCTCTCTCTCTCTCTCTCTCTCTCTTTCTCTCTTTCTCTCTCTCTTTCTTTCTTTCTTTCTCTCTCTCTCTTTCATTCTCTCTCTCTTATTCTCTCTCTCTCTCTCTCTCTCTCTCTCTCTCTCTTTCTATATTTTTTTACTCTCTCTCTCTCTCTTTCTATCTTTTTCTGTCCGTTCTCATAATGTTGTCTTACCATTCTTTACTAAACACTGGTAGTTTGTTGGATGAATGCGATAAAATGAATCCTCTGAAACAGGCTATCGTGATAAGAGAAAACAAGAACAACTGACGTGGATAACAGAAGAACTCTTCCCCTTCCTTCTTTTTGTATTCCGGTATGGGTTTTCCACAGAACTCGACGTTCTCCTTACATGGATTATCCTTCGAACATCTGACAAAATTCTTCAGCTTGTCCTGCACTGGTGGCACGTCACTCAAAGCAGAAAGGGGACCTGAACAGAGGATTATCGTTCAGGATACAGTAGCAAACTCACCGTAATTGTACTTGTAAGTGTTGAGACTCTCCAGATCGCATGAAACGAGCAGGACATTGTAGAAGAGGAAGGCGAAGATTGCAACTGCCAGGTCCAACCTCATTTTCAGATTATTCAGAATCAATTGAATGAAAATCCAATTCACACCAACTTGAAATTAGTGTAGAGCACACGTTAATCCTTCTTACTTTTAAGTGAGCTTTTTCTCTGACTGCTACATTTTTGGAAATAAAATCTATCATCTGCTGTAAGCCGACTACAAGAAAACTGTACTGAGTGTTCTATAGAGATGATGAGGGTATCGAAGAATGCCAGAGTGCGGTTATTGTGCACATAATCATGAAAGGTATCTCTATAAACTGAATACCGTTGATATGAAGTTCAAACAGGTCAAACAGTCCTATTTTCGTTCACTAGTTAATACAACTTTTTCAAATTTTTTTCTGTTGTATGATTTTTTCATTCCTCTTTTATGTTCGTTTTTTAAAAGAAACATTTTATTAAATAGAAAAGTAAGTTTTCAGAAGCGGATATGTCGAAAGATGTGCAGAATTCAGGTTCAATAAACCAGTCTAGCGGGATTCCTTGTAACAGGGATTGAACAGGATATTGACTTGTTGGGTACTCCGAAGGGCGATCACATGAACAAAAAGGTTGAAAAATATTCAAAAGAGTAGTTTCACACAAATCGGGCACATTTTTGTCATCATTCAAAAAAATAGAAAAAAAGTCGTCAGACAGTGGAATCAAACCCCTGACCTCTCGGTTTGAATACAAGATCACAACCACTTCACCACGCCGCCGATTGATTTCACGGTTAGATCCAATTGTGTTGTGCGTGAGGTAAAAAAGGACCTGTGGCGTTAACGTGTACCGTTTTAAAAAGTGATTTTTAAAATTAAAATATCTCGCTTGTAACAAAAAACGTGCAAAAATTTTCTACATGAAAACTTCATTATTCGACCTGCTTAACACATCTGGCTAGGTCTCAACTCTGGATCCCAATAACACTGAAAGTCAATTCCTGTTGAGGCATACTTTTCTTTCTGTCAGTAACATTTTGTCACAGTAGCGTGGGAGGGTTTGAGATCGTTGTCCTCCTGTTAAATAGAGTTCTGCCCATCATTTTGATAGCAAAAACATAACAACTTATTTTTTGTACATTTTTTGTTGAGTCCATCAATTATAACTACAGGAATACTGACCAAAATGTTGACTCAACGTGCAACATAGAACTCTCAGAACAGCAATTCGGGGTACCGTCTACGTGCCATTCATAAAATCGAAGCGACAGTTGCACAATCTGATTGAAAACATTGTATTATCACTAACAAACAGTTTAAACTTTGAATCGATGATTCAGAGAAAGTTTTACTGTAGTTAGCACTAGAGTTTTTGCACAAGTCAAAATGCGCAGAAATATTTGTCATTAAAGTCGCCATAATAATCACTAGTTAGGACTGAAGGATTGTCACGCTACTGTGACAAAATGTTACTGACAGAATAATTCTCCAGTAATGTCATGGTCGTGGTACAGTTTCTACCGAGCGAGTGTTTCATACCTCGGAAAACATGTTTAGAAAAAGGGGAATCGGCATTTATACAATCGGCCTTCCGTACAACATGAGAGTAGACTATCCACTCCTTATCTTAAGTGATGATGTGATCCTGCCATTGAAGACGGCGTTGAGAGGTGAGCAGAGACATCGGCATATCGACCCTCCAAATTTGATCAAAATCGGTGATACCATAAATTATCCATCTTTCGAACGTCTCTTTCTTATTGATAGACCTGAGTCTCTCAGCAATCGTGGAATGGTTGAAGCCAACTGTCGGCTCCAGTTCACAAATACTCACACATGGCTCAGCCTCCACGGCTTCAAGTAGCTAGTCAATAATCATCTCAGACCGACGACCTGACCTTGGGACATGTTCGAGGTTGTAGCTCTTTTCATTTATTTATGTGTAAAATTTCTTGAATGTACCAGCAGAAAAGAGATTTCAGTCGCACGTTTAGTAAAAACCATCCCTGGCTCCCTTTTGGTTCGAGTCAGAAACGTGAAGAAATAGCAAAACATGACGGACGCGAGAATGTCCGCGGAAAAACAGCGTTACCATTTCCAATCAATGGATCCTACGAGTGAGTGTGAGTGAATACTCACTCAGACTACTAGCAAGGGGAAGACTCGACAATAATAATCCACTAAAGGAGAGGGGTGGTTGTGGTCTTGGAAAGCCAGGATGTGTACTCAAAAACACCCCCAAAAAATTCGCGGACTTAATCGACAACCTAATATTTAACCTACCTCGTGCCCATGTCTAGTTTGTTTACGTTTATTCCGGTAGCTCCGCCCTCTCATGGCCACGCCCACTCCGGATCCACTACCTAAGCTTTTGATTATCTTATACTTTGCTTCTTTATACTTCTCCAATAAACTCCATCATATTAGCCGGCGTACCACACTGTCCTTACGATACAATACTTTTCAAAAACACAAAGTTCAAACCAGAAATTTATTAGTGAAGTTATACTAGCTATAAGGTTTCCGATTTTCCAAAGCCACAGCTTCGAAGGTTCTTCTTGTAGTTAAAGACAAAAAAGATGACAGCCAGGCTTCCGAAGACAATGAATCCAACAGCGAAGCTGATAACCCATACAAGAGACAAGTCTGTAGTAGTAGTAGTTACTATCTGAAACAGATATATTAGACGAGAAAACGCCACGGAACCTACAATTGGATTTGAGTAGCACTTTTGATCGCCAGTACCTTGGGTAACACAAAATTGGCCTTGCGGACATTGTGAACTGAAGAGGAAAGTGAGGAAAATCAGAATTACACTCACTTTGAGGCGCAACTCTGCCCGATGGTGTGTTGTTTGCCCATGCTGTTTCTTGCACCCGTCAGGCACAATCGACCGTCGGCGTCGGAATAGTAGTCCACGGTCATGTGCTGGAGTGCTGCTTGATCGTACTTTCCACTTCCACAGTAAGGCCCTTCGAGTAAGTCTGCAATACATTTTCATCTTCCTTCAAAGTCCTAACCCACAATTTGGGCAACAGACACCACCGGAGCAGTGTCCGTTTAGACCACAATCTTTGTTCTTTTTGCACGTCTTCTCCTGGTCCGTCGGCATGGATGAAACTGGGCATCGCGAGTAATTGGGCGACTTGCAACATAGCCCCTTTGGCCCGCATCTGAGCTCCCCTCTTTTCTCTGTAGTTTGCGCGTCGCAGATGTTGAGATCTCTTCCGCAGGCAATCTTCGTTCCGTCCTTGTTGAGCACTGGGTCACCGCCATATTCACACGTATCTTCGGGTAATTCTTCTGAAATGATATTGTCACTGAAAGACGTTGATGTCTTACCAGTACAGCAGATTCCTATTTTCACTGGACCAACTTTCGTGATGCAAGATGACCTGAAACCTTGTCGTCAGTTTCATTAGAGCATGAAACAAACGGGAAGTATTCAGAAGTCTTGCCAGTGAAAATTATCTGCTGATGTTGGACGGGGTTTCCAACACAGTCGGTGTTCGTCTGGCACGCGAATCCACTTTTTGACCTAGATGCTGTCCCTCTGCTGCACTTGAACCGTGCACAAATACCAGTGAATGTACCGGCTTTCAGGACACAAATGTCATCATTCTCGCAATCAGCTGCAAAAAATGACATGACGTAATCTAGATCGGCCTACCATCCGTCTTGCAAATGGTCAGAGTAGTGACAGTGAGACGCCAGTTGGCAGGAAATTTTGGCACTGAAAACTGTGATATTGAAGAATTTGGGAGAGAATGAATACATGTGTAGCAGAATGAAACTCCTGGATCCATTCCGTCGTCAAAGAACGAATTCTGAGGACTTCCACAGTACTCCTTGCCAGACAGACATTCTTTCCCTCCCTTGGTACATTTCTTGTATGCCCCTTGTTCATTCACCGGCCTGTCTTTCAGTCCAAGAGAATATGTGACGTGTGAGAAGGGTATCTCTGAACGATTTCTTACGTTCAATCATGAACATTCAACTCACGACAACAGATAGTGTCAGGAGAAACACTGGTCTGCATTGATTTTCCCATCTTCTTTCCGACTTCGTGATCTTCTTGACATTCTCCATTGATTGGAATCTGAAAGAAACAAAGTTTTTTCTCTCTCTCTCTCATTAATAACTCACTGGAGCTTTCTCGCGAATAATCATCTGTGTCTTGTCGCACACGAACTTTAGCTCTGAATATCAATTCTTAAACTTTGAATCTACCGAACTTTATTCACTTTCACCGCACAGTCCTGTGGGTTGGTCTTGCTCTGTACGGAACCCAAGATAACATGTCTTGTCGCCGCTCCCACCACACTCATCTGAAATTAACATTTTTCATGGAAATCTTGTTGTTGATTACTGTCGTCTTGGCAGTACTCGAGGCTGGATATGGGAGTGTCCGATCCGGGTAGAGTTGGATCTGGAACTTGCTTCGATGAACAGTCTCAGGCTCCGTAGTAACATTTAATTCTATGAGATTCGGATGGAAAACTTACACTTATAACAAAATTTCTTGCTGTCATCAAACCCGCTTCCGAAGGTTGGATTGTAGACGGGAAAACAATATTCGTTGGAGTCACAAGGGCTGCCGACACATATTTTCACATTACCATCTTCCATCAGTGGCAGATCTTTCTTGACCCGGGCAGATGTCAGCAACGAGTACGGTTTCGCTGAAAACGACAGTGAAACTTTAGACATTGAACGGAACGTACGACAGCACGTTGGATTCTTGCTCTTTGTATATTTTCCTGGTACGAATCCGTCTTCACAAGCACCGTTCACTCTCGTCTGAAAACGCGTTAGAATTATATGACCGTATGATTGTTTTCGGCATTCCGCATGTGTCAAAAAATTCTGTCAAAGGAATTATTTTTTCGTTCATCCCTACCCTCAACTTGATAAAAAACTGAAAACAGTTTACATAAATATATAAAAGCTAACATTATATACAGTGTGGACAGAAAATACAGGAACGGTACACGAAGCTCCGCTACTCGAACAAGATTCTAGATTACTTTCTGAAATTCTGGTCTATTGTAGCCAACACTATTCTCCACAAGTGTACTAAATTTCATCCTGATTCATTAACTTCGAAACGGTGTATGATGATTTGATTGAAAACAGTGGATTTTCAAGTGGACATAAAATAGAGGAACGCTACTGTAATTTGAAGGTCAACGCTCGGAATTTGGAATTAATGATGAAAATGACACGTTATAAAGTTTTTTTAACAATTGATATTTTTATTTTCATCATTCCGACAATTTTGACAGAGTTACAATCAAATCTTGTCGAATCCTGTAATTTCCCGCATTTTAGAAGTTTTTGGTTTCCACCGAGTTAGTTATCAAAACGTTAGTTATTTCATCATGATCAGACAATGATTCTCAACAGTTTCCCGAAGTTTCGTAACAAAATCGGTTATTTTACCCCTCCAAAGAGCCCTTTAAACTGACTTAAGTTGACGTCGCTGCAATGGTGACTACGGTATCTTGTTGTAAAACGCAGTGATATTGAACGATAAATGTGAAAAAAACACTCAAATTTGGAAAAGGATATTTTGAAGACATCATTTTAGTCATTATCGACCAAAAGAAACAGCATACTGTGAGAAGTCGTACTGTCGAAGTGATGGCGCTGGAATGAACGGAGTTTTGCACTCGAAGTGTCTGTTTTCGCCTTGTTTTTTTAACGCGCGTCTTTGAAGCGGTTCGAACAGCCCTGTTCCTTTAGATTCAAATTTTTTTTGGATAGGAAACGATCCTTATTAAGTAGATGACAAATGCCCCATGACATTTTAAAAAATTTTTCACAGTTATCATTCAATATCATGACGTTTTACAACAAGTCACCGTAGTCACCTTTGCAGCGACGTTA
This sequence comes from Caenorhabditis parvicauda, assembly GCA_963978915.1. Lineage (NCBI taxonomy): Eukaryota > Metazoa > Nematoda > Chromadorea > Rhabditida > Rhabditidae > Caenorhabditis > Caenorhabditis parvicauda. Next base: position 1,898,390 of record OZ022254.1, read on the forward strand.
ACTTAGTGGGTTTTTCCGAAACGTAAATAACCGATATTGTTGTGAAAGTTTGGGAAAACTGTTAAGAATCATTGTCTGATTATGATGACATAACTAACGCTTTGATAACTAACGCGGTAGAGACCAAAAACTTCTAAAATGCGGAAAATTAAAGGATTCGACAAGATTTGATCATAACTCTGTCAAAATTGTCGGAATGATGAAAATAAAAATATCAGTTGTTTAAAAAAACTTTATAAAGTGTCATTTTCATCATTAATTCCAAATTCCGAGCGTTGACCTTCAAATTACAGTAGCGTTCCTCTATTTTATGTCCACTTGAAAATCCACTGTTTTCAATCAAATCATCATACACCGTTTCGAAGTTAATGAATCAGGATGAAATTTAGTACACTTGTGGAGAATAGTGTTGGCTATAATAGACCAAAATTTCAGAAAGTAATCTAGAATCTTGTTCGAGTAGCGGAGCTTCGTGTACCGTTCCTGTATTTTCTGTCCACACTGTATATAAACGAAGGGTACTTCGGATCCTTGATTTTTCGATGACCGGAGTCGAATGTCAGATTCTGATAAACATATCTAGCAAAAAGTCTGACCGATTTCAAACGCGCGCCAGTCGCATTTTTGTAAAATGAGTACGCTAAGAGTAGGGAATCTCGCAACGAACAGTTGGATCTTTGTGGATTTAAATTATTAAATTTATTTTTTACAGGTAGAGGAAGCTATGTGCTATGCCTACCCGCGATGAGCTCGTGAAAGTTCTCTGCTTTAATCACTCGGTCACAGCTGCTGCACGCGTATATTTGCATTGGATTTAGCATCACTTGCATTAGTTATGGTCGCATTCAGACTGGAAAAAGAGAGAAGAAGAAGAGAGAGAGAGAGAGAGAGAGAGAGAGAGAGAGAGAGAGAGAGAGAGAGGGAGAAATGGTGAAGACATAGCCTCTAAAAACCACTTTTTTCAATCAGAAAGTCTAAATGTGCGATTTTGTTATGAAAAAAAGGGAAAAATGGGTTCTGAGCGTAGCGAGAATTACCGGCTTGTTTTGGAATAATTCAATCTCATGAAAGTCAAAAAAGTAAAAAGTCTTTTTTAAAGAAAACGTTCGATTATAACGCTAAGTTATTCCCTATTGTTTTTATATTTCCGAACAGTTTATGTATGCTATGTCAAAAATGGTAACGTTCATATCATTATGGCCGGAACTGTACAGTCGTGTACTTTTACTAGGCATTTCAGTTAGAAAATTTCCTTACTCTGGATACTGTGTAAGTGTCCATCCAAGCCACATTCTCCGCCTTCTTGCTGTTAATCATGAAAAAAGAATCCTTTGAACAAGAACTAAGCACTGAAACTGATTGTTTCTCGTGTAACATTGCAAAAACTAACGACAGCAGGAACGTTGAGAGAGAGATGGAATGTACGCGCACTCTTCACCCAATTTACAGTCTGATGATTTCGTGCACAAACCGGAGAAAGGACGACCATCGATACATTCTGAATGTAGGTATAATTTGCATTCTCTCTCTCTCTCTCCTCTTCCTCTCTCTCTCTCTCTCTCTCTCTCTCTCTCTCTCTCTCTCTCTCTCTCTCTCTCTCTCTCTCTCTCTCTCTCTCTCTCTCTTCCTCTTCCTCTTTCTCTCTCTCTTCCTCTTTCTCTCTCACTCTCACTCTCCCTCTCTCTCTCTCTCTCTCTCTCTCTCTCTCTCTCTCTCTCTCTCTCTCTCTCTCTCTCTCTCTCTCTCTCTCTCTCTCTCTCTTCCTCTCTTACTCTCTCTCTATCTCTCCCTCCCTCTCTCTCTCTCGCTCTCTCTCTCTTTCTCTCTAGAGCTCTCTCTCTCTCTCTCTCTTCCTCTTCCTCTCTCTCTCTCTCTCTCTCTCTCTCTCTCTCTCTCTCTCTCTCTCTCTCTCTCTCTCTCTCTCTCTCTCTCTCTCTCTCTCTTCCTCTTTCTCTCTCTCTTCCTCTTTCTCTCTCACTCTCACTCTCCCTCTCTCTCTCTCTCTCTCTCTCTCTCTCTCTCTCTCTCTCTCTCTCTCTCTCTCTCTCTCCTCTCTTACTCTCTCTCTATCTCTCCCTCCCTCTCTCTCTCTCGCTCTCTCTCTCTTTCTCTCTAGAGCTCTCTCCATACGAAGTTTGTTGTCTTCTTTTATTTTCTTCTGCACATAATCATCACTTTGAGTCTTCTTGTCGGTCTGCAACATAGTCAACGTAACTATTCAACGATTTAACTTACAAACGGGTCTAGAACACAAATTTCATCATTATCGGTATTAGCAAGAAGGAAATTCTCAGGGCAGGGACTTTGGCCTTTAGGGTTTTTTTTGGCGAATGAGTGGGGTTCATCGAAGTTGTTCTTTTCACCCAAAAAACACCACTGACCTGGAAAAACGGATTTGTAAGAACGAGGCTCAAAAACTCACCAGATGACCTCTTAAAATAGGGAATTTCACTAGTTTTCGGTCTATTGTTAGCATCTGCTAGACAGTATGGTCCCTTCAGAGTTTCTGAAAATTGGTGTGAAACGACTTGTAGTGTGAACCCACCCTGTGGACAACATCTCCAGTTCCAACAATATCCATTCTTGTCACAGTCACTGTCGCCGTTGCACTTCTTCTCGGTAGCAGTCAGCACATTGTTGCCCGGACAAGGATCGTTCTCGACTTCGCAGCAGAGCCCGCCCTTTCCGCAATTGAAGATCCTCCGTTCCTGATCATTTACTAGAAGTGTTTTCTTGGTGCATTGGTCCGAATTCGTACACTTGTAGTTCAAATAAAACTTGGCTAGATTCGAAAAAGGATGTTCACCCTTCTCACAAGTGTTGTCAGGTAGTTGAACTAAAATTGTATTTTACCCAGATCTGATACTCTCGCTCACCGTTACAACACAGGGATATTTTGCTCTGGTCGAGGATGGACACCTTCTTGTACCTGAAATGGAATGTTGATAGAGTGCATTGATACTGTAACACGTGTATACCTGAACCAGTGTTCCGACTTTCCCGTGTCATTGCTCCTCTTTTGTATGTCCAGATTGTGGGCACACTCGTCTCCTTTGTGTAGAAAAGTTTCTCCTTCGGTGCACTTCACGTCTGCACAAAACATTCGATTATCGCTGGGGGCTATGTGAGTTCCAGTCTCATCCGTACAGATCTGCGTGGGTCCACATATACCTAAAACAAATTTTACTGGAGCTTTCCCTACTTTTCTCTTTCTACCATTATTTCGTCCTAAACATTGATAATTTGTTGGATATATGCGGAGAAAAGAACTGTCTGAAACGGTCTGTAGTAATGAAAGAAAACAAGAGCAACTGACGTGGATAACAGAAGAACTCTTCCCCTTCCTTCTTTATGTATTCCGGCACGGGTTTTCCACAAAACTCGACGTTCTCCTTACATGGATTATCCTTCGAACATTTAACGTGCTTTCCGTTGACCTTAACTGGCGCAACATCGATCAACGCAGACGTGGGAGCTGAACAAGAACTATCGACCAGGATGCAGTAGCACACTCACGGTAATTGTACTTGTAAGTGCGCAAACTCTCCAGATCGCATGAAACGAGCAGGACATTGTAGAAAAGAAAGGCGAAGATTGCAACTGCCAGGTCCAACTTCATTTTCAGATTATTCAGAGTCAATTGAATGAAAATCCAATTCACACCAACTTGAAATTAGTGTAGAGCACACGTTGATCCTTTTTACTTTTAAGTGAGCTTTTTCTCTGACTGCTACATTCTTGGAAAAAATCTATCATCTGCTGTAAGCCGACTACAAGAAAACTGTACTGAGTTTCCTATCTGAAACAAATAAAAAATGAAGAAGGCGAACAGTGGAGAAAGAACAAAGAATCGTACAATATGGCAACCATTAAAAAAAATAATAACTTTATTCATAGAAAATAAAGTTTATAAGCTTCATGACGATCAGCAATAGCCGCTACAAGCACAGAATAATGGGCTTGGGAACATTAGAAGATCCTTTTTTAACAAGACGCAATATTCTCTCGCGTCGAGACAAAATTGCTCAAAATGGTCTTAGGCCTATAACTTGCTTCATTTTCATTAGGAAAAATTACGGAGGTGCTCTTTGGACTGCTTGAATATTCACATCTCCGAGTTACAACTTTTTCGTTACCGTATACCAATAATTGTCAGCATTTCTTCAAAACTGACCAAAACGCTTTGTTATTAGGTTCAAAATGTTCAGCTCGATGAGCGTGTGCAACTTGTTCTTCTTCATCGAATGAGTATATACCCGTCAGCCAAAGCGTTTCCACAAAAGGCGAAAAATTCAAAAAACTGATTTCAGATCACAAAATATAGCGATAGGTCGAAAAATTCAAAAAACTGATTTCATATCACAAAATATAGCGATAATTTATGAACGTTTTCGGCTTGTTAAAGAACGTTAGTTCTGCTAGAAAGTGAGGTGGGTCCTCTTAAAAGTGTTTTTTTCTCTGTAGATGAACGCAGTCGCAGTAATCGTCGCATTAACGTCGTCGTAGTCGCAGTAACATGAATTTCGGTAAGTGAGACGATTTAACGGAGTAAAAAATGGATGCATTTTGTGACCAAATAGCGTATTTATACTAGAATAGATAGATAACGTCGACTCGAACAATAACTCAGTTTCACACCAAAAATTTATTGGTGAAGTTATACTAGTATAGAGTCTCCGATTCTCCAAAGCCACTGATCCGAATATTCTTCTTGTAGTTAAAGACAAAAAAGATGACAGCCAGGCTTCCGAAACCAACAAATCCAACAGCAAAACTAATAATCCATACAAGAGACAAGTCTGTAGTAGTAGTAGATACTATCTGAAACAGGTGTATTAGACGAGAAAACGTGACGAAACCTACAATCGGATTTGAGTAACACATTTGATTGCCAGCACCTTGGGTAACACAAAATTGGCCTTGTGGACATGGTGAACTGAAAGAGGGAGGTGAGGAGAATCAGAATTGTACTCACGTTGAGGAGCAACTCTGCCCGATGGTGTGTTGTTTGCCCATGCTGTTTCTTGCACCCGTCAGGCACAATCGACCGTCGGCGTCGGAATAGTAGTCCACGGTCATGTGCTGGAGTGCTGCTTGATCGTACTTTCCACTTCCACAGTAAGGCCCTTCGAGTAAGTCTGCAATATATTTTCATCTTCCTTCAAAGTCCTAACCCACAATTTGGGCAACAGACACCACCGGAGCAATGTCCGTTTAGACCACAATCTTTGCTCTTTCTGCACGTCTTTTCCTGGTCAGTCGGTATGGCCGAAACTGGGCATCGCGAGTAATTGGGAGACTTGCAACATAGTCCCTTTGGCCCGCAACGGAGCTGCGTTCTTTTCTCTGTAGTTAGCGCTTGACAGATAGTAATATCTCTTCCGCAAGCAATCTTCGTTCCGTCCTTGTTGAGCACTGGGTCACCGCCATATTCACACGTGTCATCAGGTAGTTCTTCTAAAATGATATTGACACTAAACGACGTTGATGTCTTACCAGTACAGCAGATTCCTATTTTCACTGGACCAACTGTCCTGATGCAAGATGACCTGAAATCTTGTCGTCAGTTTCATTAGAGCATGAAACAAACGGGAAGTATTCAGAAGTCTTGCCAGTGAAAACTATCTGTTGTTGTTGGGCGGGGTTTCCAATACAGTCGGTGTTCGTCTGGCACGCGAATCCACTTTTTGACCTACAGTACTGTTCATAATCTTAGTCGCATTTGACTTTTTCGTCATAATTCTTTTCAAACTTAATGAATCTATCTGAACTACTCAGAGAAAGTTTTGGAGTACATTGCACGTTTGTGGTACAAGTTTGGTCATGATTTACAAAGAATGAACATATTTTTGGAATTGAAAAGGAAAACATGAATAATTGAAAAAATTTAATTCATGATTCAAAGGCACATAACTTACTAAAATGAGTGCTAGATGTTCCAGACCAGTTATAAAATGCTTGAATATGTTGTCTCAACTCTTTTCGTGTCAGTCTTAGCCTGACATCTTTTTGGCCTAGAGCACAGAAGTTTTACAAAGACCAGCACCTTGAAGATCTGCCATGTTTTTAGAAAACGAGTGATCTGCAATGAATATCGCGGTTCAAATTTGCCACAAATCACTCCACAGTTTTCTACAGTCTCGAGGTACATTTTTGAAATATTGAAATGGTGTTGGACAAATCATAGAGTTCACACGACATCGTTGAATCCAGGAACCCAGATTGCGCACCCTGTGTTCGGCGGCATTTTTCTCTGAAATCTCGTCTCCGAAGTCAACATTCATGAGTTTTTTTAAAAATAATATTGGTCTCATATAATTTTTAATCCTATTGACTCGCCATAAGCACACCCAAAAGTCTCAATAGCAAAATATAACCGTCCAAATATAACTCATAGACCATACCGTTACCCTCTCCATACTTCAGGGTTGGATACAGATGCTTTTCGTCGTATTCAGTTTATTTTTTTGAATATTCCAGATGAACGACATTATTCCACTCTGTTCACGTGATTCCAGAACTCCAGTCGTTATGTGACACGTTCCGACATGTTCAGATGACTGAAGCACTACAACATGCAAGACAGTACTTCCTGTTTCTGAAGATTCGGGTCTTGCAGTGTGCTCGTGATCATGGATTATAACGAAAATTTATGTGTAACAAATATACGCTCATAAAAATTCTAGAATATTGTCATTGAGTATGACATTTCAGAGAAAAATGCCGCCGAACACAGGGTGCGCAATCTGGGTTCCTGGATTCAACGATGTCGTGTGAACTCTATGATTTGTCCAACACCATTTCAATATTTCAAAAATGTACCTCGAGACTGTAGAAAACTGTGGAGTGATTTGTGGCAAATTTGAACCGCGATATTCATTGCAGATCACTCGTTTTCTAAAAACATGGCAGATCTTCAAGGTGCTGGTCTTTGTAAAACTTCTGTGCTCTAGGCCAAAAAGATGTCAGGCTAAGACTGACACGAAAAGAGTTGAGACAACATATTCAAGCATTTTATAACTGGTCTGGAACATCTAGCACTCATTTCAGTAAGTTATGTGCCTTTGAATCATGAATTAATTTTTTTCAATTATTCATGTTTTTCGTTTCAATTCCAAAAATATGTTCATTCTTTGTGAATCATTACCAAACTTGTACCACAAACGTGTAATGTACTCCAAAACTGTCTTTGAGCAGTTCAGATCAATTCATTGAGTTTGAAAAGAATTATGACGAAAAAGTCAAATGCGACTAAGATTATGAACAGTACTGTAGATGCTGTCCCTCTGTTGCACTTGAACAGTGCACAAATTCCAGTGGAAGAACCGGTTGTCAGGACACAGATGTCATAACTTGGGCAATCAGCTGAAAAGAGTGATATGACGTAATCTAGATCGGCCTACCATCCGTCTTGCAAATGGTCAGAGCTTTGATCGTGAGAGGCCAACTGGCAGGAAATGTTGGCACTGGAAAATGTGATATTGAAGAGTTTGAAATAGAATGAATACATGTGTAGCAGAAGGAAACTTCTGGATCCATTCCGTCGATGAAAAGCGAATTCTGAGGACTTCCACAGTACTCTTTGTCAGACAGACATTCTGTCCCGCCCTTGGTACATTGCTTGTACGCCCCTTTTACATTCACCGGCTTGTCTTTCAATCGTAGGGAAAATGTTAAGTGTGAGAACGGTATCTCTGAATAATTTGTTGAGTTTTCTCGTCTAAAATTCTTCTCACCACAGCAGATAGTGTCAGGAGAAACACTGGTCTGCGTTGCTTTTTCCATCTGCTTTCCGACTTCGTGACCTTCTTGACATTCCCCATTGATTGGAATCTTAAAAGTTAATCTCCCTTTCTTTCTGTCTTTTTCTCTCTCATTGATAACTCACTGAAGCTTTCTCGCGAACAATCATCTGTGTCTTGTCGCACACAAACTTTAGCTCTGAATATCAATTCTTAAACTTTGAATCTATCGAACTTTACTCACTTTCACCGCACAGTCCTGTGGGTTGATTTTGCTCTGTACGGAACCCAAGATAACATGTCTTGTCACCGCTCCCACCACACTCATCTGAAATCATAATTTTTTCATGGAAATCTTGTTGTTGATTACTGTCGTCTTGGCAGTAGTCGAGGCTGGAAATGGGAGTGTCAGATCCGGGTAGAATTGGATCTGAAACTTGCTCCTATGAGAAGTTTAGGTAACGTGGAAATGTTGAGATCTATGAGATTCTGATGGAAAACTCACACGAATAGCAGAATTTCTTGCCCTTATCAAAACCGCTATCGAAAGCCGGATTGTAGACGGGGAAACAGTATTCGTTGGAGTCACAAGGGTTGTGCACACATGATTTTACACGATCGTCATCCATCAGCGGTAGATCTTTGTTGAATCGGGCAGATGTCAGCAACGAGTATGCTATCGCTGAAAACGATAGTGAAACTAGTCATGGATAAGAACGTACGACAGCAAGTTGGATAGTTGTTATTTGCATATTTACCAGGTTTGAATCCTTCTTCACAAGCACCGTTCACTCTCGGCTGAAAAAGAGATTTTGAAAGTACGAAAAGCAATATATAACGCTGTAAGCGTTTTTTGGTCGGTCCAAAATATCCGTTATGTGTCGAAAAAACAATTATTTGTCGCACTGAATTGTTTTTTTTCGACACATTGTCATCATTAATGTCACATTGTCATTATGTGCTAGTTCAATACAGTGCGGACTGGCCATCAATAACATTCTGGCTCATAAAAGTTTATATTTTCGTTTTTTCAGTCAAGACCTATCCAATCTTATCACATGATATCGGAAATGAAAAAAAAGTATACGAGTACAAGTACAGTGCGTGCATAAAAAACACTATGACGTAGTTTTCAACGTCATTTGTACACTACATGAGATTATTGTTTAAAACTTTCTGAAACTCTAGTCAAATATTGTTTCTTTGTCCGTATCGAGTTTCAATGAAATTCATGAAGTTCGAAATAAGTTATAGACTCAACACTGAAAAAAAAAGGAAAAATCAGACTTCTCTGGTCGTGGTTTTTATGCACGCACTGTATATCGCGAACTTATTTCTTGTTCTTATATTTCCGAACACTGTATGTATGATATATCGTCTTATCGTTAGAAGTCTCAACGAAAAAGAAGTACATGACTACTGTACTGTCATGAAATTCTACTCGACACTTCAGTTAGGTAATGTCCTTACTCTGGATACTGTATACGTGTCCATCCAAGCAACATTCTCCGCTTTCTTGCTGTTAATCATGAAAAACGAATCCTTTGAACAAGTACTTAGTTCTGAAACTGATTGTTTCTCGTGTAACATATCAACAAACTAACTACAGCAGGAACGTTGAGAGAGAGATGGAATGTACGCGCACTCTTCCCACAATTTACAGTCAGATGATTTCGTGCACAATCCGGAAGTGGAACGACCATCGATACATCCTGAATGTACAGTTGCGTCAGAAAGTTCACGATATCGTGCACGATATCGTTTTTTTGATATATCTCAACGTTGGACAATCGGATAGGTTTGTAAGTTGCAGGAATTGTGAATAAAACATTTAATAATATAATAATATTTATTCATAACGAATAAAAATACTTAAGCTTCAACAACGGCCAGCAATAGCCGCTTAAAGCTCGAACAAATAAGGGAATGTGGTGACTCTTAGAACCTGTTTCAGAAACTGCTCCGGTCAGGACAGTGTAGCATTTTTTGCAAAAAATTGACTTCAGAGATAAACAAGACTTTGCCAGGGTACCAGAAAGGAAAGAACTAAATACTGGTGTTAGTATTGATAGAACAATGGTGTTAGTAGTTCGATCAGGGTATTTAGAACGATCCTATCCAGCAATCTGTCAAGTTGTATATGACCGTAATTTAGAAGGTTCCAATGAGTTAATATAACAAGGGTGAATAATACCAAACAATGGATAAATAGAAATTTATGAACTGGCATCGATCGAATGAGGAACTGCGGTCACCGAGCCTTTGAGAGCGTTGTGAGTCGTCAAGGCATAGCGTCACGATCCATCGATGAGAGGTTGAGTGAAATTTCTCTTAATCTTAGAAATGAGAAGAATGGGGTGGCCAAGATGGCCACATTCAGAGTAGAGACTGGGGTATGTCGATGAATAATTTCGCGTTAGGAATAGATTTAACGATTCTTTTCACATCCCCCAGTTTCAACTCTTTCGGAAGTAAATGACAGATACGATTCCATATAGGTACCGCAAAAGACAAAAAGGAACTGTTGATGGAAGGGTTAAGAGAAATACACCAAGGTCGACGTTGAGATTGGCTCAGTCTAATGTAGTGATCCGAATTCGGGTAATACGTTAGTTTCAACAAGATTTTGGCAAGAGTGAATAAAATATGGTTAGTTCTTTCTCGGAAGATACTAGAACAGCCTGCAACAGAGAGTCGATGGCTATAGGACGAGAATTTTATATTCAAACGACAAAATACTATACGGGAAAAGTATTTTAGAGGCTGCTCTAGTAACTTTGCAGATTTTGAAGAAAGTGGAGGGGCAAAAGTTTCAACACAGTACATTAGTATTGGCATGACGAAAACATTAAAGGCTCTGAAGTATGGAGCAGTCGTGGAAAATTTGAGGACCTTGAGGAGTTGTCGAACCCTGACCATTGCAAGAGCATTAAGACTATTAATATGAGGTTTGAAGTTTAAGCGATTGTCAACCAAAATTCCAAGATCACGAATCTGAGTTACTTGATTTAATAACGAATTTCGGTAATGGTATCTAACAGGAGATGGTGGGCTACCGATCCTTAGAAGATGCGATTTGTGCGGTGCAATAGTCATTCCCCAATCATGACACCACTCAGAGACAGCATTAAGTGCAGATTGTAATGAGGTAGAATCGTTTGAGACTAGCTTGACGTCGTCAGCGAAAAGAAAGACTCTGACTTTGTTATCGTTGATGTAGTCAGTTATGTCGTTAATGAAAAGAAGGAAGAGAAGGGGGCCGGTGACTGTGCCCTGAAGTACGCCGCTAACAGTAGAGACGTGTTCGGAAGATATTTGTCCATTAAGTCTAACAAATCCTTTTCTATCTCTAAGGAAAGCTGCGAACCAATTGATTAAAAGGGAAGGCATTCCATATGTGTGAAGTTTATGGATTAAAAAGGTGTGAGGCACAGAGTCAAAAGCCTTTGCAAAATCAAGGTAGATTACATCAGCCCATCCAGAGTGAGAAATGAGATTAGTACAGTGATTGGAAAACTGTAAGAGTTGAGTAGTACAGGATCTACCACTTAGAAACCCGTGCTGATCTTTGGAAATTAGTTCGGTGTACATCATCCTAATGTTATAGGCTACCGTTTTTTCCATGATTCTAGAAGTTGGATCTGAAATGGAGATCGGCCTATAGTTTCCAGGATTGGAACGGTCTCCTTTCTTGAATACTGGTGTTATGAAAGATGTTCTCCAAGCTTTGAACGAATGACCTGATTTGTAAGCCTCTGTGAATAAAATAGAAAGAGGTAAGGCTAAAGATACTGCACATTTTTTAAGTACAAACTGTGATATATTGTTCAGTGAGAAGTTAATTTTGGGTTCTAACTTAGACATTATATCGAACAAAATGTTGGGACTAAAATCTGGATGGGCATCCGAATCTTTCCGTAAGGGCCATGAGGAGTTTTGGTGTTAGAGGAGTGGAAGCTCTTTGAAAATTCAGATACAAATATGTCACATTTGCCTGTATTGGATGTTGTTATGGTGCCGTCAGAGGAGAGTAGGAATTTTTCTGAGAATTTCTTAGTTTTTATACGGTTAGAAATGAAAGTACAAAATTTCTGATATGAGAAATCCTTAAAGATATTCTGATCTTGTTCGATTGTGCATTTGCGCAGAAATTTTTTGAGACTTTTTAGCTTGGAAGTTTTGTGTTTTTTAGAAGTTGCGTTATGGCAGCTTTTCAAATGTACTTTTAGTCTACGAATTCTAGATTTAACATTTAAGAAAGTCAATTTGGGTTTATCAGTTCTTTTTGACACAGGGGAATTTTCGATCAGAACAGAGTCCAAGAAAACAACAAATTTTTCGTATTTATGATCCAAATCTGTAAAGTGCCCAAAGAACCATGCCCAATCAACATTAGCAACTGTTCTATTAACATTATCATAATTGCATTTCTTGATGTTAATAAAATTTAGGTTAGAAGTTTTATGAGTAGGTGTAATTTTGCAATTAGGTATTGAGAACTTAGTCTCGAAGGCAATATGATCGGACGCTAAAAAGCCACCTAAGTTAATTGGTGTGGTAAAGGAGAAAGGTGTTGATGTTAAAAGAATATCAAGAAAAGAACCATGACCAGTTGTACCAGGTCTAGTAGGAAAACCTACTATCTGTGAAAGGGAATAGAATCTAACTAACTCTACTAATGATTTACAGCGGTAAATAAATTCTGAGCTGTGGACCCATTTCACATTAGGGAGATTCAGATCACCTAAGACTGTAACTGAGCTAAGATTCTTAAAAGATGAAGAGTTATTGAGAATCTTTGAGAAGAGAAAATCTTGCTGTTCTGCGTTAGTAAAGGGAGGGCGGTAAATTGCATAGAAAAGATGGTTTGTTATCTTGAAGGCAATGG
>OZ022254.1:1916019-1946607 GCA_963978915.1 Caenorhabditis parvicauda
TTCCACAGAACTCGACGTTCTCCTTACATGGATTATCCTTCGAACATCTGACAAAATTCTTCAGCTTGTCCTGCACTGGTGGCACGTCACTCAAAGCAGAAAGGGGACCTGAACAGAGGATTATCGTTCAGGATACAGTAGCAAACTCACCGTAATTGTACTTGTAAGTGTTGAGACTCTCCAGATCGCATGAAACGAGCAGGACATTGTAGAAGAGGAAGGCGAAGATTGCAACTGCCAGGTCCAACCTCATTTTCAGATTATTCAGAATCAATTGAATGAAAATCCAATTCACACCAACTTGAAATTAGTGTAGAGCACACGTTAATCCTTCTTACTTTTAAGTGAGCTTTTTCTCTGACTGCTACATTTTTGGAAATAAAATCTATCATCTGCTGTAAGCCGACTACAAGAAAACTGTACTGAGTGTTCTATAGAGATGATGAGGGTATCGAAGAATGCCAGAGTGCGGTTATTGTGCACATAATCATGAAAGGTATCTCTATAAACTGAATACCGTTGATATGAAGTTCAAACAGGTCAAACAGTCCTATTTTCGTTCACTAGTTAATACAACTTTTTCAAATTTTTTTCTGTTGTATGATTTTTTCATTCCTCTTTTATGTTCGTTTTTTAAAAGAAACATTTTATTAAATAGAAAAGTAAGTTTTCAGAAGCGGATATGTCGAAAGATGTGCAGAATTCAGGTTCAATAAACCAGTCTAGCGGGATTCCTTGTAACAGGGATTGAGGCATACTTTTCTTTCTGTCAGTAACATTTTGTCACAGTAGCGTGGGAGGGTTTGAGATCGTTGTCCTCCTGTTAAATAGAGTTCTGCCCATCATTTTGATAGCAAAAACATAACAACTTATTTTTTTGTACATTTTTTGTTGAGTCCATCAATTATAACTACAGGAATACTGACCAAAATGTTGACTCAACGTGCAACATAGAACTCTCAGAACAGCAATTCGGGGTACCGTCTACGTGCCATTCATAAAATCGAAGCGACAGTTGCACAATCTGATTGAAAACATTGTATTATCACTAACAAACAGTTTAAACTTTGAATCGATGATTCAGAGAAAGTTTTACTGTAGTTAGCACTAGAGTTTTTGCACAAGTCAAAATGCGCAGAAATATTTGTCATTAAAGTCGCCATAATAATCACTATTTCCGTAGTTAGGACTGAAGGATTGTCACGCTACTGTGACAAAATGTTACTGACAGAATAATTCTCCAGTAATGTCATGGTCGTGGTACAGTTTCTACCGAGCGAGTGTTTCATACCTCGGAAAACATGTTTAGAAAAAGGGGAATCGGCATTTATACAATCGGCCTTCCGTACAACATGAGAGTAGACTATCCACTCCTTATCTTAAGTGATGATGTGATCCTGCCATTGAAGACGGCGTTGAGAGGTGAGCAGAGACATCGGCATATCGACCCTCCAAATTTGATCAAAATCGGTGATACCATAAATTATCCATCTTTCGAACGTCTCTTTCTTATTGATAGACCTGAGTCTCACAGCAATAGTGGAATGGTTGAAGCCAACTGTCGGCTCCAGTTCACAAATACTCACACATGGCTCAGCCTCCACGGCTTCAAGTAGCTAGTCAATAATCATCTCAGACCGACGACCTGACCTTGGGACATGTTCGAGGTTGTAGCTCTTTTCATTTATTTATGTGTAAAATTTCTTGAATGTACCAGCAGAAAAGAGATTTCAGTCGCACGTTTAGTAAAAACCATCCCTGGCTCCCTTTTGGTTCGAGTCAGAAACGTGAAGAAATAGCAAAACATGACGGACGCGAGAATGTCCGCGGAAAAACAGCGTTACCATTTCCAATCAATAGATCTGAGTGAATACTCACTCAGACTACTAGCAAGGGGAAGACTCGACAATAATAATCCACTAAAGGAGAGGGGTGGTTGTGGTCTTGGAAAGCCAGGATGTGTACTCAAAAACACCCCCAAAAAATTCGCGGACTTAATCGACAACCTAATATTTAACCTACCTCGTGCCCATGTCTAGTTTGTTTACGTTTATTCCGGTAGCTCCGCCCTCTCATGGCCACGCCCACTCCGGATCCACTACCTAAGCTTTTGATTATCTTATACTTTGCTTCTTTATACTTCTCCAATAAACTCCATCATATTAGCCGGCGTACCACACTGTCCTTACGATACAATACTTTTCAAAAACACAAAGTTCAAACCAGAAATTTATTAGTGAAGTTATACTAGCTATAAGGTTTCCGATTTTCCAAAGCCACAGATTCGAAGGTTCTTCTTGTAGTTAAAGACAAAAAAGATGACAGCCAGGCTTCCGAAGACAATGAATCCAACAGCGAAGCTGATAACCCATACAAGAGACAAGTCTGTAGTAGTAGTAGATACTATCTGAAACAGATATATTAGACGAGAAAACGCCACGGAACCTACAATTGGATTTGAGTAGCACTTTTGATCGCCAGTACCTTGGGTAACACAAAATTGGCCTTGCGGACATTGTGAACTGAAGAGGAAAGTGAGGAAAATCAGAATTACACTCACTTTGAGGCGCAACTCTGCCCGATGGTGTGTTGTTCGCCCATGCTGTTTCTTGCACCCGTCAGGCACAATCGACCGTCGGCGTCAGAATAGTAGTCCACGGTCATGTGCTGGAGTGCTGCTTGATCGTACTTTCCACTTCCACAGTAAGGCCCTTCGAGTAAGTCTGCAATACATTTTCATCTTCCTTCAAAGTCCTAACCCACAATTTGGGCAACAGACACCACCGGAGCAGTGTCCGTTTAGACCACAATCTTTGTTCTTTTTGCACGTCTTCTCCTGGTCCGTCGGCATGGATGAAACTGGGCATCGCGAGTAATTGGGCGACTTGCAACATAGCCCCTTCGGCCCGCATCTGAGCTCCCCTCTTTTCTCTGTAGTTTGCGCGTCGCAGATGTTGAGATCTCTTCCGCAGGCAATCTTCGTTCCGTCCTTGTTGAGCACTGGGTCACCGCCATATTCACACGTATCTTCGGGCAATTCTTCTGAAATGATATTGTCACTGAAAGACGTTGATGTCTTACCAGTACAGCAGATTCCTATTTTCACTGGACCAACTGTCCTGATGCAAGATGACCTGAAATCTTGTCGTCAGTTTCTTTAGAGCTCGAAACAAACGGGAAGTATTCAGAAGTCTTGCCAGTGAAAACTATCTTCTGATGTTGGACTGGGTTTCCAATACAGTCGGCGTTCGTCAGGCACACGGCTCCGCCTTTTGACCTAGATGCTGTCCCTCTGCTGCACTTGAATAGTGCACAAAATCCAGTAGAAGAACCGGTAGTCAGGACACAGATGGCATAATTCTTGCAATCAGCTGAAAAAAAATGATATGACGTAATCTAGATCGGCCTACCATCCGTCTTGCAAATGGTCAGAGTAGTGATAGTGAGACGCCAGTTGGCAGGAAATTTTGGCACTGAAAACTGTGATATTGAAGAATTTGGGAGAGAATGAATACATGTGTAGCAGAATGAAACTTCTGGATCCATTCCGTCGTCAAAGAACGAATTCTGAGGACTTCCACAGTACTCCTTGCCAGACAGACATTCTTTCCCTCCCTTGGTACATTTCTTGTATGCCCCTTCTTCAATCACCGGCCTGTCTTTCAGTCCAAGAGAATATGTGACGTGTGAGAAGGGTATCTCTGAACGATTTCTTACGTTCAATCATGAACATTCAACTCACGACAACAGATAGTGTCCGGAGAAACACTGGTCTGCATTGATTTTCCCATCTTCTTTCCGACTTCGTGATCTTCTTGACATTCTCCATTGATTGGAATCTGAAAGAAACAAAGTTTTTCTCTCTCTCTCTCTCCAAATTATAACTCACTGGAGCTTTCTCGCGAATAATCATCTGTGTCTTGTCGCACACGAACTTTAGCTCTGAATATCAATTCTTAAACTTTGAATCTACCGAACTTTATTCACTTTCACCGCACAGCCCTGTGGGTTGGTCTTGCTCTGTACGGAACCCAAGATAACATGTCTTGTCGCCGCTCCCACCACACTCATCTGAAATTAACATTTTTCATGGAAATCTTGTTGTTGATTACTGTCGTCTTGGCAGTACTCGAGGCTGGATATGGGAGTGTCCGATCCGGGTAGAATTGGATCTGGAACTTGCTTCGATGAACAGTCTCAGGCTCCGTAGTAACATTTAATTCTATGAGATTCGGATGGAAAACTTACACTTATAACAAAATTTCTTGCTGTTATCAAACCCGCTTCCGAAGGTTGGATTGTAGACGGGAAAACAATATTCATTGGAGTCACAAGGGTTGTGCACACATTCTTTCACATCCTTACCATCCATCAGTGGCAGATCTTTCTTGACCCGGGCAGATGTCAGCAATGAGTACGGTTTCGCTGCAAACGATAGTGAAACGTGTCATTGAACGGAACGTACGACAGCACGTTGGATTTCGGCTATTTGTATATTTTCCTGGTTCGAATCCGTCTTCACAAGCACCGTTCACTCTCGTCTGAAAACGCGTTAGAATTGTATGACGTCGTCGTCGAGTAAGTCGAGATGCTCTCTTTGGTCCATAACGGAGAGAAACTTGTAAAACAATAGCTTAGTTCATTCAAATCAACTCAGAACTACTTTGGAGCTCAAAAATCGTTTTTCTCGAAAAAACTCGATTTTTCTTCTTTTGGTGTCAGAACGAACTGATTTCGTTAACTACCAAGATTAAATCATTTCAGAAGAATCTAGTTCAACCGAATCAATGATTTCCAATTCGATATCTCACTCTATATCGAAGTGAAATCGATTTTTGAAAGAAAAATCAAAATCTGAAAAATGGCGAGGTTGCTGATATCAGCGGCCTATGACGTAATGCCTATGCACATTGTATATCGCTAGAAGCATGGCTGTTTTCGAACGCGCTCTAATCTCAATTTTGCAGAATTAGTACGGTAGGCCTACCCTAGGGTCGGGACTCTCACAACGAACAGTTAGATCTTAGTGGATTTAAATATTATTCCTACTTTCAGTCCATTGAAATTAAAGGCTCATTACGTAAATCGTTCTTGTATTTCAAGGCGAAACTGCTACAGTACTAAGTAACCGATTTACGGAGGCCAGACTTTTTTACAGGTAGAGAAGCTATGCCTACCCGCGATGAGCTCGCGAAAGTTCTCTTCTCTGAGAGAGAGAGAGAGAAAGTGCATGAGAGAGAGAGAAAGAAATGACCTCTAAAAACCACATTTTTCAATCAGGAAATCTAAATGTGCGATTTTGTTATGAAAAAAAGGGGAATGGATTCTGTGCGTATTGAGGACTACCGGTTTGTTTTGGAATAATTCAACCTCATAAAAGTCGAAAAAGTAAAAAAAATCGAAAAAAAAATAAAGTGGAAAAGTCTTTTAAGAGAGAATGTTCGATTATGAGACGTTTCACGAGAGAAACGACCGAAAGGTGCACTAGGCTGTGTGTAGACCGTTTTAGTTGAAATTCTATACTTCTATGATTTCGGCACAGCCGTTTTTTGTTCATAAACTCACTCATATATCCGCGCGGCCTTATTTTTTGATCTCATTACATAGAGAAAGAAAAGACGCTTCGATTGAATACAAAAAACTTCAGTTAGAAAATCTCCTCACTCTGGATACTGTGTAAGTGTCCATCCAAGCCACATTCTCCGCCTTCTTGCTGTTAATCATGAAAAACGAATCCTTCGAACAAGTACTTAGTTCTGAAACTGATTGTTTCTCGTGTAACATATCAACAAACTAACTACAGCAGGAACGTTGAGAGAGAGATGGAATGAAAGCGCACTCTTCACCCAATTTACAGTCAGATGATTTTGTGCACAAACCAGAAAAAGAACGACCATCGGGACATCCTGAATGCAGATCTAACTCTCAGGTATTCTCTCTCTCTCTCTCTCTCTCTCTCTCTCTCTCTCTCTCTCTCTCTCTCTTTCTCTCTCTCTCTCTCTCTCTCTCTCTCTCTCTCTCTCTCTCTCTCTCTCTCTCTCTCTCTTCCCACGTGTAAGAACGAGGCTCAAAAACTCACCGGAAGGCCTCTTGAAGTAGGGGATTTCACCATTAGACGGTTTATTGTTAGCATCTGCCAGACAATATGGTCTCTTCAGAGTTTCTGAAAATTGGTTTGAAACGACTTTTAGTGTGAACCCACCCTGTGGACAACATCTCCAGTTCCAACAATATCCATTCTTGTCACAGTCACTGTCGCCGTTGCACTTCTTCTCGGTAGCGCTCAGCACATTGTTGCCCGGACAAGGATCCTCTTCGACTTCACAACAGATCCCGCCCTTTCCGCAGTTCTGTCTAGATCCCCTGCATTGGTCCGATCTTGTACACTTGTAGGTGTTAAAAATCAAATGAAAATTTGTGACAGGATGTTCACGCTTCTCACAAGTTCCGTCAGGTAGTTGAACTAAAATTGTATTTTACCCAATTCTGATACTCTCGCTCACCGTTACAACATAAGGTAATTTTGTTCTGGTCGAGATCCGACACCTTCTTGTACCTGAAATGGAATGTTGATAGAGTGTATTGATACTGCAACACGTGTATACCTGAACCAATGTTCCGACTTTCCCGTGGCATTGCTCCTCTTTTGTATGTCCAGATTGTGGGCACACTCGTCTCCTTTGTGTAGAAAAGTTTCTCCTTCGGTGCACTTCACGTCAGCACAAAACATTCGATTATCGCTGGGGGCTATGTGAGTTCCAGTCTCATCCGTACAGATCTGCGTGGGTCCACATATACCTAAAAAAAATTTACTGAAGCCGTGTCTTCCTTTCTCTCTCTTTTTTTCTTTTTCTGTCCGTTCCCAAAATTTTGTCTCACCATTCTTTACTAAACACTGATAGTTTGTTGGATGAATGCGATAAAATGAATCCTCTGAAACCGGCTATCGTGATAAAAGAAAACAGGAACAACTGACGTGGATAACAGAAGAACTCTTCCCCTTCCTTCTTTTTGTATTCCGGTATGGGTTTTCCACAAAACTCGACGTTCTTCTTACATGGAATGTCCTTCGAACATCTGACATAGTTCTTCAGCTTGTCCCGCACTGCTATCACGCCACTCAAAGCAGAAATGGGACCTGAACAGAGGATTATCGTTCTGGATACAGTAGAAAACTCACCGTAGTACTTGTAAGTGTGAAAACTCTCCAGATCGCATGAAACGAACAGCACATTGTAGAAGAGGAGGGCGAAGATTGCAACTGCCAGGTCCAACTTCATTTTCAGATTATTCAGAGTCAATTGAATGAAAATCCAATTCACACCAACTTGAAATTAGTGTAGAACACACGTTGATCCTTTTTTACTTTTAAGTGAACTTTCTCTCTGATTTATTGTGGTTATTGACGGAGAGTCTTGTTGTGAACTTAATTACTTCAGATACTTCAGAGATCTTTCGTTCGCGTTGCCCGGATTAGAAACTTCCAGGTTGAACGGTTCTTAGCCAACGTAAACCACGACGTTTTTCTCCCCAGTCATGGAACGAACTCCATCTCAGAGGAGGTCTACCTGCTTTCCTTCTCTGATCCAAAAGTGTCCCCTCAGTGACTTTTCTTGACCATCGGGTAGGCGGCTGTAGAGCAACGTGGCCTGCCCACGCTAGCTTCCGTTCCGTGATACGCTTCAGAATAACAACATCTTCAGAGTCGACGTCTGCATCTTCACATATCTTGTTCATCATGTAGGAACGTAAGAGATTATTCGTTCTCTTTACGTCCTAAAAATAGTGTAACTGTCACAGCCCTATGACGTCACACCCGACCGTTCTCGAATGTTCTCGAGAATGGGCAATAAAGAAGAACAGAAGATAAGAACAGTCAGTTCTTGACTCTCGAGTCTTAGAAAACACCTCGACTCCAACCAGCTCCCAATTCTACATTTCCCGTCAAGCAGAGACTCTAAGTCTATCAGGTACCCTTAAGGACGGACTCGTCGGGAAGGCCTATGGCCGGACCGATGGGTCCCTCATGTGTATCAATGTTTTTGTGTTGTGAATAAATTATGTTTAGCGCTTAAGGTGTTAGGATCCTGAGAGATATATGTGATAAAGGCTATCACAGAACAGACAGTTGGAACGTTAGCTGGAAACCATTGTCACGATGAAACCAAGATAACGATCTCCACATGGAGGTTCACAGCAGACAGTCAACCTGAAGTCGACGTCAGGAACAGCTGCAAAGAACGATCATCCGGCCTGAAGGTGTACAACTTCAGGCAACCTTTTTTTCAGACCAACTTGGTAATCAGGATGGCTAGTTGCGTGTGACAAGCAACTACCGGGCAGTCGATCGGGCGGGACAACCGATTTAAAGGTACCAAGGAAAAGAAGGGAAACACGAACAAGACTGTAACAAGGAAGATGATGCCAACACACAATTGGTATGCGAACCTTATCAGCCAGAAGAGCTGAAGATATGAATATGAATTTGAATGAGAAAAAGAAATTGAATGAGAAATTATCCATGGGTTGTTTTATATATAACGAAATTTTGACGTTTGAAAAAGGTCCCCTGTCGAAAGAAAGTAGTTAACCCATGTGTCCCAGCAGATTTCGGCCTCACAAACCGAATCTGCGAATCTTTTGAATAATGAAGAGAATTACAGAAATTATGAGAATACGAATACAGAATATTGATGCCCAGCTGAACTCGTCGAGAGCGTACGAAGGATCGGCTAGGGCCTGGAAGCTTCCTCCCCCCCAGCAAAAGTGCCTAGAATCAATGAAGAAGAGACGACAGGCGGACCGGCACTGCTCCATATGACAATTACAAGAAAAGAATACAATGACATGCAGATCAAGGAAAGAATTACAGATAAGAATTTTTTAAAGTGTTGTTCTGCAGAACCCCGCCATACGGATGATCAGGGTCGTTTAGTATATATATTTTTTTTAATCTCAGGATCAATCAAATCAAAACTCAAAAAAAAAAATCTACCGCTACACACGCACGCACAATTTTTCCAACAAAAATTTCATCACGCTTGCAAGCAACGAAACAAAACAGAAGTCCACGCGCAGGACTTGACGTTTTACTCTTTCACCGCTACACAAAAAGAACCAAAACCACGCGAAAAACGCGCTGTATTGGCGCCCAATCCCAAGCCACGAAACAAAAGCGAGATATATCAGAACTCGCTACTGTTGCGAAACCCACAAGAGACCAACTCGGGAACAATCACTTTTTCTTACAATGTGAGACGTCACAGTTATAAGACAAAAGCAGCGATTATACACCCCGCGTCGGCCGCTAAAATACCTACAATCCGGGAATACGGGGCGCGAGCACTGAAAAACCGCTAGAAACTTCAGGTATAGCAACTAGCAAACAGTTATCGGAATAGGGTACAAAATCACGTAAGCCAAAGGGGTACGCGCGGTCTCAGCGACTTTACGTCCAAGGGAACCAAAAATCAATCATTAAAACAGGATACGATAAGAGAGCTGAAGAGCAAAATTCAATGGGCCCGCGAATTTCATCGACAGTTTTTTTTGTTGTTCATCAGTCGAAGTGCGTCAGCACACCATGATAACGAGAGCACGCGCTCGTAAAATTCAAAAAAGTAGTTGTAAATTCTTGCGATAAGAAAATCACCGAGAGCAACCAAACTCCGATAAGAAAAAAAAGGAGGAGTCTCGAACAAAGAGCAAATTTTTCTGATAAGAAAATGAGTTTAAAAGGAGTCGGTAGAACTAGATAAGCACTCTCAACAAAACCAACCCTCCGGAGACAACAAGTGAGTTTTCATTTTTCTTATTCACACTCCAACACTTACCAACCAATTCACTATAGCACAAATCAACCACACCACCTAAGGATACACATAGGCAATTTTTTCCCAACCCACATTTAGATCACCAAAAGAAAACACATCCAGTCGATCCATTTTTACACAGTCTAAGCTGCCAAGCCCAATATCTTTTCACCTATCATTCTTTCAACAATTAAGGCAGCTTGACGGATCGAATATTCTATCCCAACTAAATTCACTCATCTTATGTTAAGTACATTTACTCAAACACTCATACTCCACAGCACTGTATTTCGAAAACAAATTCCCATTGTCTCATACAATTCCCATTTTTCCAACTAAAAGGAAACAAAAAGCAATATTAACATGTCGTTCCAATTGTTCCCACACCTCCCAAGCTCACAAGCAGAACCAGTCGCACAATTATTCCACAAGCTTAACACAGTCAACCAATTTTATCCTACTTCTCTAACAGTTTTGAAATTATAGTCAGAAAGAAAATCCTCAACTTTCGGAATCCACCCAGAGGTCTGACAATAAATCAAATTTTTTGCTATTACACTCACTACATCGTTAAGTTCACTCCATACTGTCTTACTTCCAGAACTCCATAAAAACAAAAAAAACAGTAGCTCCAAAACAGAAATTCTATACGAAAGACAACATGCACAAGTCCTCTATGTCTCACACTGTCCCAGCACATGCACGATAACTCGAATAAAACCAGGCAAAATCATGATTTCAGGGATCGCCGACAGGATGACAAACAAGCCGGAGACGAGAAGCTCCACTCCCACCTTCGACATGACGGAGATCTCGCACGCCATACGTCGCCTGGGCGCCGGAAGATTCCCGACCTGGAACGAGGACAAGGAGAGCTGGACAGGATTTCTGGAAAGACTGCACGTACACTGCAACGCCAATGGCATCTCCACCGAGGAAGCGTACCGAGCAATGCCAACGCTCATGCACGGAGAAGCCCGCGAGATACTGATGACTATCTACGACGACTCCACATCGTTCAAAGCTGTGTGCAAGAAGTTTGCGGAACGGTACTACACACCGGAAAGAGCAACCTTGGCTCTGGCACGTCTAGCGGAAATCAAGCAGAGCAACGACAACGTCACCACATTCGCCAACCGGGTCAAGGAGCTGGCGCGTCACGGCGCCGGCATCAAAGACGACTGGGAACCCATGGCGAGATCCCACTTTTTACGGGGAATCAAGACGTCAATTCGCAAACAACTGCTGCGCCAGACCTTCAAGACTTGGCAAGAGCTTGTTCAAATGGCTCAACGAGAGGAGAACATCGACGGCAACAACGATGACTCAACCATCAGTCAAATCAAGGACGGTGTCAACGCCATCAACAATTGGATGGAATCAAAGAGCAACGCCATCTCCCGAGCACTGAAGGACGAGGCACGTACAGCACACCAGCAACCATGGTCAAGCAACAATCGTCACAGTGGTTACAACCAGCAACAGTACGGCAACCGTGGAGGTCACAGCCGTGGCTTTAGCGGAAACCGTGGCGGGTTCAACCACACAGCAAGGCACCAGTGGAACAACAGAGGAAGACACCCTCGCAGAGAGAATTACGGCAACCAACGGGACTACAACCAAGCCCACAACTACGGCAACAACAACAACCGGGGCCGCTACAACCACGACGATCACGGAACACAGCCACGTTGGCAAGAGAGCAGACAATGGCAACCAGCTCGAGGTCGAGGCTTCTCAAGCCTCCCGACAGTGTCTCCACTGATTGCGCTTATCTGTTGCCTCATGGCACTGATAAACCCAGCGGGAACACAAACACTACTCGAGTGCCCAGGAAGAGGAGGCATCCTTCTGACGCTTCCTCCTCCGGAGAATTGCACACGACACTCCCCGACGGCAGTAACGAATCTTCTGGTAGAGCTTATGGCCAGGGACCAAGCAGTACAGGAAGTACCGGCGACACGTTGTAGCTGGGAAACGTACCGACGCTGCACCGAAGGAGCGATCTTCTTCGTCACCAGAAGTCAGCAAATCACGTCATTAGAACCGGCGACCAACGACGAGTGCCGACAAGCAAAGGAGACTCACAACCTCCAGTCAACTCGCCTACGCCAACATGACGATAACACGTGGACTCTGGATCCTGACAACGAAGACTACCCGACTAGTAGCATCTTCGGCACCAGCTGCAAGGAAGTGAAACGGTTCATCATGAGGGAAAGCATGGTCGCCCAGATAGAAGGTCGTCTGACGAGCAATCTGTTATCGCAAACAAAGATTGTCTCTTCAAGACTGGCACCTGCACTAACCAAGCAATGGTCGCTATCTGGAACGCACCACAACAGCCCACATGTGCTTCACTCAAGACTCTGGGAACCTACCATGGTCACGTCTCTCAAACTTCACTCATCATCGAGAGCATGCAGACCACGGTTGGCCTCCCCACCAGCATGGCAACCAGGGACCCAACTCTGATGTGCATCGGTAAACATCTCTTTGCCACGGACAATGGACTATTCGTCGCATTCCCGGAACATCCATCAGTCACGGACATCAGCAGTCTACTCCACAAAAGACGTCGCACCAGGAGACAGGAGTCGCTCGACGAAGCCGCCTTCCTGGATCTGAACACCTACATATCAGACAAGCGACGAAATTCTTCACTGGAACTGTTGCATGTCGACGACAAGACGGACGTGGGAAAACGTATTTGTCAAGTCAACATCACGCCGGAGGACGTCCGAAGAACTTTGGACGAGCACCTTCACGTGGACCCAAACCTTCTCATCCTGGAGATATTGACAAAGAAGCAACTGGCAAGAAGCAGCATCCGACCCACGACTCAGTGGACCGACCCGTTGGTCCCACTCTTGGAATTCGGACAGGACTTCACCACGGTCAAGCTGAAAACACAATCGGAGGCTAGAGACATCCTACGTCATTTACGACACCGGTACGACGCACGTTGCGACAAGATAAAACAGCCGCAACTGATAGGAAGTTCATCATGGTCACGCAGCCCGACACCGGAACCGCGGAAACGGCTACAAATGGCAGGCATGCAGATCAACAACTACAACAAGACCCCATCGGCAGACAGCAGGCAGGACCCCGCAAGGACCTACCAGCAAGCCAAGATGGAAGAAGAGCTCCACAGGATGCACACTGTAGAAGAACAGGCACACAATGGGAAACTCCAGTACCTATCCGAACAACTACAAGACGATCTACGAGCCAACTACGTCAAGTTGTTCCACAACATCTGCATTCACAACAACCGTCAACTGACACTCTGGAAGGCACTAGCTCAGATGAATCCAACCATTGCACTACGAACAATGTTGAATAAAGAAGACATAGCTGTTGAAGCCATTGGAAGAGACGTCTACATCGTCAGTCAATGCCGAGAAGTCAAGATCAGACACATCCACCAACACCATCAACTACCAAATGGGACCTGCTACAGGAACCTACCGGTAGAAACGATGGAGGGACGACTCCGGTTCAAGAAACTGGAATCGCGAGAACTCACCGACGAAGGACTGGAGATTGACTGTCATCAGCGCAAACCGGAAGTCAAGAACATCGACAGAACCTGGACAGCACAAGGATCTCCAGTACAAGTCATCGCCTGGGACCATACGGCAGTAGACAAGGAACCTCAACTCCACTCACTGATCTTCAACTCATCGAGCCTCTACGACAATCTGACAATGCCGTTGATCCACCACCTGAGCACAGAAATGACAGAAGCCATGAGAGGTCAACAACGACATCGACTCGTCCAGGAAGGACAAGTTGACTGGAAGCCGAATGGTCGTATCATCAGCGACGTCGCCAAGGCTGGCGGATATCTAGTCGAACGGACGACAGGAATCATCAAGGACACCCTGGAAGAATCCAAAGAATTCATCACCAGCATCAGGTCAGTGATCGTGGGAACCCTCCCGATCCTCATGATAATCGCATGCGGAGTCCTGATCCTGTACATCCGGAGCTGTATACAACCATTCCTCAACGTTAACGCCATCAATGTCACACAACCTCTACACTCGCTCGAACGGAACGATCTACTGGTCAACAAGGTCGACGAAATCGACGCAGAAGAGGAAGAGCAAGCCGCAAATTATGCCGCCTACATCAGGAGTCACCTGCCACCACTACTGCCGATAAAACATCTCTCGCCTAACAGCAGTCAATGCGATCAGCAACAACACGTCATTGCCCTACGTACCTGTGACAATTGGAGACCGCCTCATCCTGGCCCTATACGACACAGGAGCAGCAATAACGTACATGCGAATCTCTACATTACGTCACATACCGGGATCCACAATGGAAGGAACGGACAGGAAGGCCGCCACCGCGAATGGATCAACTATTCGTTTCCTGGGAACATCCACCATCACGATCACCATCGCGAAGTACACGTTAAAGAAGAAAGTACTTGTCTCAGAAGATCAGGATTGCCCCGCGGCATTCCTGTGGGGATACGACCTGCTCAACGACCTAGCCGACCTCGGAGCACTCACCGCCGTGGATACAAAGAAGAAGATCCTCCACGTCGGAGCTTTTGATCTACCGCTGTTGGCACGAGGAACGAGCTACATCAACCTCAAAGGCCAGCCGCGACAACTCATCTACGCAAACACTGTCACCATCCCCAGCGGAACCCGGAAGACGATAAGCATACGACTACAAGATAACGAGAACGCCACAACATGTCTTGTCAAACCGGAACAGTCATCAAATCTGCGATTCGACCCCACCATCATCACGTTCATTGGGAACTCCACAGCAGAAATCAACGTCATCAACGAAACATCTGAAGATCAGCACATCTGCGCTGACGACATCATGGGATCAGTACCAGCAATTGGCGAAACCACCAACATCCCGATAATCGAGGAAGAAATCTTGCCTGAAGCCGACTGGGAAGAGAAACTCCCGAGAATCCCGAAGAACGAGGATGACTTCATGCAGCAAATCAACTTGGATGGGTGCGTCTTATCAACAACCCAACAAGAAACGCTACGCTCGATCATCAGAGATAACCAACAAGCGTTCGTCAACCAGGATGGTCAACTAGGATGCTTCACGGGACCATTCGAACACAACATCGAGTTGGACCCAACAGCCGAACTACCGCCTGGACGAACCTACCGCATCCCGCTTGGAAAGCAACAAGAAGTCGAAGCACAAGTCGAGAACCTACTCAATCAAGGAGTCATCGAAGAATCAAATGGGACCTTCACAAGCCCCATCGTCTTGGTTAAGAAGCGAGATCACACATGGCGATTTGCAGTCGACTACCGTGCACTGAACAACGCCACCAAGAAACAGAAGTACATCATACCTCGGACGGAAGACGTCATCGATGCAGCCGCAGGGAAACAATTCTTCACATCATTGGATCTTCAAGCCGGATTTTTTCAAATCCCCTTGAAGAAAGAAGCTCGTCAGCTCACAGCCTTCGCTACTCACCGCGGAGTATATCAATTTCGACGAATGCCAATGGGACTAGCTGCAGCTCCACACACGTTTCAACAAATCATGCAGTACGTTCAACGCTCGACATCGGCGAATCTACTCATCTACCTGGATGATCTACTCATCGTCAATAACGATGCAGACGAACACCTCGGAGACATCAACAGAGTCCTACGGACCCTCGCAGCCTTCGGACTAAAAGCGAAGGTCTCCAAATGCAAGTTCGCTCAGCAAGAAGTAGAATTCCTGGGATTCATCATTGGTCGAGACGGAGTCAAGCTGAACCCAAAGAAGGTGGCAGCGATAAGCGAGCTGCCAAGACCGTTATCAGTCACCGGAGTACGATCGTTTTGCGGTGCATGCAATTACTTCCGGAAGTTCCGAAATAGAAGAAGCCCAGCTGGAGTCTCCATGGATCAACAAAACAGTTGAACTATTGTCGAACAGCAGACAAGAAACCCCTGCACTGACCAAACTCCGAAGCCGTTACGACATTTCACCGGATGGACTCTTGATAACGAGAACCAGCAGCGTGCTGATACCACCCGCAATCGTCTTACCAGCACGTCACCGCCTTACGAAGAAGATCATCCAACAATATCACCAAGATCCAATACTTGGGGCACACATGGGTGTGGCGAAAACCGTGGAATGCATTCGACGAAGATTCCACTGGACAGCAATGCGCAAGGACGTGCACGAATTCATCCGAGGATGCATACCGTGTCAACAACGTTGTCCAAACAAGCAGGATGGGACCAGAGAAGCTCTAGAACGAACCGTCTGACCTGCTGTCCCCGGAGAAGCGTGGTCGATCGACATCATGGGACCACTCCCTGTCACCGAGGAAGGACTCAAGTACATCTTGGTTATGACCGACCTCTTCTCCAAGCTGAAAATCACCGAGCCGACAACGACAATAACAGCCGAGGTCATCACCGACGCTGTGATCAAGAGACTCATCACCATCCACGGCCCACCCAGATGGATCATCACGGACAATGGAAAAACGTTCATGTCACAAATCTTCCAAGAAACGATGAAGAAGTACGGAATCACTACACGACAATGCCAACCTTACCATCACCAGTCCAATGGACAAGCGGAACGAGACATCCAAACGCTCGAGAAGATGATCGGGACCTTCACAAACAAGACGCAAAGCGATTGGGACCGTTACCTACATCTCTGCACGTTCGCAATCAACAACGCAGCGAACAGCACTACACGCGTCTCACCCTTCATGGCCACATTCGGACGACAAGCTCGCATGCCAGAAGACACGCCAAGACCAAAAGGAAACATCTGGTCAGAAGAGTCCTTCACGGACATGGTCACCATTCAACTAGAAGAACTCTGGAACTTCATGAAGACAAACCAACTGGAAGCAGAGATAAGAATGGCAGCCGACTACAACAACAGACGAAAGATCAGAGAACGAGAAGTCTGGCCAGGGGACCAAGTCTTGGTCCGGAGAGCGGAGAGAAGAAACAAGTTCGCACCGATCCTACAAGGGCCATACGAAGTCATCGCAACTGACAAGTTCAACGTCGTCTTCCTGCGAGACGGAAAAGCAGCATCAGCCCACAAGGACGACGTTCGGAAACTATGGACTTACGAAGACGAGTACGCAGACGAGGATGGCAACAACCATGATAAGGACAACGATGACACCAACGACGACAACGACGACACCAACGACGACAACGATGACACCAACAACGACAACGACGACACCATCAACGACGATCAACACGACGACAACGACAACGACACTGGAGCACAAACCGGAAACCAACGCCCTCAGCGCAGGCACCGGAAGCCGGTATATCTGGAGGACTACATCAGACATTAAAGAAGAAAGAAGAATTTTTTTGGAGATTAATTTTTATAGGATTTTTTGTATAAGAATTTTGTATTTTTAACGAGTTTGTAAACCCCCCCCCACGACATCAACATCTACAACGACGACGCAGCTTTTCATCATGGGAACAAGGAAAAGACAACACACTTTATCATTGGGAACGAAAAAAGAAAAAAGAGCCGCTATCACCAACGACGCATCAACATAGTGATAAGAAACCACGGATCACTGCACACAAGAAGGAAGAAGAAGAATCAACAACAACGACTACGCCGGGGCCGCGACAAGCATGCCGGGACGCATGCATCTTCGGGAAGGGGGATGTCACAGCCCTATGACGTCACACCCGACCGTTCTCGAATGTTCTCGAGAATGGGCGATAAAGAAGAACAGAAGATAAGAACAGTCAGTTCTTGACTCTCGAGTCTTAGAAAACACCTCGACTCCAACCAGCTCCCAATTCTACATTTCCCGTCAAGCAGAGACTCTAAGTCTATCAGGTACCCTTAAGGACGGACTCGTCGGGAAGGCCTATGGCCGGACCGATGGGTCCCTCATGTGTATCAATGTTTTTGTGTTGTGAATAAATTATGTTTAGCGCTTAAGGTGTTAGGATCCTGAGAAATATATGTGATAAAGGCTATCACAGAACAGACAGTTGGAACGTTAGCTGGAAACCATTGTCACGATGAAACCAAGATAACGATCTCCACATAACAACACGATCGTATAACTCTTTATCTGATGAATTATAATTTGTACAACAGTGGAGAGGGAACAAAAATGGTCGGAATAATGACAAAACAAACTTTTAGGCCCAAGATTGGCCAGAATAAAGAATTATGATTATAAAAGTGTCGTGTGCCTCCTGTTGTTGTCTTGTTTTGGCGCGCAATGTCGTCGGTCAAACGCACTTGCGTCGGTCAAATTCGCTTTTCCTTTTGCTGTGAAATCTTGCTATTACTAGCATGGTTTCTACACATCGTGCGTTGTAGTCTTCCTATCTCAGACTGAAGCAGTTGCCAGGTTTCTGTTGCGTAGAGCAAAGCCGGGATGACTCATTGGGTCAGCAGTTCTTTCCTTTCGACCTTGCTACTATTGGGTTGTCGATTAAGTATCCGAATTTTTTGTGAAAAAATTCATTATCGTTATCTTAACACTGAACTTTGCTGATATTATATACATTGACAATCAGCATCTATAACTTGTTATCAACGTTGGGGTAGCTTCTCAATGCCATGGCGATACCAGGTCTCGCCGTATGACTGAAAGAAGTTGCGAAGTGCGGATTTGACCTCGGCTATATTAGCGTAATTATTTCCATCTATATACACCTGGAAGAGTCAAGCAGGCTTCTATCAACAGAAGGACTCAGCGTTCCAGTGGGTTGACTTCATGAGCAACAAGTCACCCGTCGTCTCGTCCGGATCAGCAGCAGGCAGTGTCCGCCTCACACGTCAGCATCGCTCCACGCACGATCTACGTACAAGGACCAGCACGAAGTCGTCAATCATCCCGCCGCCGCGGATCTTACGACTTCACGTGGACAGAAGAAGATGTTGCGAGTGAACTACAGTAACTCGCATAGTTAACTTTTGACCTAACTCCTATTTGACCTACCTCGTGCCCATGTCTAGTTTGTTTACGTTTATCCCGGTAGCTCCGCCCTTTCATGGCCACGCCCACTCCGGATCCACTACTTAAGCTTATCGATTATCTTATACTTTGCTTCTGTATACTTCTCCAATAAACTCCATCATATTAGCCGGCGTACCACACTGTCCTTACGATACAACACTTTTCAAAAACACAAAGTTCAAACCAGAAATTTATTAGTGAAGTTATACTAGCTATAGAGTCTCCGATTTTCCGAAGCCACTGATTCGAATATTCTTCTTGTAGTTAAAGACAAAGAAGATAACAGCCAGGCTTCCAAAGCCAACGAATCCAACAGCGAAGCTTATAACCCATACAAGAGACAAGTCTGTAGTAGTAGTAGATACTATCTGAAACAGATATATTAGACGAGAAAAAGGCACGAAACCTACAATTGGATTTGAGTAGCACTTTTGACCGCCAGTACCTTGGGTAACACAAAATTGGCCTTGCGGACATTGTGAACTGAAGAGGAAAGTGAGGAAAATCAGAATTACACTCACTTTGAGGTGCAACTCTGCCCGATGGTGTGTTGTTCGCCCATGCTGTTTCTTGCACCCGTCAGGCACAATCGACCGTCGGCGTCGGAATAGTAGTCCACGGTCATGTGCTGGAGTGCTGCTTGATCGTACTTTCCACTTCCACAGTAAGGCCCTTCGAGTGAGTCTGCAATACTTTTTCTTCTTTCTTCAAGGTTCCAACTCACAGTTCGGGCAACAGACACCACCGGAGCAGTGTCCGTTTAGACCACAATCTTTGCTATTTTTGCACGTCTTCTCCTGGTCCGTCGGTATGGAGGAAACTGGGCATCGCGCGTAATTGGGAGACTTACAACATATCCCCTTTGGCCCACACCGGACTGCCGCTCTTTTCTCTGTAGCTAGCGCTTCACAGATAGTGAGATCTCTTCCGCAGGCAATTTTCGTTCCATCCTTGCTGAGTACTGGGTCACCGCCATACTCACATGTGTCGTCAGGTAGTTCTTCTGAAATGATATTGTCACTGAACGATATTGATGTCTTACCAGTACAGCAGATTCCTAATTTCACTTGACCAACTGTCGTTATACAGGAAGTCCTAAAGTTTTATTTTAATTTTCATTCCATATTAAAACAAACGGGAAGTAAGTAGTCGTCTTGCCAGTGAGAATTATCTGCTGATGTTGGACGGGGTTTCCAACACAGTCGGTGTTCGTCTGGCACGCGGATCCACTTTTTGACCTAGATGGCGTCCCTCTGCTGCACTTGAACCGAGCACAGATTCCAGTGGAAGTACCGGCTGTCAGGACACAGATGTCATCATTTGTGCAATCAGCTGAAAAAAGTGACATGACGTAATCTAGATCGGCTTACCATCCGTCTTGCAAATGGTCAGAGTAGTGACAGTGAGACGCCAGCTGGCAGGAAACGTCGGCACTGAAAAGTGTGATATTGAAGAATTTGAAATAAAATCAACACCTGGGTAACAGAAGGAAACTCCTGGATCCATTCCGTCGTCGAAAAACGAATTCTGAGCGGCTCCACAGTACTCTTTGTCAGACAGACATTCCGTCCCTCCCTTTGTACACTGCTTGTATGCCTTTTGTTCATTCACCGGCCTGTCATTCAGTCCGAGGGAAAATGTGACGTGTGAGAAAGGTATCTCTGAACGGTTTTTTATTTCGATCATGTAACACTTAACTCACGACAACAGATATGGTCAGGAGAAGCACTGGCCTGCGTTGCTTTTCCCATTTTCTTTCCGACTTCATGACCAGATTGGCATACTCCATTGGTTGGAATCTTCAAAGTTCTTCTAACTTTCTCTCTCTCTCTCTCTCTCTCTCTCTCTCTCTCTCACACACACACACACACACACACACACACACACACACACACACACACACACACACACACACACACACACACACACACACACACACATTTCTCTCTTTCTCTTATTAATAACTCACTGGAGCTTTCTCGCGAATAATCATCTGTGTCTTGTCGCACACGAACTTTAGCTCTGAATACCATTTCCTAAACTATGCTTCTATCGAACTTTATTCACTTTCACCGCACAGTCCTGTGGGTTGATTTTGCTCTGTTCGGAACCCAAAATAACATGTCTTGTCGTCGCTCCCACCACACTCATCTGAAATCAACAATTTTTAATGGAAATTCCGTTGTTGATTACTGTCGTCTTGGCAGTAGTCGAGGCTGGATATGGGAGTGTCCGATCCGGGTAGAGTTGGGTCTGAAACTTGATTCGATGAGCAGTTTCACGTCCTGTTGAAATCTACTCTATTGAAAAAAGGCTATTTTGTCACACTGTCTTTCCGCGGCCTGTTCTCAGCTCACAGAAGTCGGATCAGAACGGTGTAAATGCCATCGGAAAGGTACTGATGAATCAGAGATGCGCATCAACTTTTTAATTCGATCAGACCCCGCGCTGATGCGCGCCACGGATTTCCTGCTGCGCGAGCGCGAAAAATGGCAAGTGGGGCGCGGAGCGCCTCTGAAGAGTGCTTGTTTTAAGACATATGAGATTCCGATTGGAAAAAAACTTACAGTTATAACAAAACTTCTTTCTGTCATCAAACCCGCTATCAAAACTCGGATTGTAGACAGGGAAACAATATTCGTTGGAGTCACAAGGGTTGCCGACACATTCTTTCACATCTTCACCCATCATTATTGGCAGATCTTTCTTGACCCGGGCAGATGTCAGCAATGAGTACGGTGATGCTGCAAACTATAGTGAAATTAGTTTTTGAACAAGACGTACGACAGCACGTTGGATTTTCGCTGTATGCGTACTTTCCTGGTTCGAATCCTTCTTCACAAGCACCGTCCACTCTTGGCTGAAACATAGACTTTAGATGTTCTGGTGCATTTTGAGAACGCGTAAAAAGAGGTATTAAAAAGAAGTAGGCAGCAGCGATGCTTAAACCACGGAAAAGCTTTATATCAACTGTGATTGTTTTCGGAATTAATCATCGTCAGAATAGAATATTTTTTGACATATCTTAAAGTTTCAGGCTGAAACACCCTGAAGTTGGAAAATACCGATAACAATGACATAATTGTGCTCGGCACATCAGTTAGGTAATTTCCTTACTCTGGATACTGTATAAGTGTCCATCCAAGCCACATTTTCCGCCTTCTTGCTGTTGATAATGGAAAATTTGAAACAAGTGCTCAGTGCTGAAACAATTTTTTTCTTATGTAAATTTGCCCAAACTCACGACAGCAGAATCGTTGAGAGAGTGATGGAACGAACGCGCACTCTTTACGTGGACCACAGTCGGATGATTTTGTGCACGAAACAGATAAAGCATGACCATCGATACATCCTGAATGTAGGTATAACTTGCATTCTCTCTCTCTCTCTCTCTCTCTCTCTCTCTCTCTCTCTCTCTCTCTTTCTCTCTCTCTCTTTCTCTCTCTCTTTCTCTCTCTCTCTCTCTCTCTCTCTCTCTCTCTCTCTCTCTCTCTCTCTCTCTACCTCTCTCTCTCTCTATCTCTCCCTCTCTATCTATCTCTCTCTCTTTCCCTCTCTCATTCTCTCCCTACTATGTTTTTTGTGTTCTTGAATTTTCTGCGCTTCACTACCACTGTGAGTCTTCTTGTCGATCTGCAACACAGTCAACGTAACCATTCAACGATTCAACTTACAAACGGGTCTAGCACACAAACTTCCTCATATTTAGTTTTAGCAAGTAGGAAATTCTCAGGACAGGGACCGAGTAGGTAATCATAGTTTTTTTCGGCGAACGAGTGGGGTTCATTGAAATTGTTCTTTTCACCCAAAAAACACCACTGACCTGGAAAAGAATTTGCAAGGATGAGGCTCAAAAACTCACCGGAAGGCCTCTTAAAATAGGGGATTTCGCCAGACGGTTTATTGTTAGCATCTGCCAGACAATATGGTCCCTTCAGAGTTTCTGAAAATTGGTTTGAAACGACTTGTAGAGTGGACCCACCCTGTGGACAACATCTCCAGTTCCAACAATATCCATTCTTGTCACAGTCACTGTCACCGTTGCACTTCTTCTCGGTAGCACTCAGCACATTGTTGCCCGGACAAGGATCCTCTTCGACTTCACAACAGATCCCGCCCTTTCCGCAGTTCCCTTCATATCCCCACTTGATGCAATCGTCCGATGTCACACACTCGTAGGTGTCAAAAAGCGGACTAAAGCTTGTGACCGGATGTTCACGCTTCTCACAAGTGTTGTCAGGTAGTTGAACTAAAATTGTATTTCACCAAGAATTGATAATCTCAATCACCGTTACAGCACAAGGATATTTTGTTCTGGTCAAGGTCCAACACCTTCTTGTACCTGAAATGGATAGAGTGCATTGATACTGTAACACGTGTATACCTGAACCAGTGTTCCGACTTTCCCGTGGCATTGCTCCTCTTTTGTATGTCCAGATTGTGGGCACACTCGTCTCCTTTGTGTACAAAAGTTTCTCCTTCGGTGCACTTCACGTCTGCACAAAACATTCGATTATCGCTGGGGGCTATGTGAGTTCCAGTCTCATCCGTACAGATCTGCGTGGGTCCACATATACCTAAAAAAAAATTTTACTGAAGCCGTGTCTTTCTTTCTCTCTCTTTCTCTTTCTCTCTCTTTCTCTCTCTTTCTCTCTCTCTCTCTCTCTCTTTCTCTCTCTCTCTCTCTCTCTCTCTCTCTCTCTCTCTCTCTCTCTCTATCTATCTATAATAATTTTGTCTTACCATTCTTTACTAAACACTGATAGTTTGTTGGATGAATGCGAAAAGATGAATCCTCTGAAACAGGCAATCGTGATAAAAGAAAACAAGAACAACTGACGTGGATAACAGAAGAACTCTTCCCCTCCCTTCTTTATGTATTCCGGTATGGGTTTTCCACAAAATTCGACGTTCTTCTTACATGGAATGTTTTCCGAACATCTGACAAAGTTCCTCAGCTCGTCCTCCACAGGTGTCACGCCCGTCAAAACAGAATTGGGAGCTAAACAGAGGATTATCGTTCAGGATACAGTAGCAAACTCACCGTAAATGTACTTGTAAGTGTTGAGCCTCTCCAGATCGCATGAAACGAGAAGAACATTGAAGATGAGAAACGCGAAGGATGAAATTGTTGGACCCAGCCTCATCTTCACCTCCCAGATACAATGGAATGATTTGATATCCATTTAGAGATTAGTGCCACGTCATTGAAAACACGTGGATCACGTTGAGCACCAATCATTTTATTTTGACGTGAACTTTCATCTTTTTTTAAACAACTATTGAGCACTGCTATCATAAATTGCACGTGTGACAAAAACGCTTGTATCTTTTCTTATAATCGAACTGAACTGATTTTAACTCTCTACCTATTAGGATACTGTAATTTTAACCTAGTTAGTGCACATTGGGGACAGTTATCACATTCTAGGTGAACAACTGGCAAACACGCACATGAGAGTCTAACTGAATCAAAATTGGCACTATCTAATCTCCAAATCACGATCGAATTCGCTTTCAACTGAACGTCTTCTTTTATATTATCTTCGAATAATAACCATAGCATGGAAAATTCATCTAAAACAACGAAAAATGACAATATTGATGAAAAAAGTGAACATAGAAACGATTGAAAGTTCCCGTACCTTTCTTGAAGATGGTCTGGACAATCTGGAATAATAACATTTGGATCTCAAAAGAACTTTGTTTCACTCACCTCAACTTTTATTCGTTTTGTTGTGTAGGCCTGCGAGGTCCACATTTTGCTCCATGTAGGAGTCTCTGAGTAGTTCATCAAGCGCAGAATCCGTTTGAAACGGAAAAAGAATTTTTGTTGGAAATGGTTCATTACTGTCGAAAATTAAATTTGTAACAGCGGGAGAAAACTGTTGGGCTAATCGAGAGAAAAAATTGAACGTTTTCAGAAAGCACGACCGTTTTCAAAAACATTCCACAAATTTCAATACCAGGGGTCGTCAGCGGGAATCGAACTCCCGCAATGGTGAGAGTGAGTACCACCTGCGCCACGCAGTGCACATCACAGGATCAGCATATGTACACCTCGACATACTGTGGCTTACCACCACTTACACATATACCTGTAGACTCCACCTCCTAAATTTGAAGGAGCATGACGGGTCTTGATGGGAACTAGACAACACGGACTTTATGTTCAATTTTATTTTTATTTTCCTATCTCTCTGACTTGTTTTCTTCACTATTTCTCCAATTTTTAACTTTTTCTCTCGAAAATTTGTGAAGTTAATTTTCTGAAAATTTGAAGAACTTTTTGATAAAACTAACATCAAATTATATAGTTGGAAGAAACTTTAAAATATTCGAAATTTTCTCTCATATCCTAAAAGTATCTCCATCCGTATCACTCACTGATCTTATTACAGGCGTGCATATCTGAAGGTACAAGGTCCAGCCTGCGACATGAGTCAGAGAACAAAGTGAGTTGGTTGATGAATCTTTTTTAACAGATTTCTCCTATAAAATAGATTAGGAATACTTTATTCAAAACTATTTTTCAGGAATCGTGATCTTACGTGCCCTTGTCCGCAGAGGTAACCGCAAGCGTCCAGTCACCAAGGGACAGACCTACGGAGAAAGGTGTGTTTGATTTTCAGACATCAGAGTTGCACGGAAGTAAAATTTTTCAAAACGGAAGTCGGAAGTGAATTTTTAAAACGGAAGTGAAATTTTTTCACGGAAGTCGGAAGTGAAAAAAGGGCGGAAGTCGAAAGTAGAATTTTTTCAACGGTAGTCGGGAGTGCAAAAAAGTTGAAAAAACCCAGAGATATTGTATATTCGCGCATTCTCAACAAGTGATAGGTCAATTACAGACTGAGTAGAAACGATTTCACGGTTTTTTTTGTCATGTTACACGAAAAAAAATTTTTTGACGGCAGTCTGAAGTAGAATTTGTTAAACGAAAGTTGGAAGTGAACAAAGGGCGGAAGTCGGAATTCTGTGCAACTCT
Source organism: Caenorhabditis parvicauda (assembly GCA_963978915.1). Lineage (NCBI taxonomy): Eukaryota > Metazoa > Nematoda > Chromadorea > Rhabditida > Rhabditidae > Caenorhabditis > Caenorhabditis parvicauda. The sequence continues at coordinate 1,941,809 of OZ022254.1, forward strand.
GTCAGACATTATCTATGTTTCCAAAACGAATGATTTCATTGTTCTCGAATTAAAATTATATTTCAGGCTCGTGCTGGACGCCTTCTTGGAGCTCTCCGTGTTCTCAACACATACTGAGTTGGAGAGGACTCGATCTACAAGTTCTTTGAGATCATGTTCCTCGATCCGTTCCACAAGACTATCTGCAGTAACTCTCTCTCTCTCTCTATCTTTCACTCACTCTCTTTTTTTATGAAAATAACATCGACTAGAACAATAACTTAGTTTCACACCAAAAGTTTATTAGTGAAGTTATACTAGCTATAAGGTTTCCGATTTTCCAAATCCGCTGATTCGAATATTCTTTTTGTAATTAAAGACAAAAAAGATGACAGCCAGGCTTCCAAAGCCAATGAATCCAACAGCGAAGCTGATAACCCATACAAGAGACAAGTCTGAAGTAGTAGTAGTAGATACTATCTGAAACAGATATATTAGACGAGAAAACGTGACGAAACCTACAATTGGATTTGAGTAGCACTTTTGATCGCCAGTACCTTGGGTAACACAAAATTGGCCTTGCGGACATTGTGAACTGAAGAGGAAAGTGAGGAAAATCAGAATTACACTCACTTTGAGGTGCAACTCTGCCCGATGGTGTGTTGTTCGCCCATGCTGTTTCTTGCACCCGTCAGGCACAATCGACCGTCGGCGTCGGAATAGTAGTCCACGGTCATGTGCTGGAGTGCTGCTTGATCGTACTTTCCACTTCCACAGTAAGGCCCTTCTAGTAAGTCTGCAATACATTTTCATCTTCCTTCAAAGTCCTAACCCACAATTTGGGCAACAGACACCACCGGAGCAGTGTCCGTTTAGACCACAATCTTTGTTCTTTTTGCACGTCTTCTCCTGGTCCGTCGGCATGGATGAAACTGGGCATCGCGAGTAATTGGGCGACTTGCAACATAACCCCTTGGGCCCGCATCTGAGCTCCCCTCTTTTCTCTGTAGTTTGCGCGTCGCAGATGTTGAGATCTCTTCCGCAGGCAATCTTCGTTCCGTCCTTGTTGAGCACTGGGTCACCGCCATATTCACACGTATCTTCGGGTAGTTCTTCTGAAATGATATTGTCACTGAAAGACGTTGATGTCTTACCAGTACAGCAGATTCCTATTTTCACTGGACCAACTTTCGTGATGCAAGATGACCTGAAATCTCGTTGTCAGTTCCAATAGAGCTTGAAACAAACGGGAAGTATTCAGAAGTCTTGCCAGTGTGATCTATCAGCCGATGTTGGACAGGGTTTCCGACACAGTCGGTGTTCGTCTGGCACGCGGATCCACTTTTTGACCTAGAAGCCGTCCCTCTGCTGCACTTGAATCGTGAACATATTCCAGTGGAAGTACTGGCTGCCAAGACACAGATATCATCGTTCTCACAATCAGCTGAAAAAAATGTTATGACGTAGTTTAGATCGGCCTACCATCCGTCTTGCAAATCGTCAGAGTAGTGATAGTGAGACGCCAGCTGGCAGGAAATGTTGGTACTGGAAAATGTGATATTGAAGAGTTTGAAATAGAATGAATACATGGATAACAGAATGAAACTTCCGGATCCATTCCGTCGTCGAAAAACGAATTCTGAGCGGCTCCACAGTACTCGCTGTCAGACTGACATTCCGTCCCTCTCGTTGTACACTTCTTGTACGCCCCTCTTTCATGCACCGGCCTGTCCTTCAGTCCAAGGGAATATGTGACGTGTGAGAAAGGTATCGCTGAACGATTCCTTGCATTTTCTCGTTCAACAGTCAACTCACGACAGCAGATAGTGTCAGGAGAAACACTGGTTTGCATTGATTTTCCCATCTTCTTCCCAACTTCGTGACCTTCTTGACATTCCCCATTGGTTGGAATCTTCAGAGTTTCTTTCTCTCTCTCTCTCTCTCTCTCTTTCTCTCCCCCCCCTCTCTCTCTCTCTTTCCCAATAATAACTAACTGGAGCTTTCTCTCGAATAATCATCTGTGTCTTGTCGCACACGAACTTCAGCTCTGAACACCATTTCTTAAACTTTTAATCTATCGAATTTTACTCACTTTCACCGCACAGTCCTGTGGGTTGGTTTTGCTCTGTACGGAACCCGAGGTAACATGTCTTGTCACCGCTCCCACCACACTCATCTGAAATCAACAATTTTTTATGGAAACTCTGTTGTTGATTACTGTCGTCTTGGCAGTAGTCGAGGCTGGATATAGGAGTGTCCGATCCGGGTAGAATCGGATCTGAAACTTGATTCGATGTGCAGTTTCACGTCCCGTTGAAATAGTAAGATCTATGAGATTCCGATGGAAACAAAAACTTACAGCTATAACAAAACTTCCTGCTGATATCAAAACCACTGTCGAAAGTCGGATTGTAGACGGGAAAACAATATTCGTTGGAGTCACAAGGATTGCCGACACATGTTTTTACATGTTCACCATCCATGAGTGGTAGATCTTTGTTGACCCGGGCAGATGTCAGCAACGAGTACGGTGATGCTGCAAACTATAGTGAAACTAGTCTTTGAACAAGACATACGACAACACGTTGGGTATTCGTTATCCACATATTTTCCTGGTTTGAACCCTTCGTCACAAGCACCGCTCACTCTCGGCTGAAAAATTTTGAACATTAACAGTGGTCTCATGCAGTGCGGGCCATAAATATGTAAAAGCTAGCATTTTGGCATACTTCAACATCATAAAAGTAAATATCTTTCGTTCGGGCTTTCCAGTCAAGCGTAGAGAGTCAAGCAGACAGGGTAGAGAGAGAGAGAGAGAGAGAGAGAGAGAGAGAGAGAGAGAGAGAGAGAAAGAGAGAAAGAGAGAGAAAGAGAAAGAGATAGGGATGGATGGATGAGAAATTTATTTAGAAAAAAAAACATTTTGGAGCGTTAGCGAAAAAACTCCTGCGCCATGAGCGTAGCGAGGAATAGCTGCTATATGTCAACAATAGTAACGTTCAGATCTGAACTGTACAGACATGTACTTCTACTCGGCACTTCAGTTAGGTAATTTCCTTACTCTGGATACTGTATAAGTGTCCATCCAAGCAACATTTTCCGCTTTCTTGCTGTTAATCATGAGAAACGAATCTTTCGAACAAGTACTTAGTTCTGAAACTGATTGTTTCTCGTATAACATATCAAACACAAACCACAGCAAGAACGTTGAGAGAGAGATGGAATGTAGGCGCATTCTTCACCCAATTTACAGTCAGATGATTTCGTGCACAAACCGGAAAAAGAACGACCATCGGGACATCCTGAATAAAGGTATAACTTGTATCCTCTCTCTCTCGCTCTCTCTCTCTCTCTCTCTCTCTCTCTCTCTCTCTCTCTCTCTCTCTCTCTCTCTCTCTCTCTCTCCCCTACGACGTTGGTTTTCTTCATTTTTTTTCTCCTGCACATAACGAGCACTGTGAGTCTTCTTGTTGATCTGCAGTTGAGTCAATCTAACTGTTGAACGATTAAACTTACGAATGGGTCTAGAACACAAATTTCATCATATTTAGTTTTAGCAAGAAGGAAATTCTCAGGACAGGAACCGAGTAGGTAATCAGGGTTTTTTTCGGCGAACGAGTGGGGTTCATCGAAATTGTTCTTTTCACCCAAAAAACACCACTGACCTGGAAAAACGGATTTGTCAGAATGAGGCTCAATAACTCACCGGAAGGCCTCTTGAAATAGGGAATTTCACCATTTTTCGGTCTATTGTTAGCATCTGCCAGACAATATGGTCCCTTCAGAGTTTCTGAAAATTGGTGTGAAACGACTTATGGTGTGAACCCACCCTGTGGACAACATCTCCAGTTCCAACAATATCCATTGTTGTCACAGTCACTGTCACCGTTGCACTTCTTCTCGGTAGAACTCAGCACATTGTTGCCCGGACAAGGATCCTCTTCGACTTCACAACAGATCCCGCCCTTTCCGCAGTTCCCTTCATATCCCCACTTGATGCAATCGTCCGATGTCACACACTCGTAGGTGTCAAAAAGCGGACTAAAGCTTGTGACCGGATGTTCACGCTTCTCACAAGTGTTTTCAGGTAGTTGAACTAAAATTGTATTTTACCCAGAATTGATACTCTCAATCACCGTTACAACATAAGGTAATTTTGTTCTGGTCGAGATCCGACACCTTCTTGTACCTGAAATGGAATGTTGATAGAGTGCATTGATACTGTAACACGCGTATACCTGAACCAGTGTTCCGACTTTCCCGTGGCATTGCTCCTCTTTTGTATGTCCAGATTGTGGGCACACTCGTCTCCTTTGTGTACAAAAGTTTCTCCTTCGGTGCACTTCACGTCTGCACAAAACATTCGATTATCGCTGGGGGCTATGTGAGTTCCAGTCTCATCCGTACAGATCTGCGTGGGTCCACATATACCTAAAAATTTTTTTTACTGAAGCCGTGTCTTCCTTTCTCTCTCTTCCTTTTTCTCTCTCTCTCTCTCTCTATCTATCATAATTTTGCCTTACCATTCTTTACTAAACACTGATAGTTTGTTGGATGTATGCGAAAAGATGAATCCTCTGAAACAGGCAATCGTGATAAAAGAAAACAAGAACAACTGACGTGGATAACAGAAGAACTCTTCCCCTCCCTTCTTTATGTATTCCGGTATGGGTTTTCCACAAAACTCGACGTTCTCCTTACATGGATTATCCTTCGAACATCTGACAAACTTCCTCAGCTCGTCCTCCACTGGTATCACGCCCGTCAAAACAGAATTGGGAGCTAAACAGAGGATTATCGTTCAGGATACAGTAGCAAAC
>OZ022254.1:1946807-1973636 GCA_963978915.1 Caenorhabditis parvicauda
GCATTCATCCAACAAACTATCAGTGTCTCGTAAAGAGTGGTAAGACAAAATTATGAGAACGGACAGAAAAAGATAGAAAGAGAGAGAGAGAGAATAAGAGAGAGAATGAAAGAGAGAGAGAGAAAGAGAAAGAAAGAAAGAAAGAAAGAGAGAGAGAGAGAGAGAGAGAGAGAGAGAGAGAGAGAGAGAGAATAAGAGAGAGAGAGAATGAAAGAGAGAGAGAGAGAGAGAGAGAGAGAGAGAGAGAGAGAGATATATATATATATATATATATATATAAATTTACGGCTTCAGTAAAATTTGTTTTAGGTATATGTGGACCCACGCAGATCTGTACGGATGAGACTGGAACTCACATAGCCCCCAGCGATAATCGAATGTTTTGTGCAGACGTGAAGTGCACCGAAGGAGAAACTTTTCTACACAAAGGAGACGAGTGTGCCCACAATCTGGACATACAAAAGAGGAGCAATGCCACGGGAAAGTCGGAACACTGGTTCAGGTATACACGTGTTGCAGTATTAAGGCACTCTATCAACATTCCATTTCAGGTACAAGAAGGTGTCGGATCTCGACCAGAACAAAATAGCCTTGTGCTGTAACGGTGATTGAGAGTAGCAAACCTGGGTAAAATACAATTTTAGTTCAACTACCTGACGGAACTTGTGAGAAGCGTGAACATCCTGTCACAAATTTTCATTTGATTTTTAACACCTACAAGTGTACAAGATCGGACCAATGCAGGGGATCTAGACAGAACTGCGGAAAGGGCGGGATCTGTTGTGAAGTCGAAGAGGATCCTTGTCCGGGCAACAATGTGCTGAGCGCTACCGAGAAGAAGTGCAACGGTGACAGTGACTGTGACAAGAATGGATATTGTTGGAACTGGAGATGTTGTCCACAGGGTGGGTTCACACTACAAGTCATTTCAAACCCATTTTCAGAAACTCTGAAGGGACCATATTGTCTGGCAGATGCTAACAATAGACCGAAAACCGGTAAAATTCCCTACTTCGAAAGACCTTCTGGTAAGTTTTTGAGCCTCATTCTTGCAAATTCTTTTCCAGGTCAGTGGTGTTTTTTGGGTGAAAAGAACAATTTCGGTGAACCCCACTCGTTCGTCGAAAAGAACCCTAAATACCTAGTCAGTCGCTGTCCTGAGAATTTCCTCCTTGCTAATACCGATAATGATGATATTTGTGTTCTAGACCCATTCGTAAGTTTAATCGTTCAATTTACATTGACTATGTTGCAGATCGACAAGAAGACTCTCAGTGCTGGTGAAGCGCAGAAAATGCAAGAAGACAAGAAAAATCGTAGGAACAGAGAGAGAGAGAGAGAGAGAGAGAGAGAGAGAGAGAGAGAGAGAGAGAGAGAGAGAGAGAGAGAGAGAGAGAGAGAGAGGGAGAGAGAGAGAGGGAGAGAGAGAAGGGTGGTTAAAAAACCAGGAAGTTATATCTTCATTCAGAATGTATTGATGGTCTTTTCATTTCGGGTTCGTGCACAAAGTCATCCGACTGTGGTCCACGTGAAGAGTGCGCGTATATACCAACACTCTCCAAACGTTTCTGCTGTCGTTAGTTTGGGTGAATTTACATGCGAAAAAATCAGTTTAAGCACGGAGCGTTTGTTCAAAATTTTCCATTGTCAACAGCAAGAAGGCGGAGAATGCTGCTTGGATGGACACTTATACAGTATCCAGAGTAAGGAAATTACCCAATTAAAATCAACTTTTATGAGGTTGAGATATGCCAAATTAATAGCGCACTGTATTACTGTCCTTGTTTTGGGTAAAACACTCACAGCATCATACACTTCTATTGCTTTTCGTACCTTTTGAATCTCTGTTTCAGCCGAGAGTTAACGGTGCTTGTGAGGAAGGATTCGAACCTGGAAAATATACAAAGAACAAGAATCCAACGTGCTGTCGTACGTTCTTATCCATGACTAGTTTCACTATCGTTTTCAGCGAAACCGTACTCGTTACTGACATCTGCCCGGGTCAAGAAAGATCTGCCACTGATGAGGGGTGACGATGTGAAAGATTGTTACGTCAACACGTGTGATCCTGGAGAGTTATGTTTTCCCGTCTACAATCCGACTTTTGACAGCGGTTTTGACGACTTATTAAAATTTTGTTATTTGTGTGAGTTTTCCATCAGAATCTCGTAGATCCTAATATTTCCACGTTACCTAAACTTCTCATAGGAGCAAGTTTCAGATCCAACTCTACCCGGATCGGAAACTCCCATTTCCAGCCTCGACTACTGCCAAGACGACAGTAATCAACAACAAGATTTCCATGAAAAGTGTTAATTTCAGATGAGTGTGGTGGGAGCGGTGACAAGACATGTTATCTTGGGTTCCGTACAGAGCAAAATCAACCCACAGGACTGTGCGGTGAAAGTGAATAAAGTTCAATAGAAACATAGTTTAAGAAATGGTGTTCAGAGCTAAAGTTCGTGTGCGACAAGACACAGATGATTGTTAGCGAGAAGGCACCAGTGAGTTATTAATGAGAGAAAGAGAGAAGGAGAGAAAAAAAAGAGAGAGAGAGAGAGAGAGAGAGAGAGAGAGAGAGAGAGAGAGAGAGATAGAGAGAGAGAGAGAGATAGAGAGAGATAGAGAGAAGGAGAGAAAAAAAAAAAAAGAGAGAGAGAGAGAGAGAGAGAGAGAGAGAGAGAGAGGGGTTTTGTAGATTCCAACCAATGGGGTGTGCCAAGATGATCACGAAGTTGGAAAGCAGATGGAAAAAGCAACGCAGACCAGTGTTTCTCCTGACACTATCTGTTGTCGTGAGTTGAGTATTACACGAAAAACGGAAGAAATCGTTCAGAAATACCATTCTCACACATCACATTTCCCCTTGGACTGAAAGACAAACCGGTGAATGTAAAAGGGGCGTACAAACAGTGTACCAAGGGAGGGACGGAATGTCTGTCTGGCAAGGAGTACTGTGGAAGTCCTCAGAATTCGTTCTTTGACGACGGAATGGATCCAGAAGTCTTGTTCTGTTACCCATGTATTCATTCTCTCTCTCTCACATTCTTCAATATCACATTTTTAGTGCCAAAATTTCCTGCCAACTGGCGTCTCACTGTCACTACTCTGACCATTTGCAAGATGGATGGTAGGCCGATCTAAATTACGTCATATCACTTTTTTCAGCGGATTGCACAAATGATGACATCTGTGTCCTGATAGCCGGTTCTTCCACTGGATTTTGTGCACTGTTCAAGTGCAGCAGAGGGACAGCATCTAGGTCAAAAGGCGGATTCGCGTGCCAGAAGCACACCGATTGTATTGGAAACCCCGTCCAACAACAGCAGATAGCTCACACTGGCAAGACTTCTGAATACTTCCCGTTTGTTCCAATCTGGAGTAAAACGTACAACAGTAATTCAGGTCTTCTTGCGTCACGACAGTAGACCAACTGAATCTCGGAATCTGCTGTACTGGTAAGACATCAAAGTCGTTCAGTGACAATATCATTTTAGAAGAACTACCTGACGACATATGTGAGTATGGCGGTGACCCAGTACTCAACAAGGACGGAACGAAGATTGCCTGCGGAAGAGATCTCACTATCTGTGAAGCGCTAGCTACAGAGAAAAGAGCGGCAGTCCGGTGTGGGCCAAAGGGGATATGTTGTAAGTCTCCCAATTACGCGCGATGCCCAGTTTCCTCCATACCGACGGACCAGGAGAAGACGTGCAAAGAGAGCAAAGATTGTGGGCTAAACGGACATTGCTTCGGTGGTGTCTGTTGCCCAAATTGTAAGTTGGCACCTTGAAGAGAGAGGAAAAAGTATTGCAGACTCACTCGAAGGGCCTTACTGTGGAAGTGGAAAGTACGATCAAGCAGCACTCCAGCACATGACCGTGGACTACTATTCCGACGCCGACGGTCGATTGTGCCTGACGGGTGCAAGAAACAGCATGGGCGAACAACACACCATCGGGCAGAGTTGCTCCTCAAAGTGAGTGTAATCCTGATTTTCCTCACTTTCCTCTTCAGTTCACAATGTCCGCAAGGCCAATTTTGTGTTACCCAAGGTACTGGCGATCAAAAGTGCTACTCAAATCCAATTGTAGGTTTCGTGCCTTTTTCTCGTCTAATATATCTGTTTCAGATAGTAACTACTACTACAGACTTATCTCTTGTATGGGTTATCAGTTTTGCTGTTGGATTCGTCGGCTTCGGAAGCCTGGCTGTTATCTTTTTTGCCTTTAATTACAAGAAGTATATTCGAATCATTGGCTCTGGAAAATCGGAGATCCTATAGCTAGGATAACTTCAAGAAGAAAATTCTCCGGTTAAAGTGAAGTATTATTTGAGTTATTATTATTTTCATTTTCGTAATGAATTTTTCAGGTATATTGTTAATAATATAGAATGTTTACCAGAATGCAGTTTGTCATTCAGTCAGAAATAAAATTTTAAAAAACTGAAAGAAACCTGTTCTTTTGTCCATTCCAGTTCCTTCGAAATTGAGAAAATAGGAATAATAGGAATTATGAAAAATTAAAAAAAATTGCGTTACTGTACGTTTATCTACAGTAACTCATGGGCGGTTCATTATTACGTCATCTTATTCCCCGTTCAAACGGGTTCATCGAGGGTTTTCTGTTTGATTTTTAAAATTCTATTATTAGCTTCGAATAATAATAATAATAATAATAACGATATTAATAGTCTCAGCTGCAGTTACCTATTGATATGTTCACACTTTTAACGAAAGCGTCATCTGAATCATGAATCATTTACATGTAAGCTTACAAGGTGGTAATTTTTGTAATAACCTTGTTTAAACTTTAGTCAAATCTTAGCTTCGTACGGAACTAGTGCTTTGAACCTTACCTGAACCTGAATTTTAAAGAGTCGATATCTATAATATCGGGCATTTAGTAAAACGCACCGAGTGCACTGCACCGCACCGGGTAAATTTTCCATTCGTATTCAGGCTTAGGCTGAACCTGAACCTGAACTTAACAATGGTAACTTTTAATAGCTTAGGCTCAGCCTAAGCCTGAATACGAATTACCCGGTGCACCCGGTGCAACCGGTGCATTTTACTAAATGCCATAATATCGCGATGAAAAAAAATGATTCATGGTTCAGATCGCTTTTTCGTTTCAGATCGTGTTTGCTCACATGGTTTTTATACTTTTTAGACCTTCCATAACTTCACGTCATCATGATGACGCTTTGGAAAGCTATTCTATTATTGGTGTCTGATAAAATCAGTTTTCCAAAAGAAAAAAGAATTCACGTGAATAAAATATACGTGAAATGTTGTACACGTGGTTTCTTCTTTCGTCTTCGCTATTGTTTTTGTTTTCAATGAACATGGGTGGTTAGTTTTTTCGTCATGGGATTGTCATATTTTCCGATACCTCATCCATCAGCGTTTTTACTGAATAATTCTCTAGCATTTTCAGCAATGATCATTCTGCCAATTATACTTGCCTTCTTCAACTTGGTCTGGCCAGCAGAAGGTAATATTTGTTAGTTAACTATAAATTCTATTTTTTTAAACATGTGAAAACTAGTCGGGCATTAGCTGGGGCACCCATGCTCACCCCATAATCAGCCAGTTCGCTCCAAACTATCAGCGAGTACGTATCCCTGTGAACAGCCAATCCTCTGGGAATTGAAAGTCGACAAATTTCAGGCCAGATTTGACGATCCGAGTAAAATCGGGAAATCTATGGTTTTTCCATGTATGCCAGGTTAATGTAACTCTTTAACAACTTTCAATCTGACAGTTTTAGTGGTTGTTGAAAATTGTCGAGTTTTTTCCTGAAAATTGCCGTTTGCCATTATTTCTTAACACAGTGTGGTATTGTGTCTGAAAATATTTTTAGTTTTCACCTACTGTTTCAGCACGACTGATGCTCAAGACGTGCTCTTATAACCAAGAGTGTGCTAAAAACGAAATCTGTCTCCTGTCTCTAACATCAAAAGCCGGCTCCCCCCTGAAGCTATGTACTAGTGAGCAAGAATTTTTTTTCTGTAAAAAAGGAATATTCAGACTCCGATATGCAGTGCAGTGAAATCAACACGAGTGTGAGTGTCGAGCTCGATAGCTCTAAAAATTTCTTCGTTTTTGTCGTGAGTTTTCGAAAACTTCCCAATCCTGCTCAGCAGATCACGTTTTTAGTTTCCAATATCATTTACCGAATAGGTGTTTTTTTAAAACAAGAGGAACGATGTTAACATCATCATATTAATAAAGGAAAAATCTTCCGCTAGGCATGGCATACACTCTGTGTCAAAACAACGTCCACACCCATATTTTTCAAAATTTCTCACACGTCAGTTCAAATTTGGGCTAACCGCTTGCCACTTTGCTCACTGTTAGAAGATGTGAAAACACTGTTTTGTGTTCATTTTTAGCTGAATCACTTTTGTTAATCAACAGTTATAATCAAAACCACCAATAATGGTGTGTGTCAAAAAAACGTACACACTCTGAAAAATCGTTTGCAAACTATCAAGTTTTCAAAAATTTCTCGAAAAACGGGAAAAGTTAATCTTGAATTGATCTGAACATTACGAACATCACCAGATCACACTTGTCGATCGATTTCTAATCATAATCGATCAACAGACCACTAATCCAGGTTCAAAAACTCGATTTGAGAGGAAAAAGGTGGCCGACTCGGAAACATGAGTTCGCGCATCGTCCCATTTGTCCGTGATTTATCTTCACTGTTTAGAGATAGAAAAGGATTCTTGATTTATCTTCACTATTTTGAAAATGGTATGATGGATGAAATCTTCCGAATCGTGAACTAATCATAAGATCCGGCAATTAGTAAAATGCACCCCGTTGCACTCTGCACTCTGCACTCCGTTTTCAAAAATGGAGTGCATGCACTTTTTTTTTCATTGCACTCCGTTTTCAAAAATGGAATGCATGCACTTTTTTGTCATTGCACTCCGTCTTCAAAAATGGAGGGCATGCACTTTTTTTTCTGCACTCCATTTTGAAAAATGGGTTGGTTCGTAATTTTACCTTCTGAAAAGGAATTTTTGAACGTAAGTAGTAACAAAGTCTTCACTTTCACTTTTTTCAGAGCTAACCAAAAATATTTCAAACATGTTTTTTATATTCTTTCAATTTCCTTAACACTTAAAAAATCAATTGAACAGTGCTAATTTATTGAAACAATAATTGTAAAATCACATTTTCAAGCTGTTAGTTCAATATTCGCTTATCATTCTATGTATCTCTTTGAATGTTCTTACATGCATCATGGTTTAGTTCCGAAATTGATTCCTGAAAAACTAATCTGTAAAAGATGTTAAATTTATTTTCAATAATATGAAAAAATGAACAACGGTACAAGAGAATAAGATCAACTTGTGTTGGGGAGAGGGAAATATTCAATACTCAACGAAATTTTCAGATGAACGTACTTTTCTTCTGGGTAGAAGTCGTGAACTTGTTCTATTATAGTGCAAAGGTTCTGACTGAATGTTGATTTGAATTCTGCGCCTTTCTAGCCGTCAACATCATCATGTGTCCTGAGCCCGCCACCATCATCAACGTCAATTTGAATGAAGTCCGAGGTCGCCTCTGAATATGTCATATATATTTCTGCTTAGCAATATTCCTGTAATCATCCATAGACAAACCACTGAGTGAAATCTTATCTTTAAAGTCAAATATTACCTTGATCAGTCACTGATTGGAATTCTGCGCCCTTTGAGCCATCAACATCATCCCGCGTCACGAGCACGCCATAATCATCAACGTCAATTTGAATGAAGTCCAAGGTCGCCTCTGAATATTTCATATATTTTTGCTTGGCAATTTTCACTTAAGTCATCCACATTATCGGTGTGACGCGATAATTCTTTTCTTTGAATGAGCTGACTATGTTCGTTAGCTTCCGCACTCAACATTATTCCAAAAATAGAAACGAAAAACTTACATATGTTTTAAATAACTTTTCGTGTCGATACGGCTTCTCTCAATCGAGTATGCTTTATAAAAAAACATAGAGTATGCTTTATAAAAAAACACATTTTCTTGCTTATGAATTCTATTCATCAAAAAAATCGGACTTGATAATTGTTATAAAACTTACATCAGTATCCTCCATGACATGAACATCAAAACATCTGTTACTACTTACGTTCAAAAATTCCTTTTCAGAAGGTAAAACTACGAACCAACCCATTTTTCAAAATAGAGTGCAGAAAAAAGTGCATGCACTCCATTTTTGAAAACGGAGTGCAATGACAAAAAAGTGCATGCACTCCATTTTTTAAAACGGAGTGCAATGATAAAAAAGTGCATGCACTCCATTTTTTAAAACGGAGTGCAGAGTGCAGAGTGCAACGAGGTGCATTTTACTAATTGCCATAAGATCTCAATCCAACACATTCAAACAAAAATTGTAATCTAATAATTTGTTTTGATGAAGAGCGTTCTTTAACATGATTCACGTTCCAAGAAAAAATTGAAACTGTTTTTAAGGAAAAGAAAAAAAGAAGAACTAACTATAATATTTTTTCAAATAGTAGTGGTACATCATCACTCCAATCGTCGAAATTTTTTGGTTGAATGCAAGATTTGGGATCTGATGAATGGTTTAACAATTAAGATGATTGCATTCATCATACCAATTCCGAAACAGTGATATGAGGTTTGAGGTTTAAGTGATTGTCAACCAAAATTCCGAGATCACGAATCTGAGTTACTTGAATTCATAACGATTTTCGGTAACTCCGGAAAAAAATGTAATTTCTAGATTCTGTTGGAAGCATTATCGAAGTTCCAATAATAATATTGCTAGTCCATATAAATTTCTTGGTGGCACCTTGAAATGGCATTAATTTCATTAAGAAATGTACCGTCAATGTATTCATGGCACCTAGGAATAACATTACTCCCACCTAAAAATTTCTTTGTGGTACCTTGAAATAACATTACTCCCATCTAATAATTTCTTGCTGATACCTTGAAATGACCTTACTCTCATCAAGAAATTTATCGATATTGAATCAAATTAAGTACAAGAATTTATTAAAATTGAATTAGAACATCATAGAAGAAATGTTGAACTATCGAACTACATAGGGTGATTCGTGTACTTCTTCGACGACTGGCTGACACTCAGTTTACTGATACTGGGGGAGGTTGACTGACTTGACATATTTTGGAATCGTGTTCTCTGCATCACCATTACGTTTGTTAACCGTCTTCTCACGTCGCTTGGTGTTACTGAAACATTCAATGTCTTGAAGTTACGAAAAAAACACTTACATCAAGTTAGATACGTGAGATGTGAACGTTGAAGTGAAAAAGGCGTTAACTCGAGCGTCGGATAAATTATCTGGTTTGTTCAAAACTTCGATACTCCCGATCAATGAATCTGAATTATTCACCAGGGAAACATGTTCAATGAACGTTTGATATTTATTTAATACATTAACTTTCTAAAAATCACCTGTTATGGTTTTCTGCGTTTGTGCCAGAATCGATTTTCTATTATGTTTAGGGATTTAGGAAGTGGAAAATTGAACAATGTCTCTCCGTTTGATAAGCTCAAATATATTTGTAGGAATACGTCAATTCATCACTTACTGTAAACAGTTGCTTCATCAATGAAATAGTCAATTGTAGTTGTACATATGAGAAATTTTTAATTCAAGACTCCGCTGTAAACCATTAAGGAAGTGTGAAAAACAGACCACGAGTTTACCTTCACTTCTTCACCAACTTCTTTCTCATATTAAAGAATAATCTTCCCTATAGCGCACGTCCGGTAAAAAGTGATTTCTAGGTGCCGTGGGAAGCATTCCTGGAAACTGAAAGTGAGAGTCAAATGAAAATTTTTTTTACCTATCTTGAGTACGGCGAGTTCATTGGTACTCTCGGTTGGTTGGGAACTTCACGGCTTTTATGTCAATGATATTATAATGGTGGTCCGTAGTTTGACTTTCTGAAAGATTGTGTACGAAAAGTCAACGTTCGTGAGAGAATTTAACAATTTTGGACATCAGAAGAAAAATATTGTATGAAAAAGAAAACAGAAACAAATTGAAGAAAAATAAACAACTGACCGAATGCGAAAGTTTACGAATTGTTACTCGCATGGTTCCTAAAGATTATAATAATAATAATAATAATAAATTTATTTCTCCGAGTAAAAATCAGAAAAATAAACATGAAAGATCGTAGCCCTATAAAAAAGCACGATCAGTGAAGTATAAGGTAATTCGTTTAAAAAAGAGTAGGGTAAAGACACAGCTGAAGTGTATAAACGGGAAAAAGGGAAATGACAAAGTTTAGACAAAACCACTCACGCTCTATAGAGAAGTAACTAAAAATTAGAATAATAAAGTTTGAATATGAAGAGAGAGAGAGAGAGAGAAAAAGGAAGAAGGAAATAGTGAATGATGAAAGGGAAAGCGTTCAGATTGAATAGCAAGGATCCTAACAAGCCTCCAGCAGAGTACCCATGAGTACACCGCTGCGCATGTCAATCACGGATAGAGCTATGAACGCAGGGCTGGAAGATAATAACAAATGGGAAAAACATAAATGAATGAGTAAAGATTTCTAATTGTGAACTGAACGGCAACCGTTCAAACCGGAACTATCCTCTGGAATTTCTCAAGTCGTGAGCCAAGAGCATCTCGACAAGTGTCTGGATTAGTATGCAAACATGAAGAAGTTGAGTTCAACCACTTCATCTTTTGATGTTTGTGGTTGTTTTTTGGTGTAATCTGGACGGTCATGAGTTCATATCCATGAAGATGTTATCAAGGTTTGTGATTAGAGACCCTCATCCAGCCACTTGTCGAGATGCTTTTGGCTCACGACTTGAGAAATTCCAGAGGATAGTTCCGGTTTGAACGGTTGCCGTTCAATTCACTATTAGAAATGCATCTCGAACTCAAAAACCTTGTTTTTGGTGGATATCAACGTTGTAACGATCTTCATAATGGAGGAGGCTATCTTCATAATGGAGTAGGCGATAGATGAGATCGGCTATAGACTTTTGGCTATTTCGGAGAGTATTAACATGAACAGAAGGGTTTAAATACATGCAAAAGAGTAATTCCACACATTTTGGGCACATTTTTGTCATTGTGCAAAAAAAATTTCAAAAAAACGTCAGCGGATGGAATAGAACCCCTGCCCACTCAGTTTGAACGCAGAACCGTTGACCACTCCACCACCCCGCTAGTTGTTTTTCCTGTTAGATCCAATTGTGTCGTGCGAGAGGTCACTCATTTTGGAGTTGAGAATTTTTAAATTAAAATATCTCGCTTGTAACAAAAAACGTGCAAAAATTTTCTACATGAAAACTTCATCCCTCAACCTGCTTAACACATCTGGTTAGGTCTCAACTCTGGATCCGAATTACGCTGAAGGTCGTTTCCTGTTTAGTTAGAATAGAGCGTGACGTGTCAAAGCAAAAAACATAATAATAATAATAATAATATTTATTTTGGGGAAAGCTCGCAATAGACACAAACACGAATGTTGATAAAACAAGGATAAAACAATTTTGCGTTTCATTTTAAATAATAATTAGAAGTGGAAGTAAACATAAATAAAGAGAAGTTGTGGAGCGGTGAACATTAAGGAATGGAAAAGAACCCACACGAGGTAAATCCTGTAGAAAATATATTATACTACTGACTTGGGTATGCCAAAAGTGTAGGCTGAGATCTGAGATCAGAAAAAGACCGCGAGTCATGACTGCCTTGAGGTATGTTAGTTGATGTGATGCCAAAGGTTGACAATTTTCTTCAGTTGTGAGACTGTCCGGTCGTCGATGCAATAGTCGAGCAGACACAGTAGATTGAAGCTTTCTCAGGACGTGTAGTGCTTGCTAGATTGAGAGGCATGTGAAGACTAGATCGTTATTCCATGAACCTCTTTCCCTTCGTTGACGAGATGAGTTGGACAAATGGTGCTTGAATGCGGTCATTGCGGAGTTGGTCAAAGTTTGGATGAAGCTGGATTGAAGTAGTCAAAGGCGAATTGTCATGAGTTGGCAGTTATTTTCATCAGATTTTACTTTTTTTTAATAGCCTTTTTTGGGTTGTTGAACCCTTAACACTTTGGCATACTTGGGTCACGGTAGAATAGAAAGTTAAAAAGAATAAATATATACTTCGTGAGGGTTCTTGTTTCTGGAGATTAAAAAAACATTGGATTTGAATAAAACCAGATGGATAAGGCCAGGACACCAGATGAGTAAGGCATGGACACTAGATGAATAAGGCATTGATACAGGTGTAAAGAATCGTGGATGAAAATACGCTGGCGGGTACGAGTTGTCAGTTGTGGTGTCAATTGTCGGTTGGGCAGCGTACTCAAGTGATCTGAATTTTCGGGTGAACCACTACACAAGCCTAAAGGACAGTTATTTATGAAACGTAACAGTTACTTGAAGCACCGAAATCATTCATGAATACCGATAGTTGAAATCTGGATACCGGCACCTTTGCAAATTTTTATTCGGTTTTTTGTAGTATTTTCTGAACGATGATTTATGCACAACTTAATATCAATTTTTTAAATTGTAAAGAATGTTTCTATGAAAAATTAGACCTCTAACATGGGAATGCTACCAAGACACCATGAAATTGGAAGGTCTGACTTATCTCCTAGGTTTTCAAATACGCTGAAGACGATAGAACCGGTCTCAAAAGTTGCGGAACCGACCCGGTTTTAGAGTTATGGCCCAAAAACATAGGAAAAATGTCGTTTTGAGCTATTGAGCACATGCGATTGGTCGAGCAAATGATGTTTCGCTTCTGTTCTATGAAAAAATCATTTTGTGAAAAAAAAAATCATTCATACGATGCGTTTCTGAAGAAAAAAAATCGTTTTTTCTAATTTCAAAATTTGCATAGGATCATGTGTAAAAATGCTTATCATTGCAAAAAAGGGGTGTGCGAACTAGGGCGCCAACGTCTCAAAGAATAATCGTGTTCGCGGTGGCCTAGTGGTTATGCCGCAGGGCTTCTGCTTTTGCCTTGGAGGGTTCGAGTCCAACGTTCTGCAATGTTTTTTGTTTTTTTCTGTATAAATTATGTTAGACGTACGACTAAACATCATTGAGTGCTCGGACATATTTGCTTTAAAATTTTTTTAATATGAAGTGAGAGTACTGTGCATCCAGGCCTGGGTCCGGACCGTTTTCGACGCTTCCCGAACTGCTCTTCTACGGAAATTCAGACTTTCTATGTACATGTGATGAACCCTCGTTTTGTAACAGTCCCAACTGGCGTTTTCGTTATCGTAATTACTGTTTTCAATCCATATGCATCGTTGTTAAGATATTTCTGATAGCAAAAATGTTTTGAGAGCATTTTGATCCGTTTGTAGAGTTCAAAAAAACATTTCTCACTCGTTTGTAATAACTACCTCATAAAAAGATATAATTTACTCCTACAAAACAAACAAAAAACATTGCAGAACGTTGGACTCGAACCCTCCAAGACAAAAGCAGAAGCCCTGCGGCATAACCACTAGGCCACCGCGAACACGATTTTTCTTTGAGACGTTGGCGCCCTAGTTCGCACACCCCTTTTTTGCAATGATAAGCATTTTTACACATGATCCTATGCAAATTTTGAAATTAGAAAAAACGATTTTTTTCTTCAGAAACGCATCGTATGAATGATTTTTTTTTCACAAAATGATTTTTTCATAGAACAGAAGCGAAACATCATTCGCTCGACCAATCACATGTGCTCAATAGCTCAAAACGACATTTTTCCTATGTTTTTGGGCCATAACTCTAAAACCGGGTCGGTTCCGCAACTTTTGAGACCGGTTCTATCGTCTTCAGCGTATTTGAAAACCTAGGAGATAAGTCAGACCTTCCAATTTCATGGTGTCTTGGTAGCATTCCCATGTAAGTCAAACCTTTTCTGTTTTATGAACTACAAACTGACCCCAGCTTGAGAATTTTCAAAAAGGTCGCCTACAAGATCGAAGACGTATGGTCTCTAACCATATCTAGGTGATCTCAAATAGAGTCGACAGAATGAAAAAGTTCTGTTTATGAGTTTCCAAGTAGATCCAGCTATTCTAGAGCAAGAATGACCCCTCATATATGGAGTTGATATCTTCTTCCAGGACTGTTCAGTCAAATGTGACCTCTCAAATCTCATATGCACCAAAAAACAGGTAAATGCGTGATGAAAGAAAAAAACGAGAAATAAATGTGATGTGTAAAGAGTCAATTTTGAGTGAACTTGAGAAAATCACATATTTTTCTGCGAGAACACTACCTATCACCCCGATATTTTTTCACAATGTGAAACAATGTTATTTTCTGATATCTGTGCAACTTTAAGACCGATCCGATAACCCAGCGTTAGGGTATGTCGAAAAATGATATCGTCCAAAAACTTTCTGTCGCTACTGTAAATGAACTACGCCTAACACATAACATTTAAATAACAATATTTTTTTCCGGAGAAAGGTATCTAACAGGAGATGGTGGGTTACCAATTCTTAGAAGATGCGATTTATGCGGTGCAATAGTCATCCCCCAATCATAACACCACTCAGAGACAGCATTGAGTGCAGATTGTAATGAGATAGAATCGTTTGAGACTAGCTTGACGTCGTCAGCAAAAAGAAAAAACTGACTTTGTTATCGTTGATGTAGTCAGTTATGTTGTTAATGAAAAGAAGAGGGCCGGTGGCTGTGCCCTGAAGTACGCCGCTAACAGTAGAAACGTATTCGGAAGATATTTGTCCATTAAGTCTAACAAATCCTTTTCTATCTCCAAGAAAAGCTGCGAACCAATTGATTAAAAGGGAAGGCATTCCATATGTGTGAAGTTTATGGATTGAAAAGGTGTGAGGCACAGTGTCAAAAGCCTTTGCAAAATCAAGGGAGATAATATCAGCCCATCCAGAGTGAAAAATGAGATTAGTACAGGGATTGGAAAACTGTAAGAGTTGAGTAGTACAGGATCTACCGCTCAGAAACCCGTGTTGATCTTTAGAAATGAGTTTGGTGTACATCATCCTAATGTTGTAGGCTATCGTTTTTTCCATGACTCTAGAAATTGGATCTGAAATGGAGATCGGCCTATAGTTTCCAGAATCAGAACGGTCTCCTTTCTTGAATACGGGTGTTATGAAAGATGTTCTCCAGGCTTTAAACGAATGACCTGATTTTTAAGCCTCTGTGAATAAAATAGAAAGAGGTAAGGCTAAAGATGCACACTTTTTAAGTACAAACTGTGATATATTGTTCAATGAGAAGTTAATTTTGGGTTCTAACTTAGACATTATATCGAACAAGTTGTGAGGACTAAAATCTGGATGGATGGTCTTTTCCGTGGATGTTGTTATGGTGCCGTCATAGGAGAGTAGGAATTTTTCTGCGAATTTTTTAGTTTTTATACGGTTAGAAATGAAAGTACAAAATTTTCGATAAGAGAAATCCTTGAAGATATTCTGATTTTTTTCAATTGTGCATTTGCGCAGAAATTGTTTGAGACTTTAGCTTGGAAGTTTTGTGTTTTTTAGATGTTGTGTTATGGCAGCTTTTCAAATGTTCTTTTAGTCTACGATTTCTAGTTTTAACGTTTAAGAAAGTCAATTTGGGTTCATTCGTTCTTTTTGACACAGGGGAATTTTCCAAGAAAACAACAAATTTTTCGTATTTATGATCCAAATCTGTGAAGTGCCCAAAGAACCACGCCCAATCAACGTTAGCAACTGTTGTATTAACATTATCATAATTGCACATATATCGCTAGAGGCGTGGCCGTTCTCAAACGCGCTCTAATCTCAATTTCGCAAAATCAGTACGGTAGGCCTACCCAAGGGTCGGGACTCCACAACGAACAGTTAGATCTTTGTAGATTTAAAATATTATTCTTACTTTTAGTCGATTGAAATTAAAGGCGCATTACTTAAGTCGTTCTTGTATTTCGAGGCAAAACTGCTACAGTACTAAGTACCCGATTTACGGAGGCCAGATTTTTTACAGGTAGAGGAAGATATGTGTTGCATGATTTCGAACAATCACCGATTGAATGGATTTTTTGATTTTTATTATGTTAATAGTCTTAACTATCATAACTATGCACTTGAAAACAGAGAAATTATCAATGAATGAAAACAAACGAAAAATAAATGAAAAGAGGAAAAGTCAATGGTTTAGAGAAAAAGTGAATGGTTTTAAGAAAATGATCTAATTTAGTGCGCAGTTGTGTCCTATTGTTTCCATATTACTAGGCAGCAGAGTTGCACAGAATTCCGACTTCCGTGAAAAATTTCACTTTCGACTTCCGTTTAAAAAATTCTACTTCCGACTTTCGTCAAAAATTTTTTCGTTAAAAATGACGAAAAAACCGTGGAATCGTTTCTACTCAGTCTGGAATTGACCTATCACCTGTTGAGAATGCGCGGGTATACAATATCTCTGTGTTTTTTCAACTTTTTTGCACTCCCGACTACCGTTGAAAAAATCCTACTTCCGACTTGCAACTTCCGCCCTTTTTTCACTTCCGACTTCCGACTTCCGTGAAAAACATTTCACTTCCCTCTTCCGACTTTCGTTTTGAAAAATTTTACTTCCGTGCAACTCTGCTAGACACTGCTTGAAAATGTTTTCTTCAATATCTCTGAAAATCACAGACCAATCGGGTAACTCCCATCGACGAGTGAAATAAGGGAGAGCACCTGCCGCAGTTCGGTAAAGAGCTCGACGTTTTTCGACGCGTTGTCCAAATAGCATGAAAACGGATTCAAACTGTTGGCAATTTTCATGACAAACCTAGAAGTGGACTACCAATTACAGTTTCAACGCCAACCTTACATGGGAAGTATATGAAAGCCCGGAGAATCCATGAGGTCTGAGTGGTCTCATAGGTTTTCAAATATGGTGAAGACGATGGAACTGCTCTCAGAAGTTGCTTCACCGACCTCGTTCAGGAGTTATGGCCAAAAATAGAATTCACATGCAATTTTCAAAAAAGGGGGATCTGTGATGTTGGGTAGGAAAAACTGTCGAGATTTTGCATTTTATTGAATTTTAAAGGTTCGAGATGCACGGAAAACTTAGTCTGCCTGGATTCTGAGGCTCGATTCCGAAGTTACATGCATCTGAAGTGGACGTTAAAAATCGTCCAACTTTCACCTTCTGTAACTCGACTCCTAGCAGATTTCCAGAGGCGAGACCTATTCCAAACGATTCAGAATGATTGAATCTATCAATTCCTACGTTTTCAGTCGATTCTGAGACAAATAATTTTGGGTTCAAAATCGGAAAGAGTTACACAAGGGTTCATAATATGAGCCTTGATCACAAGTGATGAATCGTTGTAGTATTTATCGGGCGAAAAACGTGTATTACGTGAGAATCGAACTTTGCCGGGAAAAATTAAAGGCGTGAGCTTTGACTACTCTACCACGGAAAACACAAATTTTTGCGTCAACTCCATGTTCACTCATTTGCTCCTTTTCACGACAGAATTCTGCAACATTACAGATCCCACTTTTTAAAAATTGCGTGTGAATTCTATTTTTGGTCATAACTCCTAAACGAGGTCGGTGAAGCAACTTCTGAGAGCAGTTCCATCGTCTTCACCATATTTGAAAACCTATGACACTACTACGTCAGACCTCATAGATTCTCCGGGCTTTCATAAACTTCCCATGTAAGGTTGGGGTTGAAACTGTAATTGGTAGTCCACTTCTAGGTTTGACATGAAAATTACCAACAGTTTGAATCCGTTTTCATGTTATTTGGACAATGCGTCGAAAAACGTCGAGCTCTTTACCGAACTGCGGCAGGTGCTCTCCCTTATTTCACTCGTCAATAATTAAAGCAAGCTAACGGACCCACACTTAATAGTCACCCAGTATTATGCGAATTTGACGTCTGATCGTCCGAACAGGATGTAGATCCTAAGATTTTTGTCATGGCCTACTGGTGGTTTCTTCGGTGACGATCTCCCAAAAAAGGGAAGGAACCAAAGTTTATATTTGTTTGATAACGAATTTTGTTACTTCAAAAATGTTCCGATGATAGATTCTCTATGAAGTTCATCGGCTGTTGATATGAATATACTATGAAGTTCACATATTTTTTTGATATCTACGGGCATATGACTTTAATGTGATGTAGATATCAACGACTTATGAACTTCATATCGGCGGTTTATAGAGTAAAGTACCTTTTGAACATTCAAAAACACCACAGTACTGGAATTAATCGTGCAAGTTTGAGTCACGATATTTAGTGCATATCACTCGTTTTCCAAAAACATGGCAGATGCTAGTCTTCATCCAGTTCCTGGGTATTGAAAAATTTTGTTGTGAATAAGACTAAGGTTTTCAGCGTCCTGATGATTCCAGTAAAAAGTGTCCAGAGGGAACTGTCAGAGGAAAATATGCTGGAGAGAACTTGTGTTGCGGTAAACAAATAGATCTGTAAATTGACGTATTTTCGTTCAGTCCTGCCAGATACTGGAATCGTCTTCGAAATGAAGAAGACACCCGTTCTCTCGATTACCAAAACCGGAGATTACAAGCTGTGTTCTGTTGATGGTTCAGGTTGTGACTCGGAAACTGAATTTTGCTCTCGACTGAGAGGCTCCGTCCAGTCATCAACTTACGTCTGCTTTCAGAGTAAGCCAATTCAAAACTATAATCAAGTTTTTTTTCAGATCCCACAATTCTTGGTGATAACCTCAAAATAAGAAAAGATTTCAGAGTATGTCGCAGAACTGGTGAGTTTTGACATTTTTCTATTTAGACCTGAGTTTAAAACCATTGAATCTCTGAAAAATAATTATTTTGAAATAAATCAATAATGTTTTAGAAAGCGAAAAATCTAACTTATTTTTGAAAGTATTCATAGAATATTTGCAGAACAGAGCTTAGAATGAATCAAAAACTCACTTCAGTTTAATTCATTAACGGTCGATCACTTTTTGTTACTGTAGCTTCCACTCTTTGTAAAACTTCAGATTATTCGAGCCTTTCGTTTAGAAATTAAAGACAAAAATGTGGAAAAATTGGTGTTCCACTCCAAGCTTGCCACTTCGATTGTCGCTATTTCTGACGAGGGAATGCCACCAAGGGGCCACAAAATTATACATTCTGCCTGGTCTCCTAGGTTTTCGAATATGGTGAAAATGATAGAACCGGTCTCAAAAGTTGCTTCATCGACCTGGTTTTTGAGTTACGGTCGATGTCATTTTTACATGTAAATTTTCAAGAAATCGCGTACACCCTCGTTTCTGCGGATCAACGAAAGATTGTTTCAAAAATTTCGTGTTGCGTCGCCTAGTGGTTGAGATCTAGGACTCACGCTATTGCTTTTGCGGGTTCGATTCCCATCAAGTACCATTTTGTTCTGCTTTTCCATTAGAGTTCTTATGTTTTCATCTTTCTAACCTGATATGTTACCTAGTGTAAAGAGAGAGAGAATGGGAGAGACAGATATAGGGATGAATGAATGGTAAATTTATTTTGAAAAAAAACGTTTTGGAGCGTTGGCGCAATAACTCCAGCAGCCCAAGCGTAGCGAAGAATATCTGCTGGTAGTTAATAACTGATTCACAGATTTTAAACTAACTGCAAACTCACGAATCAAGAACCATAGAATCAGTGAGGACAACTTTAGAACCTGTTTTTTTGAAAATTTACAACTTTCATTAAAAATCAAAACGAATTGGTATTTGATGGGAATCGAACCCGCAAAAGCAATAGCGTGAGTCCTAGATCTTAACCACTAGGCGACGCAACACGAAATTTTTGCAACAACGTACAGTAGCGTTCAAAAGTTTAGAAAGTTTTTATTTTTGGTCATAACTCTTGTCAAATTTAACCAATCGACATGATTTTTTGTCGGAGAACACATCAACTCATGAGAAATCTAATTTTGAAAAAAATCAGGATTATTGTAGCTACATTTTGATCTACAGCGTTTTTACGAAACCGCGACTTTTGAACTGATTTTTCACTTTCTTTTCTTTTATTTTTTTTGAAGGTTTTTTTCCCGATTTTTTGTACTTTTTTCTTTCTATACTACTAACAATACTTTTTAAGTAATGGGAAAAGGAAAAGAAGTGCCCACCGACCAGCAGAAACTGATCATCGATGCTGTCCTGTCAGGAATACGACAGAATCAAGTTGCACGAGTATTTCAAGTTCACGAAACCACTGTATCCCGAATTTTGAAAAGATTCCGAAAGTTTGGAGTTTTTGGAGTGTTGCCAAGATCAGGACGGCCACGGAAGACGACAGCAAGAGACGACGCACTGATTGTTCGCCATTCACGTCTCAATCCGCGTCTGACCGGAGAAGACATCAAGAAGGATATGGTCGCTGGAAACGTTGCCAGAGTCTCTGTTTCTACAGTCAAACGTCGTCTAAGAGCTGCTGGGTTATTTGGAAGACGTCCTTGTAAGAAGCCAATGATTTCTGAGAAAAACAGAAAGGCTAGAGTTGAGTGGGCAAAAGACCATTTGAGCTGGACCGTCTACGACTGGAGGAAAATCCTTTTTTCCGATAAAAGTAAGTTTTGTTTGTTTGGTTCCGATGGCATTAAGTATGTCAGAAGGCCAATCAACAGCCGGTTCAGTTCTAGGTACCAATTGCCCACGATGAAGCACGGTGGCGGTAGCGTCATGTTGTGGGGTTCGTTTAGTTACGACGGCGTTGGCCCATTGCACTGGATTCAGGGCAAAATGAATGCCAATGACTACAAGGATATTATTGTTAATGTTCTTGTACCATTTGCTGGTGCCAACATGCCGATTGGTTGGGTGTTTCAACAAGATAACGACCCGAAACACACTAGCCGTCTTGTTCGCGAATGTCTCCAGGATGAGGCTATCGATGTTCTTCCGTGGCCCAGTCAGTCTCCAGACCTCAACCCTATAGAGCACTTATGGGAAGAACTCGAGAGACGCGTTTCCGGCCATTACACATCCAATGCCGCGCAAAAATACGCGGTTTTACAAGAAGAGTGGAAAAAAATTCCGCGAGTCAAGTTGGAGAACTTGATTGAGAGCATGCCGAGAAGATGTAAAGCCGTCATTGATAATTTTGGTTATGCCACTAAGTATTAAGGTTTTAATAATGTTTTGATGTTCATTCCTTATCGATTTGAATTGTTACAACCGTTTACCATTATGTTTTTGAGTTTGTGGAAAATGTGTTTTTTATAGTGTCTGAGAATAAATTTTTTTATTTTTTTTCTCTTTTGGTCTGATTTGAATTCGTTTTGACATAAGATGTAATAATGTTTGAAGTATTACCATTTAAAAAATCAGACCGATAGGTGAGGTTTGACAAGAGTTATGGCCGAAAATAAAAACTTTCTAAACTTTTGAACGCTACTGTATAATTTCGTGGTCCCTTGGTGGCATTCCCTCGTGAGTGAGGTCGGTGTGTAAGACTGATCTTTTCTATAGTTTTGATAATTCTAAACATACAGGGTGGGCGCAAAGTATTGCAACACGATGACAGCGCTATAACTTTCGCATGTCCCGCCAGAATTTGCGAAAATTCATGCAATATATAGTCAAATACTTAATTAATTGTTTTCTTTTGGAATTTTTCAGTCTTTAACTTTTAATTCTGATAACATTTGAAAGTACTTTGGATTTTTTCGTCCGCGGCACGCTCACCATCTTTGCTTCAATCATATAAGTTTTCAAGAGTCCGGTACTTCTGACGGCTATTTTTTTACAATTCATCAGAAAAGACCTTTTCAAATATATATTTCAATGTGGCAAAATTGGTAGAATTCTGAAACGGCGAGAATGGATATTGTATCGCACATATCTAGCAAAAAGTCTGACCGATTTCAAACGCGCGCCAGTCGCATTTTTGTAAAATGAGCGGATTCCAGCGCTTCTTTGTTTTATGCCTACAATGAGCTGGCTCTGTGTCTTTGTAAGAACTCTCTAGGTCGTTTTGTTTGTGGATTCAGATAGATCAAAATACTGTCTATTATAATATACACTTTACGTCCAATTTCGTGGACTTCTACTATCAAAAAAAAATTCGAAAAATCGAATTTTTTAGGCGCGTGCCAGCATTTGTGCTTTTGAACAAACTTGCCATTTACGATTTGAGATTCGAATGGTTATTTTGCTTCAAAAAATCGACAATCGAACTGCGAAACAGATTTTTGTGTTACCAACTCAAACTCAGAAATTGATTTTTACACCATCTCTGGGTGACGAACTGCTGTCACTCTTCGTTGAACGATAGATGTATTATTTTTTGAGTGGTTTTAGGACAATTGTTTCTCTTCATATTTTGTGAAGGTAATTTCGATGAGCTACATCTCATATTCAGCACGAAATGTGAAGAAAAGAAGAGAAGTTTCGCTTATGTTACAACATTCTTCTGATAATGTCTCAGAATCTTGATACAAAGTTACAATCAATTTCTTACTTTTTTCCGGAAGCTAGAGTTATTGAGAAGTTATTGACGCGGATACATGGAATTTGGATGATTTTCTCACGAAATATTGTTTTATAAACGGGGAGCGCTTAGGAGTGCGTTACTGCCTCGCATCCCTTGAGTAAATTTTCATTTTTTTTTCGAATTCAATTTGTTTTTGCTTCCAAACAAAAATATATCTTATTGAACATGTGGAATTACACATTTTAACCGTCTTTTGACTATTTCCCTCGAGACCTTAGGCTCAAATTGTCTTTATTTGCTGATCTTGTACCCTCACTATATTTTCTTAATTCAACTACTACATTAACTTAAAAATTGGTTCCGGCACTATTATTGTGTGATTCGAGATGTTAACAATGCTTCGAGTACAGAATATCAGAATACTGGAGATTTTGAAGAGTTTTATTCTCAAAAATGCATCACTTTAATTTTTAGTTGAAGTGTTTCTTTCAGGCAAAATGTAAACTGCAGAGTGTCCGCAGAACCTCAGAGTCAATTTTTGTTTCAGGTTTCGGAAAATTCCTAATAACATGTACAGTACTGTTCATAATCTTAGTCGCATTTGACTTTTTCAAACTCAGTGAATCGATCTGAACTGCTCAGAGACAGTTTTGGAGTACACTATACGTTTGTGGTACAAGTTTGGTCAGGATTCACAAAGAATGAACATATTTTTTGGAATTGAAACGAAAAACATGAATAATTGAAAAAATTTAATTCATGATTCAAAGGCACATAACTTACTAAAATGAGTGCTAGATGTTCCAGACCAGTTATAAAATGCTTGAATATGTTGTCTCAACTTTTTTCGTGTCAGTCTTAGCCTGACATCTTTTTGGCCTAGAGCACAGGAGTTTTACAAAGACCAGCACCTTGAAGATCTGCCATGTTTTTAGAAAACGAGTGATCTGCAATGAATATCGTGGTTCAATTTTGTCACAAATCACTCCACAGCTTTTTACAGTATCGAGGTACATTTTTCAAATATTGAAATGGTGTTGGACAAATCATCGGGTTCACACGACATCGTTGAATTCAGGAACCCAGATTGCGCACCCTGTGTTCGGCGGCATTTTCCTCTGAAATCTCGTATCCGAAGACAACATTCATGAGTTTTTGTTTCATAATATTGGTATCATATAATTTTTTATTCTATTGACTCGCCATAAGCACACCCAAAAGTCTCAATAGCAAAATATAACCGTCCAAATTAAACTCATAGACCATACCGTTACCCTCTCCATAATTCAGGGTTGGATACAGATGCTTTTCGTCGTATTCAGTTTTTTTTGAATATTCCAGATGAAAAACATTATTCCACTCTGTTCACGTGATTCCAGAACTCCAGTCGTTATGTGACACGTGCCGACATTTTCAGATGACTGGAGCACTACAACATGCAAGACAGCACTTCCTGTTTCTGGGGATTCGAGTCTTGCAGTGTGCTCGTGATCATGGATTATAACGAAAATTCATGTGTAACAAATATACGCTCATAAAAATTCAAGAATATTGTCATTGAGTATGACATTTCAGAGAAAAATGCCGCCGAACACAAGGTGCGCAATCTGAGTTCCTGGATTCAACTATGTCGTGTGAACTCTATGATTTGTCCAACACCATTTCAATATTTGAAAAATGTACCTCGATACTGTAAAAATCTGTGGAGTGATTTGTGACAAAATTGAACCACGATATTCATTGCAGATCACTCGTTTTCTGAAAACATGGCAGATCTTCAAGGTGCTGGTCTTTGTAAAACTCCTGTGCTCTAGGCCAAAAAGATGTCAGGCTAAGACTGACACGAAAAGAGTTCTGGACCATCTACTCCGGAAAAAAATAAATGTGATTTAAAGATTATGTCTGAATTGAAGTACTTTTATGTGCTTTATAGCACATTTAAATGTGATTTATTACTATTCTTTACTTTTAAAATGTCTAATCTTTAAATGACATCCGGTGTACATTTAAATGCTCTTTGAAGTCAATCCAGAAAATGCATAATCTTTAAATCTTATTTGAAAAAAATATATTATAATGTTATGTGAAATGGAATTTTGAAAATACATTTGAATTACATTTACCGCCAAAATGTTTTTAAACCGAAAATTCTATATCTTTACCTTCATTGTCTTTCAAGTGTTTTTAAAGAACTTATTTTTTAACAATCATTATTTTCAGGTTTCTGTGCATTCTTTCAGTATTGTCGATACTCTTACTCCGTTTTTAAATCTGATACATGATGTTTTCTGTGAGTTTACAAAGTAATTTCTAATTTTTTTATTGAGACTGAAATACTAATGTCAGCTGACATGAAAGAGTACTTTCACTGAAAAGAACGTTCGAGCGGAATACGATGTACTAGCTGAATGTGAGTTGTAAGTCTTAAGGAGACCGATAACATAATTTACAGATCAAGGCGAAGTTGATATATGAATACCATCTTAAATCTATAGATGTCACTTTTCTTCTCCATTTACATGCTAAACTGGTGTCGTCCAAAACTCAAAAACCTGCAGGTACCATGGTCGGTTTCGAAATACGAATACTTAGCTGACCTGTAATACTTAGCTGATCATGGTAGGTTCACTACTACACACTGATTATAACTCAATTTCAGAACTTTAAAGTACTATAGCAGACCACTATTATAGCATATCAAGTCAAAGTGATTGATTTCTTGTCGAATTTGACCGTGAGTTATTTTTCTATCTAGTAAATTGCTTTCACGAATTATTCAATTTTCTAGCTTCTTAACGAAGAACGTTAACTGAGTATTTATCTGAAACTTTCTCTCCGTATAGTTTCGTTCTAGAACCTTTTTTGACACAATGATTCAGTCGGGAATTCAGGGTGTTCTTGAGATATAACACAAAAAATTCAGTTTTCAGAGCCCTCATACTGTTCACCAAGACCAATCAGTTACAACACCCCGAAGAACACTTCACACGTTCTAGCAGCACGAAGATACAAGTGCAACTTTTCTACTCGGCATCTCTCCGTGTTTTTGATGTTGAATAAAAATTTAAAAAATAACATTTTAATGTTCTACAAAGATATCTCAGATACATTTAAATAATATTGACAGGAAAAATAATGGCATTTAAAGATGCCATAAAGCTATCTCCAATGTCTTTAAATAACATTTGAAAAAATAATGGCATTTAAAGATGCCATAAAGATATCTCAGATGTCTTTAAATTACATTTGAAATATCAATGGCATTTAAAGATGCCACAAAGATATTTTAATGGTCTTTAAAGATACTTGTGCTAACTTCAAAAATACTTCAAATGACATCTTTAAATCACATTTATTCTTTTCCGGAGTAGCACTGACTTTAGTAAGTTATGTGCCTTTGATTCATGTATTACATTTTTTCAATTATTAATGTTTTTTTCAATTCCGAAAAATATGTTCATTCTTTGTGAATCCTGACCAAACTTGTACCACAAACGTATAATGTACTCCAAAACTGTCTCTGAGCAGTTCAGATCGATTCATTGAGTTTGAAAAGAATGATGACGAAAAAGTCTAATGCGACTAAGATTATGAACAGTACTGTACGGTTCCTAAATAGGCTTAGGTAAGGTTCTAAGCACAAGTACGTTCAAAAAAGGGGGGTCCGATTTTTCCTAAGCCTGATATAAGAAAAATTCTGCGGTTTACATTTTGCCGTTTTTTCAATTTGAAATAGTAATACAGCTACCATTTTACAGTAAGAGGTGATTCGATGATAAAATTTGGAGGGAAGGTTTTCAATGGTTTAATGAATGAATAACAGAAAAGAAAATTAGAATTCTTCTCACAGAAATAGTAAGTCATTAGCGAAAAAAACTGTTGCGGTAATTCTGCCGCACCCTGTACCGCTACTGATTAGGAAATTTTTTACAGAATTGATTTTTTTTCAGTTTTTCTTTTTTTTGAAAAAAAAACTTGATACTTCTTGTAACAACGTCAAAAATGTCATTTAACGTTATTCTTTATATGAAATGTGCAGGAAGATCCATTGACTTGACTTTCAAAGTTTTACGGTTTTGTTGAAACTGGGAAACCGTTAATTTAATGTTTTACATTTGAAAACTTTAACGATTTTTTCCGTTTCATTTTAAAGTTTGGTAAACAACCCTGACGTTCATACCTGAAATTTTAAAATTCTTTTTTTTTTTTAAATGAACAACACCATTTCCAAACACGAAATTCTCGATTCCAGAAGATTGCCGGGACGAAGAATTATGTTTCGAAGCTCTTGACGACGGATCTGGTTTTTGTGTGGCGACTATAATCTCATATGCTTACACGAGTGTCATTGGCGCGGATCTCACGTGCGCGAGAGACCCGTTAGTTGATCAGTTGGCAAAGAAATCCGGAAAAAGTCCAGACTTTTT
>OZ022254.1:1973836-2013836 GCA_963978915.1 Caenorhabditis parvicauda
TTCAATCAATGTCGAAAAAGAAAAAAATTTGATTCTCACCGAAAGTGTGATATCAATCTTTATTGAATTCCAAACTGGACGATGCAAAATCAGACAGTATATTTTTACTTCAAAAGTTTAAATATTCACGGAAATATGAATGAACTGGGTTTTCTAGCTCCCCCAATCAATTTCTTGTTGACAGCGATGACCACGACGACCACGACAGCGACGACCTCTACGACCACGACAGTGACGACCACTACGACCACGACAGCGACGACCACTACGACCACGACATACGACGACCACTACGACCACGACAGCGACGACCACTACGACCACGACAGCGACGACCACTACGACCACGACAGCAATGACCACTACGACCACGACAGCGGCGACCACTACGACCACGACATGCGACGACCACGACGACAAGTCAATCCGAAGCTGTATCGATGGTAAGTTGTTTGAAAATTTTCCGCAATGTTTAGAAAAAGAGAGATAAAGAGAAAGAGAGACAGAGACAGTGTGAGTGAGTCAAAAATTCCAGATCCTCCACACTACTACGGCTCATCCTCCACTACAAAGATTCCATTAACCCCCACTGCGACGCGCCGTCAACCACTACTACTATGGCCACCCCATCAACGTAACACGACTGTTACCTGTTTTTCCATAATTAGGTTTTTGGTCTCCATTTTTTAGTTTCTCCCGTTTAATTGTTTTTTAAATGTAGATTTTGCTTGTTTTAATAAACTGTAGTAATTGTTAACTTTTTCATTATTACTGAAAACTGGTCGATACCATCGTCTATCTTTTCACATTTGCCCTGATTTCGATTTTCCATCGTCTGTAATGAAGTGAGTAGATGAGAATATTTTTCGAACATTTATTGATTTGAAGAAATTAGAATAACACAAAAAACCGTAGAATAATGGACCCGGTTTGGGTTTCTTACAAACTAAATTGCTCATGATTATGGAAAATGACGAATTCTGTTTGTGTTTTACTTTCCAAACCATCAATTCTGAAAAAAAATCACCATTTTCATAACATTCGGAACTCATTCAAAATTTCATCGTATATGAGTTATAACTGACGATAACCCTGTCGCAAAAGTTGTTGAAACTGTTCAGCTGTGAAATCAGAATCTGCTGATCGGTGGGCCGAATCAGATTTGGTCCGTAGACGACGTTCAGGTTGTTCGCGTTCAAGAGGTTCTGTTAGATGTGTCTGGCGATGTAAAAGGTACTTTTCATCAATTTTCGTTTAGTTATAAACCAGTTGCACGGAACTTAATTTCCGTTGTAAAATTTCCACTCTCGTGTGATAAAATTTGTTAAAAGAACGAATACCTTTCTACTCACTCTGCTTCTTTTGAAAATAATGGGCAAATCAACCTTTTAAAATTTTAAGACCTTTTTCTACTTCCCAATTTTCCGTTTGGAAGTTTTCGGAACATCAGTTTTTTGCAGAAATATTGAGACTCATGACTTGAGTCACGGCGAAATTTGAAGAAGAAACGCCCACCTTCGTCAAAAAGAACATATCTTCTTCAATGACAATCGATTTTCTGTCGGTGAGTTTTCTTTGACTGCAGCTAGCTTCCAAGCCTTCGGTACAATCGGAAAGAAATGATTATTCTACTTTCCAACTATAGTTTTAAATTAAATTTCTTAAATTAAAGATTGGTTTGAAAAACACAAACACCGAATTCACAAGTTCGACGATTCCGATTTTCGATTGATTTTCATTTCTTTGTAATCCCGTACCGAGCGAAAACATCGATTTTTGTAAATAGTGTACCAGGTAAGCAACATATTTAACTTCCGTTTTCGAGCAATGCTTCATCTAAAAATTTGAATTTAGTTCTGAAGTTCACTTTTTTTGCATAACCGCCTTGCTCGTCACGTTTTTCTAGCAACTCCCCTCGACACCTCATATGCATGTTCGTATCCGCTTACACATAGACACTTTCGATCGGCTTTTTTCCAGCGCACGTCTTCTCGGGTAGAGAGAGTAGGAGAGTGAGAGAAGACAGAGAAATGGAAGGAGGGATGACGAGAGAGAGCCGCACTCTCTCTCTCTCCCTTGATGGCTGTGGGGGAAAAGCTCAAGCTGCGGAGCTCCAACCATTTTCTCTTATACTCTCTATACAAGGCAATGCCCCCGCACCCCCTACCTTTGATTTTTCTCTTTCGGCAGCTTTCGCCCTACTCTTAACTCGTTTTTCGTTTGGGCTGTTTGACGGAGCAGGATCAGATGCTTTACTCTTGTGACCCGGTTCGTGCTGTCTTATCCATATTAGTTCGAGCTGTATGACGGAGTGAGTCGAATCCGTGGCTAGCACAAGATCAGATGATTTACTCTTGTGACCTGTTTGCGCCCGAGTTGTGCTATTCAACTTTCGCCAGTGAAGTCATAATTTTATCGGATCGAAACTCTATAGCAGTGTTCAGAGACCAGATAATGGATTTCAATGTTTTCTCATTTCCAATTCTTTCCATAGAGGTGTGTCTATAATACCGTTGGGTTTATTCCATCCCATCTCGAGCGGATGACAACTGTTTCTGGCCGTTACGGAAGCTTATGAAATTTATTCTTATTGAAAAATTGAAACCTAGACAGTATAGTTTTCGCATGTTAAATTTGTAACGTAAAGATGTTGATATCAACAGCGCATTTACGTCATAGCTCATAGATATCTACAGCTTATGAACTTCATAGAACATCTATCATAAAATCTATCACGAGCGCTTTCGTTTCTAGAGTGATGCTCTTATGTATATTATCAGAGTGAAAAATGTTATGCTAATACCTTGAATCTTGAATGAGCTTGATGCAAGATCACAAGTTGGAGTGCATCTGGTGTTCACAACCGAGATGTAATAGTCATAAGAGGGTTTGATACTCAAGGTTTTCGAACACTTAAAACCCTCTCCCCCTGTTCCTCAATAGTCAGTGACGTGTTGTCCATCATCCGGTCACTCGCTAATTGACACCAGTGAACGACTCAATTAGAATCTTCACATGCAATGAATCCACAAGTGGTGGTAATTATAATTGTGAATGGTGCACCCTGACACATCCCACCCCTCTCACCAAACTGTCATATTTTATTCATCCTCCCCCCTCTCGACCCACCACTTCACCCTAAAAAGCTTTTTCAGGCATAGATGAGGCGGAAAACATCCCGGTTGCTCTTTAGTTTGGTGGCCTTCGCTGGCGTGAGTTTTTTCTTAATCTTCTTTGTTGAAATGATCCCACATTTAATTTTGTAAGGAAAACAAAATGAGAATCCAACGCGAAGTTTTCAGTTGAAAACACTTCACTGTGTACCACTTTTACTCAATCTAGGAGTGGGCGTCGAAAAATGTTGTAGTAACTTCAAAAATTTAGCACAATACACACGAATAAGTGGGAAAATAGCTGTAGGTGACTGCAAAGCGGTCATCCGAGGCGAAAAAAATCGAATGTATCCTCGCGAATTTTTTGAGCCTTCGCCCAACCCGATTTTTTTTTTGAAAATCCTAGTACACTGTGAGAAAGGTCAACAACGCAAAAATGAGATTATTGAGCTACTAGGGCGAAAGTCGGAAGTTTCATTCACCCTTTCAGATTTTGCAAATCTCGGAAGCTGTGAAATGTCTTGACTGTGTCGGAGCCGATTGTATGGGATCCTTCTGTGAAGGAAAGTACTGTGTTCTGAGTCAGTACGCTCCTCGATGGGGCACACTGCAGTGGGGAACTCCAGAGGTTGTCAAGGTGAGGCTCTCTCTCTCTCTCTCTCTCTCTCTCTCTCTCTCTCTCTCTCTCTCTCTCTCTCTCTCTCTCTCTCTCTCTCTCTCTCTCTCTCTCTCTCTCTCTCCATCATTCATTCTTCAGGGTTGTATCAACGGATCGATGATCAGCAAGAATATTAGGGATCACTGTGAAATTGCCGATGGAGAGGATGTGAGTTATTTTAACAGAAATTGATTTTAACGACCGAATCTTTCAAAATTGTTTTTTATTCCAACAAATCTTGCTTCAAATGGTGCTCAATTGTCTCACTATAACCATGTAACTTGAATCCCCTAACGCTTGCGGTCATACATCGCGTGTCTTGTGACATAACCCCCGTGCCACTTCTCATATGGGGTTATAAAGATTTCAATCAAGACGTCAAGCACAAGCCTATTATCTAGTGCGAGCGACTGAAAGCAGTAGTCAAACAGGGATGACGAGAGAGAGAGAGAGAGAGCACTGGAGCATATCCGGTTACCAACGTTTTTCGATGCTCCAGAACACCTTTCATGGTGCATGTCAGAATGAGATGGCAAGACACGATGGGGCCCTGTTCAAACCAGTATAACTCATATGGTTGTTTCATAGAATGTTCTCAAAATAGAGGACGAAGTGGATGAAGTTCATACAACAATATCCTCTGAAGGATCTCTCTCTCTCTCTCTCGCTCTGGTTATGAATTCTGAGTATCGAGAGGATAAAAATATTACACGAACAAAATATGGTATCACTCTCTCTCTCTCTCTGCCCCACTCTGTAGAGCTTTGACCGGGGCTCTTATGTTATCGGAGACATAAGAGGGTATGATACGCTTATTACTGGATACAGAGTTTGTGTTTACTATTGTAGACACCTATTTCAGGAACCGTTCACTTGTTTCTGCAACAACAAAGACAACTGTAACGGAGGCAGGACGCTGCGGAAGCTCGAAGTTGAGAATGTTGACTTGGTATGTTGAGCGAAGTGTATTCGGCTAGTGTAATCTGGCTGGGAGAGTAAAATCTAATTATGTATCTTACCGCGCGCTGCTGCGCGGCACGAGTACTTCAAAAGCACTCGAACGTTCCAGGTGACATGTGTTTGCAAGGGACCCCACTGCAACAAGGACAAGACCTGCGTCGGTGAACTTTGCTCTTTCGTCAAGAACCACAGGACTAAGAAGATTGAACAGGTCAGTGGAACCGCGGTATGAGATTTCAAAACCGAGGATTTCAGGGATGTGTCAACGCATCAGTACCACTAGTGGAGAGACGGGCTATTGGGTCTTGTATGGCACCACCAATCACTGGCGCCATGCATCATACCGTGGCGAAGGTGAAATTTGACATTATGGAAAAATTCCATCACATTTTTTGCAAAAATAGCACATTCACACCGGAAGTTAGTACGATGAGAACGTTTACTGGCGTCTCGAGCCCCCCCCCCCCCTTCTGGATGGTAAAAAGTTATACGCTGCGCTATCTCATACGTTTGCCTCTTTCTTAAAAATTAGGAAATGAGACCAAAAATGGGATGTTTTACGGTTTATCTACGTAGACTTCGAAAGTATCCAGCTGAAATTGTTTAAGGAATAAATAATTAATTTTACAGGACGCCCAGGACCTGCTCTACACCGAGTCGTGTATTTGCGCCAGCGATTACTGTAACTCGGACAAGCCAGAAATCGAAGTGGAAGAGAAAGAGAAGTGCGAGGCGTGGGTTGAAGCCAAAGTCATGGGCAATGTGGTATGCTTTAAAACATCTATTCCAAGTCTAAAATTACTCCGACTAAAGATGTATGACACACAGTGTCTCCCAAAACAAGTAGACCTTCTTTATTTTTGTAATGTGCTGTTATAACTCTCTCCAAAACTCTGAGTGAAGTGGCATCGCACCGTGAATGGGCGACTAACGTCCCGGAAATCTGTCGCCCAACTACAGTCCAAAGTCAGTCCATTTGCAGTCCATCTGTCGCCTCTCTGTAGTTGTAGAAGAAAGTGAATAGTTCCTGGAAACTGTGTCTATAAGCGTCCGTAGCACAACTTTTGAGTTAGAACAAACTCTACACAAACATATCTTATGATATAAGAGTTCAACATGTACTGATTAGGACTGGTGCATTTAGGCTTAGGCATGGCCAATGCACTTTCCATTTAGGTTCAGTTACGCCCATTTTGGCTTGAAAGTGGGAACCACAATCATATACCAGGGGTCCGGATATAAGAAGAAAAATATTTTATGTGTCACACCCCCCACAAAGGTAATGCACCTACTCATAAGGACGATTTTCGAAAGAAAGTTTGAGGTCGCTAACCAAATTTTTTTTCGCTACGCTCAAATCGTGGTGTCCCGGAGGCCATATTTTGAGTTCTAATAACGTTTCTGTTGGTGAAGATATCAGCTTCTTCTTTTGTTGTAAGATAGGTGAATCTTTTATTGTCACCATGGTTGAGTATGGTAGCACCTCATGGTGTCACATTGAAATATCTTAGTCACAAGGAATCATGCATCTTGTGTCTACATGCAAAAAGCAAGGACGTAATGAATATACAGATGGATTTGCTTCCAGTTAATTCTCGATTGAAATTTTTATATAGTAAACTTTAATTTGAAAGTGATGTTCAAAAACTCCACGTAGCTTGACTACGATCCAACACAGTAATCCGTAAAGATGTGTGACATCGGAAATGAACGATGATAATTGTGAAAACCGTCCCGAATTCTGATCAGATATCCCCCTGAAACATGAAATTTCAGATGAAGAGTAAGAAGATCACTTGCGACGGCGAGTATTGCTTCAAAGTGAACATAACGTCAAAACTCGGTCACATCTCCAATTATGTTACCTACGGGTGCGCTTCGTTCACCGGAGAAGATCAGCTGCCAGAGGAGCTCGACCCAACTGGCTGTGCTGAGTTCGAATCGGAAAACTTGAGCGTCAAGACGTGTTTTCAGGTGAGATTTTGCACGTTTAGGCTTAGCCATGACGGATATCTCATAGTGACCATGGAGAATAAGAACACTGAGATGTTCCATGTAGACGATGGAATATTCATTCAGACAAAAGACAAAGACGCGGTGAGAAGAGCCTTGGCAAACAAGCAAGTTCCAGAAGGAAAGAAACCGTCGAGGAAGGGGTCGAAGTGAGTTTGAGGGAGAGAGAGGGTGAGAGAGAGAGAGAGAGAGAGAGAGAGAGAGAGAGAGAGAGAGGGTGAGAGAGAGAGAGAGGGGGAGGGAGAGAAAGACAGACAGGGTAGAGAGAGAGAGAGAGAAATGAAAATTTTCAGAAAACAAAAGCAAATGGAAATCGAGTACGAAAGTGAAGAAGACGACAACGCTGAAGAGGAGGAAGAAGATGAAAAGCCAGCAAGGAAGTCGTCGACCAGGGGTGATCGCAAGAAAGAGGAAAAAGTGAAGGAAGAAAGTAAAGAAGAGGAGGAGGACGAAGATGAGAAAGAAGAGAAGAAGGAGAAGGGAGAAGAGGTTTGTTTAGTACTGTAATTCTTCCATAATTTGCAATAAGCCGACGATGGACCGTGACTGGACGTCTCTACCACGTGGGAGAGAGAGGAATGGCGAGAGAGCGCAGACAACTAGAGCCATTTTTGAAAGAGGTGGAGACAGTGAGAGAGCATAGACACAGGCGGCGAGAGAGTGCGTACAGAGAAGAGGATGTAGAGTCTCCACCAAGCCCTACCATTTTCAATTGGTCCAGTAAAACTTTGAAGTCTCATCCGCTAATTGGAAGAAACCGCTAGAGGTCGGCGCCAGTTTGCTGGTATCGCTTTAGAAAAACAATGACAACGACAGTTTTCTGACACTTTTAAAGATTACTTTTAAAGAGAGGCTCGTGTATCGAACAGTAGCTTCAGAACACCAGTACTTCTTACTGTTCGGAAATATCTGAAAATACTGATTCTTTTCCATTTCAGAAAGAAGAAAAAGAAGAGAAGAAAGAAACAATGGAAGAGAAAGCAGTGACCGCAAAGTCGTTCATTTTTGAGAAACCAACACAGCCACCAATACCCGATGATTCCAACACGACCATGGTTAGTGTCTTTTTTCTTGAAATGACAAAAATTCAGTTTTTAAAATTGCGGAAATTCATGAAAACTGTTATGAGAAATGGCTTGGTTTGTCAGAAAATGATTATATCCGACGATTCGCCTAATGTTCATTCGCTCTTCTCTTTTATCAGTTTACCCGCATCTCCAAGACTCAAATCTTCGCAAAATTTGTTCTTCCTACCCCACCTGAGATCATAATAAAAAGTAAATTACTGTTGGCTGCAGATTGCAGATCGCACACTGAGCTAAATGTGATCGTCATCGATTAGACGCGTTGCACGCAAATTATATTGAACTCAAATTAGCTATAGGGCGCGTTCGCACATCAATATTTTTTCATTGTTCTGTCTTATTTTTCTCATCTTAACAAGTGAATTTGTTCCGCCGATTGCTTTTGAAAAATTGCAAATCATGTAACTTTCCTTCGTAACTAGCTTTTTATCATGAATTTTGTAAAAACGTCGGAGAAAAAAGTTTTCAAACTACAGTAACTGTAATTTGATCCACGGTTTTGTAGGATTCACAAAGGGGCGGGGTTTGTGCTCGCTGCTTATTGGTCGCCTCCCCTCGCTGCCTGATCCGACACTTTTCTACTGCGCTTAGCGCAGTGTGGATCGAGATTGGGGAGTGACGCGGGATATTGAACAGTGAGTTATAGACAAAATCGTTGTGTTTGGTCATTTTAACAACCCCACACCATGTCCCAATATCGATCTGCAATCTGCAGCCGTCAGTAGTTTATCTTTTATTATAATCTTAGTTATGCACACCGCGCTAAGCGCAGTAGAAAAGTGTCGAATCAAGCAGCGAGGGGAGGCGAACAATAAGAAGCGGGCACAAACCCCGCCCCTTCGTAAATCCTGCACCGCTGTAGATCAAATTGCAGTTACTGTAGTTTAAAACTTTTTTCTCTTGCGTTTTTTTTTTCAAAATTCATGAGAAAAAGCTAGTTCCGAAGGAAATTTACACGATTTGCAATTTTTCAAAAGCAATTGGCGAAACAAATTCGCTTGTTAAGATGAGAAAAATAGGACAAGAGATTGAAAAAAATATTGATGTGCGAACGCGCCCTAAAGCGAATTTTCGTTCAATATAATTTGCGTGCAACGCGTCTAATCGATGACGATCACCTTTAGCTCGATGTGTTATGGTTGAAAAAACAACTTTTGTGAACATTCGAAAATAGAAGCGGAGATCGGCAAAGTGGTCATATTTTCTTAAGTCTGTGCCGAAGTGTCTTCTAACTCCCAAAAACACTCAAACTTCAGATCGCCGTGTTCGCATTGATCATTCTCTGTATCCTAGTCTCCGGGATTTTCGTCAAATTCGAGCTGCATAAGAAACTTCAACGGAGCAGTTATGACACGGTCGCCGGTGGATAATTCCCTCTCTAACCTTTGTAGCTTCATTAGAACTTAATTTATTTTCATCAGGAAAGTTTGTAACCCCACACAAAATATGAGGAGCAGTCACGAAATTCCATTAAAGTTGAAAATTATTGTTTCCACGTCTAACAGATTCAAAAATTTCTTAAAAGCATAAATTTCCTGACCATTCCTGAAACACAGTCTGTCCGAAAATAATAGGCACGATTGTTCCCATGATCATAACACTATTCATTTCTTACAAATCGATCTGAATACTTGTAGATTGACATATCCATAGTTCAAAACGATTTGTAGGAAATGAAGAGTGTTATGATCCTGGGAACAATCGTGCCTTTTATTTTTGGACAGACCGTATACCCTCGATAACGCTTCAAAAAAGCAATACAACCCGAACCAAACATTGTAATAACCCATTTTATTGGCAATACTCTGTGATTTTTCACACCTAATAATTCCCGTAGAGCTCAAATTATGTATTTAGTTTGCTTTTTTTGATGATAAATTTTTATATATTCATTTTCAACGGTACAAATCAACAACAACACACGCACATGTGTAACAAAAACAAAAGGTTTGGGTAATTCAATGGATGCGATTTTAATACGAGTTTCGACGGTTTTTACAAAGTTTAAATAACCTTTGGGGCGACTCCGGATGTGTCTCTCTTTTGAATCATTCTCAGTTGCTTCTTCTTCGTTTTCTTCAACTTGTGTGCCTTCGTAATAACCTGAAAAGTGCTAGTACGAAAAGTAATACACACACCCCATCACATCCTGTTTTTTTCAAATGTGAAAAACTCTTTTTGGCTTAGGTTAGGTTTGGTCAGCTTAACGTTTGACCCAAGCCACAAAAACGTTTTTCTGTGCAGAATTTAAATTTGTTAATTTCCCATTAAATTTACTCCAGGTCGAAATCAAAATTTCCCCTTCTTAATTATTAGCATGATTTGTTTCAATTTCCATTGACGGTTTTCGCTGAATTAAACAATAACAATTTTTGGAAATGAAAAAACACAGTTATGATAACAAATTTCAGGGCGTCCGCGCGGAGATGTGCATCAAGTTCAATCCAACCGCGCGCTGCTGTGCGTCAGGGATTTTTTTTCAATATTCGAATACAAATATGCTAACGAGGCCAATTCGATTTTGAAACACCGGTCATTTTTCGAATCAGTGTCATCAAGCTGAATAATATACCTGTACAATTTCTCCCTTTCTCTCGTTTTCCAATCTTCTCGCTTCCTGTTCTTTCTTTCTCTGGAGTTTT
This sequence comes from Caenorhabditis parvicauda, assembly GCA_963978915.1. NCBI lineage: Eukaryota > Metazoa > Nematoda > Chromadorea > Rhabditida > Rhabditidae > Caenorhabditis > Caenorhabditis parvicauda. The sequence continues at coordinate 1,984,308 of OZ022254.1, forward strand.
TCCTGGAAACATTTTTTGAACCAAACATTCCAATGAACTGAAACCTCTTGTTCTTGTTTTTTCCTATCTCTGATGTCGGTCTGGAAGAGTTTTACTTGGTTTTTTCGCGCCTTCTCCGCCATTTTTCGTTCCCAGGATGACTTGAACGTTTTGACTTTGACAATTGAAGAGTGTCTGAAACTGGTTTTTGAAAAGTCTGATTGGTCACAAACAGGGTTGCTCGGAATTCTGACTTCCCTCAAAAAAATGTTTTCGTGGGATGAATTCTGTGAAAAATTCGGGAAAAACAATAAAATCGTTTTTTACTCAGTCTAGTTCGTCCAAGAAAGAGCAGATATACAATATTCCACTTTTTGAACTCCTTACTTTCAACTTCCATTTTCGTTGCAAATTCTACTTCTAACTTCCATTTAGAAAAATCTCACTTCCTTGAAACCCTGGTCAAAACGCCTACCTGCCCGTCTGCACGTCTTTCCACCATCTTCCCGACTTGTTGTTCTGCTCTGGTTTGTCCAACTTTACCGGTTGGGTTGACTGTTCAACGATCACGATGGGTCCGACTGGAACCTCCTTGGCTGATTCCGGCTTTGGTTCAACTTCAACGACCTGTTAATGGACGATTATTTTCCTCAAAAAAAGTCGCTGAATGAACGCTTTGCCTTCTAGTTGGAAACGTGGATGAACTAACGAGAAAAGAAGTGCGGCTAGATATTAGACAAAAATTTCGGCTCTTAAATTACCTTAGCAATTTCCACCTCCTCCGGGACTGTTTCGAGTTTCGGAGCGACTTCAACAATCTGAAATATGATTTTATGATTTTTATTACAACTAACAGAAACTCACCGCGACATCTTCTTGAATCACTTCGTCCTCGTCCAAGTCGATCACTTCAATGACCTTTTTTTCAACAGCCTTCTTCGAAAGATTTCTTCTCGTCGGCGTCTTCGATGGAGTTTGTTCAACTGGGACAGACGATGAAGCTCTACTTTGCGATCTTGTGACACGTGCAGGAGTTGCTACTTGCTCTTTTGAGGTAGAATTACGACGTGAAACTGCCATCTTACCTGTTAAAGGATGAATTCAGAAACTCTCAACCGAATATAAAAGGTTAGAATTGTACGCAAGGATTAACAGACGGTATTATTCAATTGAATTCAAAAGTTTAATTTTCGAAACGATAAAATTCTTACCGCTAGATCAAAACCTGTAGCATTCGGATATTTTCCTTTTCACATCTATTTTTACGAACGTTTATGATTATAAACCATTCAAACCACTAACAAACAGAGGAGGGAGGTAGAAATGGGAATAGAAATGAAAATGAGACTACAATTTTTATTTTTCCTTGCCGTGTATGAACACAAAACTCATCACGTCAAATTGCAGAAAACATTTCCATTTCGAATTATTGAAGATCCGGCTGTCTACTTCAGTGTACAAAGTTTGAACGGTATTTATGAAACGAAGATATAGGAACCTACACCAAAAACAGTTTCAGTAGTTGTCTGAACTTATCGCTAGCGATGGCATAGGAAATAAAAAATTTTAAAATTATACAGTAAGTGTGCTCTAATGAAATTTACTATCGTTTTTAAATCCTGTCATCGTGGATTCGTTTGTTTTCTCTTTTCTCTAATTGTTTATCAGTCCTTGAATTTCTTAAAGTTCAGATGCCGGTCATTGAAATTCACTCTGATGCTGAATACCCAACCCAGGTCGCTGCTGCTGGTGGAAAGCCGATAGTCGTCGATTTTACTGCGAGCTGGTACGTTTCACATAGTTTACAAACTTTGAATGCAATGAAAAATTAGTCAAGTTTTGATAATAAGTCATGATCAATTATCGATGGATTTGTTATCCCATTTTTTTCAAATGTCCATAACTGCTCGGATCATCCTAATCGCCTTGTTTTTATGCCTAGGTTAAACCTTAGGTTGACCCTAATCTAATCTAAGCCTAAAGAGGTGTTCACGCTAACGCACACCACGTTTTTTCACGTTTGAAAAAACGGGATGAGATTTACCAAATACCATTTTTAAGGTGTGGACCATGTAAAATGATCGCCCCAGTCTTTGCTGCTCTTTCGAACACCTATTTGGAAGTGGTCTTTCTGAAAGTTGACGTCGACCAGTGTCCAGGTATATTTTATTTGAAATTTTCAGCTCAATTTTTGTTCAGGAACAGCTGCTTCTAATGGTGTTTCGGCAATGCCAACTTTCATTATGCTGAACAATGGACAGAAAGTGGATTCGGTTCGTGGAGCAAACGCTCAGGCTATAGAAGACATGATCAAGAAGTTCGCCAGTGTCACTCCTGTCGCCAAAGTTAATGGACACGTGAGCTTTTTCTTGTTTAGAATTCACCAGAAAGATTGTTTGCTACGCTCGGTCCGCTCGTGAAGTATCGTTGAAGCTTTTGTAGATGAAAAAGGTTTAGTCCAGTGGGAAAATAATTCTGACGTGAAGACTCACATTTCTTTCTCTCTTTCTACCGTAGTTGAAGTGCACATTACGAGTGAAAATGCCTAACCAAAAGTAGGCGGAGAAAAAGGGGCGGTTCCTTTGTTCGATAAGATGTGACATGATATATTGAAGCATTAAAAGTTAATTCAAGGTTCTTTATGTTTGGAAGAAAACTATTTTTCAGTCGGATCTCACCAGTCTCATCGACAAGCAGCAACTCGAGCTGCTCAACGGAGATGATGAAATTTCTCTCGAGAGATTTTTGGACGGTAAGTCATTTCACTAAATATTTCTATTACCTCCTCTTTTAGGAAACTGTGACATAATTTCTGATTGTGACGAGCAACTCATCCTTTATCTTCCGTTCAACCAGCCCGTCAAAGTGCACTCAATTCAGTTGAAGGTTTTTAAAAAAAGATATTTTTGAAATTTTTTTTCTTTTTTTTGAAACTTCGAAAAACACGGAGGTACCATTTTTCTTGGCTTAAGAGAGGTTGGGACCCCGTTTTTGTGGATATTAGTCAGCACTATTTGTAGGTGTTGCTGATATACATACACACGTGAGGCGAATCTTGGTCTCCCACGGTCTGTCATTGGTCCGTGTTTCTCGAAATTTCATTCTTTCTTTCAAGGAGAAATTGTATTTCCAGGGTAAAGGTGACAAGACACCAAAGCGCGTCAAAGTCTTCATAAACGTTCCGAAAACTCTGGACTTTGACAACGCGAGTGCAGCAGAAGCAGTTCAAGTTCTCGACTTTGATGAAACTGCTCAGACATGTGAGTTTTAGAGACCCGTCGCGAAAAGCATAATCTGCCTAGGTTCGCATCATAAAGATTCAGTACCCGAGACTTGGCTTTTCACAAAAGTTGTTCTCCTAACCTAACCTGAGCTTATTATAAAAGAAAATAACTGTTGATTGCAGAGTGAGATACATTAAATAATTTTTTAATTTAATTAAAAATTTCGAAATTATCCCAAGACTCACAGTAATATTCGAGTTAATGGGCTAGAATAAAACGGAAAGATTTCACTTTAAATGGAAATATTGATCTACAAAAAGTAATTAGGTTGTCAATTAAGTTTCTGAATTTTTCGTAAAATTCCAAACGGCAACCTTGACGCGCGATTAAAACTGACCGGAATATGCCTTTTACTACAGCCCAAAGTTTTAGTTGTTCTATTTGAAAATTCAATAAAAACCGAATGTTGCTGCTAAAAAACTCCTCAAAAATATTTTTCAGCAGAAGGACAGCTCATCCAGTTGAAGTACGTCAAGTTCCAGAACGTCAAAAACATCCAGTTGTTCATCGAAAACAACCAAGGAGGTGGTGAAGTAAGTGTTTTTCGATTAATTTCAATCAGAATCATGAAATTTTCAGGTGACGGAACTCACTGACCTTAAGCTGTACGGAACTCCCATTTCCGGTGTTAACATGAAGGACTTCAAGAGAGTAAGTTTTTGACCTTATAATGAGGTTTCCGGCGTCCCAGACCTTCAGGAGGAGAGGTTCTCCGTAGTCGTTTTCGCCTTTTGAACTAAAATGAGAAAGCCTTAACTTGATTGTACCTAATTAGTTAATTTTTTTATTCATAGATCAAGTATAAACATAAAAACATGACTGTAGCCAGCAGTAGCCACACCGAGCTATGAACGAAAAAAGTTTCTCAACTACAGTAACTGTAATTTGATCTTCGGTGGTGCAGAATTTACGAAGGGGCGGAGTTTGTGCTTGCTGCTTATTGGTCGCCTCCCCTCTGCTTGATCCGACACTTTTACTGCGCTTAGCGCGGTGTGGTAGCTATCAAAAGTAGCAAAATATGACTGTAGCCAGAAGTAGTTACATTCATGCTGACACGAGATTTTGAGATTGAAACTTTCCGAAATATACCTCTCTTGTTTGCGGCCAACGTTTAGCAACTTTTAACTTTGAAGATAACTCACTTCAAAGATCGCCCTAATTTTTTTCAAACAATTAAAGATTGTGTTGCCTTCAATATTTTTCTAACTAAACATTTTCTACATCGTCAAATTTTCGTTCATCCACATAGGCACATATCTTCCTCTACCTGTAAAAAAGTCTGACCTCCGTAAATCGGTTTCTTAGTTACCGTAGCAGTTTCGCTTCGAAAAACATGAACGATTAAGTAGTAATGCGCCTTTAATTTCAATGGACTGAAAGTAGGAATAATAATTTAAATCCACAAAGATCTAACTGTTCGTTGTGAGAGTCCCGACCCTACCGTACTCAGTTTACAAAAATGCGGTTGCCGCGAGTTTGAAATCGGTTAGACTTTTTGCTAGATATGTGCATAGGTTTTTCTCATTTTTCTACTTTTGTTTCTTCAAAACTTTATGCTTCACAATGAAAACAAACTGAAAAGTGAGAAAGTTGTGTGAAGTTATGGAAAAAATTTAACTATGTGCTATAAAACATTTCAGTTGAAGACCACAAAAGCAACTCCATTTTTCTATTTTTGAAACTTTTTAGAGTGATTCCAAAGAAAATTGAAGATGATCGCATAATTTTGACCAAATTCGAAATCAAAAGTTGCAAAACTTTTGACCTGCCTGTGGCGCCCTTGTCCTAATCAAATCCATCCCGACGACAATCTTCAAAAATAAATTTTAAAAATTCAGGTGGCAGGAAAGGAAGGAGAAGTCGGTCACTAAAGCCATCACCAAACCAATTTATTTATTTATTACATTAATTCGTATTCTTGTCTTAATTTTTGCCAAAGCGTGTTTGTTACATAAGCGGTACGAAGTTTCTGACCCCATGATAAATATTTTTCCCGATCAATCTTGTATTCGTTCAATGCGTTCCATCTCGCATTCTCGTACTTGTGATCTCGATAACTCACAGCTGAATCTTACAGTGAGATGGACGTGGATCGGTTGATGAGGGATTTGACCGTGGAGGAGTTGGAGGCGATCCAGCTGAACCTCGAGTATGTTTTTTTTTTCATATCTGAACAGTTTGTACTGAGAAAACAATCTGAAGTAACGAGGAGTTTAGACGCCGTGCTACAAATACGGGAGTGAGGAATTTGATACACATCATAAAATGGTTAATTTCACAGTGTACTTGGGTATCCAAGAGTTGGCTCTTCACAAAAGCTGTTCCAACTTAACCTAAGCTTATTATGAAAGGAAATAACTGTTGGCTGCAAATTGCAGATTGAGATTAATACATGACGTCATGAACACGGGTTTTTACAATGTGTCAAATTCCTCACTCCCGTCTTTCTAGGACTCCGTTTCTTAAACTCGACTCCACGTCAACATTCTCTCTAGTATGATCATTTTTCGGTATCAGTGCCTCCTATCCAAAACTAATTGAGAGTGGGTCGTCTTTAGATGACCTCATAGCTGTTAGAATGTGTTCTGTGCAAAGTTTCCCCCCCCCCCCCAGTCTGTTTAGTATTAATTAAATGTCGTGATCGACGCTGGAAATTTTGGCCGAATCACAGCACACTGCGGCAAACGCAGTTGAAAAGTGAAAGCAAAAAGACGGATAGAGTAGATCAAATTTAAGTTACTGTAGTTCAAAAAAATTTACTTTTCCTACTTTTTTTCGTCCAAGATTCACAAATCGTAACGTAAAAATGTTTGAAGTAGGTAAAACTATTGTTTGGAACAGTCCGCAACGTTCATTATGTCAAGTGAAACATTTATTGAAGTACAAACACTTTCGAAAATGAAAGCGGTCAACAAAGCGGTTGCGAAGCGGGTTTTTTGTCTTATGCCTCTGCCGAGGTGTGTATCAATTTTTCATTGTAGAAAAGAGATGGAGCACAAGAAGGAGAGCCTTCGTGACATGGTTGGAAGACGTTATCGCGACGTGTTGGAAGCATCCAGTGAAGTTAGACACGTGTGCCAGCTGGCCGAACAACTGGCGACTGACGTGGCTACCGTTCGCGTGACGCAAAGACCAATTCAGAAGAGGTGATTCTTTGAAAATTTTCACCACAGCGATTGTAACTTTCTCAAAATTGTGCAAAAGCATGCCTTTACAACGTTTTTGAACAGAATCTCAGAAGAAAATCTGGCCAGACCTGGTAATTTTGGTGTAAGACCAGGCAAGAAGACCTGATATGTGTAAAGTATTCTCATACTTGTAATTCTTGCTTTTTCAAGGTGTTCTATGAGACCTGATTATATTCACCATGTCATAATTTTTTTTCAATGTTTAGTACGTCTAACTAGATTTTTCCCTGCTGCCTTGATTATATTTTTCCCACATCGAGAAAACTGAGGGTCATTACTTAGCAAAACATAAAATCAAAAATAAACATTTTTCCAGCGCAAAAAACGCCGAGGAGAAGCGATGTGCGGAAATGTTCTACGCACTTCACTCGCTTCTCGCAAAGGTCGGCGGCGATGACGTGGAGCCGCTGGACGACGCCATCTGTCTTCATTTCATCGAGCATCTACACAAACAATTGATTGCGCAGGCAACGTCCACACAGGTACTTTTTCTCAATTTGGGGAAAGGATAAAGTCAACACCCAGAATGAAATGGTCTCATTTTCTAAAATTGACACTTATGGACAAATATAAAAAAATCAGGAAAAATGGAAGCAATATAACCGAAAAGTGTGGTTTTCTTCACTGAATTTTCAGTATAAACTTGCCAGTTAGCATCAGAAAGTTCGAAAAACGGTCTAAAATTTAGGAGAATTTGCGAATTTTGCGCTCTGGGTTTTTCTTCATGAAGTTCTTGATGATAACAATGGAAAGGTGCATCATTTGTTATAAATTTAATCAAATTTTCACAGATCTACCAAGTGGCCAGAACTCTTTCCAACCGAGTGGTCAAGTGCAGAAGGAACCTGGAGCAAGAGTTTGTGGAGACACTAGACGATCTTTCGCAGTCGGACTGGGCTGCCAACCAACTCGCCGCCATAGCTGTGCTTCAAGGCAAAAGCGTCATCCAACTGCTCGAGCTGTACCTGGAGAAAAGAAAACAATACGTTGTTGGTCTGGTCAATGGACTTTCCCCTATTCTGACCATCATTGAAGAGTTGAAGGTGAATTTTACTTGAAACAAAGAAATCTAGCGCAAAATCGTATCGCAAACCAGCGGCTTCTGGACGCACACCGAGCTAAATGTTATCGTCATCGATTAGACTCGTTGCACGCAAATTATATTGAACGAAAATTCGCTTTTCGGCGCGTTCGCACATCAATAATTTTTCAATCTCTTGTCTTATTTTTCTCATCTTAACAAACGAATTTGTTTCGCCAATTGCTGTTGAAAAATTGCAAATCGTGTAACTTTCCTTCGTAACTAGCTTTTTATCATGATTTTTGATAAAACATCAGAGAAAAAAGTTTTTAAACTACAGTAACTGTAATTTGATCTACGGCGATGCAGGATTTACGAAGGGGCGGAGTTTGTGCTCGCTGCTTATTGGTCGCCTCCCCTCGCTGCTTGATCCGACACTTTTCTACTGCGCTTAGCGCGGTGTGAGACGGTAGTGAGGAAAATTTGTTCTCCAAACTTGTCTGAATTCAAAAAAATTAGGTATTTAGTTAAAAATAGCCCGTTTTTTTCAGATGTGAAAAAAGCGCTGCGCGTTATCATGAACACCTCATTTCAGGCTTAGGTTGAGTCTGGATCAGCTTAAATTTCCACCTCACGCCTAAAAAAGTATTTGGGATATACCGAATAATGTTATTGATTTTTGAAAAAAACGGAGCGCGATGCGTTTTACTTGATGCCTAAAGGTTAGAATAACTGTAAATCGACAGAAAGATGAATTTTTTACTATGTGAAGTTACTCATAGCCGCAAAAAGGTACGCTCAGCATGGGTATGTTATCATCAAAAGACTTATGCCCCGAAAGATGGTATGCAGTCATAGCGTGCACGGAACTCGTGTAGTAAACAGCCAGAGACTAACATGTTAGCCACTAGGCCACAATGACACGCCCGCCGGCGCTAACCCAACCCACGCAACATGACACTTTTTCCAGAAGACTCTGCTAGTGGTCGAAGAACTCTTTGTCAATGGCCAACTCCAGTACATTCTGCAAACCGTTTCAAATGGCCAATTTCACTCCGAGACGATTGAACGTGTGACCCAAGAGCAAGCGTTCACTTTTGACCGTACCATGGCGGAAGAAGTGGAGAAGATGGGCGGTACGCAGTTGAGAAAGCTAGTCGCTACGCCAGTCGGCACGGCAGAAGTTGAACGATTGTGTGATGAGTGGATCAAAAGGTGAATTTCAATAGACGTTCATTACCATCGATTAGTGAGGTAGTATTTTTGGAACTGTATTCAATCGCGTAAAAACCTTCGTACTCTATTTATACATCCAACAGTATTTACGGGAGTTTTTTGTCCGGACAGCAGCGCGCGGTTGGAATCGATCAGAAATTCAGTCTGCGTCTCAACGCCAATAGAACCTGTCAGACGGCAGTTCAGCTCTGACGCAAATTCAGAGAAGAGAGTGCGTGCATTTTTGCAGGGATCAAACGTCTCAACTACTGAAAAACACTTTTCAGTGTCTGCAACGATGCTCATCAGCTGGTGTCAGACGTTTGTGGCTACATGGAGTCCATCGATCAAGTTGTTGAAATGGTCAGAGCCATAGTGACGTCATTGCATCAGGTTTGGATAGATTCAGTCGATAATAGTTGTTTATTGACCCACAGAACTGGCCAAGAGTCGGATCAAATAGAGACGTCTACAACAACCTGATCAAAACATCGGTCACAGAACGATTAAAGGTTCGTTTTTGATTATGAAACTAAACTAGAGTCAAAATATCATTTTTAACGTCCAATACAGTTAGAAACTTCTTCGCGCGGGAAGTAAAACTGGAAAATTGAACAAAAAGATGGGCCGAACCGGGGATTGAACCCGGGACCTCTCGCACCCAAAGCCAGAATCATACCACTAGACCATTCGGCCGATGAAGTTTTTACTTCCCGCATGAGGTTGGACGCGTTGCCACTAATGTTCGCGATCATTCATTATCTCCGTCCGTTTTGCTTTCACTCGTTTCGTTCGTGTTGTACTGTTTGATCGCTTCTTTAGTCTCCGTATGAAAGCACTATTCCCGTTGGCCGAGTGGTCTAGTGGTAAGAAAGAATCGGTGCGAGAAATCCAGGGTTCAATTAGTAATGGGCAAATCGTCGACAATTGGCTGGCGATTGCTTTCAATTTTCACTATGAACGAATAAGCTTGATAGCCTACACTCATTGAATTATTCGGAAAATAAACCTGCAGGCGCTCGTCGAGAAAGATCTCAATGACTGTGAGAAGGAAGCCAAATCCAAGATTGGTGGGTTCGTTGGATTTAAAACGAGCCTTTTCGATGAGAAGGCGTATACGGTAGAAGCGTGTCATCATCTGGGTGTCTCACCACACATCATGGCGTGAGTTTTATGTCAATAAACGTTTAAAAAAATATCACGAAATGGTAGTGAATATTGTCTCCGCAGCAAATCATGTGAAAAATGATCAGCTGATGTATGCGGGTAACTTTTGAAGATGTATTTCAGAACAACAGTATAAAACTATAGCATTGAAAAATGTAATCAAAGTCACAGCAAAAAGAAACCTTGGGAAAGCGGAAAACGCGTTAAACGCGTTCAGGTTACTGTAGGTGAATTCAAATGCAACTGGCGGGAAAATATTTCGAAATTTGATTTCTTTTTTTTTTTTGCACAATTAGTCTTTCGAGATTTAATACGAAAAAGTGTACATGAATCGTTTAAATTAAGAATCATTTTTTCAATTATCTTTGTCGACACCTCAAATTTCAGGCTTAGATAAGGTTCAAAGCACTAGTTAGGTACAATGCTGAGATTTGATCAAAGTTTAAACTTGATTATCATAAAAAATTTTCACCTTGTAAGCTTTCCTTAAGGAAATGATTCTTGATTCAAACGATTCAGTAAACATTTTCGTATTAAGTGGCTTTCGAGTAATTTCCTCTTTCAATAAGAATCACTGAACACAATTAGAGGCTGATTAACAAAAAAGCGGTTTTTCATCTCGTTTGAAAAAAAAGCGCTTCACCATATTTCAATTTTTGTATTCACTTCAGACGAGTTCGCGAAGTGCTCGAAAAGATGGGCCGGTTGTCAGAAGAATGCAGAACGTTCGAAGACGTGTGCAAAACTATGGCAGACGCCAGCAGTGCTTCACAACTCCGCCAGTCGATAGCGGTAAATGTGGATGCTTTCTTCATAAGGTACGTTGCATCTATTAAGATAATAAGAAGTTTGCACAATAAAAAAGTCATCAAGTCGATTACTGACTGGTAAGAACGCACACAACAGTTTATGATGGTCAATGGGGTTCTTATTTTTGAAAATAGCATTATGTCAAGTGAAAAATTTATTAAATTACAAACACTTTCGAAAATGAAAGCGGAGGTCGGCAAAGCGATTGCGAAGCGATTTTATTGTCTTATGCCTTTGCCGACGTGTGTGTCGTATTTTGATTCCTGGGAAGGTTTTCTGACCTTCCAATCACTTTTTCAGAAGATGAACTAATGGTCTTTCCGTCCCCAGTCTTTCTTAAAAAGACAAAAAATGTTGCATGAAGCGACAGGTTCGGGTCCGTGCATTTTCTTCCTCTTCATTTTGCAAAAAATTTCACCGGAATTGAGAGTTGTTTGTTAATAGCAACAGGTTTAGAGAGAAAATGTTGTCGTTCTCTCGAATTTTAATCAAAAATATATTTTTGAGAAAAATATGCATTGGATCGTGCCATCTCCATATTCATCTAGGAAAAAGATCTAATTTACTTTCATTTACCTGAGTAAGAAAATTTCCCGACTTCTGTCTTTCAGACTCTGCGAGGAAGCGTCTACCGGAACCAACGGTGCTCCATACCTTCTCCGAGCAATGGTTTCCCTTGCTCTATTGAGCTCGGACCCCGAGCTCATCACAGAGCTTTTGCACAAAGTGAGACGGTATCAAATCATTGATCCAATTGTTCATTGTTTCAGGATCAACCCAGAATCTTGAACTTGAACATGCGACTGCAAAAGTTGGTCGAAGAAAATTTGGTGTGAGTTTTTCTTATTTTCCACGAAATTTTGTGGTATCTGAGCGAAGTTTCTAGTTTTGGTGTAAATCCTTTTTGAGTCTTCTACTGTTTACAAACTCTTTCGCTCACAGCCAAAGTGAAGAAACATGAAAAGCTGAAGGTTATGTCTTAAAATATTCAAAAAAAAATACATGTGATCAAAAAATGAATTCTGAAAAAAACCATCGGTAAAAATCATGAACTTTTTTTCTGACTACGTTAATCATGGCAATATCACTGAAAATTGGCCAGGCTGGTTGAAACCGACTTAAATTTTCGATACTTCGCTTCAAAACCACCTAGACTGGTAACTTTGATATAAGACCGAACGAGTTGAGTATAACCTAGGCATGGGCATATTGCCAATCATTGGCAGTCGATTGGCAATGCCTCTTTTCTGTAAAAATCACTGATTCAATGAATAATTGTTATAGGAAATAGAAACATAATCCGTTTTATAATTTTTTTTCTCTCAATTCAAAAAGTAAACATTTGTCGATTTGCGGTGTCGTCAAAACTAGAGAGTTATTAGCTTACTGGTTAACAATGTTGTAATTTCAAAAAAATCTCTAAACCATGACAAAATTTATTGATAATATATCACACTGTAGAAACGAAACACTGTTCCAGCAATCACAAGTCGCTTATGGAAGATGGGAAAAAACAGGCAAGGAGCAATAATAAAAGGGGTACGTTATGGGGTGAAAATACTTCAAAGGCACTTGATATTGCAAAGATAGAGGGGTCTGAACTGGGAGAAATGGGATTAAAACAAGTGAAAAATGATTTTTAACTCTCGGGACGCGGCGGAAAGTCAATATATATTGATAATCGGGTTCTAAATTCAACACTTTTCCTTCTATATTGAGTAAACTAACGAAAGGATCAGATTTTATGGAAGATGGTCTACAAGATGAATAAGTACGAAGATTCCTATCTGGCATAGATGATTCTGATGCATTGAAGAAGTCGGTTGAACAATTTCTCTTGATAGACCCGACGGAAGAAGTACTCGTATGCAAAGGGTTCCATCAGCACGTTTGGCACTTGGTACATGATGGTTTTGACGTATTGACTGGAAATATTTATGTTTTCAAAGGTTCTGATATTTTGTGGGCAAGCAAGCTTGGCCTCGTTACGCTCGGGGCCTTTTTGCCTTACGAAATTAAAAACACATATTCAGACTTTGCTACTAAAAACAGAAGTGGTTGTTTGAAGCAAGAATCTTGCTGAATCTCTCTTTCTCTCTCTCTCTCTCTCTCTCTCTCTCTCTCTCTCTCTCTTTCCATTCCGAATGCGACCATAACTTCGTCTTGATTTGACAACGGTTTAAAAACCTATTCTTCTTTTTAAAAATGCTTGCAATTTAACTCTTTATGAACTCACTTTCTCCGTTCGTGTGCGTCGAGTTCTGGCCAGACGTCAGCGATCGTTTTGACTGTATGACTCTCCCCAATACTCTGTTTGATCTGTAATTTTATACTTATTTTCTGAATCATCGACGAATCTTTCTTCACTACAGTAACCCGCAAGAAATTGATCTACCATGGTTGTTGAGAAAAAAACTTACATATTCATCGTCACCAAAGGCTTCCATGAGTGCGTCTTGCATAACCAGTATCGAGCCTTCAAATACGTGCATTTTCAACATTTGACTGAGCATCTCGATTGATTTGATGGTGCCGACGTGAAACTCGGTGATGCAAATCGATTCGTCCTCCCAGCAAATGAGCACGTAGCGAGACTCGTAGTTTCGCGTCCTCCGGTTTCTTGTCCGGCAGCTCAGTTGCCCTGTGTGAAGAGTTTCCACCAGTTCGACGTGCTTCCCGCGCCCACCGATGATGGTTTGATGTTTTATGTGGCACCTGTAAAGATTCAAGTCTTGAAAATCGTAGTCCAGCACATCAGAAAGTTTGATAGCTCTAACATATAATGTGCCGACTATTCACCCGGGGAAAAGTTTCAGGGTATACAGCAGAGTTGCCGGAAGTCGGAGGTTGAAAGTCATAAGTGCAAAAAAGTCGAAAAAAAACCCAGAAATATTCTTAGACGAAGTAGACTAAATAGACAACGATTTCATTGTTTTTTCCTTCAGTTTTCACGAAAAAAAATTCTTGACGTAAGTCGGAAGTTGGAATCCCTCTGGTACAGTTGTTGATCACTTATCATTCAAAATTCCATTTATAATTTTTTTTCTGCTTTTTAACCAAGATCAGTCGATTCTGTTTCAAGTGAATGGTGCCATCAACGGTCCGAATAGGTAGAATAATCAAACAGCTCGCAATTCCGAGAACAATCGTTTATGATTAAGAACGGAAATAGTTACGGTATCAATTTAGCGATTTTCAAATTTTTACTGCATTCTGCAAAAAATTGCTGGTTTCAACAGAAATCTCACCAATTCTGCAGATGATCACGGATGAATCCTATCGTGTTGTAGATGGTCTCCTCAACCAGTCGGTTTTCTGCTCCGAGCACGTTGTTGTACTCCACAATGGTCAGCCCAGGGTTTTCACACCAGACGAGCATGAAGACGAAAAACTGAAAACGCGTCGAATTATGAAGAATTCGGAGGAAAACGAAGCATCTCTGATAGGATCCAGAGTTGCACCTTCAATCAGAGGGAAATATATTTGAATGCATTCGTGCTGATCGAAATTCCACTATGTTATCTGGGTTTGGTGAAAAAATGATTCTCTCCGCAACAATATAGTCATTTAAAAGATTTTTTTCAAATTGCATCCAGGATGGTCAGATTGGATTCAATTTAGATTCAACTTTTCTTTTTAATTTTTTTTTGATGGAAAATGGGTCTATAATCAGCACTAGTGCATAGGCTTAGGATTGACAAAATGGTTTGATTTGGGTCGACCTGATATACCACGTTGCATAATACTTCCGTTCATGATAATGAAATCAAGAAAACTCACCTTATTCAACGGCATTCTCGAGTAGAAAAGGAAAGTTCCCTCGAACACTGAGATCTTTGTGATTGTCTGTTTTTCACGCCGTTTCCGGCATGATCGACACCGCCATACGTAGCCGTTCGCATGCTTTATCAAACTCATCATTTGCTCCTTGGGACAACTCTCAATGTGGCACGTTCTCTGGTTTGGTATTAAACCGTACCGAGCGAGGAAGATGATCCTGTAACGGAAGAGTTGATGGAAATCAACAACGTGAATTCACCCTTGCCGAAGATCCTTGAATATCTGATGTATCAGTTCGACGCTGAAGTCGATATCCATGATCTCATCGATGTCGGCGACGTTGTTATCGTCCATGATGGTGAAGCGACCGCGTTCCGGACGATTTCTGAAATAGCGGCTTGATTATCCAAATTTAAGGTATTTGATTACGAATTAGGAACTTTTCTTCGTAGTCAAAGATGGCATGAGTCAATCGAACAAAATCAATACATTCAATTTTTTCAAATTATACTGTAACTTTTTTCGAGGATACTAAGCTCTCGCTTTCGCAAGCACGCGATTTTTGACACGCCCACTTTTGGAATGGCAAAAAGTGATAAACTGTGCAAAATGTGATGCAACTTACGAGCTTCTTCTTGGAACTTTTGTGGGTGGTGTGACTGAACGTGTGTTGAAGTCGAACGTGGAAGATGATGCGTTCAAAATGATGCCACTCAGAGTGGACGTATCCATTTCCATGTCTTCGTCACCCGAACCATCATCCATGCTGCCCTGTTACAGTTTACAATTAGCAATTTTGAATGAAATGAAGTTACCTTTATCAATGTCTCTGGACTTTTCGCGAAGAAACTCTCTAATACGTCCATTATGTGCTTTTTTGGTTCGATCACCTGGAATTAGTTATTGATTTTAGAGGATAGTCAAGTTTAATAGAGGTATAAGAGCGATTAGAGAAAGAATGGGGAAGATTACTGTAAGAAAAAATAGAGTAGGTCACAAATAAGACCAAAAACTTGGGAAAAGTGAGTTCTGGAGATTCAATGGAGGGTTGGTATCGATTCAATGAAGTTGATCACTGTAGGAAAGTAGATATAGGAGAAGAAAACGTCAAAAAGGTCAGTTCTGGAGATTCAATAAAGAATGGAGTTGATTACTGTAGGAAAGGTATGAGTGAGATGGGCACAAAAAACTTGGTACATTTCTTGAGGTGGAGTGATTGAGAAGACTAACAGAACTTCGACAGGAAGGCAAAATTATTAGTTTAATTTTCTAAAAGGTAATAAGTGAAAAACGGTTTCTACGGTTTTTCAAAAAAGTGAAAAGTTAACGTCCGATCTTCCGTTACACTTTTTGTTTCGGTCCAGAACCGGATCTTTAAGTTCGCATGGATAGCGATTTTCACAAGTCCCATGAATTCACCGTGAATGTTCTAGATGCGGCAAAACAAAAATATTTTTTTGAAATTTCAGCAGCTGATTTCTTTTTCCTAAGCTTTCTGGTACATACATGTGACAGATGAAAAACTGTATGAGATGGAATAACATGACTAGTATTGATCAATATTTTTAAAAATGATTCATCGCTTATGACTCGTCTGTTTTGTCTCAAGAAACGAATTGATTTCATAATTCGGATGATTTCTGGCCATTTGCGATGAAAATTCGAGAATTTGTTGTGTACATCGTTGCGTACATACTTCTTAGTACTACAAGTGTTGAGCAGATGAAAAACTAGACCGTAATATGTTGCAAAATGTAATCAAGAAGTACAGTATGAGACAAGATTTTCTTTGGTTTTCTCACTCTTTCGAACATCTTTTTTCATTTGTTGATTTGAATTTATGAACTAACACTCCAGAAGATTAAACTAGTTGCGGCGAAGTATCTACTGACAAAAGAAAGAAATGATCCGAATAAGATTTTGTCCGATACCGCTTGGACCCTCTTTTCTCAACTCGGCCCCAAATTGTATGTTTGTATGCGGGAAAGAATGCATGGTATGACTGTATGGGGTGACTACAAAACCCTCTCTCTCTCTCCTTCCATCCCACAACCATGGTTGCTGCAGTGAGTGGACAAACGGAAGGCACCGCATGCGGAAAGCGGAGTGAGAGGCAGAGAGAGTGCGGATGGTGAGAGAGAAAGATAGCGTCGGACCATGGCCGCCGGCGAAAACCGGTGCGGGACCGTCTCTCTCTCTCTCGCGTGCGCGCGCACTCGCCTTCACTCTCATTCCCAACCACTCTATATGTGTATACATATATTAAATGCCACACACCCCCTTTCATCATACAGAAAATGTGTGGAGAAGGGCACATCGAATCGATTTATGTGGGAAAAATGTTTAGAATTTGGTACACGGGGGTTAGAGAAGGTGTTGGTTTCCATGTGAGACCAAAGTGGTCAGGTGGTTACGGTATAACCTACATGGCAGAAACTCAGAAATAAGTATGAAACTCAGAAATGGCTCGTGTAATTGAAATTTTACCTCGTCATTTTTACTTGAAAACTTTGATTAGTTTGAATTTGAGCAAAAAGTTTGAGACGGAAAGGAAAGTGATATGGATACGATGACTGTTGAACAGAGCAGAGTTAACCATAATGTTCGAGGCTTCTCATGAATTTAATTGAAAACGTTGGCATGTGTGAAAAGAGGTTTTGGTCAGTGGATTCTAATAGTAAAATTGATTCGCAACCAGGATGGCTCGTGGCCCGATCGACAGTCGCCGCTGGTGTTGGTATGTGGAGCGATAGCGGCGGAATGCTAAGGCCCGCCCTGACGTTTCGTCAGACACATAAACAGTGAGTGGAGGGGTGCGAGAGAGGCGACCGAGTGAGGGCATACACAGAGACGAGACAGTCCCGAGACGATGAAAACAATCTCGACGGGTCCACGAGTGAACAAGATACAGGGAGTTGTTAGGTAGTTTGACTACTAGGTTTTGGGAGTTGATTGGTAGTTTAACTATAAGGTTTCGGGAGTTGATAGATCGTTTGACAACAACATTTTGGGAGTTGCTTGGTCGTTTAACTACGAGGTATCGGGAGTTGTTAGGTAGTTCAACTACGAGGTATTGGGAGCTGTTATGTCCTTTAATTACAACAGTATGGGAGTTGATTGGTCGTTCCACTACGAGGTATTGGGAGTTGTTGGGTAGTTTGGCTACGAGGTATTGGAAGTTGTTAGGTAGTTTGACTACGAGGTATCGGGAGTTGTTAGGTCCTTTAACTACAACATTTTGGGAGTTGCTTGGTCGTTTAACCACAAGGTTTCCGGAGTTGTTAGGTCGTTTAACTACAGGGTAGTTGTTCGGTAGATTAATTACAAGGTATCGGGAGTTGATAGGTCTTTTAACTACGAGGTATTGGGAGTTGCATGGTCGTTTCACGTTTCAGTTTGATAGATTGTCGAGAGTTTGCCTATGAAAATTTTCAACTTTTGAAAATGATCAACGATTCAATTGATTAGATTCAATTGGGTCAAAAAATGTTTGAGGTTGTTCATTTTAACATCATTGAGAATTTCATAACTCGTAAACCTTTGTAATTTTGAATCAGGAAGTGTTGTTTCAAGTTTCCCCTACAGTGTATTAGAAAGATGATTCTTGAACTGCAAGATTATACCATACTCAGGCTGAACTGCACGCTTTTACAGTACCCACTTGGGTGTCATTGGACCACTATTGCGCGATACATGCCGGAGGGCACCGTTTGACTTACACTCTCTTCCACCAACATTCGGCTGTCTAGTTATGAAGGGAGACGAGAGTGCATGTAGGGAGCAGAGAGGTTGAGAGACGGGGAGAAAGAGAGAGAGAGAGAGAGAGAGAGAGAGAGAGAGAGAGAGAGAGATACAACTGACAGTCAGTCAATTGCATAAAAGGGAACGAAGGTGACTGTGGCCCCTCAACGCCGGTTTGATGCTGGTGGTGGGGGGCCAGTGCTGTATGTGAAGGGCGCTGGAACGAGATGATGGAAATACAAACAAAACTGTGAGGAGCGCTCGCTCTGCCTTCTACCCTACTACTTGTGGGCTCAAAGAGCAGCTGGGTAGACCATGATGGTCCCAGAGGCCGTGTTTCCAACAACTGTATGTATTGTATGTCCTGGGAACCGATAATTTGTAGAACTTGAATATGGCAAGATCTAAAAATTCATAAGATCTGTGATGTAGTATGATTGAATAACAGAAATTCATCGGTTACGAGTTTCAGATTTATAAGATTTCATATTTAAACAAGTAGGTGATCTTGAATCGAGCTTGAGAGTTCACGATCTAGAACTTACGCAACGGCTCTAAAGATTGTTCAAGTCTTGTAGAAAACGAATATTTTTGTTGTCAACACCCTGTACAATAGTTTTCATGAGTTACGTAGGCTACAGTAGCATAAAAAGGTCTACAAGAAACCGCACTGAAAACTTGTGTTAAAAACTGCTCCGGTGAAGCGGTCTTCTCACTAAAAATTTGAATAATTCCTTGCTAGGAAGACGGAGTGAGGAACTTTTTACATGATGAAATTCTAAATTTCTTAGTTTACTACCGTTTCCGAGACACAGATCTTCACAAAAGTTTCATGAGAGAAAATTACTGTTGGCTGCAGATTGCAGATCGAGATTAGAACGTGACGTCACGGGCGCAGGACTTTTTACAGTGCAAAGTTTCTCTAATACTATGTTTTTGAAAAAGTTCGCCAGTGGATGAAACTAGCTAAACTGACGAGTTGAAATTACGTATAATTTCTTCAACCGGATGGATGATGTTTCTCGAAGGGCGCACACCCGTCAAAACTGTTCACCATTAAAGGTTTCGCATGGAGCCACTTGCGCTAACTCCTTTGTTCACGATTTGACCAATTTCACAGCTGCGAGCAAGGGGTACTGTGGAACGTGGAATTTCTGAGAACTTCTCACTCCATCTACCAACACCGACATCCTCAAAATTCTGGTTTGACTTGCTAAACTTGAACAAAAATATGGCAGAATCTTATTCTAAGTCCTATAAAACATCTCAATAATGCGAAAATACCAATGTAAAAATACTCTAAACTTAGCAGGGTTATATCTTGACCGGAGCAATTTTTGAAACAAGTTCTCACTACGTTTTATCACAGTACACATAGCTTCTTCTACCTGTAAAAAAGTCTGGCCTCCGTAAATCGGGTACTTAGTACCGTAGAAGTTTCGCCTTGAAATACAAGCACGATTTACGCAATGAGTCTTTAATTTCAATGGACTGAAAGTAAGAATAATAATTTAAGTCCACAAAGATCTAACTGTTCGTTGTGAGAGTCCCGACTCATACCGTACTCATTCTGCAAAATTGAGATTAGAGCGCGTTTGAAAACGTGCGATATATGTGCAGTATGTTATTTTCTCTAGTCTGTAATGACTTTTCATGGTAGTTTTCAGGTTTGTGTAGCATTTCCATGTTCGATTTTGTTTGGTTTTGAATCAAACATTGAAGGTTATCAAAGCCGTCAGCGTTGCAGGTTGACCTTTTCCATTTGAGCAAGATCTTTGTCAGTTTTAGGATAGCGAGAACCTCTGTGGGATTGAACTTATGTGATTTTAACTGGTCACTCAGACCACTACACCAAGTGACTGGAAGTATCTTTCCTTCCTATTCAGTCTTTTCATTGAGTAATTGACTGTAGTTCTCATGTATACTTCATTTGTAGTACTGTCACTCTTCCAGTCATAGACGAAGTGCTTTTTCTCACGAGCTGACGCGGACGTCTTTTTCAACCTCTGGGCACAAAGGCCGTTGTCTTGCCTTGGTGTGACTCACTGGCAAACATTGAGGTGGTGCACCGTTACCATAGAATTTCTTGAGAAAATGGTGGTGTCGAGGCGGATCGAACTTGGGGCTTTTAGTTAAATGTCCAATGCTCTAACCCATTGACCATAGGTTTGATGACTTTTCTTAGTTTACCCGCATTTCCAAGACTCAAATCTTCACAAAACTTGTATAAAAGGTAAATCACTGTCTGCTGCAGATTGCAGATAGAGAGATAGATAGCAAGTGGGATTTTGAACTGTAAAAGTGAGGAATATTAAAGAAAATCGTCGGATTTGTGGCGAACAGTCGAACATTACGCTTTTTCTCATATTTCCACACATGTAAATCGGGTACTTAGTACCGTAGCAGTTTGCCTTGAAATACAAGAATGGTTTACGTAATGAGCCTTTAATTTCAATGGACTGAAAGTAAGAATAATAATTTAAGTCCACAAAGATCTAACTGTTCGTTGTGAGAGTCTCGACTCCTACCGTACTCATTTTACAAAAATGCGACTGGAGCGCGTTTGAAATCGGTCAGACTTTTTTCTAGATATGTGTTACGCCTCTTCCCATATTTCCACAAAAGTAAGGAAACTTTCGGGGTTCAATTACGTAGAATGGGTCCGTGATGCGCGAAATAGTAGGCCATCCATCCGACGGTACGGCCACACGGTCACACTCTGTGAACACGATATTGAAAGTAAAAACGGACGGTCCGCGGTATCGTCGCAAATACCTTTCGTACAGAGACGATACACACTTACACAGGGAGTAAGAGAGACAGACATAGCTGTGCAACACCGCGAACTGATGGTCCGTCCGCACTTGACTCAAGGACGCGCACATTACACGACGGGAGTGAGGGGATCGAGAGTGGTTGATGGCGATGAAGATAGTTTTGGGTGGATGGTGGAAATACGAGATGCCGGCATGGTGGGAAAGATTTTTTGTTTATTCTGCATGGTGAAAATGTAGGCTGAGTGGATAGTGGCAAAAATGAAAGTGCTCAAGACAAGCGTTTGCTTGAATAGGTGATCATGGAATAATGGAACAGGACTTCGGTTCTTTCTATTGGTTCTAGAACTGTAGTAATGGTTAAGAGGGAGATCGAGTATGTGGAGAAAATATGAGCTGGGTGCATGGTGACAAAGATTGTTTTGATGAATAGGATATTTTTAATGTACATCATGACGCCCCAGAATTTTGTGAAACGGAAGATGGAAGTGCGAGAACGAAAACTTGAGAGGGGTCTTTTCTCGGAAGGCATAGATGAAAATTGCTGAGAAAAGGAAATGCGTGAAAAAAGTTTGAGTTCTCGGTTACAGTAGTACAACTGTATAACTTCTTATTATTCATGGAATAGATGGACATAAAATCCAGCCAAGTATAAATTTTGTTAAAAGAAAGTGAAATTCGTGGAAAAAACTCGCGAGGTTTTTTTTAACGGAAGAAAAATGGGATAGAAAATACGCGCAGCATTTTTGAGTTCTCACTTACAGTAGTATTACAGTATCACTTTTGGAATAGAGATACAATCCACACAAGTATAATTTGACTACACACACACACAAGGAGAGAGACGAGTGTGGAAGTAGGAAAGTCGATAAGGAAAGAGAGTAGAGAGAGACAACAATGCGGACCAACAGCCAGAGGAATAGCGCCACCCGACCTGATAACAAGTGATTAGAGTGGAGAAGAGAAGGGAAGAGAGAATGAAGGAATGGGACCACGGGTGGAAAGGAACCATGGAGAATAGCCGTCTGACTCATACCAGAGTTGCACGGAAGTCGGACTTTGAAAGTTGGGAGAGGAAAAAAGTCGAATTAACACAGGAATATTATCTATCAGCTCATTCTCATAATTTAATACGAAAAAGTCTGCTGCACATATCTAGCAAAAAGTCTGACCGATTTCAAACGCGCGCCAGTCGCATTTTTGTGAAATGAGTACGGTAGGCCTACCCTAGGGTCGGGACTCTCACAACGAACAGTTAGGTCTTTGTGGATTTAAATTATTATTCTTACTTTCAGTCCATTGAAATTAAAGGCGCATTCCTTAATCGTTCTTGTGTTTCAAGGCGAAACTGCTACAGTAATAAGTAACCGATTTACGAAGGTCAGACTTTTCTACAGGTAGAGGAAGATATGTGTGCTGAATCGTTTGAATCAAGAATCTTTTTTTTTCATTTATCTTTGTCGACACCTTAAATTTTAGGCTTAGATAAGGTTCAAAGCATTAGTTAGGTACAATGCTGAGATTTGATCAAAGTTTAAACTTGATTATCACAAAAAAATTTCACCTTGTAAGCTTTCCTTAAGGAAATGATTCTTGAGTCAAACGATTCAGTACACTTATTCGTATTAAGTCCTTCTCATATGATGTAGACAGAGTAGACAACGAATCCATTGTTTTCCCATCATTTTCCTTTTCGAAAGTCGGAATTTGGTGCAACTCTGGTGCAAACTCAACTAGTTTCACAATTCTGCTCAAAAATCGCTTTCAACCAGAGTGGCCAATTTTTAGTGGTATCGTCATGATTACAGTAGTCAGAAATACAGTCTGTGATATATTTTTCTTAATTCTAATAATTTATCTTGGATCACAGGATGTCGCAGAAAATATAGCTCCTCTAGGTCATTTGGGACCAGATTACTCGCTTTTTTTAATAGAAAAAGATGAATACTAAGTTACTGTACATACTTAATCTTAATTTAGGATTTTAGTTCAAATCTATAACAGTGAAATCCATGAGATTTATAATAGTTTGAGGGTATTTTTTAATGCCTTCTTTATGTTTTAGTATCTTAATTCTGTACTTGTGCATGACATGTGCTGTAAGAAGTGATTTATGTACGACATAGGCAGTAAGAAACGGTTTATGTACGACATAGGAGGTAAGAAACGGTTTATGTACGACATAGGAAGTAAGAAACGGTTTATGTACGACATAGGAAGTAAGAAACGGTTTATGTACAACATAGGAAGTAAGAAACGGTTTATGTACAACATAGGAAGTAAGAAACGGTTTATGTACGACATAGGAAGTAAGATATGGTTTATGTACAACATGAGGATACTCAATCTCTCAAACTGAAAGTTGCGAGTTCTGAGACAAAGCTTCCTCTACGACATGGAGCTGAAAGGGGACCTCACCAGTCAGACCAACAAAGTATGTGAAAGACACAATGGGTGATATAGAAGGGCTCGGAACCATGGAAACGTTGGAAGGTGTGGGCCACACCGGCTTATCAGGGAGAGCGAGCAGCGGCTCCGAGAGCCCCTCCCTCTCTGACAAATGAGGCACAGAGTATGGAGTGGTGGTGGTAGAACCTTTCTATTAAACGGATCCCCTCGGATACACCTGCTCACGAGCAAGGATTAACGCGTGTGTATGTGTGTGCTGTTGTGCCAGATTGGAAGTAAGGAATCAAGGAAGGGAGAAGAAGAGGAATGATATGCGTTACGCATGACCGCGACGCGAAGCAAAGTCTAGAAAGTATTTATTTGCTCTAGAAATATGATGGTTCCTCTTCACACAATCCCACATGAGAGTAGGAACGACATCCCTTGAAAATGACTTTTCTAGAAACGAGACCGTTGATTAAATTCATAGGCTGTTCATATACTCTCTTTTCGAGAAAGTGACAGGCGTAGATAACCAGGTCCTGCATGAACATTACCAGGTCTCATGAAACACCTTGATGATGCAATACTCGACACTCACCAGATCTTAAATATACCAACGCATAATTGGTATCAGAAAGACCATTTTGGTAGGATTTGTGACAAGTACATAACATTGTGATCGTGTCATCCCTGATAATAGCAAAACATTAACAAGGTAATATTCCTTCCTTGAAGATAACAGGTCTTACAAAAATCATGTCGTGTTTGAAGCTGTCACGTCTCACACCGAAATTGCAAGAACTAATTTTAAGGTTTTACCTCCAAAACATTGAGTTAACCGACATTGGATCGTAAACTCAGAAAATTGAAACTTTAATTGACTTGGTGAACGCCACATAAGATCCATGTTCTACAGATAAGACTTGATTCAGAATAAAACTTGATAAACTCAACATAAGACCCAACTAAACTCACTACATTATTGTGTGACTATTGTTCAGGACATCTGTACAGTACGATGCCGGTACACCCAAAGTTTTTGAGTAAAACCTTTAACTTTTCATGTTCTTTGAACTATTGTCCCCTTTTGACTGCAAGCGAGACGGTTTGTAAACAGTGGAACAAGGCACTTTGCCCACAGTCGACTGGACCATTTGTTATCAAAGCTGATTGGGTGTCCATTCGTCTTCTTTCTCTCTCTGTCCTTCTCTCTCTGTTCCGTAGATAGACACCATACAGCGGATTGTTTGGGGTGTATGTCCTCTGTTCTCACCTGCTTTAAGGGGACCAATTAGTTGATATGGCACCCCCCCCCGTCGGCTGGTAATTAGAGATTCCGGTGACACAGCACGTTGAATGTCTGGATAATGACTATAGAAAAATAAAATTAATTTGGTGAATCGATTTTACACTTGTATTATTTCTAGATTAATCCAATTTTAATTCATTATCTCATAATCTGACTAGAATACTCTCTATGTTTCTTACTCTAACTGTAGTTATCAATAAAAATTGAATTAATCCAGAAATATAGTAGAATTAATAGGAGAAAAATGTGGAATGATAAGCGGAAAAACATGTTGGAAGGAATGAATTTCTTCACTTTTTCAAAATTTCACTCAGTTACTCTGTTCTAGTGTAATAGACTGAAATAATTTTAGAAAAATAAAGTTATACCACATAAAAATCTTATTTCGAACTTGATTAAATAGTCCGATTATGAGAAAAGACCAAATGAATATTGTCACAAGTTTGGTTAGATTATCCAAGTTTTAGGTAATTTGATATTTTTAAATACCAAAATAACTGTTTAACAACCCATTTACAGTCAGCACGCGGCGCAAGTCATCGAAGACACGGTGGACGAAGAGAATTTGTCTCCTTACCTCGAAGCTCTGACGTCACCGCTTCACTCGGCGAGCCTAGCTTTGGTATGTTTTTGAATGAGCTGGGTCTTACCACAGACTTTTTTACTCAAACTTGACCTGGTATCTGTTGGTCCTGCCAGCAGTACTACTTTTTTCTGCTCGTCGCGATTCTGATCCAAGGTGAAATATTCTTTTCTTTTCACGAAACCGCATCGCGTTCAACTGTCTTTGTTTAGCGGAAAAAAAGTGCGGAAAAAGTCGAATTTTTGCCTAATTCGAGATTTTTTTTCGTGTTTCTGACATCTTTTTTCAGAAGTTTGAAGAAGTTTTTTATACTACATGATGAAGATCATACAAATGTAACTAGATTTTTAATAAAGCAACAAAAATATAGTTTTTTTGATACTTTTGATCCAGTTTGAAACTTGTTCTGGACTAGCAAACGGTATATTGACAAAATTTCAGAAGAGTTTGATACCAAAATCTCGCTTAATGTTGAAAAATTGAACTCCAAAATTTTTGTTGAACTGGCATAGAACCATAAATGGGCGACTATAGTCCTGGAGATCTGTCGCCCAATTATAGTCTAATGGCAGTCCATAGGTCGCCTGTTCCATTCATAATCGGGGGAAAGATGAACTGCAAAAAGACTTTGATCTCTTTTGATCTTGGTACACCATGTACCGCGGCAAACGCAGTTGAAAAGTGTAAGCAAAGCAAATCGACATTGTAGATCAAATTTCAGTTACAGTAGTTTAAAAATTTTTACTTTTCCTACTTTTTTCATCCCAGATTCACAAATTGTAATGGAGAAATGTTTGAAGTAGGTAAAACACATTGTTGGAAACAGTCCGCAACGTTCATTATGTCAAGTGGAACATTTATCAAAGTACAAACACTTTCGAAAATGAAAGCGGATGTCGGCGAAGCGGTTGCGAAGCGGTTTTATTGTCTTATTCCTTTGCCGAGGTGTGTAACAGACCGGTTACAGGAGTGGCAGGAAGTTGACCTACCGGATGTGGGAAAAGTCCAAGTCCCGTGCAGCATGTCGGCCGTCCTTCAGAATGTTCTCTTCATGACTGCAGACCGACTATCCGACTCACCTGTCGCACATCTCTTCGCGTTGAAGATGAAGCAAGAGAATGGAGCGTTGGTGAGCAGTTTTTCAATTCAGTTGCGGTATCTTACAGAACCATATGGTTACGGTATCTTGCAGTACTACAGGGTTACGGTATCTTGCAGTCTTACTGGGTCACGGTATCTCACAGTACCATTTGGTTACTATATCTTACAGTACCACTCGGTTACAGTATCTTGCAGTACCATTCGGCTACTTTACCGAAGTTCAGAAATAATGATTAAAATACCGTACCCAGAAGTCACGAAGTTTGTCGATTTCCAAACGAAAAAAACTCTTTAAGATCGCCAAACGTTTGTCTGACATTCTCGGCCAACATCTTCCGACGATCTCCAACTTGCCGTCGAGATCACTGACTCAAATACTCTTTGACTTGAAATTGCTCAACTCCATGTTCAACAGCTCAAGGTTGGTTTCTCTCTCTCTCTCTCTCTCTCTCTCTCTCTCTCTCTCTCTCTCTCTCTCTCTCTCTCTCTCTCTCTCTTTCTTTCTTTCTTTCTCTCTCTCTCTTTCTCTCTCTCTCTTTCTCTCTCTCTCGTCCTCTCAATCTCAAAGACATATTTACAGTATCCGCGAGTTGGCAACAACTGTAGAAGCCAAACTGGACCCATTCGACGTCAGTCTCCTAGCTCCGCTCATCTCATCCAACCTGCGAATCGCCCACGCGAGAACTCAGATCCTCTTGGCGCCGTTCATCGCCGAACTGGTGTCAAACAAGGAGGTCGAAGCTATTCTGACGACGGCGTCGAAGGTGAGATTCTGATTTGATTCAATGAAAATTTATCCGTTTTAAGAATTGAAAAAGATGAAAAATTAGTTCATTTTTGTAAAAAAAAAAACTGGAAAATTTTTGTAACTGTAGTTCTAATAGTTTTCATCTCTCGATTCATGTAAAATTCTCCATAAAATTATCATTTTTCCGTCCCGAAAGTCGAAGAAGATGATAAATATGTTTGTTTTTGTAATAACTGGAAAAATGTAACACTTCTGTTTTAATTGGAAACCATGACGGAATTTTCTATAGTACTCCCAAAAAGAAGAAGGTAAGCGCGCTCTGCGGATAAAAAATTAATATGGGATGCAACGCGGTCAAAACATCCGCAGCGCACTCCATCGAGAATATAACAATTTTTCAGATACAAGACATTGCCGTTCACGTACCACCGCCACCGAGAATATCAGCGATTCCGAGATTTGATCCTGCGAATGTGAGTTTTTAGTTCATTTTATGCCATTTTTTGGAAAACTCGTTTCCCTGTTTATGCACCGAGGTGAGAACAGCGGCGAAAATGATAGAGTACAGTGAAAGTTCGCGGTTTGAAAGTGTTTCTTATAGGTTTGCGAGGCTTCAATCGATAATCTCTGT
The DNA here is from genome assembly GCA_963978915.1 of Caenorhabditis parvicauda. NCBI lineage: Eukaryota > Metazoa > Nematoda > Chromadorea > Rhabditida > Rhabditidae > Caenorhabditis > Caenorhabditis parvicauda. The sequence goes on from OZ022254.1 coordinate 2,012,030, forward strand.
ATCGTAGACATGTTCGTTTTCAATGATTATCCGTCGTGGTCGAAATACGATCGTTTTCAGAAATTTTCGGTCGTTTTCAGTAATTTTCGATAGAAAATGGTCGTTTTTTTTCTGAGAATTACTGAAAACGATCGGATATTTCTGTATCCTATAGGGTCCATTCCATTGAGAAAATACGGTTTTCAGAAATTTTCTGAAAACAATCGAGAATTGCCAAAAACGGTCGTAAAATTCCTTGTGTTTGAAAACGATTTCGACTCCTGAATTCATGAAAAGAGAAGAATATTTCAGCTTGGATCAGAATCGCGAAGAGCACAAGAGAGTCGTACTGCTGGCAGGACCAACAGATACCTGGTCAATCCGGCGAATCAACAACAAGGTGTGGTTTTATTACCCAAGTATGGGCTCAGGAAAAATCTGACTTGACCTGCTAAATGTGAACAGAACTATGGCTCCAAAATTACCAGGGCTCTTTTTTTCAAATCCACAGTTGGGTAAGAAATCAGTATCGAAATGGCTATTTTTGGCATGACTTATGTATTGGTTACCACTCAGAGAAGTCAATATCTAGCAAAAAGTCACATATCTAGCAAAAAGTCTAACCGATTTTAAACTCGCGGCAGTCGCATTTTTGTAAACTGAGTACGGTAGGGTCGGGACTCTCACAACGAACAGTTAGATCTTTGTGGATTTAAATTATTATTCCTACTTTCAGTCCATTGAAATTAAAGGCGCATTACTTAATCGTTCATGTTTTTCGAAGCGAAACTGCTACGGTAACTAAGAAACCGATTTACGGAGGTCAGACTTTTTTACAGGTAGAGGAAGATATGTGAACTCTGATTACATTCAAAAAAAGTCAGATTGGATCCAGAGTTGTGTTTCCAATCGGAATGAATAATATTTCAAAATACTCGTGCTGACCAAAGATTCATCGTGTTATTTGGGTTCAGCGAGAAAATAATTCTCCGGGGCATTAACGTTATTTGATTGATTGTATCACACATATCTTCCTCTACCTGTAAAAAAGTCTGACCTCCGTAAATCGGTTTCTTAGTTACCGTAGCAGTTTCGCTTCGAAAAACATGAACGATTAAGTAATGCGCCTTTAATTTCAATGGACTGAAAGTAAGAATAATAATTTAAATCCACAAAGATCTAACTGTTCGTTGTGAGAGTCCCGACCCTACCGTACTCATTTTACAAAAATGCGACTGCCGCGAGTTTGAAATCGGTTAGACTTTTTGCTAGATATGTGTATCAGATTGGATCCAATTAGCAGTTTTTTTATTTGATGGAAAATGGGCCTATAACCATGATGACACATCATGATGATTCATTCCATAATACTTTTGTTCATGATCTATCTGTTAACTCAAGTTTCGAGTACGTCTGGAGCATTTAAAAGTAATCAGAAATGTCAACTCTGATTGGATCCAGAGAGAATCAGATTGGATTCCAGTTTATCCCAAATTAGATGTGGTTGGATCCAATCTGAGTTGCCTTCTCTGAGCAAGGTAATCATACCTTCTCCCAAAGCATACCAAGTGTAAAAAACAGATCTTGTATGAAGGTGCTATACGAAAACTACAAGGTCAAATCAGATTTTTCTCCTGAGCGGTGAAAGTAGGGTTGAGTATCCCGGTCGCCGGATTTTACCGTGTGCGGAATTTTAGTACCGCGCGGCAAAAACCCGCTTCAATTACCCATTTTATACGAAAAAGTAGACTGAATCATGAATCAAGCATCGCGAGTCATGAATCTTTTTTCATTTATCTTTGTCGACACCTCAAATTTTAGGCTTAGG
>OZ022254.1:2018836-2058836 GCA_963978915.1 Caenorhabditis parvicauda
AATCCAGATCCGGCGGCAATAGCTATGGCAACAAGTCCTGAGAGAATATCCTGAACACAATTTTATATTGAAAATTGATATGAAAACGAACCTGGCTGTAAAACAAGGTCTCGATGGCAAAAAGAACGGCGAATGTGATGAAGTAGTTGGTTTGGAAATAGAGAAGATTCGAAACTATGCGATTATTCCATCTTGGTAAATCATTGAATGGTGGGAGCTGAGATTTTTTTATTTCCAAGATTAATTAAAAATTGTGAAATACCTCGTAACGTTCTTTTTCGAGAAGAAACTCTTGGAGTGGTTTTGGTGCCGCATACTCAATCTCTTGACGAGTCGAGCTTGAGGGTGCACTCATCACTGAAACACGAGTCGAAACGTTTAAGTGAAAAAAAACAAATTTAAAAAAAATAAAAACAAAAAGTCGCGTAAATCGACAACGGGGTATGCGCCGATAAACACGGGTCTCAGTGGGACTCTTTCGTATTTTGGATCTATGCCAGCCCCTTTTCTTTTTTTTTACACTTTTTCACCCCTATTTTCGATGTTTTCTTGTGATTTTTGATATTTGTAGTGTCATCGTGGGTTCACAATAGTTCATCAAGTGATATCAGAACTTTTTAAAGTTATTTCACATTAATAAGTTGTCCATTATCCATGGAAAAAAACACGTTTAAGGTAAAATGCTGGTTCTCTTCGAGATCGCAGCTGGATACGCTGTCTTCCGTCTGACAGACGAAAAAGTTATCAAGAAAGTTGATAACATCTGGGACGAGTTCAGCACAGCTGAAAAAGCCCAGCAGAAGTGAGTTTTCTCTATTTTTCCAATTCTAAATAACTTCTTTCAGTCTCCAGCTTGTATCGTTCAAGAAGTTCAAAACTACCGCAGGTGCAGTAGAGGCCGCTTCTCAGATCACCGAAGGAAAGGTCAGCAAGACTCTGAAGAAGCTTCTTAAGAGCGCAGTCAATGAGGAAGAGGAGCTCGCTGTCGGAGACGCCAAGCTTGGAAACCTCATCAAGGTATGAGTAAATCACAATTTCATATAATGTTCAATCTTCAGGAGAAAACATCCGTAAATTGTGTACATAACAATGCCGTCAACGAACTTATGAGAGGAGTCAGAGCTCATATTGATGAGCTTTTGGCCGAGCACAAAGAAGAATTGAACGCCATGAACTTGGCTGTTGCTCACTCTCTTGCTCGTTACAAGGTCAAGTTCAACCCAGAAAAGATTGACACCATGATTGTCCAGGTAATTTTGTCGTAGTCAACAGTTTTATCCGATAATTCAGGCAGTATCTCTTCTCGACGATCTGGACAAAGAGCTCAACAACTACGTCATGAGATGCAGAGAATGGTACGGATGGCACTTCCCAGAACTCGGAAAACTTCTCCAAGATCACCAAGCCTTCGCCAAAGTTGTGAAAGCCATCGGCATGCGACAGAATGCCGTCAACACCGATCTTTCATCCATCCTCCCAGAAGAACTGGAGCAGAGATTGAAGGAAGAAGCCGAAATCTCGATGGGAACAGACATTTCTCCAGTCGATCTCATTCACATTCAAGGACTCTGTGATCAGGTCATCGAGTTGTCTACATACAGGTAACTAATCACATGCGTTATGTAATTGTAATTAAAAAGGAAATTTCAGATCTCAACTGTTCGACTATCTGAAGAACAGAATGTCCGCTCTTGCACCAAACCTTACCGTTTTGCTAGGTGAGCTCGTTGGAGCTCGTTTGATCTCACACGCCGGATCTCTTGTCTCACTCGCCAAGGCACCAGCTTCGACCATTCAGATTTTGGGAGCAGAAAAGGTTAGTTAAATTTTTATTCATTGGATCCTTCGAATCGGTTTTGAGTTGAGTACCAAAAGTATCCTATGAAACATTTTCAGGCTCTTTTCCGTGCCTTGAAGACGAAGAAGGACACACCAAAATATGGTCTCATTTACCACGCCCAACTCATCACTCAAGCACCACCAAAGGTGAAAGGAAAGGTGAGATTTTCACTCGTTGAATTCAATCCCACAGTATTCAACATCATTCTTTCAAAATTACATTTCAGATGGCAAGAAAGCTCGCCGCAAAGTGCTCACTCGCCACCCGTATCGATGCCCTGTCCGATGACACCATTGACAGCGATGTGAGTTTTTTTTCAACTTCTTCTCCAACCGATATTTTCACTCACTAACTTTGGCCCTCAATCGTTTCTTACAGATTGGTGTGCAATGCCGTGCCTCTCTTGAGAACATCCTGAAGGTCGAGTCGGAGAGAGGACCAAAGAAGATCGGTGGAAGACCAACTCACAAACACGACCGATACGAATTCAAGAGGTAACTTTTTCTAATTGTTGATATCTCTATTTAGAAGAAAATCTCAATTAGCAAGTTCATTTCAAAATTTCAGTGAAACGTACGAGTACGACAACTCTGCTGACTCCGCCAAGCCAAAGAAGCACAAGAGATTCGACGACGATGGTGAGAACGGTACAACTTCGAAGAAGCCGAAGGTGATTTTTAAAAAATTAGAAATTTATATCTGAAAGTGTGTTATATGAATTATCGCAGAAACTATTTTCAGATTGAGGAAGTCGATGGGGAGGACGTGAAGCCGAAGAAGAAGAAGGTGAAGACTGAGGACGAAGAAGAATAGGTTATGTTTTGTTTTGGATAACCTCGATCAGTTCGTATGGCTAGGCATTTGATTTTCATAATTGTTTGCCCATTTTCGTTGTTGTTGTGAGTGTAGTGGTCCTAGAATAATTATCGATCCAGCACCCAACATTGTTGATTTTTGTTATTTTTCACTTGGCGGTTGGTGTCAAAAATTAACTGTTATAAGCAACACCAACCACCAGCACTCAATTGTTTTACCACACCTTTGCCTTGGATGTTGTCTCGAGCAATTTAGCTCTTGACTTCATGCTTGTCGAAGTTTTCCAGACTCACGTAAATCTTCAATTGTTGTATAACACGTTTTCGGTTAACCCATTTACTGTTTTGTTGATAAAAATGTGTCCATAGCCAGTAGAAAATGCTTCCATCTCCCAGGGTGGGAATAATGATAATAACTTCAGACTCACGTCGACGTGAGACATTTCACCACCCATCGTCTTTTTTTCAAGCAAATGCCAAAGCCCATATGACATCGGAATTCAGGGGCAATAACAAGTTTATGTAATGTTAAACAACTGAATCCTGCGAGTCATCTTGCTCCAGCATCTTTTCTTCGTCAACAACAGATTCGTTGTCCTGGAAGTCTGCAGTATGACCCATGCGACCATCTTGTATCATTTCCTGGAAATTTTTTTTTGACTTCGAATGTGGATTTTTCATGTCGAGACGTTTACTACGGCTTTATCAACGTTACTGTAACTAGACCTTGGAAAGTTGAATAGACTATTCAGACACCTTTGAAGTACCAAAACTCTCAATCCGTCAACCTCTGAAGGTCTCATATGAGAAGTTGAAAGAGTGTGTTCACCAAAGAGTAAGTCCTTATCCTCTATGTAAATTTATTTTTTTGTCTTTCTCTCTATCTCTCTCTCTTTTCTCCGTGCATTTTTGCTGTTGTTCATGTATCTTATTGTCTATTGAATAAATGTGATTGGAATAATTCTTATTGATTGGGGGCGTGGCCGAAAACGTCGTGTGAGCGCAACGAACCCCTGGCCGGTGGATGAAAGATTGTCGATGTTTTCGCGACGTTTTCAACGCGCTATAGTAGCACGACACGAGACGCTATGAAATGTCGACAAATATCCAACGTTTTAGTTATGGAGTGACTGAAAACCATCAAGAAACAAACTCACCTCCTTCAAAATTCTCAGGGTTTTCATTCTCTGGAAAATAGTCCGTCCACACTTCTTGTTGATGTAACTGAGCATGCGATAAAACTTGTTGTCTTCCATTCCGCTCATCGCAAGAACTTCTACAGTGAGTTCGGCATCGACGAGGTATTTACGGTTCGCCCACGATCCTGAGATTTTGCGCGACAACTTGCCATTTTCCATCAGAAGACAGGAGATCCTTTTGCGGAATTCGTAAGTTTTTTGAGACGACTTCGCCTTCTCCTGGGTTATCTTTTCCTTCCACGTTTGACTCTGATCGACTAGTTGTTGAGAGAAACTGAAAGGTCAATCGTCACCACCGAAAATTTGTTTCTTTTTTTCGATTTTCGCACCAGTTTTTTATGGTAAGAAAACTTTCTAACTTCCTAGCACGAACACTGTGGGTCAGAGATAAGTGGATATAACCGCTCTGCGACCACTTTGCAAGACCCTCCACGGAGCGCAATTACCTCATTATTTTATTTTTGAATTTTTTTCGTTAAGTTTTGTTAAACAGTAATATGGACACCGTTTTCAGTCAGACATACACCGTGCCGCGGATACAGGGGTTAATATCGACTATGGCATTTTCAACCATCTAAAAACCAACTCGGTGCATCTTTTCTGCGAGACCTGAAGCTTCTTCTCCAGAGAATCTATCTTCTGCTGCATCGACAGGTATGAGAGTGAGTTCTCAAAGTAAGAAGTCTGGAATTATTTTTCGATCAGACCGTTCAGGAATAGCCTAGTCCACTAGAAATCGCGCAGGTTCTGTACTTCACAGCAATGTCAACTTCGGTCCTTTCTTGACCGTTACGAGAACGATTCTATCATTTGAGATTTCGCCAACTTCAAACCGAAATATTCTGGTGGAAATTTGAACCACCTCCTTCTTATATGGTAAAAAAAACCACCCTGTCTCTGCTGACGTGGCTCGGACTGCAGTAAATCATACAGAGTCTTCGACTTGCGCAAAGAATTTTCTGAAATTTTCAACCTTTGCGAACAAACCAGAAGACAAAATCTTACGCAACTCAGTTTCTAGCCTTTTAATCATCTTCTCGGCATTGTTGAGAGCTTTCTGAACATTTTTCCATTCTAATTAGAAATTTGAGCAAACCTCACTAATCTCGTATTTTGTCGTGGTATTTTCTGAAAACGATTAATATAATCGAAATTCTGATCGGTATGGTTTGAAAAACTCACGGAGAATATGTTTCAACCTTTTTCGATCGTTGCGAAGAAGTTCGTTCTGGATTCCCAGGGCGCTGATCACTTTGTCTTGCTTGTTCGGAAAATGAATTGGCTGGAAACGACTCGTAAACTCAAGATACATGATTTTTGACAGAACTGCAGACATCACCACGCGTGATGCCAATGGTGTCATGCAAAGTTGCACGGAATTCCGACTTCCGCCCTTTTTTTTTACTTCCGACTTCCGTTCAACAAATTCTACTTTCGACTTCCGTCAAAAAAACCGTAAAATCGTTTCCTTCTCAGTCTGGAATTGACCTATCACCTGTTGAGAATGCGCGGATATACAATATCTCTGGTTTTTTCCAACTTTTTTGCACTCCTCAGTGCTCGAAAAACGATCGTTTTCAAAGTCAAGGAATTTTACGACCGTTTTCAGTAATTCTCGGTCGTTTTCAGAAATCTTCCGTAAACAACCGAGAATTACTGAAAACGACCGTTTTTTCTCAATGAAATGGACCCTATAGGATACAGAAATACCCGATCGTTTTCAGAAAGCACGACCGTTTTCAAAAACATTCCACAAATTTCAATACCAGGGGTCGTCAGCAGGAATCGAACTCCCGCAATGGTGAGAGTGAGCGCACCCTCGTACCACCTGCGCCACGCAGTGCACATCACGGGATCAGCATATGTACACCTCGACATACTGTGGCTTACCACCACTTACACATATACCTGTAGACTCCACCTCCTAAAGTTGAAGGAGCATGACGGGTCTTGATGGGAACTAGACAACACGGACTTTATGTTCAATTTTTTTTTATTTTCCTATCTCTCTGACTTGTTTTCTTCACTATTTCTCCAATTTTTAACTTTTTCTCTCGAAAATTTGTGAAGTTAATTTTCTGAAAATTTGAAGAACTATTTGATAAAACTAACATCAAATTATATAGTTGGAAAAAACTGTAAAATATTCGAAATTTTCTCTCATGTCCTAAAAGTATCTCCATCCGTATCACTCACTGATATTATTACAGGCGTGCATATCTGAAGGTACAAGGTCCAGCCTGCCGCATGAGTCAGAGAACAAAGTGAGTTGGTTGATGAAGTATTTTTTAAAGATTTCTCCTATAAAATAGATTAGGAATACCCTTATTACTTTGTTCAAAACTATTTTTCAGGAATCGTGATCTTACGTGCAAGGGCATGCCCTTGTCCGCAGAGGTTACCGCAAGCGTCCAGTCACCAAGGGACAGACCTACGGAGAGAGGTGTGTTTGATTCTGGCTGCTGCAGTTGGAGGTGAGTATTGTTGTCGTTCAAAAGACCGAACTTTGCTCCACTCTTATAACTCTCGTTACAGGTCAGTATCGAATCGATCGCGTACGCAACAGTCACGTCGAAGCTCAGTCCTGTTACCAAGAATTGAACGGTAAGATTTTCTTTTAGTTTTTCTAATTTTCACTACATGATAGTGAAAAATGTGGTTATTAACCCTTTCTCTCTCTCGTTTAAAGAGTATGAGTAAATTCCAGTTTCTTCGACCGATTATAAAGTTTCCCGACTGATAGTAATGGAGGAAAACAATGAAGTTAATTCGAAAATGCAACAATTCTCTTTCTTCGAAGTAAACACTTTACAACTCCTTTTTATTTCAGGTCTCAACAGCCCGCCGAACACGACCCAACGATGACCCCTACAAGGCGACATCGATCCGATGCAGATGATTGCTGCGGAAGAGATCATTGAAGTGAGCTTTCTTTGTTATTTTTGAGAGTATGTGATTACTGTAACCGACGGTAATCTTCTTAATTTTCTATATTTCAAATCTCAGAAATAATGTAAACTGCGAATGTTCTCGAATTAAAATTATATTTTAAGGCTCGTGCCGGACGTCGTCAAGAAGCTCTTCGAGATCATCTTCAACGATCCGTTCCACAAGGCTATCCGCAGTAACCCAGACACCCAATGGATCACCAAGCCAGTCCAGAACCAAATTTTAATTATTTTTGTATTACAATAAAGAGGATAATTAATTCCTTGTTCATATTTGAAGTAGGGTCGGACCGTCGTTTTGGGGGGTACAAAATTCAAAGCTAAAAAAACGACAGGTTCGAGGAATTTCCGGGCGTTTTCAGAAAATTTCAGTAGTTTTTAGTGATATTCGGTTGGTTTAGCTAAATTTCAGTAGTATTCAGACATTTTCGATCGTTTTCAGAAAATACTATCGTTTTCAGTTATTTTCAGAAATTTTTCCAAAAAAACGATCGTTTTCAGTAATTCTCAGAAAAAAACGGCCCTTTTCCATCGAAAATTACTGAAAACGACCGAAAATTACTGAAAACGGTCGAAAATTTCTGAAAACGATCGTTTTTCAAGCACTGAGTCCCGACTACCGTTGAAAAAATTCCACTTCCGACTTCCGTGAAAAAATTTGACATCCGTCTTCCGTTTTGAAAAATTTTACTTCCGTGCAACTCTGGTGTCATGGTACCTTTTCCAATTTTCCATAAACTCATAGTTATTAGAGACCATGTGGCAAATGCTCACATTCACATTCGTCTTCTTTTTATGCAGCCAGATGATTGCACGAGCGCGTCCCAACTGTTCGGTCCGCTTCTTCAAAAGCCACTCGAGTCTTCTGTTCTGTAAATCGTAGGAATATTATCCTTCTGATTGTAACGAGGTTGAACCCCATTGTACTGCTCACAAAAATCGAATTCAATAAACGCCTGCCAACATCATTTTTCCTTTCTCAAACACTTACTTCATTCTCAAGAAAGTTATCCGATGTTGCTGGGACTCTGACCAAGATCTGAGCAGGATTCGCGACGCCTACAACCATAAGTTTCTTCCAAATATGACTTGTTGAATGATTTTTACCTTCATTCAAGACGAATGGTTGCTCCGAATGGAGATTCTCCATTCGCCTCATAACTTTCATCGGAGTTTCACATGAAAGAGACTTCGATGACTGAATATTAGTTTTTTGAACTGGTAGTAAAGAAACAAACTTACCGAGGATCTTTTCAGCGTTACGGGTACGTTGGTGAGTGGTGTTAGGGTGAATGTTTTCTGGAATTATTAAAGTTAGAATTTGGAGAATTTTGATAGCGAAGATTACTCTTTCGAAGGCTCATTTGTGCCGAAATGAAACTCACATCAGACATTTCCGCTGAAGTTTCTTTGTAGATCGAGAATTTTCTAGTCATTACGATAAGATTAATCGGTTAGTGCTTGTAAAATCTGAAAACAAAGTCAAAGTTAGCGACTTGGTGATGAAAATATGACAATGAAGTCGACGTATGAACGTTGAGTGTTCAGAATAACTTATAAGTTATATCGCAGCATACGCCGTCACGACGAGAAAGAAAGCGTACAACGAAGATTGAAGTCTAGTTAAACGAGTAAGAAGGAGAACTATCAGAAGAAGCTAGGAGATGAGTATGGAAAGGATTATGTTTCTAGCGTCGATCAATAAACGCGTCCGATCGTTATCAGAAAATTGGTAGATCAAAAAAACTTCAGAAAAACTTTTGATCTACATTTTTTTCATAAACTACAAAAAATAACTTTTTCTTTTTTTCGTTCTTTTTATCTGAACCCCATTCTAAAAGTGAATTACGAACGAATCTATGTTTCACTTATAACAATCTTATTTATTTACTCATTCGAGAGACAAACCACTGGCTACACAAATTCATGAAAAATTTATTAACTTTGAAGCAAAATCACCGGAAAGAATATCGCTGTAGTCGAATCGAGTCTTTCATTGGGATCGCCAATAACCCCCAGCAAGCTGTGAAGTGACGGATCTGGAAATAATTTTTTTTTGAAATTATTACTTTTTTGATTTTTTTGGCATTTAGGAAAACACGGACACCGCGGCAGACCACCGACACGGCAGACCACCTCTTTTTCTAGGCTTAGGTAAGGTTGGGACCCCATTTTTCTGTGGATCTTAATCAGCACTATTTTTAGGCTTAGCTTATGTTCAAACAGGGGGTCCCAACCTTACCTAACATGGGAAGTATATGAAAGCCCGGAGAATCTATGAGGTCTGACTAGTCTCATAGGTTTTCAAATATGGTAAAGACGATGGAACTGCTCTCAGAAGTTGCTTCACCGACCTCGTTTAGGAGTTATGACCAAAAATAGAATTCACACGCAATTTTCAAAAAAGTGGGATCTGTAATGTTGAAGAATTCTGTCGTGAAAAGGAGCGAATGAGTGAACATGGAGTTGACGCAAAAATTTGTGTCTTCCGTAGAGTGGTCAAAGCTCACGTCTTTCATTTTTCACGGAAAAGTTCGATTCTCATGTGATACACGTTTTTTGCCCGAGAAATACTACAACGATTCATCACTTGTGATCAATGCTCATATTATGAACCCATGTGTAACTCTTTCCGATTTTGGACCCAAAAATTTTTGTCTCAGAATCGACTGGAAACATAGGAATTGATAGATTCAATAATTCTGAATCGTTTGGAATAGGTCTCGCCTCTGGAAATCTGATAGTAGTCAAGTTACAGAAGGTGAAAGTTGGACGATTTTTAACGTCCACTTCAGATGCATGTAACTTCGGAATCGAGCCTCAGAATCCAGGCAGACTAAGTTTTCCGTGCATCTCGAACTTTTAAAATTACTATTATAAAACGCACGTGTAACAAAAAATGTTTATATGTTTTCTTATATATATGTATGTATGTATGTATGGATCTGCGATATATGTTTGACTATAAATGTGTGAATAACTCTTTTCGGAATCGACATTTCCGGTTGAAACTTTGGCACGAGATAGCGAAAATTACGTATACTTTGCCTGAACTTATTCCAAATTTCTACCTATTACGATACCGTAGTTATGACCTAATAAGTGCAAATTGGGGTCAAATTTCACGTGTCACGTACACAATGTTCAACATGAGTCGAACACGTGTTTTCAAAGCGCAGTGGCAGAGAAGTCGATTACAAATCTACTCGAAGCCCGATCATTTCCTGTCCGGTGTTTTTCTTTCGCTTTTTGCTTTGACCCTACAAGTGGAACCTTTTTCTGTATTAAAAGTTTAGAGATGAAAATACTGTTGAAAAATATTTTCGTGCGCTTGGTCTCCCGGGGGGCGAAGCCCCCGGGAGTAGAAAAACCCTGTTGTGCGCTTGATCTCCCAGGGGGCGAAGCCCCCGGGAGTAGAAAAATACTTTTGTGCACTTGATCTCCCAGGGGGCGAAGCCCCCGGGAGTAGAAAAATACTTTTGTGCACTTGATCTCCCAGGGGGCGAAGCCCCCGGGAGTAGAAAAATTTATCGTTCGCAGGGGAACACAGGGGCACAGCCCCTGGAACAAACAAACTTGAGAGAAAGTAGCTTACATGAGAAAAATTATTTCCTGTACTTCAGTTAATCGATAGCAACGAAAACGAGCATCCAAAAAACACGCGAAACGCCTGAGCGCAGCGAAGGTTCAACAGCTAGTTCAATAAAATGCAAAATCTCAACAGTTCTTCCTACCCAACATCACAGATCCCCCTGTTTTGAAAATCGCATGTGAATTCTATTTTTGGTCATAACTCCTAAACGAGGTCGGTGAAGCAACTTCTGAGAGCAGTTCCATCGTCTTCACCATATTTGAAAACCTAAAAGACCCCTCAGACCTCATAGATTCTCCGGGCTTTCATATACTTCCCATGTAAGCCTAGAAAAAGAGGTGGTCTGCCGTGTCCGCGGACACGCGTGTTTTCATAAATGCCATTTTTTTTTAGTTTTTGGGATCTTAGTTTTTCTGAGCTAAAATCTTACCAGTCCATCCGTGAGGGCAATATTCTTGCTACATGACCAGTTCATCGTGTCGACTGACTGAATGCTGGCAGAAGCTCTATTCGCCACAAAGAGCCTCCCTGTAACACAATGCGGGTTAGGAATGAGTGAAAATAGCCGCCCCGCAACCGCTTTGCAAGATCCTCCGCGGAGCACACTTACCTCACCATTTTATTTTCAAATATTTTTGCCCAATGTTTTAAACTATTTCCCTCGTTTTCTCAAATCTATAAACGGGTTGTTCCCAAGGTTTATCAAGTTCAAACCTTTCTCCGTCACGATTTGTGACTCACACCGAGCTGAAGATGATCGTTATCGATTAGACGCGTTGCACGCAAATTATATTGAACGAAAATTAGCTATAGGGCGCGTTCGCACATCAATATTTTTTCAATCTTTTGTCCTATTTTTCTCATCTTAAAAAGCGAATTCGTTTCGCCAATTGCTGTTGAAAAGTTGCAAATCGTGTAACTTTCCTTCGTAACTAGCTTTTTATCAAGAATTTTGAAAAAAAAAAAACGTCAGAGAAAGAAGTTTTTAAACTACAGTAACTGTAATTTGATCTACAGCGGTGCAGTATTTACGAAGGGGGCGGGGTTTGTGCTCGCTGCTTATTGGTCGCCTCCCCTCGCTGCTTGATCCGTTACCATTACAGTTAAGTAGGTAAAAAATAAAATTTTCATATAGAAAATTTTTGCTCGTCTTTTTCAAACGAGATATTTCAAGATGAGTGATGAATAATTTTGACTATTAAAACATTTTTGAGCGCGGCGGAAATCGCCCCGTGTGATTTTTCAACATTTTCGATAAAATAATATTTCTTGAAATTCTCAGTAAAGAATCTCTTCACCACTAACTTTATATATTCAGATTTACTACTCTTGAAAACGGCTCGAAACTTCAGAATAAAATTGACAGTGAACTCACCAGCTTCATCCTTGGCTAGTGCTCCAGGTCGCTCACAAACAGCCATTGTCTTTCGATCAACTAGTTGAGATTCTCGGATAGACATCAATATGACGTAGTTTCGTCGACCTAAACATTGAGAATTCTCAACTACTTCTTTAGTTTTGTTACAAAAATTGAGAAGTTTCCACTCAGTGGTCAAAATTCGACCTTTTTCAGTAATTTTCTATATCGTAACTTCGTAGACGGAGATCCAACGATCTCTTTCAATTTTCACGATATTCTTCAAACCTACTTCAAACATATGTTTTAAAAAACATATACCTACTTCAAACATATTTCCGTTACGATTCGTGACTTTGGCACACACCTCGGCAAAGGCATAAGACAAAAAACCGCTTCGCAACCGCTTTGGTGACCTCCGCTTTCATTTTCGCAAGTGTTTTTACTTTGATAAATGTTTTAGTTGGCATAATGAACGTTGCGGACTGTTCCCAACGATAGTTTTAACTACATCGAAGTACTTGAATTCAATCATTCTTACGTTACGATTTGTGAATCTGAGACGGAAAAAAGTGGGAAAAGTAAATTTTTTGAACTACAGTAACTGAAATTTGATCTACTATATCGACTGTCTTTGCTTACACTCTTCAACTGCATTTGTCGCAGTGTTAATGGGATGAAAAATTGAATTTTTTGAACTACAGTAACTGACACTTCCGGCTTTGCTTACACTTCACACCGAGCTAAACGTGGTCGTCATCGATTAGACGCAGCGCACGCGAATCATATTGAACGAAAATTCGCTTTAGGGCGCGTTCGCACATCAATATTTTTTTCCTATTTTTCTCATCTTAACAAGTGAATTTGTTTCGCCAATTGCTGTTGAAAAATTGCAAATCATTAAACTTACCTTCGTAACTAGCTTTCTATTATGAATTTTGAAAAAAACGTCAGAGAAAAAAGTTTTTAAACTACAGTAACTGTAATTTGATCTACTGCGATGCAGGATTTACGAAGGGGCGGGGTTTGTGCTCGCTGCTTATTGGTCGCCTCCCCTCGCTGCTTGATCCAACACTTTTCTACTGCGCTTAGCGCGGTGTGTGGGTACCACAAAATTGTCACATGACAATTTTATGTTCTGAAACTAAAATTCACCTTCAACAACCAGAAGTTGAGTGATGGGTCCGATGGTCGCAAACGCAACCATGTCGATATACGCTTCTGACAGTTTGTAATCGATTTCGGTCCATTTTCCGATCGGAGTCAACTCGTAGATACCAGAGAATACCTGAAGAGAGGGTCTTTAGAAAAATGAAATTAGAATAGAATTAATTCAGTGAATCATTTCTACACATACAGTCTGTGTCAATGAAAGAGGACCACCTACTTTCAGGAAATGTTCTTTTTTTCTCAATTTTACGCTGTGTATACTTACTATTCTATTAAGTTGTTGTGAATTAGAGTCAAGACTAGATTAATGACAAAAAATACCAAACTTTTGGCCAGGTTAAAACTCAAAAAGTATAGTATGAAAAGTGGTCCTCTTTTTCTGACACACCGTTTTTTTCATACTTTTGCATACAATTTGGAAATGGATTAACCGATTCATCTGATTTTCTGCATACTGTTATAGTTTAAGGAACTCAATGTATCACCAAAAGGAGTTTTTTGAAAATTAACTGTGCGCGAAATTAGAGGATAAAAAGTAGGTGGTCCTCTTTCATTGACACAGACTGTATATCGCTAGAAGCATGGCCGTTTTCAAACGCGCTCTAATCTCAATTTTGCAGAATGAGTACGGTAGGGTCTGGACTCTCACAACGAACAGTTAGATCTTTGTGGATTTAAATTATTATTCTTACTTTCAGTCCATTCTGAAATTGAAGGCTCATTACGTAAATCGTTCTTGTATTTCAAGGCGAAACTTCTACGGTACTAAGTACCCGATTTACGGATGCCAGACTTTTTTACAAGTAGAGGTAGCTATGTGTTCTACCCTTCTTTGATAATTCAATATTTTTTCTAGATAAATTAAAATTCTTTTCAAATTATTTCCAGATTAAATGTTCATTATTCATTTCAGATAAAATTCAATTCAATTAATTACATTTTTCAAACGTTTTTTTCGCTTCAACTGTGAAAATTGAGTTAATTTGGAAATAATGTATAATTAACAAGCAGAGAGTCCTCGCTACGCTCAGAGCCCCTCTCTCCCTTTTTCATTACAAAATCTCATATTCATACTTTTTAATTGAAAAAAAGTAGTTTTTAGAAGCAAGATCTTTACTATTTCTCTCTCTCACTCTCCTTTTCTCTTTTCCTTCTTCTCTCTCTCCATCCCTTCCTCCTCGCTGCTCGCTTTCACACTCCCTGTACAATCCAAACACGACGAACACTAATGCAAGTGTGGCTAGAACTAATGCAACAACATGCGAGGGTTCCCAGTGGTCACGCGAATAGCACTAATCAGAAACGTCTCAGGGAAGTAAAACCAGATTAGATCGCGAAATTTCCAAATTAGATCTAAATTGATTTGGCCGATACCTACGATAACTACTTTTTCTGGTAGAGTAAGGGAATGTAAGAATACGTTTTTCTCAGTTTTTGAAAATTCCACCTCTTTCAGAAGTTATGCCACGAAAAAGATGAAAATAGGCAAATTAGATCTATTTTCCAAAAATAAGGTAAATTAGATCTAATTTGATATGGCCGGAAAATCCGAAAACTACTTTTTCTGGTAGAGTAGAAAATTATAAGAATACGTTTTTCTCAGATTTTGAAAATTCCTACTTCTTCAGAAGTTATGCCGCGAAAAAAATTAAAATAGGTAAATTAGATCTATTTTGATCTAATTTGCTAAATGAGGTAAATTAGATCTAAATTGATATGGCTGACACATCCGATAACTACTTTTTCCGGTAGAGTATGAAATTATAAGAATACGTATCTCTCATTTTTTGAAAATTTTACTTTCTTCAAAAGTTATGCACACTTGAAAATTGCAGTGAGTAAACTAGATATAGTTTCCTCTAATTCATCAAGGGAGACAGAATTAGAGCATAATGAATCTAGTTTACTGAATAAAAGTCTGAATTGTAGAGAAAAGTATGAAAATTAATAGTACAATGGGACCGACCTCTTTGCTACACCTAAACTTATGAGGCAAACTTTTGGGTGAGGCATTTTCATTTCTAACGTGCACATCTAGCAAGGTAGAGAAATAGAAATGTGGGGTCCTAACTTCAGCATGATTTTATACGTATTGAATCTTTTTGCGCCCACAATCTTCAACGATATTTGATGCTTCGTACTTTTTCTTCATTTATTTATCGCGATGAAGAAATAATACGTTCTTTTTTGTGCTGTGGTTATGACTAGATGTTTGATAAGTAGTTTAGGGCTTCACTTTTATTGTGAACAGAAATAACTCGATTGTAAAAGCGTAGTAAAAAAAAGTTGGAAGTTGAAAGAAGGAAAAAAAATTACAAGTTCTTAACCCATGTGCAAGTGTGCTCCTACGCTAATCTCACACGTTTCTTTTTTTTTTGAATTCTCTTCTTCATTTCATCACGCGTTTTCTGCTGTTGTTGCTTTATTCCAATGTTAACTAGCGAATTCAAAGTTACAAGTTTGCCTTATTCGAACTTTTGAGTTTAAAAATGCTTCTGTACGTTTTTGGTGAAGCCAGTTTTTCGGCCAAAAAGAAAATTCTCGGTTCATAATCATTTTCCTCGCAATTCGTCTTTTTGATACGAAATATCTCAGTTTACAGAGACGACACGAAGAGAATATGGATAGAAATGGTCCTGATACAGACGAAACGTGAATGGTGAGTTTTATTCAACATTCTTGATGCGACAGTTTCAATTAAAAGGACCTCTTTGATTCTCCTTCAAATCAGAATACGATTACAGACATTGCCCCATATCAAAAGTTACTTACATCTCCGCAAAGAACGAATGAAGTAAGATTCCAGCCAAAAATTGGCGAATGGAAAACGGATAAGGTAAGTCATTTGATTGTTTGATATGAGATGTTCTATGAAGTTACTCAAGCAATAATAATTTTACAGATTCACAGGGTTACATCCACTCTACTACCACTGGAGGATTTTTCATGTAACTAAACCAGTGAAAGGGTATGATTTCCAGTTGAGTTACCTCAAGAAACAACAGAATTTTCAAGAATACTTCGTCCCCCTTATCGTTTTTATGACATCTTTCTGACTAGAATATGACGACCATTAACTGACACGTGAGATCTGAATTAGCTAGAGTATTCGACTGCGCTGGAATCATAGTTGAAGAATTAAATCTGTGAAAGTTTAGAATATGTAGGAAAATAAATTTTTGCTTTTAAACGAGAGAATAATTATTTAAAGTTTGATATGATGATCACTCGCTATCAAAATTTTGATCTTTTTACGCCGAACAATTTATTCCCGATAGTTGAGTTGAGGAATCAGTTTTGTCTTCAGTATTCAATGTTCAAATTCTTCTTTCACGTCTTCAGAAATAGAGTGTTTCGCGCTTTGATAAACCACTTGATACCTATGAAAAGAAAAATTCAGACTCTACGTGCAAGTTCTACACGAAGATGGTACTGATACACCTGGAACCACGTTCTGAGAAAATGGCTGGTGGTCTACGCAACTTCAACCCCTGATTACACCAAAAAAGCTGAGGTGAATGAAACATAGTTACTTCGATCTAAATATTTCTATTCCAGATTGTCAAAGAACAGCAAGGACATGACGACAATTACAAACATTTTCATGCCTATTTTTGTATTAATGTTGTCATATTGTGTTATTTTAGATGAATTTTCCATTTTTTGTTTTTATTTGAAGGTATTTTGAGAAAAAAACGTTCAGAAAAAAGTAAATTAGATCGTGAAAAAAGTGAGAAAAATCGCGAAAAAACCAAATTAGATCGTGCCAATTCTAATTTAATTTTTTCACGATCTAATTTGGAAATTTCGCGATCTAATTTGGTTTTACTTTCCTGAGGTGCAGCGATGGCCGAGTGGTTAGAACGTCTGATTTGTAGTCGCTTAACGCGCGTTCAAATCCCGTCAACTACCCCGCCATTTTTGCACAACCCTTCCTCTTCCCTCCTCCCCCTCCCCGTAAATCGACACATAAATGGATCACCCAAAAATTTGCCTCACGAAAAAGGGGGCGGTCCCCTTGTTCTATTATTAATATGATGTGAAAATAATGTAGACATAATTCACCCAATTTTTCTATAGCGAAATAGCAAACCTCTCCACAGACACACAGGTAAAGGTGGTCCGTGTGAGCGATGCTGAGTCGTTCTCTCAGTACGGTATGCTCCTTCAACCACACAGGACACTCAATCTTTGCCACGTATTGGAGGTTGACAGAGAATTTGACCACGTGGCGTGTCGCTTTACCTTCGACATCCACGTCAGCTAGAATCTGAAATGATGATTGAAGTGACGTTAAAAGAGAAAATTCATACCAGAATATGATCCTTATGGTAGATAGGGCAAGTTGGTCGTTTGAATTCGAGCGGTGCGATCTGAAAATGAAAAATAACTTTTTTTCATATAAAAGTAGTTTCATAGGTTTTAGTGGGAACTAGAAAAGCCGCGATACGCACAAAAACCTGAGAGAGTGTGATCAAAAATTTTTTTAGCATAGTGGCCATAAAATTCCTTTTTGTTTAAAAACTTTCTTTCTCTCTCCCTTTTTGGAATATTCATGATATAACCCATGGGTCATTTATCAACGTAAAATTTTCAAATGTTCATTTACACAAGTTTCTCTCATTTGTCCGTTTTATGTTTTTTTATTAACTTGGAGTATCGTCAAAATTAAAAGTTGCTAAACTTTTGTTCTCTATTGTATAAGAAAAATAGAGAAATCTCACTTTCTGCAGAACACTCCCGTCAGCTGTGAAAACAATGATTCCTTCGGATTCATCGGTAACTAGAATGTTGCCACTTGGAAGGACAAGAAGACCTGTCATAGCGTGGACGAGCCCTTTTCCGATTATGACAGATTCTACGTTGGTTGGAATTCTGGAAATAGTTTTTGAGAATTTGTCTTTTTCCTCTACTACAGTATACATCACACTTCGTTTCGTACCAGGAATAGGTGGATCAAGCCGCTGTGCAACCGCATTGCGAAACCCTCCGCGGAGCACACTTACCTTCGATTTTTGCTTTTGTTCTAACCTTTTTTTCCGTTTTCTAATCACTATAAACGCTGCGGATTTTTGTGCCGCAGGTTAGTTTTTTTTTTTGTTTTACCAACCATTTTTCTGTTACAATCTGTGATCTGTGACACTGCACACCTCGGCAAAGGCAAACGACAATAAAACCGCTTCGCAACCGCTTTGCGGATCTCCGCTTTCATTTTCGAAAGTATTTGTACTTTAATACATGTTTCACTTGACAAAATAAACGTTGCGGACTGTTCCCAGCGATAGTTTTTCTACTTTAAGCATATTTTCGTTACTATTTGCACATAGCTTTCTCTACCTGTGAAAAATCTGGCCTCTGTAAATCGGTTATTTAGTACTGTAGCAGTTTCGCCTTGAAACACAAGAACGATTAAGTGATGCGCCTTTAATTTCAATGAACTGTAAGTAAGAATAATAATTAAAATCCACAAAGATCTGACTGTTCGTTGTGAGAGTCCCGACCCTCGGGTAGGCCTACCGTACTCATTCTGCAAAATTGAGATTAGAGCGCGTTTGAAAACGGCCATGCTTCTAGCGATATATGTGATTTGTGAATCTGGGACGAAAAAAAGTAGGAAAAATAAAATTTTTTGAACTACAGTAACCGAAATTTGATCTACTCTATCAATAGCCCCGCCCCCTTGCTTTGCTTACACTTTTCAACTGCGTTCACCTTAGTGTGCACATCTTTTAGAAAAACAAAGATAGTCTCACTCCAGGCATGTTATCTCGGGTAAGTCATAAAATTTGATTCCCCGATTCTGGGAGGCAGTTATACGCAATATGGTCAACTTTTAATTTCAGGTCAAAGAGAAATTTTTCCTACATTCTTCTTATCAATGTCTGATTTAAAGCAGTGTCCAAACCAAACCCAGTCGAAGGCAAACTGGAAACAACAGGCACTTGTGAGTGATCGTCGATCGTTTTGTGCAGGCCCAGTTCCTTCTGAGACCATTTAAGTTCTTGTCCTATCTGGGCATTGTTGTCAGTCACTTTTTTCGACATCTCATCGAGTTGATTCAGAAGATGGCGAGCTTCAGAAGTTGTCTTTGTCATCGCTCGCTCAGCTTCGCCTGAAGGTCAATTTTGATCATAAAATGATAACAACTCAAAATCGAGGTTTTCCGATTTTTCTTGGAAAAATATAACAAGAGCCTAATTCAAACTCAGAAGTTCTACCGTTTCGAACAATTCGAACAAAAATCTTACTGATGTCGAAAGTGAGGCTCTCATCACACGAAGTCGGCGTATCAGGAGGTATGACGGAATTCGTTGAAAGCTTGTCGAAATCGTCATCTGAATGATCTCTCTCTCTCTCTCTCTCTCTCTCGCTTTTTTCTCTTTCTCCCTCCTTCTTCTTCATCTCTCTCTCTCTCTCTCTTTCTCCCTCGCTTTTTTCTCTTTCTCCCTCCTTCTTCTTCATCTCTCTCTCTCTTTCTCCCTCGCTTTTTTCTCTTTCTCCCTCCTTCTTCTTCTTCATCTTTCTCTCTCTCTCTCTCTCTCTCTCTCTCTCTCTCTCTCCTTTTCCCTCTCGCTCTCTCTCTCTCTCTCTCTCTTGCTCAGCAATTGATAAACAAGATAAAACATTTTCAGTTTACAAAACTCCCAGACATACTTCTCACTCTCAAATAGTTTTCGATCCTTGTAAAAGTTACCTCTCTGATTCAACTTGACTTCGTTGTTCTCTTGTGGTAGAGAAATTGTGACTTGCGGTAGACTGCCGTTTGTTTGGTCTCAAACAAAATATTCAAGGAGAAGATTGGACAAAAAATACCTGTCGTATGTTCCGGGATGGGCTCCACAATGGTTGCCGGTGTTTTTGGTGTAGTTGGAGTGAGCTCTTAAAAAAACCATTAGAAAATTCATTTTTTAAAATAATGATTGAATGACGATTTTGTTATTGAACATGTAAGGCATATACACACACACGTAACGGTCAAAAGTGTAGAAACCCTTTTTCTTTTTTTGGTTAAAAAAAAGTGATTGAGATAATTTTTCACGAAAATTTAGAAATTAGTACTAGTGCGCCGAAGGCGTTAGATTTAGGGTTTCTCATTTTGGTTGAAAATTGAATTTTATTAGGGGACCGAACGAAAAACTGTAACTCTTATACGTAAAGTTACTTCCAATTATTTGCGAATGTTCAAAAAATTGAGATCACAGTACAGAAAATGAGGTTCGACAACGAAAAAGATCCATTTTGTTTTTTATTCTTTTCTTCAATTTTCTCTTGTTTTTCGAACAAGAATGATTTGAAAATTTCCTCAAACTTTTTTTTACTGAAACAGTAGAAAGAAACATTGTTTTGTTCTTTTACATCAAGCAGTCTCACAAAACAGAAATAAGCTGAATCGAGATAAAATTCACCTTTCTCAGGAGCTTCCTCTCTAATCCAGACAATATCATCATCGTCATCGGCCATGATTCTATAAAAAAAACAATGAATTTTGATGTGAAAACTACACGAGATCGATGTGTCAAAGGCAAACCTAGCGTGTTCTTTTATTACAACCACCTCGGCATGAGCATGTTGGCAGCTGCGAGTACCGCCCGACCATGATCAGTTCCGGATGTACTCTGAAATTTGAAAATATGAACACAACGTTGAATTGTTTCACTTTTCAGATTGTAGTATTTGTTTCGGTGCGATCATTCAATCCGATATAGCGCAAATCTGTCACATTTTGTTTGCGCGGTCCTTACTTACTTCTTCAGATACTTCAGAAGAAAACTCATAGATATCGAATCAAACTATAGTTTGAGGGTAAACGCCGTTGGAATTCAAATCAAGTTTGGCTCCGTTACATCCGCGCAGTGCCACGCGGTAATTTTTTCATTGCTTTGAAAGAATTGTGACCGTAGATGTACTTTTGTCTTATCAAACAAGAGAAGTTATAACATACGTTTTAATTTTTTTTATTCGAATAATTTTGTTTCAAGTCCGAATTCTAGAACCGAAGCCAAAACTGGCGCGGGAAGCTACACATAAATCGTTAGAAGCATGGCCGTTTTCAAACGCGCTCTAATCTCAATTTTGCAGAATGAGTACGGTAGGGTCGGGACTCTCACAACGAACAGTTAGATCTTTTTGGATTTAAATTGTTATTCTTACTTTCAGTTCATCGAAACTAAAGGCTCATTACGTAAATCGTTCTTGTATTTCAAGACGAAACTGCTACAGTACTGAGTACCCGATTTACGGAGGCCAGACTTTTTTACAGGTAGAGGAAGCGATGTGAGCTAAAAACGGGGCCCGGTAAATGACTTGTGACTAACTTTAATGCAAGAAATCGGAGCGCGAATTGATGCAACCGATCAGCAGAACCTCGGAAATCCATATTACATTGCTACGTCAGTTACATCACCCGGATTCGACGCAATTCACATATCTGTTTGAAGCAATTAACACAAGCACAACTCAACTGAAATGTACATTTTTGTTTTCTGAGCTCTACCCACCATAGAGCAAACGCCATAACTATGACTTATTCAGGTCATGAACAAACCAGAATTTTGGAAAATAATAATGTGTCCTTTACCGCCGTAATCATTGAAAATTTAAACTTTACAAAAATTGAAAATTCGTAATCATTGAAAAAGTTCACATATGATCATGATATATGAAGAACTCTTCATGTAAACTCACTAACTTATCTTTTTTTATCACTCAAAAAATTATAAATTAACCTTGAGATCTGTAATCCACGTTGTACAACTGCAGTGAGTCCATTCATTCAAGGTCGAATTTCAAAAAACGAAAACGAAATTCGCGCCATGATGATGAAATTCTCGGACAGCATTTGAAATCCTCGACCGCACTTTTTTTGCACTTTAAAAATCAATCTTCTACTTCATAAAGCGTCTCTGGCACTCTTCCTTGTTATTTTTGTTATTTGTTTGATGAAATAGCGTATTTAGAATGGTTTCTGTCGAGAACATCGCATCCCTCACCGACGCCGAGCTGAGACAGGTAATATTTGCTAAACGTTTGAATAAAATTATTATGTTTTAGCAACTAATCAGTCTGAAGGTTTCACCAGGTCCGATCACTGCTACTACTCGCACACAATGGGAGAAAAAGCTGGCTTCACTTCTTAAAAAGAATGGTAAATATTTCTCCTTCTTTATTTTTCTAGAACTCGTTTTCATACAAAAATCATCAGTTTTAGATTCATCGAGATCCAGCGAAGTGCCAGAAGAGCCGGTTGTCAAGAGTGTAGCTCAAAGGCTGTCAGCTACACCAAAAGCACAGACACCTGTCAAGGAATCAACTCCACAGCCGCAGAAGCGTAGCACCCCACAACCTACAAAACTGGCCACTCCACAACCTAAATCGGGCACTCCTGTGCCGAAAGAAGCGACTCCAGCTCCTGCACAAGAAGTATGTTTCAACTCCTAATATCTAATTAATTTCCGAAATTCAGCACTCTGATGAGGAGGACTACGAAGGAGAAGAGTCTATGAGAATCCTATCTGATGACGAAATTGCCCAAGATCGTCTGAGATTCAGCAGAGCAAGCAGCGTCACTGCGCAAAAGCCGTCAGGATCCATCATCAGAAAGGTGAGCTAGATCAATGAACTTATCAATGAACTGCATTTTTCTCTTCATTCAACATGAAATTCTGTAAAAAATCATTTCAGCTGATTCTGCTTGCCAGTGTCATCGGGCTCGGCGTATTTGTCTACTTTTTCATCGAGAACAATCTTGACGTTGTCGTCGACCAACAGCCCAGAGAAGAAATCTAATCGTTCTGGATCTAATCTGGTATTTTTTCGAATATTGCTTTTCATCTCTTAGGCATCAAGTTGTTGGTGGATTCGTTTTAGCGATTGCAATTTGTGGTTTAACCTTTCCAATTATGTTCAAACTTATCCGCCACACACAAAAACAGCCGGTTTTAGACAAAAAATGATGAAAATTTTGGGATCTCATTCTATTTCTTGAGTAAACCCAGAATACACACTCGTGTTGATTTATCCGTTAACAAGGCCTTAACGATTATATACGGCCAGCATCATTATTCGTTTTGTGAATGTTTTATTCTACAATTTATATGTTTGATGAATAAAAAATGCAAAAAAAAAACTAATTCTCTTTCTCCCTTAAAATCTGAAATAAGTTCCAAATCAGATTATTTCCGTTCGTTCTTATAAGGTTTCATGGAGGGTGGTGTATTTCCGCGTAACCAATTCTCGCTATATACAAGGAAATGGGAACGTTTTAATCTTTTGTTTCTAGTAAAATTGAATCAACAAGGAATGAAAAACGTCAATTTATCTCCGTGTTTTCAACACGTCGTTTATCGCACTATGTGGGAAAGTGAAGATTTCTGCCTGCTTTAAAGAGTTGATGTTTAGTTTGAAAGTGCGAATCGCGTGAATTTTCAGTGAATAATGACGAAATTCTCATTCAGAAAGACGATGAACACCAGAGTTGTCATAACGACTGAATTTTCGGAGCCGAATTAATGTATGTTCAGTGAATTTCAACCAGAAAGGATTTTCGCGAGAATCCTTACAAAAATCATAGTATATGAGTAAAAAATCATGGTGAAGTAGTCCCTCATTTTTAACGTTAAAAAATGAGATTTTTGAAAAAGTCAAACACTACGTAGTATATCCCAATGCTGTGGGTCGTCCTTTTTGCGGACTAGAGTTATATAATTTCTCTAAAATTAAATGCGAATTAATTAGTTGAGTCATTTTTACATATTAATTCTACATTATTTTCGAGTGGGCCAAATTTATTGCAACCGCTTTTTTTTACTCACTTCAAGCATCTTTTCGTTACGATATGGACTCTGGGATGAAAAAAAAAGTTTCTCAAACTACAGTAATTGAAATTTGATCTACTTTATCGATTGCCCCGCCCCACATATCTAGCAAAGTCTGACCGATTTCAAACGCGCGCCAGTTGCATTTTTGTAAAATGAGTACGGTAGAAGTCGGGACTCTCACAACGAACAGTTAGATCTTTGTGGATTTAAATTATTATTCTTACTTTCAGTCCATTGAAATTAAAGGCGCATTACTTAAATCGTTCTTGTAATTCAAGGCGAAACTGCTACGGTACTAAGTAACCGATTTACGAAGGTCAGACTTTTTACAGGTAGAGGAAGCTATGTGCGCTCCTTGCTTACTCTTTTCAATTTACCGCAGTGTCACTTGTGTCCCTTTGAAAGTGACGCCAACTAAAGTTTACCACTTTTGCGCGTACCCAAGTGTGCAATGAAAATGTGTGGCAAATTGATACCAGACCCAAAAATAGTCCCATCCTATTTTGTTTTACGACGGATTGCACACACATTAACTCGGAGCCTGGGGTACCGACAGGCTCCGCCCCTTTGCAGTATTTAAAGGCAGCCAAAGGCGACGTCGGGACTAGTTTCGAGACTCTCTGACGTCATCGACAAAATCATGATCAAGGCTCTAATCGCTCTACTTCTCGTCTTGGCCGGTTAGTTTGAAAGTTTGTATTTTTGGGTCACTATACAAAGTCCCGTGTCATGTCCTAATATCTGGGAAAACGTTCAGTGTCTGTATGGATCCAAACGGAATTCAAAAATTCCCATTTCGTACACCGTTTAAAGCCATACAGACACCGTTTGTTTCTCATCATATTTTCAGAGCTCCAAATTTCATCTACCTGTTCCTTATTCTTGTCACAGCCTCAAGAAAAAACAAATTTTCATTGCTATTTTGAGTTCTCAAATAAGTGCAGAACTTTTCTTCACACTCCTAAGGAAATATCCATTTTATCAATGTGGGTTACGGTGATCATTTTTGTCGTAGAAACTGCGAATTCTAGACTTGAGACGGTTACGGTAAGAATTGAATCACAAAAATTCTATGAAAATAAAATTTTTAGCATTTAACGCATCCCGTTTTTTTCAAACGTTTAAAATTTTGCTCGTAACATTCCAATAACCTCTTTTTAGGGCTTAGGCCTAATTAGGCGATATCCTAAGCCGACCCAAACCTTACTCAAGCCTGAAAAGAAGTGTTCAACAATCAATCGAAAAAAAGTTTTTATAAAACCTACTTTTTCAAAACAAAAACTGTTATAAATAGATCAACTTCCGCGTATTTGTGTTATAGTTTTCTCCAAACACAATGTGTTATTGGGGTCGTTCTTGCGTTCACCACAACCAGTGACGGCTAATTTGTTCTATAGAAAACGTTGTAAAAGCGGCGCAAAACATGGAATTGTTCCCGATATTATTAATCCATTACACTCATGTGGCGTGTTCTATATTTCAAGTTTATGAGTGAATAAATCTAACATGCTGCAAGTGACTTGCAACCAATTTTTCTCTTTCATCAAGCCCTCCCGAGGTCAGGAAGATCCGGAAGTGTATGAAATATCTATGGAAAAGTGCTCATTTAATTTTATATTAGTGCCAACACACATAGCTTCCTCTACCTGTAAAAAAGTCTGGCCTCCGTGAATCGGGTACTTAGTACCGTAGCAGTTTCCCCTTGAAATACAAGAACGATTTACGTAATGAGCCTTCAATTTCAGAATGGACTGAAAAAAAAAAATAATTTAAATCCACAAAGATCTAACTGTTCGTTGTGAGAGTCCCAACCCTACCGTACTCATTTTACAAAATAGCGACTGGCGCGCGTTTGAAATTGGTCAAACTTTTTGCTAGATATGTGCAGCAACTATTGCTCGCTACGATAATATTTTATCGAAATTCGGTATACCCTAC
The DNA here is from genome assembly GCA_963978915.1 of Caenorhabditis parvicauda. NCBI lineage: Eukaryota > Metazoa > Nematoda > Chromadorea > Rhabditida > Rhabditidae > Caenorhabditis > Caenorhabditis parvicauda. The sequence continues at coordinate 2,044,513 of OZ022254.1, forward strand.
CTAACGGCGACGTAATGGCGATTATACGGCGACGTACCGGTAACAAATAAGTGATTTTTTTTCCGCCTTATCGCCGTTTCGTAGGCTATACCGAATGGCGACAGGAAGGCGACGTACAGACGACAAATTCATTATGGAGTCAATTTTCGATACCTAACGCGCAAAAACGTATAATCCAACTTTTTTAAAATCATAAAACAAAACCTATACAGCATCCATCAAGCTTCTATAAAGAACAAAAATTGATTCTTTCTTTATCGCGTAAAATGAAATGAACAGTTCAAGTTGTTGTACGTGTAGAAAGATTGAACACGTAAAAACACTAATTTTTACGTGAGGACCTTTATTTGTCTCTCTACCGTAGTAGAAGTGCACATTACGAATGAAAATGCCTCATGAGAAGTGGGCGGGGCAAAAGGGGCGGTCCCCTTGTTCTATCAATAACGTTGGATTTTTCAAACTTGATGCGCAATTTAGGCATGATAAGATGGAAATGGCGCGCCGAGGCGTACTCCGAGCCTTCTCTGATCTAATTTTCCAAACGGAAAACATTACAACCATGATGACCTGGAGTGTTGTCCGCTCGTAGCAGAATTCATTAACCTTACACGCAACATGAAGGTTGAAAGTAATTAGGAAGTAATCTAGGAGCCTATTTTCTGGTCCTTCCCACTCCTACGTGTAGGGAAACGACAACAAACGGCTGTGCAATCAATAATATTGATTTTTGCAGTTATGGCAACCCAATCGCAAACCTTCAACAGACAAGACAGAGATTATCGGCCTCTACAGGTGAGTACGGTGGCTCTATTTTACGTGTCGGGTCTCAGCTGGACAGGCTAATTGAAATTCAAATAGATTCGAAGAGAAAACGTATACTTTGATTGAAAGTTGTTTGAGGGAGAAGCTTTTTTCAGCATTTGGTAATTGTTTGTGAGCAGATTTGGCTCGACACTCTAGTTGATGATTATGGTTTCAAACAGGTTGGAACGACTTTTAATGTCATCCCGAACCAAAAGTTTCAATTAAGCATAGTTTCAAAGAAGCAGATTGGCACTAGTGCATTAAGGCATAGAAATGGCTTGATTTGGGGGGTCGACCTTTTCTCTAGGCTCAGGTGAGGTTGGGACTAGGGATGGACAAATCGCCAGGTGATCCACCGTCGTCAGTGTTTTCGAAATGCCTTTTTACACCCTTCAAACTCCATTAGGTCTCAAAAATTTTCCTATTTGCAGTTCGGAAAACGTGACGGCTACCGCCCACTCCAGTTCGGCAAACGAGACTATAGACCTCTGCAGTTCGGCAAAAGAACTCTCGAAGGACCATACGAAGACTACTTTCTGACCTTGTAACTCATCGTGTAGAGAGATGGCATAAATCTTGTAGAGTGTCTGATCTTCGCCCCGCCCCCTCCCCCTCCCATCTTCATCTCATCCCCTTAATGCTGGTCTGTCTCATTTGTCGTCAAACGTTTATTGCGAATGAAGTTGTATTCATGTGAACATGAAAGGGGAGTCTATCTTTTGCGAAATTTATGACTTATTCGAGTCAATGTGACCGCGAAGGTCGGGAAAAATCTGAGTAGACCTGGTGAGGTGAGCTTAAACAGGAGTTGATCTTGAACGTTATTGGGAACCAGAGTTGAGACCTAGCCAGATGTGTTAAGCAGGTCGAATAATGAAGTTTTCATGTAGAAAATTTTTGCGCGTTTTTTATTTCAAGAGAGCGAGGCCCTGTGGCGTTAACGTGTACGGTTTTAAAGTGATTTTTAAAATTGAATTATCTCGCTTGAAAAAAAAAACGCACAAAAATTTTCTACATGAAAACTTCATTATTCGACCTGCTTAACACATTTGGCTAGGTCTCAACTCTGGATTCCAATAACGTTCAAGGTCAACTCCTGTTAAGATCTGGCAATCTTCATATAAGACCAGGTAAGTGTAAAGTACTTTTACATTTGTAATGATTGCACTATCAAGGTGTTTTATAAGATTAACTTGGAATCAGAACCTGCCATAGTTTTGTTCAAGTTCAGCAGGTCTTTACAGATTCTCTATGGTTTAGTTATTTTCGAGGACGAGTATTGACATTTTATCTATTTCAAATCAAAAATCACGTGATTTTTCTCTTCTGGCTATCGATTCTAAGCGTTTCAACAGTTCAACTTGGCTTTTGGTCCTGACAAATGTAGTACAGCGTGCTGCAAAACGGGAAGAGAGACGTCCCACTCGGCCTGATCTGAACTAATTTTCTGATCTACCATTTTGAAAAAAAAACCTCAACAAAAACTGGTCCATTGCGATCGGTGAGTCAAAATTGATCACATGGGATATGGTTGGTGAGTCGAATCCTCTGAATGCGGGTGTTGAGTAGTTAGAAACAAAGAGAGAGAGAGAGAGAGAGAGAGAGAGAGAGAGAGAGAAAGAGAAGGACAGAGAGAGAAAGAGAAGGACAGAGAGAGAAAGAGAAGGAGAGAGAGAGAGAGAGAGAGAGAGAGAGAGAGAGAGAGAGAAAGAGAAGGACAGAGAGAGAAAGAGAAGGACAGAGAGAGAAAGAGAAGGAGAGAGAGAGAGAGAGAGAGAGAGAGAGAGAGAGAGAAAGAGAGAGAGAGAGAGAGAGAGAAAGAGAGAGAGAGAGAGAGAGAGAGAGAGAGAGAGAGAGAGAGAGAGATAGAGAGAGAGAGAGAAAGAGGAGGAGAGAGAGAGAGAGAGAAGGAGAGAGAGAGAGAGAGAAGGAGGGAGGAGAGAGAGAGAGAGAGAGAGAGAGAGAGAGAGAGAGAGAGAGAGAGAGAGAGAGAGAGATAGATAGAGAGAGCGAAACAAACCTCGCCAAACTGTCAGTGGCCACAATGATTCGGGCTTCAAGATCTCTTGACGCTAGAATTCCCTTCTTCTGAAGCTGCGATACCACAAAAGTCACAGTATCATTGTCTTTGCAGAAGATTATCGATCGATTTTCTTTTCCTCTTTCCAGGTCTTTTGCGCAAATGTCAGCCAGTCTTTCAATCTTGTCTATTTCTTTCATTCTGTAATATTTTGGGTTTCTATGCTAGTAGACTACGAATCCTACTTCAAATTCAAGAATATAAAAGTACCTTATGAAAATGAAGTCAATGTTGTCCTGCAACTTGTGGGAATCCTCATCCACAACGAACTGCAGATTTCTTCGGTCGACAAGTTGGTCGAGGGTATTCTCGACCTCTTCTGATTTTATGGCCGAAACAAAGACCAGAGAAGCGCCATCTGAGGGTTATTATTATTAGCAAGGAAAATAATCTGAATAGACATGGTAAGTTGAGTTTAAGATCTGGCAATCTTCATATAAGACCTGATAAGTGTGAAGTACTTTCTACACTTCACACCCAGCTAAAGGTGATCGTCATCGATTAGACGCGTAGCACGCAAATTATATTGAACGAAAATTCGCTTTAGGGCGCGTTCGCACATCAATATTTTTTTCAATTTTTTGTCCTGTTTTTCTCATCTTAACAAGCAAATTTGTTTCGCCAATTGCTTTTAAAAAATTGCAAATCGTGTAACTTTCCTTCATAACTAGCTTTTTATCATGAATTTTGAAAAAACGTCAGAGAAAAGTTTTTAAACTACAGTAACTGTAATTTGATCTACAGCGGTGCAGAATTTACGAAGGGGCGGGATTTGTGCTCGTTGCTTATTGGTCGCCTCCCCCTCGCTGCTCAATCCGACACTTTTCTACTGCGCTTAGCGCGGTGTGCACTTTTAACTTTTGCACTATCAAAAGTGTTTCTAAAGACCTGGCTATCTTGGAATGAGTTCTTTCAATGGTTTAATCAGATTTTTCCCGAGCAATTTTGAATATATTTTCAAAGAAGAAATCTCACCACTCCTCACATTCTCCGTTTTCGTTTCTCTAATAGGCAGAATCGAGAAGATATTGGTCATGTCTGCTACAAAACTATCATCTAGAAGTTGGTCTGCTTCATCTGAAAATTTTATTTTGATTTTAGAACTTCAATGAAAAGTTTACCAAGGACTATTTTCTTGATGTTTTCCGAATCGAAAGATGGTTTTCTTGAAAGCTTTTGAAACCTGCCGGGTGTTGCTATGAGAACGTCCCAGTCACTCTGAAACATGATTTGGGAAGATCTATAGACTATGAGAGTTGTTGTGTTCCGTGATTCTGATTGTAAAATAGTACTTTTACGTAGATGACATGTTTGAATTTGAGAATATAGAAGCCTTGCACACTGCGGCAAACGCCGTTGAAAAGTGTTAGCAAAGAAAATGGATAGAGTAGATCAAATTTCAGTTACTGTAGTTCAAAAAATTTCACTTTTCCTTTTTTTTCCGTCCCAGATTCACAAATCGTAACGTAAAAATGTTTGAAGTAAGTAAAACTATCGTTGGGAACAGTCCGCAACGTTCATTATGTCAAGTGAAACATTTATCAAAGTAAAAACACTTGCGAAAATGAAAGCGGAGGTCGGCAAAGCGGTTGCGAAGCGGTTTTATTGTCTTATGCCTATGCCGAGGTGTGCCGTGGATCGCGTTCAAATGGATTTTATTAAAACTTGGTTCGCGAATCCGCGCAAACAGAATCTATCAGATGGCGTTTGAATTGTTCCTAAAACTTTAAGAACTGAAACTCACGATGCCATAATCTTCCGTAGATGATATTCTAACAGTCGTGTCCGCAGCGAGCTTTCTCGCGACATCACATGTTTGAAGTACCAAAGCCTTCGTTGGTTGAAGTATCACTGCTCGATATGCTTTCCCGTTCGATACACTTTTTTCGACTTTCGATAGCAGAGGAAGTAGATAGGAGAACGTTTTTCCACTGCCAGTCTCTCCCAGCACGAATAGATGACGTGTGGTGTTCCATGCACGAACAACGTTTCTCTAAAATTGATATTCGTTTGATTCAAAATGTAACGTAGGAAGCCTTTTGCGGGGCTTATACGTTATGGTGTTCAACATGTCTTTGTAGAAACCTTTATTGTCGACAAGGTTGGGTCTGTGAGACACCTCGCGGCGTCATCACAGAGACATGGAATGATGGTGATGCGGGGTCAGAAGGGGGCGTACCTCTATCGTGTACACACGTTAGGTCATTAATCAAGAGAGGGTCTAATACGAAGGGTGCTAGGATGTTACAAAAAGAAAAAAGGAAACCTGTAAGGGTGTAGGCCGTTTTCCACCAAGTCTGGAAGCGTTCGAACAGATTTTCATGTCGAGAAGATCAGGGCAGAAATCAGACCAAGTTACCGAACAGCCGTCATTGTGACCTGACTTTGACTGCAAGAAATCATAACTTATAGTAAAACGAGGTAGTAGTACCTTTGTTTTGCGATTAATCTTGATCCAGTCATTTTGGTACTTGTTTTTGTCCCAGTACTGTGTGTATAACTCACCCGGAGGAATTTGATGACTAGTTCGGGACACTTCTGAAAATCGCTTACTCTATGATTATTCTAGAACAAAGTTTACCGATTCGTTTTTTCTGTGATGGTTTTGGAAAAAACTTCTCGAGAGTTTCATCCTTTTCAACCTCCACTCTCACCTTTCGAGGTTTTTCAATGTTGTGAAAGAAGGTTCTATCCGACGATATATCACCAAACTACAATTTTTCTCATTAGTTCTCGAAGAAAACTTTCAAAACTTACATTTGGGTTCACTTTAGCCGTGCGGACTGAATTTCGTACGCTTGTTGAAGGTACCCTCAGACAATTCGAGAGCAACAACGTTACTCTACTTGTCATTTATTCTGGAAATTGAATTTTAAACTGGAAAAATTAAAAATATTTCATTTGTCGTAATTTTAAGAGTCCTATGTGCCTTATTTTTTTGAGAACTGTCTACTCGAATTGTCGTCATTTATTTTTAATTTTAATTTTTTCTTCAAATTTTTTAAATTTTTTTTTCAGGTTAGAAGGGATGTTAGAATGTTCCGTTGTTTTTCGTTGCTGCGAGTGTACAATGGAAGAACGTAAGTTTATGAATTTCGCGTCAAAGATATTATAACGCATTTTTCAGCCAACCTAGAGCTCCTAGAAAGCCATATTTGGACTAGGCACATGCAAAAATTCCCTTTCAACTGCGCACTATGTAGTTATCCAGCTATGAATCCAGATTCTCTAGCACACCATTTTCGAACTCAACACGAGGATCATCAGGTTTGTTTAAAATAAATTAATCAACAATTTGGATTTTTAGAACATTCAATTCGTACGAAAACTCGAGGACGAGATGCAAATGCGTAAGCTCTTGTCAAATTCCGTCGTTTATCAGTATCTGGAACATCCAGATGAGCGTTTCCAGGTAATTTCATATTAATTCTGTGTTATATATTGTCTTATTTCAGCAAAACGTCATGAAATCACAAGAGCGGAGAGCGAATCGCATACCGATTGTTCTGATGCCAAGTACGAGCAATGTGTTCGAAGGTGAAGAAGATTTCGACGTTTTGGAGGAAGAACAGGCGTTGTTGGAAGACGTTCAAGAGGATGAAGAAGAAGAAGTGGAGTTCGTAGATGAACACGGGAACATCATTTATGTGCAAGAGGGGATGATGCACGATGAGATCATGGAAGAGGAAGACCAACCTTTCGTGAGATTTTTCCTCATACCAACTATAAGTGTTTTAACATGAAATCTTATGGAACATTTGCTGCACGGAAGCGCGTGATTCGATCCGCATCTCAGCGTTCAGACCCTCTTAATTCCGTGAAAAGACAGTGGGATCAAATTTTTCTTATTTTTTTTCTAATTTAAAATTTCATTGGTATTTTACAAAATGGCAAACTGAAGATTTTTTCTAGGAAAAGATCATTCTTTCGAGAGATTCAAAAGAAAAACTTTGACGTTCAGACAAAAGCAGAAGCGCGAGAAATAAAAAAGGAACGAATCGAGAAAACAGTGGAATCCGTCGCAGTTGGTGTACTAGGTGATGAAGAAGTGATGGCCGCAACCTCACATGAAACGGTATTTTATTTGAACTCCGGCAACCATTCAAAACTGAATTTCAGGAGTTTTCAGAACATTCTCGATCACCAAAGAAGAAGAGAAGATTCAGACCGAATAAATACTTATGTCGATATTGTATGAAGACGTTTGAGGTAATTTTAGTATCTTTGTGAAAGATTTCAACACATTTTGATTTGAATATAAGAAAAAAAAATTTTTTTGAAAAATTGTATGGAAAAACCAACCTTTTATGAAGTCTTGAGGAATAACCATAACACAGAGAAAACATATTCATTCTTCGAAAGAAATGAAAACTTTTAAAAACGTGGTTAAGCTTTTTACGTCGCGAAAAGATTGATCACGTAAAAATAACAATTCTTACGTGAGGACTCTCATTTCTCTCTTTCTACTGTAGTAGACCTGCATATTAGAAATGAAAATGCCTCATGAAAAGTGGGCGGGGTAAAATGGGCGGTCCCTATTGTTAAAATGATCTTCAGTTCAAATCGAAACTAGCACAACACGAGAGAACCCATGAAGGTGTCAAGCCATTCAACTGCCGATTTTGTGTGAAGACGTTCACGCAAGCTGGAGCTCTCAACACTCACGAAAGAATTCATACAGGTATGCATTTTTGTGTTTTGACAACGTAGATCTATAGTTCACATAGCTTCCTCTACCTGTAAAAAAGTCTGGCCTCCGTAAATCGGGTACTTACGTGGGAATGACAATGATTCGCCGCGAATCTGTGAAGTCTGACTGGGTTCTAGGGTTTTCGACTATGCTGAAAACGATAGAACTGGTCTCAAAAACTGCTATGTCGACCTTATTCCGGAGTTATGGCTCGAAAACGACAGAAAAAGCTAGTTTTGTATATTTGGCTCATCTTTTACTCTCGAAGAGCACACTTTTTTGATACACAGAAGCTAAAAAACAATATATCTCTTCAAATCGCTCTTGATTTTGCTTTTTGGGCAAAGAAATTAAATTTTGAAAATTCACGAAAGGAAACGAATTTAATGTAGAAAAATCTATAACACGTACACAAACCCTAGTTCGAAAATTTTTATTTATTTTTTCAGGACACATAGCTTCCTCTAACTGTAAAAAAGTCTGGCCTCCGTAAATCGGGTACTTAGTACCGTAACAGTTTCGCCTTAAAATACAAGAACGATTCACGCAATGAGCCTTTAATTTCAATGGACTGAAAGTGAGAATAATAATTTAAATCCACAAAGATCTAACTGTTCGTTGTGAGAGTCCCGACCCTACCGTACTCATTCTGCAAAATTAGCGCGTTTGAAAACAGCCATGCTTCTGGCGATATACAATGTGTAGTTTGTACCAGGATTTGGTTACGAACTTTTATCTTTAAATCAGTAAATATTCCAAATTTAACGAAAAATCTTGGTAAATCTGTGAAATTGAGATACCGATAAATTTTTGATACTAATTTTGTTGAAAAGTTCGAAATTGACAGAAAAAACAAAAAGTCGCTAAACTATCTTTTTCAAAATTTCAAAAGAATTATTGATTTCTCTACTTTTCGTCTCGTTTCGCTTACATTAAATCTGTTTAATCGTTAGTTTTCGCTTACTGCACACACCTTGTTAAAGGCATAAGACAATAAAACCGCTTCGCAACCGCTTTGTCGACCTCCGCTTTCATTTTAGAAAGTGTTTGTACTTTGATAAATGTTTCACTTGACATAATGAACGTTGCGGACTGTACCCAACGATAGTTTTACCTACTTTGAACATTTTTTTCCGTTACGATTCGTGAATTAGGGATGAAAAAAGTAGAAAAAGTAAAAATTTCAACACTACAGTAACTGAAATTTGATCTACTCTATCGATTTTCTTTGCTTACACTTTTCAACTGCGTTTCACGTATCTAGCAAAAAGGCTGACCGATTTCAAACTCGCGGGAGTCGCATTTTTGTAAAATGAGTACGGTAGAAGTCGGGACTCTCACAACGAACAGTTAGATCTTTGTGGATTTAAATTATTATTCTTACTTTCAGTCCATTGAAATTAAAGGCGCGTTACTTGAATCGTTCTTGTATTTCAAGGCGAAACTGCTACGGTACTAAGTAACCGATTTACGGAGGTCAGACTTTTTTACAGGTAGAGGAAGATATGTGCGTTTGCCGCAGTGTGCTGCAGACTGATATTAATACTTGATGTCATCATTTTTTAAATAATGCGCACATATCTTCCTCTACCTGTAAAAAAGTCTGACCTCCGTAAATCGGTTACTTAGTTACCGTAGTAGTTCCGCTTTGAAATACAAGAACGCTTAAGTAATGCGCCTTTAATTTCAATGAACTGAAAGTAAGAATAATAATTTAAATCCACAAAGATCTAACTGTTCGTTGCGAGATTCCCGACTCTTAGCGTACTCATTTTACAAAAATGCGACTGGCGCGCGTTTGAAATCGGTCAGACTTTTTGCTAGATATGTGAATGCGAAGTTCGACTTTTGAAGAATTTAGTAAAACATTTCACAGACTTTTTTCAGGCGAAAAACCGTATAGCTGCACGTGGGAGTGCGGAAAGACGTTTTCATCGGCATCGGCAAGAAAGACACATGAAATCAAGCATAGGTGAGCCTTATTTTTTAGTGATTAGTCGAAATTTGAGATTTTTCGAGCAAAAAAAAAGAAATTTTCAGTGGATCTAAGCTCTACACTTGCGAAGTTTGCGGTTCCGACTTTTCTCGAGCGTATCATCTCAAACGACACGTCAAGGTATGACTTTCCTCAATTAAATTAAAGTTTTAAGACGCAATATTCTCTCGCGTCGAGACAAATCGGTCTTAGGGCTGTAACTTTCTTCAAATATTCAATTTTGAAAAAAAATTCACCGGTACTCTTCCAGGTACCCAAGGATTGTCCTGTCCAAAAATTTTCTCGGTGCAGTACCGTATACCAATAATTGTCAGCACTTCTTCAAAACTGTCCAAAACGCTCCGTTATTAGGTTCAAAATGTTCAGCTCGATGAGAGCTACATTTTATCCCGTGAGACCTATGCTCTATTGTCACCCTGAACTACTGTAACTCCCCGTCAAAAATTGACAAAAACGGAAAATTGACATTTTCTAGGTGATGGAGGTCTCGGCCAGTGTAATGACCTATATGAGCGTGTGCAGCTTGTTTTTCTGCATCGAATGAGTGTATGCCCGTCAGCCAAAGCGTTTCCACAAAAGGCGAAAAAGGGGGTCTCACGGGATAAAATGTAGCTCTCATCGAGCTGAACATTTTGAACCTAATAACGGAACGTTTTGGACAGTTTTGAAGAAATGCTGACAATTATTGGTATACGGTAGCGAAAAAGTTGTAACTCGGAAATGTTAATATTCAAGGTGTCTAAAGTGCACCTCCGGAATTTTTCCTAATGAAAATGAAAATGAAGCGAGTTACAGGCCTAAGACCATTTTGGGTCTTTTTGTCTCGACGCGAGAAAATATTGCGTCTTAACAATTAAATGAATCATTTCTACATTATTTCCATATTAATTCCACATTTCTTTGAGATTAACTAAGTTTTCGACTATCGTCAGAGTGAAGAACATGAGTGAGAATCTTCAGATGATTTAGATTTAATTTGAAAATGATATAGAGACTTTGTAGAATCAGTCTGTAATTAGTTCTAAAACTGATTTATCGAATTAATTCTATTTTCCTAGAGTCAGTGTGGACCAACACTAGCAGATTCAAGCTTGAGAAAAAAACAAAAAAATCTGCGTTTGGGGGAGATCGAACCTAGGGGTGATAATCACGCTTTGCCACCCGACCTGTTTGACGGCGTTTTTTTTACCATGGAAATTACCTTTTTATAGTCGAGTTTTTGTATCACTTTTTCATGTTCTGTTGCTAAATCAATATGTTAAGCCTTGCTATTTTTAAAATTAATCAAAAATTTGTAATGGTATAATGTACAGGGGTTGGGACTGAAACCCGCCGCCAACCATGGTGATCACCCAAAAAATCATCTACGATCTAAAAAACTATGAGTGTCAGAGACAACTGTAACCCATTTACGGTACAATGCTGGAACACCCAAAGTTTTTGAGATCTTAGTTGATATTTTTAGGTGGCCACCGCACAACTCCCTGTTTACGCTGCCACGTGAGAGGGAGTTTGAGGTGGAGGGTGCTAGAGAAAGAGTGGAAAAGTCCTTGTCGATTTACGAGCGCGCTCTTCGCAACGAGACCCATATATTCGAAACCTGCATTTCTTTTTTTTAAATTCAATTTCACTCTGTTTTCATGATTACATTTTTCGTTTTTCACATCAGTGTGTTTGTGTAAAGGTTTGAATAAATTTTCTTATTGTTCTCCACTCTTTTTTATGACTTTGTATGCAACAGGTTTGCTTTTCTGGATGATTTCACTCTTTCTTTCCTAATTCTCTGTTGATTTCGAATATTTTATTTTTCAGAAAAGATGACAATCAAAAAGGATGCGTTCAGAGTTGGGTCATTTCGATTCTGATCAACTCGGTCAAGAACAAAGCTCAGGTATTTAATAAATTTCTAATGTGATATCATAATTTTTAAAGGTTATCATCGACTGTCATTGCTCTCTTCCACCTTTTGACCATCAGAAGCGACAAGATCCGTGCTCTCCGTGAGGCTTTCTACTGCCAGAACCTTCCAAATCTGATGAATCTGATGGCCACCCGTCTCGTTTTTGCAGTTGTCCTCTACTTCTAAGTAAGTTTTCCTTCTACATACTAAAATGAGTAATTAGAACTTATGAGATCTTTCTTCTCAAATTTTACTTTACGGAAAATTCGGTATTTATTGTAAGAAGTGTTCCGTTTTTTTCAAAGGATAACTCATCTCAATGATCTCTTTTTTAGGCGTTATTTACTAAGTTGCATCAATTTACATTTACAGATATTCCGCGTCGACCTTCCAATCAAGTCTACCTGATAAAGTGGACTGTGCAGCAGCTACCCAATCAAGCTCTTCTACACTTCCAACATCCCAATCATCCTTCAATCTGCTCGTGTTGTGAACGAACCCATTTTACGCATACCTTCTATTGTAGTTTTTGAGTAATCATATTGCGTATAATGAATTATTGGTAAATATGTTGAATTTTACCCTAACCCGCTTGATTTCAAGCTTTGCTTTTTTGATTCCCAATTTTTCTAGCGGAATTCACATTTTATCACATCAAAGTAGTTCACTCATCTGAATTTCGTTCGGTATGAAAATAGAAAAAAAACTTGAGAAGAAAACTTATGATTATTTCAGTTTCAAGCGTTTCATAACAGAAAGGACGAGAAGTCCACACAAAAATTAAAAGTAAAATTTGCGAGTTACTGTAGTTCCTGCGAGGGGTGCCGGGGTACGCGGGGCCAAGACGCAGAGGAGAAGGCGAGACAGTGTGACATGGTGTGGAGTGGTTAGAGTTCGTTCACGTCTAAGCAGTAAGCAGGGAGATGTGCACCGTAGTTAGCGGCCGTAGGGCGGGCTTAATTCCCAGCCCAATGTTGGTTTACAAAAAGTATGCGTTCGGGGGGAATCGAACCCCCGTCGAATGCTTGGAAGGCATCCATGCTGACCATTACACCACGAACGCTGGCGGTTTTGTTGGGGATTATCTCCGATTCGTCAATTCTGTTCTGATGACGTGAAACTTTCCATTTTTTCCTTCCCGATGAAAGAAATGGAAAGTTTCACGTCATCAGAACGGAATTGACGAATCGGAGATAACCCCCTACAAAATCGCCAGCGTTCGTGGTGCTCAGGGAAGTAAAACCAGATTAGATCGCGAAATTTCCAAATTAGATCTAAATTGATTTGGCCGATACCTACGATAACTACTTTTTCTGGTAGAGTAAGGGAATGTAAGAATACGTTTTTCTCAGTTTTTGAAAATTCCACCTCTTTCAGAAGTTATGCCACGAAAAAGATGAAAATAGGCAAATTAGATCTATTTTCCAAAAATAAGGTAAATTAGATCTAATTTGATATGGCCGGAAGATCCGAAAACTACTTTTTCTGGTAGAGTAGAAAATTATAAGAATACGTTTTTCTCAGATTTTGAAAATTCCTACTTCTTCAGAAGTTATGCCGCGAAAAAAATTAAAATAGGTAAATTAGATCTATTTTGATCTAATTTGCTAAATGAGGTAAATTAGATCTAACATGGGAATGCTACCAAAAACCCACGAAATTGGAAGGTCTGACTGGGTTCTTGGGTTTTCAAATACGCTGAAGATGATAGAACCGGTGTCAAAAACTGCTATGTCGACCTTGTTTCAGAGTTATGAGCTGAAAATCGTGTGAAAAGTAGGTTTCGTATGCATAGATCACTTTACACCTCGCTAGACTATAATTTTATGATAGAAAACAGTTGAAAACCTATATTTTCGTTGAAATTTCTATGATTTTTGGATTCTGGGCCGAGAAATCGTTTTTTGAATGTCCTCAAAAACCGCTGTATTGACCACCCAAAAAGCAACAACACGTACGCGAAACCAAGCAAGGAGGATAGACGAGAAGTGAACAACCGTCGGGCACGACGCCGGTGTCCAAGTGGTTAAGACGTGGAACCGCTAAACTTTTTTGATTTTTTTCACTCGAGTTCGAATTTTTTCTTGTTAAAACTTTTTTGTTTTTATGTTGAGTGATGTAATAATCATTTCCGAACAGAGAACAATGTCCGATATCGGTTTTGGTAAGAAATCCTAACGGAATCAAAAAAAAAGTTCTGTAAATGGGCATATTTCGACTTCCACGAAGCTTCTCGATTCTTTGCACCGTTATTTTTGAGTTGAATGATTAGAATTCACCTTGTTAACAAAAACAAAAAAGTTTTAACAAGAAAAATTCGAACTCGAGTGAAAAAAATCAAAAAAGTTTAGCGGTTTCACGTCTTAACCACTTGGACACCGGCGTCGTGCTCGAAGGCAATTCACTTCTCGACTACCCTCCTTGCTTGGTTTCGCGTACGTGTTGTAGCTGTTTGGGTGGTCAATACAGCGGTTTTTGAGGACATTCAAAAAACGATTTCTCGGCGTAGAATCCAAGAATCATAGAAATGCCAACAAATATATAGGTTTTCAACTGTTTTCTATCATAAAAATATAGTCTAGCGAGGTGTAAAGTGATATATGCACATGAAACCTACTTTTCACTCCGTTTTCAGCTCATAACTCTGAAACAAGGTCGACATAGCAGTTTTTGACATCGGTTCTATCATCTTCAGCGTATTTGAAAACCCAAGAACCCAGTCAGACCTTCCAATTTCGTGGGTTTTTGGTAGCATTCCCATGTAAATTGATATGGCCGTAACATCCGATAACTACTTATTCTGGTAGAGTAGAAAATTATAAGAATACGTTTTTCTCAGATTTTGAAAATTCCT
>OZ022254.1:2068836-2071935 GCA_963978915.1 Caenorhabditis parvicauda
CAGGCTCAAGCTCGGGCTCAAGCTCAGGCTCCAGCTCGGGCTCAAGCTCAACCGCGAGCTCAGGCTCGGGGTCAGGGTCAAGCTCAAACTCAGGCTCGTGCTCATTCTCAGATTCTCTACTTCAAAAAATCTAGAGTTTTAAGGTCCTACAGCGGCAGAATACATGCCTTTGGCTGCTACCGAAAAGCAGCTAACTCTAACACTGGCCAACAACCGTGAAATATCTGGCAGTGAGCCAATTGCAGGTTAGTATAAATCGGTTCAATTATCCAATTTTGAGGTTGAAAAGTGAGAATTTGATCTACGGCTCACCATCTCCCTTACAGTAGTTCAAGAAGAGTTTTGATGAATCCGAGTAGAAATTCTGAAAAAATATCATTCCAGCTCTGAATGGTCTCACACCAACGAAGGAGTCGCGCGTGGGCCGCGTTGCGACGACGGTCATCTGTCCGTCCGCGACAAATGGTCGTCTAAAATGGAATTTCTTCTGGCTGTCATCGGGTACGCCGTCGATCTCGGCAACATCTGGAGATTTCCTTCTGTCTGCTACAAACACGGTGGAGGGGGCGTTCCTGATTCCGTACCTCGTGATAACTGCTCATTGGTGGTCTCCCAATGTTCTATATGGAGTTGATTCTTGGTCAATTCCATAGATCTGGATGCATCTCGATTTGGAGGAAGATATGCCCCATTTTCAAGGTTTTTTCGTTTTACTCTCCATCAATATCACACTGTCTCACCGTGTCTGCGTCTCTATCCCTCACGTACTCTTGTCCCCCCCCCCCACATCTCCCTGCTTACTGCTTGTAGGTGTATCAACTCTGGTCCACTCCGAACAGTCCTCACTGCCTCGCTACTCTCGCGCGTCAGCAGTCTCGCCTTTTGCCACACTCTCTCACTCACAAATACTCATTGAAAATGAAAATTTATACGGAACAATGAAAAGAGAATGTCGAGTAGCCTCCTGCCCCCCCGTAAACCCTACACAAAACATTCTATGACCGGAGGTTTGTCCTCTGTGTTCTCATCGTTTTCGCTACTGTTCTCTACCTCGGCGCAATAAACAGGGAGATGTGCCCCCCTGACACCGTGCTACAAAGACGGGAGTGAGGAATTTGACACATCGTAAAATGGTTAATTTCACAGTGTACTTGAGTATCCAAGAGTTGGCTCTTCACAAAAGTTGTTCTTCCAACCTAGCCTAAGCTTATAATGAAAGGAAATAACTGTTGGCTGCAGATTGCAGATTAAGATTAATACATGACGTCATGAATGCGGGTTTTTACAATGTGTCAAATTCCTCACTCACCGTCTTTCTATGACTCCGTTCCTCCCTGGCGCTAGCAGGAAACTGGCAAATTTTATTCGTACTTTCAGATCAAATGTGTACAAGAGGTTTGAAAAATGCTCTTGAACACTTGAATAGACATAAAAAGAACATACACTGTGTCAAAAAAACGTCCACACCCATATTTTTCAACATTTCTCAGTTCATATTTGGCCTAACCGCTTGCCACTCTATTAAATGTCAGTAGATGTAGGAACACTGTTGTGTGTACAATTTTAGCCAGATGACTTGTGTTAATCAAAAGTTATAATCAAAAACACCGAAAATGGTGTGTGTCAACAAAACGTACCACAACTCTGAAAAATCGTTTGCTTCTTTAAAGTTCTGATCTTCTTTCTACTTTTTTTCTGGTTTCTCTGTAAACAAAAAACATTTTTCCAGCAGGCAAAAAAAGTCTAACTGCGTAGAAGTCAGAAAAAATATAAAAAGTGTGAAAAATGCCTGTTCTCGCTTACGTTCTGGAACAACTCCAGCCTAACGACCACATCCATTTTTCACACCGGCCTTATGCCCCATCCGGTGCCCAACTGGTGCACCATTTTCTCTTAGAAACTCCTATGTTAGAAAAAAGTGTGCGCATTTGCGTCGGTGTATGCAGACAAGGCTATTTTCAGGGAATCGGATACGGTACTTGTGTGATCTGCACGTTCATCGCATGCTTCTACAACGCGATCATCAGTCAGGCGGTGTACTTTGTCTTCAGTTCGATTGCGGTGAGTCGTTTCGTCCAACCGCGTTGGCGTCAAAGATTCTTCTTTCAGAAAGAAGTGCCGTGGAAAACATGCAACAACACGTGGAATACTCCGCCTTTGCTCGGATGACTTGAGCGTTTCGTTGAGTAAATCTGGTGAAAAGTTGACTACGCCATCTGGAAGAATACTATCTGTAAGTTTTGAGAGAGAGAGAGAGTGTGAAAGAGAGAGAGAGAGAGAGAGAGAGAGAGAGAGAGAGAGAAAGATAGAGAAAAAGAGAGAGAGAGAGAGCGAGAGAGAGAGAGAGAGAGAGAGAGAGAAAGCGCGCGCTCGTCGAAACGAGCCAGTGAATAATGGGCTTCGATCCAAGTACTAACTCGACTCAGCACAGCTCGAGTTGCCAGATCAGATGGGATGGGATGAGTTCAACATGAACAACTTGAAAGCACTTACTTTTTTTGGAACCATTGACATTTCATATGATTTCAGACACTACGTCCTTGAGATCACCAAGTCAACGGGCTTTGACGATTTGGGCGGTGTGAAACCTTCGATGGCTCTCTGTCTCGCAATGGTCTTCACCACGGTCTACTTTGCTCTCTGGAAGGGTCCCAGAGCTCGGGGAAGGTAAACACGCTCTAATGCTAATTTTGACACTTGTTCAGGTCGTCTGGGTCACCGCTACAGCCCCATACTTCGTTTTTGAGCATCCTTTTCGTACGAGGGATCACTTTGCCAGGAGCGTCCAAAGGGATCTACTACTATCTGGTCCCCGACTTTGACAAACTCTATGAACCCGAGGTTTGTGAAGATCTGAATCATACGGAATTCGTGAGTTCCAGGTTTGGTCTGCTGCCGCGACACAGATTTTCTTTTCTCTGGACCCGGTTTCGGTGTTTTGCTGGCTCTGAGTAGTTTATAATGACTTCAATAACAACTGTTACAGGTTTGGTTTTTTTAAGGCGCATGAGTCGATTTACGACAGGTTTAAGGCGCATAATGTAATTTTACAGTCTTGTGTAGATCTACATCCAGTTGAAGTTACATGAGGGAAAATTA
>OZ022254.1:2072135-2099635 GCA_963978915.1 Caenorhabditis parvicauda
TTGGTATTTTTTGAAGGCGCTTAACATAATTTTACGATCTTGTGTAGATTTACATCCAGTTGAAGGTACATAAGGAAAAATACCGTAGTCAGTAGACTTTCTGTGTAGATTTACGAAAGGTTGAAGGCGCATACCGTCATTTTACCGTCTTCTGTAGGTTTACGACCGGTTGAAGGTGCATGAGGCAAGATACCGTAGTCACTGTCTATGTAGATTCACGGTAGTTTGAAGGCTCATACCATCATTTTACCGTCTTCTGTAGATTTACGAAAGGTTGAGGGAACATGAGGCAAAATACCGTAGTCACTTGACTGTCTGTGTAGATTTACGAAAGGTTGAAGGCGCATGATGTAAATTTACAGAGACGCAATAGTCACCTCCACCATCAACTGTCTAACATCCTTCTTCTCCGGCTTTGTCATTTTCTCAACTCTCGGCTACATGTCTGAGCTGACCAACAAACCAGTCCACGAGGTCTCGCCACGATCTGTCCTGCGCCTTCAACCATTTTCATTCAGGTTGTCGGTGACCACGACGCATCGCTCATTTTCATCGTCTACCCGCAGGCTCTCGCCACGATGCAGTACAGTAGCGTTTGGTCCTTCATCTTCTTCGTTATGCTCATTACACTTGGAATCGACTCGACGGTGAGTTCGTCAGGGGAGCACGATTACCGCAGGCTAGTTGAACACTGTCAATAGAGCATGATTTCAGTTCGCTGGAATCGAAGCCCTTATAACAGGCTTCTGTGATGAATACAAGTTTCTGAACAAGAATCGGAAGTGGTTTGTGCTGTTTATTTGCGTTCTCTACTACTTTGGAAGCTTCCCGGCGTTGAGTTATGTGAGTCTCCTCTCTCTCTCTCTCTCTCTCTCTCTCTCTCTCTCTCTCTCTCTCTCTCTCCTCTCTCTCTCTCTCTCTCTCTATCTCTCTCTCTCCCCCCCTCTCTCCCATACAATCGTCATTTTCAGGGAGGACAGTATGTGATACCCTTCTTGGACGAATATGGTGTCTCTCTTTCCGTTCTATTCATCGTCACGTGCGAAATGATCGCTGTTTGCTGGTTCTATGGTATTAGCAGATTCAGCAAAGACATCGAGACCATGTTGGGATTCTATCCCGGGATCTACTGGAGAGTCTGCTGGATGTTCTGCCCTATTTTCATCAGTGTTAGTAATGGGGAGAGAAGGAGAGAGAGAGAGAGAGAGAGAGAGAGAGAGAGAGAGAGAGAGAGAGAGAGAGAGAGAGAGAGAGAGAGAGAGGGAGAGGGAGAGAGAGAGAGCGAGAGAGGGAGAGAGGGAGAGAGAGAGAGAGAGAGAGAGAGAGAGAGAGAGAGAGAGAGAGAGAGCGAGAGAGGGAGAGAGAGAGAGAGAGAGAGAGAGGAGAGAGAGAGAGAGCGAAAGAGAGAGAGAGAGAGAGAGAGCGAGAGAGAGAGAGAGAGAGAGAGAAATCTCATTCCCAGGCAATTTTCATCATGACTGTATACAAAACCTCATTCGCCCCTTTCCAAATGGCAACCTACACGTTCCCCGCTTGGAGCGTACCATTAGGTGAGTCAGTGTCAACTGAAGCATCGTATCCACCCAACTTCAGGTTGGTGCTTCCGTCTGTTCTCAGTGATGGCCGTTCCGTTATATGCGATTTACTTCCTCACGACTGGCAAAGGCACCATTTGCGAAGTTTGTGGTTTTTTACCTGTTGCTTAGATGCGTCTAACACTCTCCAAAAACAAGCGCCACGTAAACTTACACAAAACATTCTCTAACGATGGATTGTCTCTGCGTCTCTTTGTCTCACACCTCCCTGTTCATGCGTAAACAGTGGCGAAAATGAGAGAGGATAGAGAAAATTCGCGGCCATAGAACGTTTTGTGTAGGTTTACTGGGCCAATCGATATTCTCTGTGTCGAAGAAATTTCCATTTCCACTCTGTCCTTTTTTCAATATTCGTATGACTATTCGAAGGTTCAAAATGTTTTTCAAACGCCCTGAACAAATTCTCGCGATCGAAAAGTTCCAACATCTCGCACAAAAATTGAAAGTAAAATTTGCGAGCTACTGTTGCCAGATCGTGCTAGCGCCAGGGCGGCAAGAGTATAGGAGGGGTAGAGACGCAGACGGTGCGAGACATTGAAGGAGGGACAGACGAGATAGCAGGGAGATATGCATCTCTCTGCGTCTCTGCTGCCTAGCTTGAACGCGAGCGAGAAAGAGAGAGTGAGAGAGTACATGAGATGGCGAGACGTCGACAGGAAAGGTGAAGGCGAGATAGCGCGCTGTTTTCGGAGAGTGTCAGAGTCAGTAAGAAGTAACCATTTGTATCAAAAATCTCAAATTTTTCAGAGACTCAAATGGGCCATCACTCCACAGCAACGGCGACCATCTGCGACATCCCTGGTAGCAGAACCGTCACAAATAATCGATAGCAGCCTCCTCGATACTGTTCACACCCTCACCCAAGTTTGAATAGTGTATCGGTCTACACACTTGATTCCCATTTTGGGTACCCCGGTTCGATCCCAGACGCCCTTCCTCAGGTAAATGAAAGTAAACTAGATACAGGAAAAGTGCATTAGATTGTGCCACTCACTTTTTCCTAGATCTAATTTACTTTCATTTTCCTGTGTCCAATCGATTTTATGAACGATAATTGTCAAAAATCGATAGTTTCATAAATTATCGTTGACAAAATCGATCAAAAACAAGAATTTTGAACATTCCCATTTTTAGCTTCCTTCACTTTCCAAACTTCTAGCAATTTCTGGTAGTCTGATCTCAAATTCACATACGATTGTAAAATTTATGTATAAAAATAGCTATTTACATGCACCCGACATAGCCAAGTATTCTAAACGCAACCGCGACGCGCGAACGCGTCGCTAGACAGACTAGGAGATCACAAGTTTCAGTCACAGATGGTGGTATAAGAATGCGGAAAATCACATTAAAAAGCTGTTCTGGGCAGAAAGAGTGGAATTTGAGTGGTGCACCATTTCCTTGTTTATGAGCAGGGGTGAGATAGTGTCGTGGCGGAGAGACGCAGAGACAATCCCTCGTTAGAGAGGTAAGGTTACGTGGCGCTCAGGGTCTGTTTTTGGAGAACGTTAGAGGTCAAAAAAGGAGGTCAAAACAGATTTCCCTGCGTCTTTCACCAATCTGTTAACTTTGGGTGGGTTCCAGGGGCTTGAACTACGTAGCGTATACGCTATGAATGATATAACTGGTTTCAGAAAAACTACTTGTTGAATTATAACCAAAAAACTATGATTTTTTAAATACTTTCACACTCTTTTGACAAACTTTCGTGGGGTTAAAGATGAAACTTTCACACAGTTCTTGGCTATAACTTCAAGATAAAGGCGACATAACAGACACCAGTTCTATCAAAATTTCGGTTGTATTCTTCGTGAAATACAATTTTCCACATTTTCTGTACAGTTTTGGATGAAAATCAGAGAAATATAGGCTGACTAGCTAAACTTTGAATAATCCACCTGGTACATCTTTCGATGTTTGTTCCTTCAAGAGCAGAGACTGGAAGAACTGCAAAATCCGCGCGATGATCTTCATCGTTCAGAAGCAGTCGAACCTGAAATTTAAAGATTTCCCGTTTAAAAAATTAGATCATCTAATTTGTTCGGAGTTTAATCTGAAAAAAATTAGGAACACTGCTGGTCGTTTTGGATACTATAAGAATGAGTTTCAAAAATGGAAAAATTTAAATCTTTTAAAAACAAAAGTTACCTCAGCGGCTGGTGCAGCGCCTTCTATTTCGCTTTTATTCACTGCTACGAGTACAGGAACACGCTGTATCGGTTCATGGCTTATAACTTCTTCTGAAAAGAGAAATAAAACCTCTCCAAAAGTGAAATCTTACTGAAAATCTTTGCAATTTCAGGAAATAAGTCTCTTCTGGTGGCGTCGACAACAAAAATCAAAGCACTCGCGTCTTCATAGTACGTGGACCATAAATCTCTGAGACTCTCCTGACCTCCCAAATCCCAAAAGTTGAGACAAGTGTTGTTCAAAACAACTTTTCCAACTGAATCATACTTTTGGAAAAAAATAATTTCCTCGCGCTTACTATTAAGACCAACCGTTGCTGTTATTTTAGCCGGATTCAACATACCGTAGTCGTTGATAAAATGTGACTTTGTTTGTTCTAGAAAGGTCTGAAAATTTTGATTTTTGAAAAGTTGTTTGATGAAGAAACAAACCGTCTTACCAGCATTGTCTAGACCGATGATCACGACATAGTAGTCTTTTTTCTTGAAAAATTTCTCCCATAAACCACTAGATAGCGTGTACATTCCTGTTTAAATTGATTGGATTAATGTGAGAAAGAAAAGTAAAAAAGAATTATTGACGACAACTGACGTGGATTCTGTAGGAAGGCGTCTGACGCGTCATGTCTGTGCTTTATGATGTGTCATTTTTTAATTTTTTTTCGTTTGTTTTTTTGCTCCGTTCTCAGGGCTTTATGTGTTCCAGTATTTCTATCCGATTCTCAGAAATGCTCAGAGTTTTACAATTAAATTGTGACTTGTAAATGTGTTTCATAATCACTGTATTCAGCATCTCTTTGTTTCCGAAAACGCTCTCCTCATCAGACTCACCAAAATGTTCAGAACATGTTCTTCCATTTGACATTGGATCACGAGATCTGCTTACATCCTAAATATTTTGGACCCAGTCTCAACGAGACTATCAAGACAAAGCTGTACAATGAAGTGGAAGGAACGTGCACTGGAAAATACGGTTTCATCATTGCAGTCACAACTATTGATACTATTGGACACGGAATCATTCAGCCAGGTTCGTTTTGTTAAAGTTTCCTAGAAAATGTTCGTTAATAATGTATCAACTGTTTCACGTTTCATGAAACTCACGGTTATAAAAATCCTACGCAAAATATCATTTCGATTTGAGACATTTAAGCTGATAACCCCTGCGGTAAAATGGTAGTCAAGTAGCGTTTTCTCACGTAATTTACACAGAAACTTTTCAGGCAGAGGATACGTCATCTACCCAGTACGATACAAGGCTATAATCTTCAGGCCGTTCAAGGGCCAGGTTGTTGACGGCGTTGTCTCCCAGGTAACTTTGTTTCAAAATGCATTCTCAAAGTTGATTTAGGTTAACAAAGTTGGAATTTTCTGCGACATCGGACCTCTCTCTTGTTTCATCTCCAGGCATTGTATTCCACCAGATATGGAGTTCGAACCGAATGCAGAGAAACCATGTTACAAAGCTCAAAACGATTCACAGATCATCAAAGGAGGAGACGAGATTAGAGTATGTTTTTTTTTAAACTGAAATCATAACCTGTAGAAGTACTTTTCGTCGCAACATGAGTTCTCATAGTTTTAAAGTACTCCCTTTCATACGTTTGCAAAGTTTCTGAAACAATCTTCTCAAAACTGATGCGGGAAGCTGTAACAAAGAAAAGAATGTGGTGCGCGAAGCGCCAGAGTAGTTGACTTGTTTTTTTTACAAGCACGTATGAAAAAAGATCACCGAAAAAATCGACCTCATGAAAAATGGACGGAGCAAAGGGGGCGGACCTGTTTGCGTAAAATCTAACACTCCTCTCCAGGTAAAACTCATCGGAACACGTGTCGACGCGAACGATATATTCGCCATTGGAACCCTCATGGACGACTATCTTGGACTTTGTGAATAAGTTTATGTAAAAACGTTGAAGTATTATCTTGTTGAATTTTTCACTATAAAGATCTCATCACTGTAGAACTTTCTTTTTTTCACTCAATTGGTTCCAGACCAATCGTTACTTTTACAATCTTTTTTCCGTTTGAATCAACTTTTAGATGGTATCACTACCGCAACTCGCAATGTTTGATGAAATCCGAAGGATGGATGTGAGACAAGTTATCTATCAGGTATTTTTCAAGTTCTACATTTTTCTTCATTAAATCAGATCTGACGATTTTGTCTCATATTCAGCCGCCATTTTTTTCAGTTTACCCGCGTTTTCAAGTCTCACAAAAGTTGTTTTTCCAACCTTATAAGAAAAGGTGAATTAGTTGGCTGCAAATTGCAGACCGAGATGACGCGGATCTAAAAGATTTAAAAGTGAACAATATTAGACAAATTTGGGGTAAAAGTGAGGAAGATTAGACAAATTCTCGGATTTTTCGAATTTATAGTTTTCGTGAAACATGAGGTCAAGTTACAAAAATCAAAAATGTTCCCGAGTGATCATCCGAACGGAAAAATAAATACAATCGCTTTCAGTTTTTGAACTTCGCGATGGTCGTCTCATCTGCTCTTATGATCTGGAAAGGATTGATGGTCGTGACAGGAACGGAAAGTCCGGTTGTGGTTGTACTGTCAGGTACTTTTCAATCAATTAAATTGTTTTTAGGAGAAATTTGTAGTTCTTGTTTTTTAAAGAAGACTTTAGTGATTTTTGTAGTTGTCACTACTTTGCATACTGAGATTCAGAGTTTGAGTCTAGTTGAGAAAAAAGTATGAAGATTTCATCTAGCCGTTTTAACGCTTTTTTGTTCAAATAATGTTTTGGATCTGAAGGAATCAGAAAATTGCGATTTCGTACTACGAAATTAGATCTAATCGTAAAAAAAGCTGACAGCATTTTCCTGAAGCAGCGACTTCCCACGTTTGTTTTTAGTACAAATTTAAAAAAATAACATAATGTTGTTACTTTGAAAGAAAAAGTTATTCAAAATAACTATAAACAAATCTGTTTTACTTACAACCTCGTTTAGGAGTTATGGCCAAAAACATAATTCACATGCAATTTTCAAAAAAGTGAGAACTAAAGCTTAAGAATAGTGTTGTTAAAAGTAAGTAAACGTTACTATGTGCACCTGTATTCTAGGCTGTTAGGTTTGTTTTAGGTCAACTTAAGGCTTAATCTTCTCAGGAAAAAATCTTTACATTACCAGGTCTTATGTGGATGTTTTCAAGTCTCGTACATTACCAGGTCTTATGTGAATGTTTTCAAGTCTCGCACATTACCATACCATGATACACACCGCGCTAAGCGCAGTAGAAAAGTGTCAGATCAAGCAGCGAGGGGAGGTGACCA
Organism: Caenorhabditis parvicauda; assembly: GCA_963978915.1. Taxonomy (NCBI): domain Eukaryota; kingdom Metazoa; phylum Nematoda; class Chromadorea; order Rhabditida; family Rhabditidae; genus Caenorhabditis; species Caenorhabditis parvicauda. The sequence goes on from OZ022254.1 coordinate 2,079,207, forward strand.
ATAAGCAGCGAGCACAAACTCCGCCCCTTCGTAAATCCTGCATCGCTGTAGATTAAATTACAGTTACTGTAGTTTAAAAACCTTTTTCTCTGACGTTTTTTTTTCAAAATTCATGATAAAAAGCTAGGTGCGAAGGAAAGTTACATGCTTTGCAATTTTTCAACAGCAATTGACGAAACAAATTTGCTTATTAAGATGAGAAAAATAGGACAAAAGATTGAAAAAAATTGATGTGCGAGCGCGCTCTAAAGCGAATTTTTGTTCAGTATAATTTGCGTGCAACGCGTCTAATCGATGACGACCACCTTTAGCTCGGTGTGTGATAACATTTATATAAGACCTGGTAATATTTATACAAGACTTTTAGCAGGTTCAATTAGATTTTGCCTGAGTTAGACAAGTTGATGCAGTGCACTCGGTGCATTCAAATAAATATCTATGTTCCCCATTCAGGATCCATGGAGCCAGCATTCTACCGTGGAGACCTTCTCCTTCTAACCAATGACCTCGAGGACCCGATCCGTACTGGCGACATTACAGTGTTCAAGATTGAAGGAAGAGACATCCCAATCGTGCACAGAGTGATCAAAGTTCACGAGAAGGAAAATGGAGAAACGAAGTTTTTGACCAAAGGAGACAATAACCAAGTGAGTTTATGTTGGATTATCTACCAGAGGCACGGTGTAACACATTTGGCCATTCCAAAAGTGGGCGTAACGGGGGTGGGAGAACCAAGGATGGTCGGTCAAAAATCGCTTAGTTGCAAAATTTTTGAATCGAGGCGTTAACTACATTTTCGATATTAATACTGGTTAGTCTCCCCAAAATATCTTACAACAACTTTAACAACAATTTTCTTATTCATTAAGGACTAAAATCGAGCAGAATACATGGAATAAATGGTTAAAAAATACCAATAGACGGCTGCAAAGCGGTCATCCGGAGCGAAAATTCAAATCTATTGATTGGGATCGAATGATTCGCGCCTTTTTTGAAACGCCACCCCCACTCGATTTTTTTGATCTTGGCACTCCGTGAGAGGGAGAAAAAGTTTAGAAAATAGTTTTTTTTTCGTCATTTACTGGTCAACTTCATTTTCTTCTTGAATTGAATTGAAAAATTATTCGGCAAGCATAAAGAATTTAAAGACATTTGTCAAAGTGTGTATTAAAAAATATAAAAGATTCAATTTTACAGACATATTATTATACATTTAATTAGTCCCATTTGTTGTAGGCCTCGACTTTATACTTTGGACATTCAGTAGTGTTACAAAAAATATGGTCGCCTAAATTTGTCATTTTTAAAATTGTTTTTTTTTCATGAAGATATTAAAAATTTTCCCTATGATAAAATATCTCTGTTTAGTTTTTATCAAACAAATGAATTGTATCGACGAAAAAAGTTGGAAGAATAGTTTAGTTTTTCTTAATTTTCATATATTTATTTCTCTGGAACGAAAGCGCGTACCATGCCAGAAACTTTCAGGTCGATGACAGAGGTCTCTACGCCCCAGGACAAACGTGGCTCCAACGGAAAGATGTGCTGGGAAGAACCAAGGCGAACCTTCCTTACGTCGGAATCGTGACCATTCTCATGAACGACTACCCCAAATTCAAATACGCTGTTCTAGCAACACTCGCTGCTTTTGTTGTTTTGCATAGGGAAAAGTAAGGTTCTCATATATTCTATTGTATTACTTGGTTGAAAATTTCTCATTTCGTTTTTGTAATGTGCCTACTTTTTTCTGTAGAAGCCTCAATTTTCTGTAGAAAAAGTCGGTTCATTATACATTTTCAATGCTTGAACTAGTTGAAATCGATACCAAATGCATTTCCTTCAACATTTTCGGGGTTACTAAGTTATAATATTTATTAAATGAACTTTCATTCAATTCACAACTTTCACTGATACGGTACGAAGCCGGGAAAGGACAGAGAGAGAGAGAGAGAGAGAGAACAATAAAACAAGATAGGAAAGAAATCGAAGGCGATGAGAGTTCTAATTCATGGTTAAATGACTTGTAAGATGGTGAAGATCATCGACGACACACAGAGTTATGACTGCAACATGATTGCACTGAAAACTCGTAATGTCGTCAATATCAATTCCACCATCTTTCATATGATGTCGACTAAGCCAGAGTCCCGCTTGGAGAGAATAAATCGGGTGTATGCACAGGTACCATCGTAATCGGTATCGTATCTGGGAGAGAGAGAGAGAGAAAAGGATGTGTAAAAAGTATCGATGGGGTAAGTGTTAGAATTTTCCCATATCGTGATGTCATCGTGTAGCGTTTTTTGATTCATGGAAACCTCAATTCTTTCTCAAAATCTCACGACTTGGTCTAATCTTCAAAAAAATTGCTTTGTCCACCTTACCTAAAAGGTAAATCACTGCAGACTGCAGATCGAGATTAGGACAAAGCGCTGAAGTTCAAACTGACTTTTTCTCACACATCATGATATCGGAGAATTCTGATGCCTTTACATGATGAGACAATACAACAGTGCTATTTTTAAAAAGGAGCTATTAGATTTGGCTCAAGTGATGGTTCCTTCAACCAACAGCCAAAAGAAACATCTCAAAGGTCAAAGCTCATGGGTCCGATCGTTTTCAGTTTCTCCGAACAAGATCATGATGAAAATTAGTGAAAACAATGGGATTTCGATGTTTTTCAGTCACTAAACTTCGGTGAACCCTACCAATCGGCGACAAAAAAATGATTTCAAAATTTCGTCGTGTTGTCTTCGTAATGTCGCCGTTTTGTAGGGTATACCGAATGGCGACGTAGCCGTGTCAAAAAGATTATGGAGGGGCACAATCTTGACTTATAACGTCATCTGAATCATGAATCATTCACATTTAAGCTTACAAGGTGCTTTTTTGTAATAACCTGGTTTAAACCCAATTTTAAAAAAGTCGAATCTTAGTTTTGTACCTAATTAGTGCTTAAACCTTACCTGAGGCTTAAATTTGAGATGTCCAATGATTCATGATTCAGTTGACTGTTTCATCATAAATCAACTATTTGTCATTAATAATGCTGAATTTGATTATTAGGTGTTTCGTGTGCTAACCGATCAAATCTAGTGTGGAGAGGGAAATTTGATTAAAGTACATAAATACATGCAGAGATGGAGATAAGGGTACGGTACCTCGTTGCGAGACCCTGTTTAGTCCAAATCCTCGAGGAGGGCTGCGCGCTCTTCTGCTTCCTGTAACGTTAACTTTGGAATTTTGCAAATGCTGTTTTCAAATTTATAGTTCAATAAAATTCCTTCAACATATCGATCATTCAAGTTTGCATATTTTCGCGAAATCTTAGGTGACAAATCCGGTTAGACTCTCCTGCACATCGAGCTAAAGGTGATCGTTATCGATTAGACGCGTTGCACGAAAATTCGCTTCAGGGCGCGTTCGCACATCAATATTTTTCATCCTTTTCTTCTATTTTCTCAAGTTAACAAGCTAATTTGTTTTGACGATTGCTATTGAAAAATTGCAAAACATGTAACTTTCCTTCGTAATTAGCTTTTTATCATGAATTTTGAAAAAAATAAACGTCAGAGAAAAAGTTTTTAAACTACAGTAACTCTAATTTGATCTACAGCGGTGCAGGATTTACGAAGGGGCAGCGTTTGTGCTCGATGCTTATTGGTCGCCCCCCCCCCTCGCTGCCCTTCGTAAATCCTACATCGCCGTAGATCAAATTACAGTTACTGTAGTTTAAAAACTTTTTTCTCTGACGTTTTTACAAAATTCATGATGAAAAGCTAGTTACAAAGGAAGGTTACACGATTTGCAATTTTTCAACAGCAATCGTCGAAACAAATTCGCTTGGTAACTTTAGAAAAATAGGAGAAAAGGATGAAAAATATTGATGTGCGAACGCGCTCTATAGCGAATTTTCGTTCAATATTATTTACGAGCAACGCGTCTAATCAATAACAATCATCTTTAGCTCGGTGTGTAATACCGTTACACATCTCCCTGCTTACTGCTTAAAGGTGTAGGGAATTTTCTCACTTACAATAAAAAGAGAATATCGATTGGCCCGTAAACCTACAAAAAACACTCTAATCGCAAATTTTCCTCGAAAAATACCTTTCTCTTCGTCCATTCACTCATATTCACTTGCTGCCGGCACACTGGGCACGACGACTTGGTCTTGAGCCATGGGATGATGCACGGTCTGTGGAAGATGTGGTTGCAGTCCAGCTTTCCGACTGGATCGTCTGTAAATAGACAGTTATTCACAACGAGGCAAGTGGGCGTGGTCATGATTATTTCAAAAATTTACCCAGTTTGAATGTGTCGAAGCAGGTTGAGCACTGTTTCCCGTTGTCGACATCTTGTTGAACGACCTGAAATAAGAAAATTCTATTTTCTGCATCAAAATTTCAAATAAATAGAGTGATTGCGGTGTCTCAAAAAAGGTGCGATTCACTTGTCGCTCCGGATGACCGCGTTGTAGTCGTCTATTGTTATTCCTTCTTCCCGATTTTAATCTTTACTCAAAAAATCTTCAAAGTTACTGTAACATTCTTTTGCGGAGACTAACCTACATCGATATCGAAAATATATGTAATTTAGTTCTCGCTATGATAAGTTTGCAAGTTAACGATTTTTGACCCACCCCTATCAAATCGAGCAGAATAAATGACAAAAATACAAATAGGCCTTTGCATCGCACCCCTCGGCAAAAGCATAAGACAATATAACCGCTTCGCAACCGCTTTGCGGACCTTCACTTTCATTTTCGAAAGTGTTTGTACTTTGATACATGTTTCACTTGACATGATGAACGTTACGGACTGTTCCCAACCATAGTTTTACCTACTTCAAAAATTTTTACGTTACGATTTGTGAATCTGGGACGAAAAAGAGTACGAAAAGTAAAATTTTTTGAACTACAGAAAATTAAATTCATCTACTCTATTGATTTGCTTTGCTTACACTTTTCAACTACGTTTGCCGCAGTGTGCAAAGAAAATCGATAGAGTAGATCAAATTTCAGTTACTGTAGTTTAAAAATTTTACTTTTCCCACTTTTTTTCGTCCCAGACTCAAAAATCGTAACGTAAAAATGTTTAAAGTAGGTAAAACTATCAATTGGAACAGTCCGCAACGTTCAATATGTCTGATGAAAAATTTTTTTTTGAAGTACAAATACTTTCAAAAATGAAAGCGGGGGTCGGCGAAGCGGTTGCGATGCGGTTTTATTGTCTCATGCCTTTGCAGAGGTGTGAATCGCAGTTAGTCTGATGAAAAATGACCAACCTTGTCCATCGGCAGATTCTTCTCAATCAGTTCGACCGCGAATCCGTTGGTCGGAGTTGTCAGAGGGAACGGGAAATTTCGTGGCTCGAACAGCTCTTGTAAAGTGTTACCGATGTTTTCGGTTCCGTCGTGTTGGATTTCCAATTGACCATCTGGAAAGGGGAAAAATCTATGGATCAAAAACCAATAAAAGTGCTCAATCAATCAATTATCACGAAATTTTGAGTAATTATACTGCGAAACCAATCTATTAAAATCAGTAACCGTACAATTCACCCACGAGCTGTAACTTACATAACATCACAATTCTCAGCCATCCAAAAGGGGAAAATCTATGAATCAAAAACTACTAAAAATACGAAATCCGTTAACTACTACGGTTTTTTGTTGTTCATAATGAAAAATCATTCTATTACAAGGTAGATCTACAGCAGTAAGTTTCAACAAACAACAACTATATTATCATCGAAAAATATTCTAATTTTGTCAAATATGACGTGTTATTTGAAAAGACTTATTTTTCATCATCACTTCTCATAAATTTAAAGTGGGAATTTCAGGAAAATATTTCTTTAAAAGCGTTCTATTCAAAGCTTACTTGCTCCAATTCTGAATCTCAACTGGAAACCACGTGCGGCTGGTTCATTCACTTGCTCTTGTCCATCAACAGTCGGAATCGCGTGTATGTTCATTCTGACCTGACCAGGTTGTCTATTAGCCTCGCGAGGCTCTGCACCTCCCGCTGCTGCTGCTCTAAGCGGCTGAAATCATTTCATGTTCATATTAACAAGGGACCGCCCCCTTTGCTCCGCCCACTTTTCGTGATTCATTTTCATTTCCAATGTGCACATCTACCACTGCGAGAGGAAGGAGAAATGAAAGTCCTCACGTCAGAATTATTATTCTCAAGTTATCAAGCTTTTTGTTCCTAAACTTTTTTCTAAACAAATAATAATCACCTAAAATCATAAAATTGCATTAATCATAAAATTGCAAGATTTGGTCATCTTGTTCCAGGAATGATTATAGAAAAAAGAAGAATCGTTTTGCAATGTCAAAAAATAATAAGTGCGATAGGTTTTTCAAAATTTTTGAAAGAAAACGTGATACGATTTACTAAAAACCGAGAAAAGAGTACACCATTTTTTCCATTCTTCTTACTTTTCATTCTCTCTATCATATTTCTCAAATTTTCCGCATTCGGCATAAAATTTTCTTCTTATTATTATTTCAGCATCAAAACTTACTCCATTGAAGAGCTCTCGGAAGAGGTTGTCGATGGGACCTCTTGCAGCTTCTGGAAACGGTTGTCCGCTTGCTTCAGCATGTTGCCGAAACAGCTGCTGCAACGATGAATTTGATTTTTCGTTTTTGATCGTGCTTTATCTATATCAGAAACAATAGAGAAATGAGAGTTTGTAAACAATAAAACACATTGATAATACGAATTTGAGTGGTAAACATGCGTAAAAATAGACTAATTTGAGTAAAGAAAAACTTGGATTTACTATAATTTCTTCTAATCTGGCATCGATTCACCAGAATTAACCTGGAATTTCTGGAAAAAAGACTAGGGATTGCATAATTTTTCACGGATCGCTAAATCTGGCCAGGATGTTCCTGGACTTTGTCCATTTTCTTTTCCCAGAGGTCTTTTAAAAATCATTTCTTATATGAGGGCCATCAGGTCTAATCAGACATTTTCTCACTCGCGCCACTTAAAATGAAAATTATACCTCCACTGTTGCTTGATGTGGGGAAAAGTTGGGTACTTCTTCGATGAAATCACTTCCGCAGTTTGCACAGATGATGTCCTGGAAGGTTAGAATTAAATGAAGGGGGAGTTCAAGTTCGATTGCTAGAAGCGCATTATGATATTTCGCGCCCTTCCAAAATCTTTCGTAATGTTCTGGTCAGCGTCCCACTAGTGCGCACCGAGCTAAATGTGGTCGTCATCGATTAGACGCGTTGCACGCAAATTATATTGAACTCAAATTAGCTGTAGGGCGCGTTCGCACATCAATATTTTTTTTCATTCCTCTGGGCAAAATGTAAACCGTAGAGTGTCCGCAGAGCGCAGAGCCGCAGAGTCAATTTTTGTTTTGGGTTTCGGAAAATTTCTAATAACACGTACGGTTCCTAAATAAGCTTAGGTAAGGTTCTAAGCACAAGTACGTTCCAAAAATGGGGGTCCGATTTTTCCTAAGCCTGATATAAGAAAAACTCTGCGGTCGCTCTGCGGTTTACATTTTGCCTTTTTCTGCACATATCTAGCAAAAAGTCTGACCGATTTCAAACGCGCGCCAGTCGCATTTTTGTAAAATGAGTACGATAGGAGTCAGGACTCTCAAAACGAACAGTTAGATCTTTGTGGACTCAAATTATTATTCTTACTTTCAGTCCATTGAAATGAAAGGCGCATTACTTAATCGCTCTTGTGTTTCAAGGCGAAACTGCTACAGTACTGAGTAACCGATTTACGGAGGTCAGACTTTTTACAGGTAGAGGAACCTATGTGTTCTGTCTTTTTTCTCATCTTAACAAGCAAATTTGTTTTGCCAATTGCTGTTGAAAAATTGCAAATCATGTAACTTTCCTTCGTGACTAGCTTTTTATCTTGAATTTTGTAAATCATCAGAGAAAAAAGTTTTTAAACTACAGTATTTGTAATTTTATCTACGGCGATGTAGGATTTACGAAGGGGCGGAATTTGTGCTCGATGCTTATTGGTTGCCTCCCCTCGCTGCTCGATCCGACACTTTTCTACTGCGCTTAGCGCAGTGTGTAGTGTAAAAGGTGGCTGTTTTTAGCAGTGAACATTCTTCAAAAATAAAATTTTTGGAGGGAAAAAATCAACGTAAATTTACGCGTAAACCACAGTACAACTTTTATTTTAGATTTTACCGTGAACAAAAAATGAAAAACATACTCCATCACGCAGTCCGACGGTTCTGCTGCAGCCGTAGCAAAAGTACTGCGGCATCTGAACAACTAATCTGAAACATTGAATCACTTCAATCAAGATATCAACCTGGTATGAAAACCAGTTGAGAAATAAAGCGTGACTCCAAACAATAACAGTATTATAGAAAATCAATACGCATCAACAACGGAATCGGGAGGGATCATACGATTTTGTCTAATATTCAGCCGCATTTTTCACGGAGTCCTAGAAAGACGGGAGTGAGGAATTTGACACATTGCAAAATCGTGCGTTGACGTCATGTATCAATCTCACGCTGCAGCCAACAGTTATTTCCTTTTATAATAAGCTGAGGTTAGGTTGGAAGAACAACTTTTGAGAAGAGCCAACTCTTGGATACCCAAGTACACTGTGAAATTAACCATTTTATGATGTGTCAAATTCCTCACTCCCGTCTTTGTATCGGCTGAAGATTGCATACCGAGATTCAAATGTGAGGAATATTAGACAGAATCGTCAGGTTCTGAAAATGTGCTGATTTTTGCAACTCGGTTAATAACAAAAACAACAAAATACAGTTTTTCTCGGTTATTGTAACAATTTCAACATACTGTTGGCGAATTTACTTTCTTCGGCCACCTCGTTTCGCTTCGTTCCGGTTTCGTCCATTCCTTTTACTATTGCACTGTGTTCTGATTCCGAGCATCGAAGATCTGAAAAAAAAAATAGAATGGGGGTGAAAAAGCAACTATTCCTCGATACGTTGAGATTCTTGAACTTTGGTTCTAACGCGCAAAAACACCTTCTTTTCAAGTAGTACTAGACAAATCCGTGCCGCGCAGCAGCGCGCGATCTGATCGAATTAAAAATTTGAGTCTCATTACTAGAGTTTGGTTAAATGGATTTTTAAAAACCAACTTGGAAGTGACGTCATGCATGGAGAATGGTCCATCCGCCAGCGGGTCATTCTTTGTCTTTGCCATGCGGAGATGAGGCATCGGCTGATCTTCGAACAATTTCTCGTTCATCTGGAAATTAGCGATGTTGAAGGCTCACATGGGAAATGCTTTCAAAGGTTTACTCTCAAACATAAACCAGCAGCGCTTCCTCGCTACGCTCGGACCGCTGATTTTTTCCAAATAAATTCTCATTCTCACACTCTTTCTCCTTTTTTCATGCTTTTTTTCTCTCTCTCTCTCTCTCCCCTCTCTTTCCTATCTGAGATCGACCGCGGGTTCGAACCCCGTCAACGCCCAATCATTTTTGCACAACCCCTTCCTCTCCCTCGACCCAACCAATAGCAAAAAGGACCACCCAAATATCGGCTTCACGAGGAGATCCTTCGTTTATTGACGCACACTGCGCTAAGCGCAGTAGAAAAGTGTCAGACCAAGCAGCGAGGGGAGGCGACCAATAAGCAGCGAGTGCAAACCCCGCCCCTTTGTGAATCCCGTATTGCCGTAGATCAAATTACAGTTACTGTAGTTGAAAATTTTTCTCGAACGCGTTTTTTTCAAAATTCATGATAAAAAGCTAGTTACAGAGAAAAGTTACATGATTTTCAATTTTTCAATAGCAACCGGCGAAAAAAATCCGCTTGTTAACTTGAGAAAAATAGGACAAAAGGATGAAAAAATATTGATGTGCGAACGCGCTCTATAGCGAATTTCCGTTCAATATAATTTTGCTGCAACGCGACTAATCGATGACGACCTTCTTTAGCTCGGTGTGTGACGGTACATTCGTCGATTTCTTCGAATATTTTTAAAAATTCAATCCATAAATTGATCTTTTCAAAAGTTACCGAATGCTTTCCTCCTTTCGGCGCTGGAAGCGAGTATTGAAGTCCACGTTTGTTCGCAAGACGAGCCCAATTGATATGGAGAACTTGGTTACCTTCTTCATCCACCGAGATTGCGCACTGAAATGATGGGAAAATACTTCAGAAAATGATATTTCAGTGTGTAATTGATAAAAAGTAATAATTTAAAGTGTTTAAAAGAGAAAAGGGGGCTTAAAAACTTAACAAGCAAGACTGGACTTTTTCACAAATAATAAAAACTCTGACGCCGCGTAGCGCGACGCGGAAGGCTTTGAAAATCGAATAGAGCTTTTTCAGAGAAGAAAAGAGGTGCCGGGGGTACCATTGGCACCATGTAGGGCGTCGCCATAGTCTCTTGATGCTTATTCCAAGTGACTTAATTGAAAAGCCGCAAAGAAATGTTTTGTAGGCTAATGATGACCTTCACTAGTTGATAAGGTGAAACCAACCTTATGCAGCATTTTGTGACCACATGTTGGGCAGAATTCCTTGGTCATCACAGTCGTCGTCTCGTAGCACGCGCGGCAACGGAGGACATAGGAACGAATCTGGCGAATTCTGTATCCGAGTACAGACACCAGTGGAAGGTTCATTCGCAGAAGAATGTTCTGGAGAGCGAAATCTGTCGAGAGACACGCCACGATCGAGTCTTCTTCAACCTGAAAAGTTCATAAATTTCTAGATCTTCATTTTCTGAGCGTGCGAAATTTAGTGAATACAGCGAATTTATCTCTAGACGTTAACCTAATTATTTCACTTTGAACGAAAAATATGTTAGGAATAACTATGAATACCATTTTAGGCTTTTATTAGGTTATGGACAGCTTACGGTTAAAAATTGGCCCGAAGGAAGGCGGTGAATCCTAAATCTTTTTCTTTCTTCTTTATCCTAAATACTAAATGACAATTTTTTGAATTTTTTTTTTACTAAAAAGAAATGTTATTTGGACACACTGTCTTTTCAAATTCGAAACAACTACTGCGCAGCTTTGATTTTTCTTGAATTCGAACGTGACCTTTCGATATGGTCATTCCGATTTCATTCGAACATATATTTTCAACGTCGAATACGGCAAACTTCGCATAATCACAACTCTTCATGTTTTCTGAGAAATTACCTCAAATCCACCGAGTTTCTTCAGAGTTTCATCAATATTTTCCTTAGTGATCCATCCTTCATCGTCACTGTCTTCTGATTCCGATTCGGTTCCTTCCGTCTCTTCGACAGAATTGTCTCCGACTTCGAGTTTCTGCACTTTATCGCTCAAATCGACAACTTCAGCGTTTTCATCGATAACCTTCAAGCAAAGTGATACGAAATATAGAAAAAAAATAGGACTTACAACTTTGGAAGTTGAAAGAAATTGATGGTGAAGGTCGTAGGTCAATGCGATGACTTTAAGATCGACAATTGAGAGCGAGACGTAGTCACCAGACTTTTTGGTTTCTTCGATGACTGAAAAAGAAAATTCATATAAAAATTTTCCAGAAAACTCTCGAAGAATTGCGAAACAGTTTCAACTTTGACAACCCTACATCAAAAGTGATCTCTATATGAAAGGTGAACTTCGAAATAACCTAGTAAATACGTTTCAACGTTCTATCACGTGAAAAACAAGTTCAATACGTCATTCTGTTTAAAACATTACCTTTTCTCATTGCGTGATTGGAAGGCTCTTTGTATATGATCTCGAAAGGCAAATTTCCCAAGATTCGCCTAGCATTTTCTGATTCGAACTCTCTTTGAAGCTCTGGAGGGGCATAAAAGTGACTTGCCAATTTCTGAACAAGAATACTTTAACAATCGATTCCCGAGAACTTACATGAACAGTTGTATGATTTCGTAGAAGAGCTCCTGTATCGAGCACCAAGTTTTCAACCGGTAGTTTCTCCGTCATATCAAAGCTGCAGTTATTGTTGCCACGGGTAGCACGAGTTTCGATCGAGAAAATAAAAATTAAAAACGATTCCTGCGTCAATGAATGTCGCAGGCGTATATGAGGTTATGAACTGGCGTAGAGCCAAACATTTGCTGACGCGCATTGTGACGTTCAAATTTATTTTTATTTCTAGCGTTGTTTTTGTAATCTTGACACAACGTAGAGTTTGTGTATCTTGTTCAAAGTCTCTATTCTGTAAAGTTTGAAAAACAGTACATTTAAAGGATTCTAGCATTCATTTACATGGTATAAACTACTCGTTTAAAAATGTGTTCAAAACGATGACTTTCGTTTTAAGCCTGCTTTGCCTCTATTTCTCTAGCACAGTTTTGCTAATTTTTCCTACCTCAGAATGGCCGACGAAGAATTTCTTGTTAATGGTGTACCACTGTCATCTCTTCGTGTGGTAGACCTGAAGGAAGAGCTTGAGAAAAGAGGACTATCCAAGATTGGAGTCAAGTCGATTCTCATGGAACGTATGAAAGATGTAAGATTCTTGCGAAGTTTAACGTTTTGAAATAAAATGAACAAAAACTGACATTGATAAAAAGAACAAAGAAAACTTTCCGGAAGCATGTTAGATTAGAATGAGACTAGAATATCAGGAAGAGATTAGCATTTGGGATTCATACCGGATTTTCTTCCGATCAGCACTTTCATTTTATGCTCTCTTTTTTTTAAAAACATCCCTCACTTTTCTCTGTTTAAAATCTCGCGTCATGTCCTAAACTCGACCTATCATCTGCAGTGGTTTTACCTTTCATTATAAGCCTGGGTGATGTTGAAAAATAACTTTTGTGATAAGCTCAGTGTTAGAAACGCGATTAAAAGAAGAAAAAAAGCGACTGAATATTAGACAAAATCGTCACATCTTCAGGCCTATATACTTTTTACTGAAAAATTATGACAAAACACAACGCAACTAACAACCCATATTCAACAGGCACTGATGGAAGAGTCAGGCACGAAAAAACCTCCAAATCCGGCAGTACTCGCTTACAAGGAGATGCAGGATGCAATGTTGCAGAAGGCCAGGGCTGCAGATCGTATGTTTTGCAACTTCACCATGATGAAACTATTTACAGGACGTGTTAAGAGAGAGTTACAAATTAGAGGAATATTTCAGCGCGTAATAAAAAAAGCACCGTCGATGATGAGTCTTCGGAGCAACAACAGGTTTGCTTTTTATGGCCTTTAATCTTGATTTATTAGTTTCGTGAATTAAATTTTGAATAATATCATACGTTTTCTTCAAAAAAATGAGAATTTACTTTCTTTAAATGTGGAAAAAGTTGGACCCAGCACAGTGAACATATCGACAAGTTGCAAAGTGCAAACGATAGGATATCAGAATTTCCCCCCAGAAGTTTTTCAATCGGATTTTCCACCTTAGAATTTCGAAAGCTAGAATCGAAAAATAGAAGTTCTGAGTTTGAATCAGGCTCTTGTTATTATTTTTGAAGAATAGTCGCAAAAACCTCGATTTTGAGTTTTTCTCGACTTTGAGAAGTCATAAAACTTGTCAGTTTGAGAAAAACTGTCATTTTTGATCAGTTACTTACAGTCAATTTGTCTGCAGTAACTTCTAGGAAAAAGGCGAGAAAATTTTTCGTCGTCGAAGTTGCCGAATTTTTCCATAAGTTAACTCGAAACAAATTATCGATTTTGGCTATCTATCTAATTATTCCACTTGTGATCAATAAGAATCTTGGCAAAACAAATTTCAAGTTTTTTTTTTTGAAAAGTCCATTCTTAGAAAAATACATTAATTAAAAATCATACATCATCTGGAAGCGGCAACCTTCTACATGTATACATTTACAGCCGGATAGTGCAACTGAGGATCCCCCAAAGGAACCTGATCAAGTCGAACCTGACAGCGCCAACAATGGCGACGCAAACAACGAGTCGAGTAGCAGCAGCAGCAGCAGTGGTAGTGGAAGTTCCTCATCGGGATCCGACTCGGAAGAAGACGAAAAGGATGAGAAGTAAGTTTTTACAGAGAAATGTTGAAAAATGCGCCATTTTGGGGTGTTTTTGGCGCATTACCGGGGGTATGACACATGAAATGTTTTTCCTTCCATATCCGGACTCCTGGTATATGATGGTGGGTACCACTTTCAAGCCAAAATAGACCTAACTGAACTTGAATATAGGCCAGAAAATATATTATTGAGAATAAAATCAATTATAAATAAAACTCACATTGAGTTGGAATGTGTTAGTTGAATATGTGGATGAAAACCTCGCCAACTGATGTGATCGAAAAGTTTACTCTAAACGATGATATTCATTTTGTAGTTTGAAAATCACAGAAAAGCTACAAAATGCTCAGGACAATAATTTGGTTGGACCTGTTAAACATGATCAGAACTATGGCAAGACCTGATTCCAAAACAGGTCTTATGAAAAACGTCCATAATGCAAAAATTACAAGTGCGAGTATACTCACGAGATTGTATATGAAAGTTGGCAGGTGTTATACTCAACTTACCAAGTGTGATCAGATTTTTCTCCCTGTTAAGATTACCATGTAAAGGGGAGAGGAGAAAGGTGGAGAGCGCAGACGAAAATATGAACTACAGTGTGGACAGAAAATACAGGAACGGTACACGAAGCTCCGCTACTCGAACAAGATTCTAGATTACTTTCTGAAATTTTGGTCTATTATAGCCAACACTATTCTCCACAAGTGAACTAAATTTCATCCTGATTCATTAACTTCGAAACGGTGTATGATGATTTGATTGAAAACAGTGGATTTTCAAGTGGACATAAAATAGAGGAACGCTACTGTAATTTGAAGGTCAACGCTCGGAATTTGGAATTAATGATGAAAATGACACGTTATAAAGTTTTTTTTAACAATTGATATTTTTATTTTCATCATTCCGACAATTTTGACAGAGTTACAATCAAATCTTGTCGAATCCTTTAATTTTCCGCATTTTAGAAGTTTTTGGTCTCTACCGCGTTAGTTATCAAAGCGTTAGTTATGTCATCATAATCAGACAATGATTCTTAACAGTTTTCCCAAACTTTCACAACAATATCGGTTATTCACGTTTCGGAAAAACCCACTAAGTTAACGTCGCTGCAAAGGTGACTACGGTGACTTGTTGTAAAACGTGATGATATTGAATGATAACTGTGAAAAAATTTTTAAAATGTCATGGGGCATTTGTCATCTACTTAATAAGGATCGTTTCCTATCCAAAAAAAAATTTGGATCTAAAGGAACAGGGCTGTTCGAACCGCTTCAAAGACGCGCGTTAAAAAAACAAGGCGAAAACAGACACTTTGAGTGCAAAACTCCGTTCATTCCAGCGCCATCACTTCGACAGTACGACTTTTCACAGTATGCTGTTTCTTTTGGTCGATAATGACCTAAATGATGTCTTCAAAATATCCTTCTCCAAATTTGAGTGTTTTTTCACATTTATCGTTCAATATCATCGCGTTTTACAACAAGATACCGTAGTCACCATTGCAGCGACGTCAACTTAAGTCAGTTTGAAGGGCTCTTTGGAGGGGTAAAATAACCGATGTTGTTACGAAACTTCGGAAAACTGTTGAGAATCATTGTCTGATCATGATGAAATAACTAACATTTTGATAACTAACTCGGTGGAAACCAAAACCTTCTAAAATGCGGGAAATTACAGGATTCGACAAGATTTGATTGTAACTCTGTCAAAATTGTCGGAATGATGAAAATAAAAATATCAATTGTTAAAAAAACTTTATAACGTGTCATTTTCATCATTAATTCCAAATTCCGAGCGTTGACCTTCAAATTACAGTAGCGTTCCTCTATTTTATGTCCACTTGAAAATCCACTGTTTTCAATCAAATCATCATACACCGTTTCGAAGTTAATGAATCAGGATGAAATTTAGTACACTTGTGGAGAATAGTGTTGGCTACAATAGACCAAAATTTCAGAAAGTAATCTAGAATCTTGTTCGAGTAGCGGAGCTTCGTGTACCGTTCCTGTATTTTCTGTCCACACTGTATGTGCGTTTTGTGTAGGTTTAACGGCGCCTTCTATCTCTTTCTACATTTTTAACGAAAAAGGAGGTTTGAACCTTTCTGTGTATTCTTATCGACACTTCAAACTTTATGCTTGGATGAGGATTGATTTAGTTTTGAACAAGACAAAAATTGCGTCACTTATGAGCTTACAAGTAAATGATTCATTCTACCATTTCGTTGTTCTTTCCTTTCAATGTGATTGAGACAGTATGTACAATAGCGAGACGCAGGTCGCGTCGGGAGACAGTGTGTTGTAGTAAGAGGGAGCAGAATGTTTACGACAAGTCGGAGGTAAACAAGGCCCCAAGGGTATCATGCGATTGTGCGGAACGGGAGTCGGAAGTGATTTTTAAATGAAAAGTGACATTTTTTGAACAGTAGTCAGAAGTTTTAGTGTATTTTCAGTTAAGAAGTCTGCGGCGCACTGGTCAGTTTAGGTTAAATTATGCCGGTTCGCTTGAAAGTTGTACCCAATAGGGGTTTGGATATGGAAATAAGTTATTTCAAGTGTCATACCCCCCGCGATGTTAAAGCCTCTTTTTTAAATGAAGATTTTCGAGAGAAATTGAGATCACTAGGTGAGGATCAGTAATTTTATTAAAGTCATCGATTAAATTTATTGTGGGCGAGATGGAAGTCCGAAGAGAAAAAAAGTCGAAAGAAAGACTTTAGCGCAACTCGTGTACCATGTGTAACACATGCGCATATCTCTTTTAGGAGGAAGGAAGTGCTGCCCCGCGCGTACGCAGCTGAATCATCTTGTTGCCTGAGTATCATAACCTTTACCCTTCCTCACAATAACAAGTAGAACTTTCCTGATATATTTCTAAGCCCTGGAGTGTGCTAATATGACTTCGATCCCTGTTCAAGCATAGGAAATAGTATGGTTAGACCTGCAAGGTCCTAGCAAAATCATAAAGTTCAACTTTTGAACGAAGCGAAACTTTTTCGTTTAGAGACCTCACTTTTTGCTTCGAAAATCGTCATTACGGAGACGTGCATAATCTTTGTGGGGGGTATGATTCATGATATACCCCAGGTATACGATATTGGGACAACTTTCAAGTCAAAACGGCGTACGAATCTTAATCAATATTCTCGAGTACTTCACGATGACTTGCAGCACATTATCAGTTTTCTTATTTCAGCAAGAACAAGGAACCGTCTGGAAAGGAGATGAAAGAAGAAGTCAAGTCGACGGCGTCGGCGTCGCTCGAAGAGAAGCCATTAATGTCGACCCCAGAAGAAGCCAAGAAAGATTCGAAGGTCGAGAAGACACCTGTAGAAGCTGAACCGAAGCCGATTCTGGATGTGCAGAAACCACTAGTTGCGACAGAGGAGAAGCCAATCTTGGAGTCGCCCGAGAAGGAGAAAACGACCCCCGTGAAATCGGTTGAGAAGAGTTCGGAGCCTGAGAAGAAGACACCGGCGAAGGAAGAGAAAACCAATGGTCTGACAAAGAAGACCGATGATGGTGAGTTTTGTAACTTGGAAATGTTTGTAGGCGGCGCGGCTTGCGATGCGATCGTTTTTTTCATTCTGACTGGTCAGGAATTTTTTTTCGAATCTATCTCTTTCTCTCTCGCTCGCTGTCTCTCTCCCTCTCCCAAAAATTTCTGATGTTAAAGCGAAAAAGATTTTAATAAAAAATAAATGACGTGATTTCCGAAATAAAAACGTGGCACTTCGCATTCATTTTCATTCGAACGATTTCATGAGCCTCATATCATCATTATTAGTCCCAGGTGAGTGCTCGTGTTTTCGCTCGCCCCGGCGAGGAATCGAACTTGAAAGACATCTCCGGGCCGCTTAGACCACTATACCAAGCGATTATCATGTAATATCACGAATATGAACGGGGCACATGATATCGGATGATTATTGTGAAAATCACAATACTAGGAGGAGTTACAAGGTCGCTTTTTTACCGGTGATAATGGAAACGTTCGAATTTCAATGCTAAGAAACTCCTTGCCGCGCAGCACAGCGCGGAAAGGTGTATGAACTTGATGCGCAACCCATCAGATGGCGTTCGGACTGTTCTGACGCCTACGGACTGAGAACGGGCCGCGGAAAGGCAGTGTGACCAAAGACGAATAGATTTATTACTTCAAAAAAAGTAAAATGAAAAGATCGTAAATTTGATTATTTTTCTACTATTTCTCACTTTTAAAATCTCGCGTTGTCTTCTAATCTTGATCTGCAATCTGCAGCCAACTGTATAAGCTCAGACAAGGTTAGGAAAAACGACGTTTGTGAAGATCTGCGTCTTGGATATGCGGGTAAACTAGGTAAAATGAGGAATATTAGTCAAAATCGTAGAATCTGTATAAGAGGCTGATGTAACCAGAAGCTTTTTTTCAGCTGATTTGCCGAAGAAGCCAAAAGAGTCGAACGAGGAAGAAGTTGAACTTGACTATGGTGAAGAGCCAGAAGACCCGGCACCGAGAGAGGCTGTAGAAGAGAAACCGAAGGCTCAAGAAGAAGAACGAGAGAAGTCGGAACAGAAACAGTGGAGAAAACTGTCACCAGCATCAAGGTGATTTTGTTATTTCGAAAAATTGATTATTTTAATTTCAATTATATTTTTTAAGCACGCTAGAGTGTGATTTTTATCACATAATGTTAATGAGTACGAGTTTTATTACACTTTTTTTGAATTATTCTATTGAGGCCAAGGTTTAACACTTTCGGCCAGAGTTGCACGGAAGTCGGAAGACGGACGTAAAAATTTTTTCGGAAGTCGGAAGTGAAAAAAGGACAGAAGTCGGAAGAAGTCGGGAGTAGAATTTTTCAACGGTAGTTGGGAGTGCAAAAAAGTTGAAAAAACCCAGAGACATTGTATATCCGCTCATTCTCAACAGGTGAAGGTCAATTTCTGACTGAGTAGAAACGATTTCACGGTCTTTTCGTCATTTTTCACTAAAAAATTTTTTGACGGAAGTCGGAAGTGAAATTTTTTCACGGAAGTCGGAAGTCGGAATTCCGTGAGTACCAAAGATCACTAAAAACAATACCAAAGATCACTAAAAACATTTGGGCGGACGTTCTGGGTTCGGTTCCAGCTTGACGCCGAGTTTTGCTTTCGATTTGATTTCTTCACGAAAATATTAAAACTTTGATTTTTTTGTACTCAACGTTGTATTACAGGCACTCCCGTTCGGACATTGTTCACATTAGAGGATTGGTCCGCCCTTTCACCGAAAACGCCCTTAAACGTTTCATTTCTGAGTCAGGAGGTGAAATTCTTGACTTCTGGATTGACAAGGTGAAGAGCCATTGCTTCGCGAAGGTAATTTTTTCATTCATCACGAACTTTAGAAGTCTTATTCCGAAAAATCAGAAGCGCACTGGGATATTTAGGTTTTTTTTGTATATGTCAAAGTAGCACAGAAGTAAAATATAGATTTTCTTATTTAGCTATCACGTGAGAGAGAAAGGGGAAAGGCGAGAGCGCGCAGACAACCAGGGACATTTTGAAGGAGACCGAGAGAGAGAGAGAGAGAGAGAGAGAGAGAGAGAGAGAGAGAGAGAGAGGGAGAGAGAGAGGGGTGATAGAGAGAGAGAGCACTATTGCTAGGCGCAGGCGTTAGTGTAGAAAGAAAGAATGCTTAGAACAGTTGCACGCAGTGGTTTTCATTGATAAGCTAGTTTAAATGAAGAAAAAGTAACTTCTGTTTTCTAGCTTTTACCTCGAAGCTGGGATATATTAGGACCAGTGCGCCGCAGGCCATTAAGGTTCAGTTATTAGACTTCAATTTGTAAAAAGATTTTCAAAAGCGAAATTAAAAACTTTATGATAACCTGGGGACAATCAAGATTGGTCAAAAATCGATTTAGTTGTGAAATTTTCAAATTGAGACCTCAACTATATTTTCTATATCAGTACAGGTAGTCTCCTCGAAATATCTTACGATGATTTTTAGAACAGTTTTCTTGTTCAACAGAGACTAAAAATTCGCAGAATACATGGAATAAGTGGTTAAAAACGCCAAGAGATGGCTGCGAAGCGGTCATCTATTGATTGGGGGCGACTAATTCGCGCTTTTTTTGAAACCCTACCCTCACTTTTTTTTATTGATCTTGATACACCATGTGACCACTTTAGAACAGATTCTCAGGGCAGGGATCTTTTTGTGCTCACAGTGTTTATTGCTGGTCGCAACAAAAGCGTTTGTAACCTATCCACTATTAACAGAACCGTTTGCAGCTAGTCGGAGAAGAAAATGCGACAGCAGTCATCAAAGCGCTACATGGTGTCCACTGGCCAGATGGTAATCCGAAGACGTTATCTGTAGCCTTCGATACGGAAGAGAATGTAAGATTTTTTGTATTTTTATTACTGGTTTTGTCGTTAATGTTCAATAGTTTTGTTAAGTTTTAAAAAAAGTTAATTAAACGTTGAGCAGTCTCGTTGATAATGGAA
>OZ022254.1:2104635-2106026 GCA_963978915.1 Caenorhabditis parvicauda
CCGTAATCTCTGGGTTGTAAGATGTGAAGACTACCGTAATCACTGGCTAGTAAGATGTGCAGGCTATCGTAATCACTGGCTAGTAAGATGTGCAGGCTATCGTAATCACTGGCTAGTAAGATGTGCAGGCTATCGTAATCACTGGCTAGTGAGATTTGCAGGCAATAGTAACGGTGACTAGTAAGACGGTCAGGTTACCGTAATCACTGGCTGGTGAGATGTGCAGGCTACCGTAACCGCTGTCTAATAAGATGTGCAGGCTACCGTAACCACTGGCTAGTAAGATTTGCAGGCTACCGTAATAGCTGGCTTGTAAGATGTGCAGGCAAAAGTAACGGTGACTAGTAAGACGATCAGGTTACCGTAATCACTGGCTGGTGAGATGTGCAGGCTACTGTAACCACTATCTAATAAGATGTGCAGGCTACCGTAATCGCTGTCTAATAAGATGTGCAGGTTACAGTATCAGTGATTAGTAAGATGCGCAGGCTTCATAGTCAGTTAATAGAAAGATGTGCAGACTACCGTAACCGCTGTCTTATAAGATGTGCAGGCTACAGTAATAGCTGGCTTGTAAGATGTGCAGGCAATAGTAACGGTGACTAGAAGGACGGTCAGTTTACCGTAATCACTGGGTGGTGAGATGTGCAGGCTACCGTAACCACTATCTAATAAGATGTGCAGGCTACCGTAATCGCTGTCTAATAAGATGTGCAGGTTACAGTATCAGTGATCAGTAAGATGCGCAGGCTTTATAGTCAGTTAATAGAAAGATGTGCAGACTGCCGTAACCGCCAACTAGTAAGATTCGCAGGCTACCGTAACCACTCACCTGAATCTCCTTGAAATAGAGGATGCTCCATGCCGACGCCACACACCCTGGCACCATGGTGATAATTGGGAATGTGACAGTTTGTGAAAGTTTCTCATTCGCGATGAAAAACGACGTCTGTGCAATACCCCACAGCAGACCGGCGGCAAGAGACGGCAGGCAGATTTCGGGGTTGATTATTGGCTTGTTCTTCCTGTAACAGTGTCTTATTTGTTGGCTCCGCCCTCTTTTTTCGCTTCGCTCCCACTTGGGTAGTATTTATATTGAAATGAAGAGAATTATTCAGACTCTGCAATCCGTACACAAACTTAGTGTTATCATAAGAGTATGTTTTGTACTTTGAGAAGATGATTTGGCCCCGCCCTCTGCAATCCGTGCACAAACTTATTGTTACCATAAGAGTACATTTTGTACATTGAGAAGATGATTTGGCCCCGCCCTCTGCAATCCGTGCACAAACTTATCGTTACCATAAGAGTACATTTTGTACATTGAGAAGATGATTTGGCCTCGCCCTCTGCAATCCGTGCACAAACTTATCGTTACCATAAGAGTACGC
>OZ022254.1:2106226-2143726 GCA_963978915.1 Caenorhabditis parvicauda
AGAATGAAGTAAAAACAAAGGGGCGGGGTTAGTGCTCGCTGGTTATTGGTCGCCTCCCCTCGCTGCTTGATTCGACACTTTTCTACTGTGCTTAGCGCAGTGTGTGGCGTACTTCTCGACGTTGATGAAAAAAAACTGTGGGAGGTGTTCTACCTTTATAGATCTCATTCAAAAATACAACGAAAAGTACGCCAACAAAACTTGACTCAATTTCTTTCAGCCTTCACGATCTGGTGGCAGTCGGTCCGGACAAGTTTTTCTTCACAAATAGGGTGTACTTCAACAACCCGTTCCTTCAACTGTTCGAGTTCATAATGCAGGTAGGTTGCCTGAGGTCTCGCCATTTTGAAAAAAAAAGTGTGATCGCGTTTTTTGAAACAAGATTTTTAAACACGTTTTTGCCTATAAGTTTTGAGTGACAAGACTGATTTTGCTCGAATTTGGAGAACAATAGTATCATAGGATATTATGTGAGCTTGGAAAGTGAAATTTAGCTGAAAAAATAATTAGCAGAGAAATCTGAGAAAAAATGACTGTTCGAGTTTTTTTGAAACACGATTCTGGAGCACGTTTTTTCATATAACTTCTAAGTGACTTGACTGACTCTTTTAAAATTCAGAGAACAATAGTATCATATCATATTGTGTAAGCTCGCGAAGTGGAATTCAGTTAACAAAAAAAATTAGCAGAGGAATTTGAGAAAAAAAGACTGTTCGCGTTTTTGAAACACGATTCTGGAGCACGTTTTTGCCTATAACTTCTGAGTGGCTTGCATGACTTTCCTAAAATTTAGAGAACGATAGTATCACATCATATTGTGTGAGCTCGCGGAGTGAAATTCAGCAAACAAAAAAAAATAGCAGAGGAATTTGAGAAAAAAGACTGTTCGCGTTTTTGAAACACGATTCTGAAGCACGTTTTTGCCTATATCTTCTGAGTGACTTGACTGACTCTCCTCAAATTTAAAGAAAGTAGCATCGTATCATATTGTGTGAGCTCGCGAAGTGGAATTCAGTTAACAAAAAAATTAGCAGAGAAATTTGAGAAAAAAATGACTGTTCGCGTTTTTTTGAAACAGAAACTTTCAGAGTAACACTGGAACGCTGTATTTCTACGATGGTCATACTGCATCTGTTGCTATTCCTTCATTACCTAGCCCCGGTCCGCTGGCTTACGATTCTAAGAGGAGAAAGCTCTATGTTGGGTCGATGATCAATGAGGTGAGGAAAAAACAAAAAAAATGGATGAGGAGGGGATCGAACTTTCTGTTTCAGGTGATCAAAGTGTACGACGTCAAAAACGATTTTTCACTTTCGCACAAAGTTGACATTTTTCTGCTTTCTACTCCTGTTGGACTTTTTGTTGATGAGAAATTAGGTAAGATTTCTCTCTGCTTCTCTCTCTCTATCTCCCTCTCTCTCTTTCTCTCTCTCTCTCTCTCTCTCTCTCTCTCTCTCTCTCTCTCTCTCTCTCTCTCTCTTTCTCTCTCTTTTTCTCTCTCTCTCTCTCTCTCTCTCTCTCTCTCTCTCTCTCTCTCTCTCTCTCTCAATCTCTTTCTCTCTCAATCTCTTTATTTCAGGTGACATCTGGGCTTCTTGTTATCCAGTCCTCTATCAAGCCTATCTTCATCATCAAAACTTTGAAGACAAGAACATCCGCGGACCGAGCCAAGTCCTCCGAGTTCGCATGCAGGTCAGAAAAATCGCGCACCAATTGCACCTAAGCCCCGCTCATTTTCAGGAAGACGGAATCTCGTGGGTCATAACAGAACCGTACGCGAACGACGGCGCGACCATATCATCAGGATCGGCAGTGGTGAGACCATGCGTCGATTGCAGAAAAACCATGCGCACTTTGCAGGTGTTCGCGGAAGATCAAATGGTTGTTGGCAGTGCGTACGGACGACTTCTGCACTGTGATGTTCTTAACCCTCAGATTACATAGAATTCAACTACTTCATATCCTTCGGGTTTCATAATGATCTCAAGAAATGAATTTTGCAATCACTGCACGGAAAAAGGGGCGTGGTCTCGAGAATTATTCATTTCGCAAACTGCGGCATAAGAAATTTTTTGACCGATAATACAAAGTAAATGCAATGATATGAAGTCGAAGAAAGAGAATTTTGCGAAGTGTGCATAAAAAAGTAGGCGTGGCTTATTCGCGAACGTATTCCCTACGGCAGACAACGTTTCCAGAGACGAGGGTGCTGATGAGCTTGTCTCCTTCTATCCAATGAGTGAAAAGAGAGTCTTTGTCCGAGTTCTGAAAATTCAAATTTGAATTCGCGCCAAAAAGTTTATTCCTAAAATATTCATGTGGAAATTTCATGAATGAAGCCAAAACCGCGAAATTCAAAATTTTATTTACCTTGATTTTCTTTTGTGTGTGAACAATCTTTCCGTTCTCGAATACGAGTAGAGAACGTACAACTCGGCCGTCTGGGGTGGTTTCTTCAAATTCCTGGAAATTTATTTGTTAGCTCCGCCCCTTAACTTGTTCAAATCATGAATAGAAGGCTATTTCGATCAGTTTCTCCGAGTTACATAACGCGAAGGTTGCCTAGGGGCGTTCCTAGTTTCGAGTATTGTAACAGCAGAACGAAGGCTCAGAATCACAACAGAGTAACTTTATTCTGATTCTCAAACGTTTCTAAACCGATACAGTTGAAAATCTGATCAATTTTTTCCGGACTCAAAATCGAAGAAATCCATGGGCTATAGCCTTATGTGATTTTTGGGGTCAAAAATTTTGTGTCTCTAAATCTCTCGGAAACTGTCCAGAATCATTTCTTAAGTGTTGTAGAAGAACGGAATCATAAATTGGGGGGGCTATTTCGATCAGTTTCTCCGAGTTACATAACGCGAAGGTTGCCTAGGGGCATTCCTGGTTTCGAGTACTGTAACAGCAGAACGAAGGCTCAGAATCACATCAGAGTACTTTTATTCTGATTCTCAAACGTTTTTTAACTGATACAGTTGATAATCTGATCAATTTTTTCCGGACCCAAAATCGAAAAAATCCATGGGCTATAGCCTTATGTGATTTTTGGGATCAAAAATTTTGTGTCTCTGAGTCTCTCGAAAACTGTCCAGAATCATTTCTTAAAAGTTGTAGAAGAACGGAATCATAAATTGGGGGCTGTTTCGATCAGTTTCTCCGAGTTACATAACGCGAGGGTTGCCTAGGGGCATTCCTAGTTTTGAGTACTGTAACAGCAGAACGAAGGCTCAGAATCACGTCAGAGTAACTTTATTCTGATTCGTAAATGTTTCTAAACCGATACAGTTGAAAATCTGGTCAATTTTTTCCGGACCCAAAATCGAAAAAATCCATGGGCTATAGCCTTATGTGATTTTTTGGGTCAAAAATTTTGTGTCTCTGAATCTCTCGGAACCTATTCAATATCATTTCTTAAAAGTTGTAGAAGAACGGAATCATAAATTGGGGGCTATTTCGATCAGTTTCTCCGAGTTACATAACGCGAGAGTTGCCTAGGGGCATTCCTAGTTTTGAGTACTGTAACAGCAGAACGAAGGCTCAGAATCACGTCAGAGTAACTTTATTCTGATTCGTAAATGTTTCTAAACCGATACAGTTGAAAATCTGGTCAATTTTTTCCGGACCCAAAATCGAAAAAATCCATGGGCTATAGCCTTATGTGATTTTTGGGGTAAAAAATTTTGTGTCTCTAAATCTCTCGGAACCTATTCAATATCATTTCTTAAAAGTTGTAGAAGAACGGAATCATAAATTGGGGGCTATTTCGATCAGTTTCTCCGAGTTACATAACGCGAGGCTTGCCTAGGGGCATTCCTAGTTTCGAGTACTGTAACAGCAGAACGAAGGTTCAGAATCACGTCAGAGTACTTTTATTCTGATTCTTGAACGTTTCTAAACCGATACAGTTGAAAATCTGATCAATTTTTTCCGGACCCAAAATCGAAAAAATCCATGGGCTATAGCCTTATGTGATTTTTTGGGTCAAAAATTTTGTGTCTCTGAATCTCTCGGAACCTATTCAATATCATTTCTTAAAAGTTGTAGAAGAACGGAATCATAAATTGGGGGCTATTTCGATCAGTTTCTCCGAGTTACATAACGCGAGGCTTGCCTAGGGGCATTCCTAGTTTCGAGTACTGTAACAGCAGAACGAAGGTTCAGAATCACGTCAGAGTACTTTTATTCTGATTCTTGAACGTTTCTAAACCGATACAGTTGAAAATCTGGTCAATTTTTTCCGGACCCAAAATCGAAAAAATACATGGGCTATAGCCTTATGTGATTTTTGGGGTAAAAAATTTTGTGTCTCTAAATCTCTCGGAACCTATTCAATATCATTTCTTAAAAGTTGTAGAAGAACGGAATCATAAATTGGGGGCTATTTCGATCAGTTTCTCCGAGTTACATAACGCGAGGCTTGCCTAGGGGCATTCCTAGTTTCGAGTACTGTAACAGCAGAACGAAGGTTCAGAATCACGTCAGAGTACTTTTATTCTGATTCTTGAACGTTTCTAAACCGATACAGTTGAAAATCTGATCAATTTTTTCCGGACCCAAAATCGAAAAAATCCATGGGCTATAGCCTTATGTGATTTTTTGGGTCAAAAATTTTGTGTCTCTGAATCTCTCGGAACCTATTCAATATCATTTCTTAAAAGTTGTAGAAGAACGGAATCATAAATTGGGGGCTATTTCGATCAGTTTCTCCGAGTTACATAACGCGAGGCTTGCCTAGGGGCATTCCTAGTTTCGAGTACTGTAACAGCAGAACGAAGGTTCAGAATCACGTCAGAGTACTTTTATTCTGATTCTTGAACGTTTCTAAACCGATACAGTTGAAAATCTGATCAATTTTTTCCGGACCCAAAATCGAAAAAATCCATGGGCTATAGCCTTATGTGATTTTTTGGGTCAAAAATTTTGTGTCTCTGAATCTCTCGGAACCTATTCAATATCATTTCTTAAAAGTTGTAGAAGAACGGAATCATAAATTGGGGGCTGTTTCGATCAGTTTCTCCGAGTTACATAACGCGAGGGTTGCCTAGGGGCATTCCTAGTTTTGAGTACTGTAACAGCAGAACGAAGGCTCAGAATCACGTCAGAGTAACTTTATTCTGATTCGTAAATGTTTCTAAACCGATACAGTTGAAAATCTGGTCAATTTTTTCCGGACCCAAAATCGAAAAAATCCATGGGCTATAGCCTTATGTGATTTTTTGGGTCAAAAATTTTGTGTCTCTGAATCTCTCGGAACCTATTCAATATCATTTCTTAAAAGTTGTAGAAGAACGGAATCATAAATTGGGGGCTATTTCGATCAGTTTCTCCGAGTTACATAACGCGAGGCTTGCCTAGGGGCATTCCTAGTTTCGAGTACTGTAACAGCAGAACGAAGGCTCAGAATTACATCAGAGTACTTTTATTCTGATTCTTAAACGTTTCTAAACCGATACAGTTGAAAATCTGATCAATTTTTTCCGGACCCAAAATCGAAAAAATCCATGGGCTATAGCCTTATGTGATTTTTGGGGTCAAAAATTTTGTGTCTCTAAATCTCTCGGAACCTATTCAATATCATTTCTTAAAAGTTGTAGAAGAACGGAATCATAAATTGGGGGCTATTTCGATCAGTTTCTCCGAGTTACATAACGCGAGGCTTGCCTAGGGGCATTCCTAGTTTCGAGTACTGTAACAGCAGAACGAAGGCTCAGAATTACATCAGAGTACTTTTATTCTGATTCTTAAACGTTTCTAAACCGATACAGTTGAAAATCTGATCAATTTTTTCCGGACCCAAAATCGAAAAAATCCATGGGCTATAGCCTTATGTGATTTTTGGGGTAAAAAATTTTGTGTCTCTAAATCTCTCGGAACCTATTCAATATCATTTCTTAAAAGTTGTAGAAGAACGGAATCATAAATTGGGGGCTATTTCGATCAGTTTCTCCGAGTTACATAACGCGAGAGTTGCCTAGGGGCATTCCTAGTTTCGAGTACTGTAACAGCAGAACGAAGGCTCAGAATTACATCAGAGTACTTTTATTCTGATTCTTAAACGTTTCTAAACCGATACAGTTGAAAATCTGGTCAATTTTTTCCGGACCCAAAATCGAAAAAATCCATGGGCTATAGCCTTATGTGATTTTTTGGGTCAAAAATTTTGTGTCTCTGAATCTCTCGGAACCTATTCAATATCATTTCTTAAAAGTTGTAGAAGAACGGAATCATAAATTGGGGGCTGTTTCGATCAGTTTCTCCGAGTTACATAACGCGAGGGTTGCCTAGGGGCATTCCTAGTTTTGAGTACTGTAACAGCAGAACGAAGGCTCAGAATCACGTCAGAGTAACTTTATTCTGATTCGTAAATGTTTCTAAACCGATACAGTTGAAAATCTGGTCAATTTTTTCCGGACCCAAAATCGAAAAAATCCATGGGCTATAGCCTTATGTGATTTTTTGGGTCAAAAATTTTGTGTCTCTGAATCTCTCGGAACCTATTCAATATCATTTCTTAAAAGTTGTAGAAGAACGGAATCATAAATTGGGGGCTATTTCGATCAGTTTCTCCGAGTTACATAACGCGAGGCTTGCCTAGGGGCATTCCTAGTTTCGAGTACTGTAACAGCAGAACGAAGGCTCAGAATTACATCAGAGTACTTTTATTCTGATTCTTAAACGTTTCTAAACCGATACAGTTGAAAATCTGATCAATTTTTTCCGGACCCAAAATCGAAAAAATCCATGGGCTATAGCCTTATGTGATTTTTGGGGTAAAAAATTTTGTGTCTCTAAATCTCTCGGAAACTGTCCAGAATCATTTCTCAAGTGTTGTAGAAGAACGGAAACATAAACTGGGGGCTATTTCGATCAGTTTCTCCGAGTTACATAACGCGAGGCTTGCCTAGGGGCATTCCTAGTTTCGAGTACTGTAACAGCAGAACGAAGGCTCAGAATTACATCAGAGTACTTTTATTCTGATTCTTAAACGTTTCTAAACCGATACAGTTGAAAATCTGATCAATTTTTTCCGGACCCAAAATCGAAAAAATCCATGGGCTATAGCCTTATGTGATTTTTGGGGTCAAAAATTTTGTGTCTCTAAATCTCTCGGAAACTGTCCAGAATCATTTCTTAAGTGTTGTAGAAGAACGGAATCATAAATTGGGGGCTATTTCGATCAGTTTCTCCGAGTTACATAACGCGAAGGTTGCCTAGGGGCATTCCTAGTTTCTAGTACTGTAACAGCAGAACGAAGGCTCAGAATTACATCAGAGTACTTTTATTCTGATTCTTAAACGTTTCTAAACCGATACAGTTGAAAATCTGATCAATTTTTTCCGGACCCAAAATCGAAAAAATCCATGGGCTATAGCCTTATGTGATTTTTGGGGTAAAAAATTTTGTGTCTCTAAATCTCTCGGAAACTGTCCAGAATCATTTCTCAAGTGTTGTAGAAGAACGGAAACATAAACTGGGGGCTATTTCGATCAGCTTCTTGGAGTTACATAACGCGAGAGTTGCCTAGGGGCATTCCTAGTTTCGAGTACTGTAACAGCAGAACGAAGGCTCAGAATTACATCAGAGTACTTTTATTCTGATTCTTAAACGTTTCTAAACCGATACAGTTGAAAATCTGATCAATTTTTTCCGGACCCAAAATCGAAAAAATCCATGGGCTATAGCCTTATGTGATTTTTGGGGTCAAAAATTTTGTGTCTCTAAATCTCTCGGAAACTGTCCAGAATCATTTCTTAAGTGTTGTAGAAGAACGGAATCATAAATTGGGGGCTATTTCGATCAGTTTCTCCGAGTTACATAACGCGAAGGTTGCCTAGGGGCATTCCTAGTTTCGAGTACTGTAACAGCAGAACGAAGGCTCAGAATTACATCAGAGTACTTTTATTCTGATTCTTAAACGTTTCTAAACCGATACAGTTGAAAATCTGATCAATTTTTTCCGGACCCAAAATCGAAAAAATCCATGGGCTATAGCCTTATGTGATTTTTGGGGTCAAAAATTTTGTGTCTCTAAATCTCTCGGAAACTGTCCAGAATCATTTCTCAAGTGTTGTAGAAGAACGGAAACATAAACTGGGGGCTATTTCGATCAGCTTCTTGGAGTTACATAACGCGAGAGTTGCCTAGGGGCATTCCTAGTTTCGAGTACTGTAACAGCAGAACGAAGGCTCAGAATTACATCAGAGTACTTTTATTCTGATTCTTAAACGTTTCTAAACCGATACAGTTGAAAATCTGATCAATTTTTTCCGGACCCAAAATCGAAAAAATCCATGGGCTATAGCCTTATGTGATTTTTGGGGTAAAAAATTTTGTGTCTCTAAATCTCTCGGAAACTGTCCAGAATCATTTCTCAAGTGTTGTAGAAGAACGGAAACATAAACTGGGGGCTATTTCGATCAGCTTCTTGGAGTTACATAACGCGAGAGTTGCCTAGGGGCATTCCTAGTTTCGAGTACTGTAACAGCAGAACGAAGGCTCAGAATTACATCAGAGTACTTTTATTCTGATTCTTAAACGTTTCTAAACCGATACAGTTGAAAATCTGATCAATTTTTTCCGGACTCAAAATCGAAGAAATCCATGGGCTATAGCCTTATGTGATTTTTGGGGTCAAAAATTTTGTGTCTCTAAATCTCTCGGAAACTGTCCAGAATCATTTCTTAAGTGTTGTAGAAGAACGGAATCATAAATTGGGGGGGCTATTTCGATCAGTTTCTCCGAGTTACATAACGCGAAGGTTGCCTAGGGGCATTCCTGGTTTCGAGTACTGTAACAGCAGAACGAAGGCTCAGAATCACATCAGAGTACTTTTATTCTGATTCTCAAACGTTTTTTAACTGATACAGTTGATAATCTGATCAATTTTTTCCGGACCCAAAATCGAAAAAATCCATGGGCTATATCCTTATGTGATTTTTTGGGTCAAAAATTTTGTGTCTCTGAATCTCTCGGAACCTATTCAATATCATTTCTTAAAAGTTGTAGAAGAACGGAATCATAAATTGGGGGCTGTTTCGATCAGTTTCTCCGAGTTACATAACGCGAGGGTTGCCTAGGGGCATTCCTAGTTTTGAGTACTGTAACAGCAGAACGAAGGCTCAGAATCACGTCAGAGTAACTTTATTCTGATTCGTAAATGTTTCTAAACCGATACAGTTGAAAATCTGGTCAATTTTTTCCGGACCCAAAATCGAAAAAATCCATGGGCTATAGCCTTATGTGATTTTTTGGGTCAAAAATTTTGTGTCTCTGAATCTCTCGGAACCTATTCAATATCATTTCTTAAAAGTTGTAGAAGAACGGAATCATAAATTGGGGGCTATTTCGATCAGTTTCTCCGAGTTACATAACGCGAGGCTTGCCTAGGGGCATTCCTAGTTTCGAGTACTGTAACAGCAGAACGAAGGCTCAGAATTACATCAGAGTACTTTTATTCTGATTCTTAAACGTTTCTAAACCGATACAGTTGAAAATCTGATCAATTTTTTCCGGACCCAAAATCGAAAAAATCCATGGGCTATAGCCTTATGTGATTTTTGGGGTAAAAAATTTTGTGTCTCTAAATCTCTCGGAACCTATTCAATATCATTTCTTAAAAGTTGTAGAAGAACGGAATCATAAATTGGGGGCTATTTCGATCAGTTTCTCCGAGTTACATAACGCGAGAGTTGCCTAGGGGCATTCCTAGTTTCGAGTACTGTAACAGCAGAACGAAGGCTCAGAATTACATCAGAGTACTTTTATTCTGATTCTTAAACGTTTCTAAACCGATACAGTTGAAAATCTGGTCAATTTTTTCCGGACCCAAAATCGAAAAAATCCATGGGCTATAGCCTTATGTGATTTTTTGGGTCAAAAATTTTGTGTCTCTGAATCTCTCGGAACCTATTCAATATCATTTCTTAAAAGTTGTAGAAGAACGGAATCATAAATTGGGGGCTGTTTCGATCAGTTTCTCCGAGTTACATAACGCGAGGGTTGCCTAGGGGCATTCCTAGTTTTGAGTACTGTAACAGCAGAACGAAGGCTCAGAATCACGTCAGAGTAACTTTATTCTGATTCGTAAATGTTTCTAAACCGATACAGTTGAAAATCTGGTCAATTTTTTCCGGACCCAAAATCGAAAAAATCCCTCTATAATCCAAATGTCACTGTACATGTAAGACATAGCGTGAAGTGGTAACAACAGGGCCGTTTATGTAAGACATAGCCATGTAAGACATGTACTGTGACCATTGACAGTGAAGAAGGTCTTTATGTCTGACATGTACTGTTACCAAAGCCATGTAAGACATGTACTGTGACCATTGACAATGAGGAAGGTTTTTATGTCTGACATGTACTGTTACCAAAGCCATGTAAGACATGTACTGTGACCATTGACAATGAGGAAGGTCTTTATGTCTGACATGTACTGTTACCAAAGCCATGTAAGACATGTACTGTGACCATTGACAATGAGGAAGGTCTTTATGTCTGACATGTACTGTTACCAAAGCCATGTAAGACATGTACTGTGACCATTGACAATGAGGAAGGTCTTTATGTCTGACATGTACTGTTACCAAAGCCATGTAAGACATGTACTGTGACCATTGACAATGAGGAAGGTCTTTATGTCTGACATGTACTGTTACCAAAGCCATGTAAGACATGTACTGTGACCATTGACAATGAGGAAGGTCTTTATGTCTGACATGTACTGTTACCAAAGCCATGTAAGACATGTACTGTGACCATTGACAATGAGGAAGGTCTTTATGTCTGACATGTACTGTTACCAAAGCCATGTAAGACATGTACTGTGACCATTGACAATGAGGAAGGTCTTTATGTCTGACATGTACTGTTACCAAAGCCATGTAAGACATGTACTGTGACCATTGACAATGAGGAAGGTCTTTATGTCTGACATGTACTGTTACCAAAGCCATGTAAGACATGTACTGTGACCATTGACAGTGAGGAAGGTCTTCATGTCAGGCATGCACTGTGACCATAACCATGTCTCCTCTCTCTCCCTCTCCCCCTCTCTCTCTCTCTCTCTCTCTCTCTCTCTCTCTCTCTCTCTCTCTCTCTCTCTCTTTC
This sequence comes from Caenorhabditis parvicauda, assembly GCA_963978915.1. Taxonomy (NCBI): domain Eukaryota; kingdom Metazoa; phylum Nematoda; class Chromadorea; order Rhabditida; family Rhabditidae; genus Caenorhabditis; species Caenorhabditis parvicauda. The sequence goes on from OZ022254.1 coordinate 2,117,339, forward strand.
TCTCTTTCTCTCTTTCTCTCTCTCTCTCCCTCTCTCTCTCTCCCTCTCCCTCCCCCTCTCCCCTCTCTCTCCCTCTCTCTCTCTCTCTCTCTCTCTCTCTCTCTCTCTCTCTCTCTCTCTCTCTCTCTCTCTCTCTCTCTCTCTCTCTCTCTCTCTCTCTCTCTTTCTCTCTTTCTCTCTTTCTCTCTCTCCCTCTCTCTCTCCCCCCCTCTCTCTCTCCACCGATATATAGAATAAGCGGCCGAGATGTGGAACTTAAATTATTATGCGCTTCAATTTAGTTATTTTCAAATTAAAAGTCACTTTATAAACAAACAAACAAAATAGTCGGTTTTATAAGACTTTTTCTCTATGAATTTGAATTTTAAAAGATGAATTTGGGTGTTTATACGTGGTTGATGAAATTGAATCTTATTCGTACCAAAAGTATCTAACAAAAATCGGTTCAACCAAATACTCAGTTATCAGGGAAATTTTTTTAACTTAAAAAACAGTTTTCAATTTTTGTAAAAATTATCGCCATGTGAGATATTACCGAACCGCCAAATTACCTGAACTGTTTCTAAAAATTATTTCAAAGTTTTCAAAAAAACAAATTGCTGAGTTTCGCATCAAAACACGAAAAAATCAGCAAAATGAAAAGTTTAATAAAATAAACATTTGGGAAATTATGTTATGTTTGGAGTGTGCGCCCGTTGCACGTAAAGCGGAGTGACGTTTTAGCTGTTTTTCTTTTCTTTTTTTATTGTTTTCATCTTTCTTTAAGGTTGTTTTGTTTGGTCATTTGACTTCTTTAGTGTGCATAGTTTAAATTAATTTTTTGGAATGAATCTTTTCATTTAAAGTCAGCGAAACCTTTAAGATATACGTTTTCCAAACGAAAAATTTAGGCCAAATTTATGAAATTGTTTTTTTTTACAACGTATGCGTAAATATATACATCCACTCCAAAGATTCGTTTTTACATCTCCACTATTTATTTTTTCAGGTAGTATCACTGTCTTCATGAATCTGTCGAAGAAGTCTCGCAGCCGCAGAAGTGCTCGCAATATCCCATTCGAGGAGAATTCGCCGAGTGACCGTGATGAGAAGCCGAAGCTGAAGAAGAAGGCGCGTCGACGTTCCAGAAGTCACGGACGGTCTCTCTATGGAGGTGTCGGGGCTGACAGTTACCTGGCTGGACCGACTGAGCAGTCTTCTGACTCGTCCTATGTGTCGTATCAGCAACCGTGAGTATTCTGAATCAGTCTCTTCGAATTTTAACTAGTTAAAATTTTTTGCAACACGCCTTTCTTTGAAAAAAATCAAATGAAACAAAAAATCTACCAATAAGGTCTGCTTAGAACGAACAATTTACAGATTCAACCCACTGAGCGGTCGCCACAGTAAAAGCGGCAACATTGGCTACTCATCTGGAGGTTCGAACGGCGACAGAAGTCCACCGCCAGAGATTCCACTGCTGTCAGCGATCCCACCACCAGGAGTCAGAAAACCACCGACGAGACGCCTCGGCGCACCGCTCAACCAACCAAAGTGATTTTTGCCCATTAACATTTTAACGAAAATTTCTCAAAAGCGATTGCGAACGAGTCTAGAAGATGAGATTAAGGGAAAAGTGTGTAAGGTCATTGCCGATTTTCCGTTGCTCATCTCAATTTCTGTGTCGATACGAGTAAAAGGCTGTTGTGAATAGGTCCCATCAACCTTTTTTCTAATCAAAAACTTGAATGCAACCAAAGTAGGTTTGGTGAACTAAAATTTTCAACAAAGAAAACATTATTCAGATCACCGAGATCGGGACTATTGTGACAAAGGCAATCGAGAATTGGACTAGGACAGCAACTTGGGACTCGGACGGCAACGAGGAGACGGATTAAATTTTGAAGCCGCTGATATGAAATAAGGTTTGGTGAACTAAAATTTACAACAAAGAAAATATTATTCAGATCACCGAGTTCGAGACTGTTGTGACAAAGGCAATCGAGAATGGGACTGGGACGACAACTTCAGCCAAGTCGATATGTAGTTTTTATAAATAAATGTTCCTAAATACCACGTGTTCATTCTTGATTCCAGGTCATAGTACATGTCTGACATAAATGGGAACAGTACATGTCTGACATATATGGTCATAGTACATGTCTTACATAAATGGTAACAGTACATGTAAGACATCATGTCTTCCCCATGTAATACAGTATGTAAGACATGATGTCTTACATGTACAGTGACATCATGTCTTACATGTACAGTGACATTTGGATTATAGAGCCATGGGCTATAGCCTTATGTGATTTTTTGGGTCAAAAATTTTGTGTCTCTGAATCTCTCGGAACCTATTCAATATCATTTCTTAAAAGTTGTAGAAGAACGGAATCATAAATTGGGGGCTATTTCGATCAGTTTCTCCGAGTTACATAACGCGAGGCTTGCCTAGGGGCATTCCTAGTTTCGAGTACTGTAACAGCAGAACGAAGGCTCAGAATTACATCAGAGTACTTTTATTCTGATTCTTAAACGTTTCTAAACCGATACAGTTGAAAATCTGATCAATTTTTTCCGGACCCAAAATCGAAAAAATCCATGGGCTATAGCCTTATGTGATTTTTGGGGTAAAAAATTTTGTGTCTCTAAATCTCTCGGAAACTGTCCAGAATCATTTCTCAAGTGTTGTAGAAGAACGGAAACATAAACTGGGGGCTATTTCGATCAGTTTCTCCGAGTTACATAACGCGAGGCTTGCCTAGGGGCATTCCTAGTTTCGAGTACTGTAACAGCAGAACGAAGGCTCAGAATTACATCAGAGTACTTTTATTCTGATTCTTAAACGTTTCTAAACCGATACAGTTGAAAATCTGATCAATTTTTTCCGGACCCAAAATCGAAAAAATCCATGGGCTATAGCCTTATGTGATTTTTGGGGTCAAAAATTTTGTGTCTCTAAATCTCTCGGAAACTGTCCAGAATCATTTCTTAAGTGTTGTAGAAGAACGGAATCATAAATTGGGGGCTATTTCGATCAGTTTCTCCGAGTTACATAACGCGAAGGTTGCCTAGGGGCATTCCTAGTTTCTAGTACTGTAACAGCAGAACGAAGGCTCAGAATTACATCAGAGTACTTTTATTCTGATTCTTAAACGTTTCTAAACCGATACAGTTGAAAATCTGATCAATTTTTTCCGGACCCAAAATCGAAAAAATCCATGGGCTATAGCCTTATGTGATTTTTGGGGTAAAAAATTTTGTGTCTCTAAATCTCTCGGAAACTGTCCAGAATCATTTCTCAAGTGTTGTAGAAGAACGGAAACATAAACTGGGGGCTATTTCGATCAGCTTCTTGGAGTTACATAACGCGAAGGTTGCCTAGGGGCATTCCTAGTTTCGAGTACTGTAACAGCAGAACGAAGGCTCAGAATTACATCAGAGTACTTTTATTCTGATTCTTAAACGTTTCTAAACCGATACAGTTGAAAATCTGATCAATTTTTTCCGGACCCAAAATCGAAAAAATCCATGGGCTATAGCCTTATGTGATTTTTGGGGTCAAAAATTTTGTGTCTCTAAATCTCTCGGAAACTGTCCAGAATCATTTCTTAAGTGTTGTAGAAGAACGGAATCATAAATTGGGGGCTATTTCGATCAGCTTCTTGGAGTTACATAACGCGAGAGTTGCCTAGGGGCATTCCTAGTTTCGAGTACTGTAACAGCAGAACGAAGGCTCAGAATTACATCAGAGTACTTTTATTCTGATTCTTAAACGTTTCTAAACCGATACAGTTGAAAATCTGATCAATTTTTTCCGGACCCAAAATCGAAAAAATCCATGGGCTATAGCCTTATGTGATTTTTGGGGTAAAAAATTTTGTGTCTCTAAATCTCTCAGAGTACTTTTATTCTGATTCTTAAACGTTTCTAAACATAAACTGATCTGAATCAATTTTTTCCGGACCCAAAATCGAAAAAATCCATGTTGAAACTGTCCAGATAGCCTTATGTGATTTTTGGGGTAAAAAATTTTGTGTCTCTAAATCTCTCGGAAACTGTCCAGAATCATTTCTCAAGTGTTGTAGAAGAACGGAAACATAAACTGGGGGCTATTTCGATCAGCTTCTTGGAGTTACATAACGCGAAGGTTGCCTAGGGGCATTCCTAGTTTCGAGTACTGTAACAGCAGAACGAAGGCTCAGAATTACATCAGAGTACTTTTATTCTGATTCTTAAACGTTTCTAAACCGATACAGTTGAAAATCTGATCAATTTTTTCCGGACCCAAAATCGAAAAAATCCATGGGCTATAGCCTTATGTGATTTTTGGGGTCAAAAATTTTGTGTCTCTAAATCTCTCGGAAACTGTCCAGAATCATTTCTTAAGTGTTGTAGAAGAACGGAAACATAAACTGGGGGCTATTTCGATCAGCTTCTTGGAGTTACATAACGCGAAGAGTTGCCTAGGGGCATTCCTAGTTTCGAGTACTGTAACAGCAGAACGAAGGCTCAGAATTACATCAGAGTACTTTTATTCTGATTCTTAAATTTCGGACCCAAAATCGAAAAAATCCATAAACGATACAGTTGAAAATCTGATCAATTTTTTCCGGACCCAAAATCGAAAAAATCGATACAGTTGAAAATCTGATCAATTTTTTCCGGACCCAAAATCGAAAAAATCCATGGGCTATAGCCTTATGTGATTTTTGGGGTAAAAAATTTTGTGTCTCTAAATCTCTCGGAAACTGTCCAGAATCATTTCTCAAGTGTTGTAGAAGAACGGAAACATAAACTGGGGGCTATTTCGATCAGCTTCTTGGAGTTACATAACGCGAGGCTTGCCTAGGGGCATTCCTAGTTTCGAGTACTGTAACAGCAGAACGAAGGCTCAGAATTACATCAGAGTACTTTTATTCTGATTCTTAAACGTTTCTAAACCGATACAGTTGAAAATCTGATCAATTTTTTCCGGACCCAAAATCGAAAAAATCCATGGGCTATAGCCTTATGTGATTTTTGGGGTCAAAAATTTTGTGTCTCTAAATCTCTCGGAAACTGTCCAGAATCATTTCTTAAGTGTTGTAGAAGAACGGAATCATAAATTGGGGGCTATTTCGATCAGTTTCTCCGAGTTACATAACGCGAAGGTTGCCTAGGGGCATTCCTAGTTTCGAGTACTGTAACAGCAGAACGAAGGCTCAGAATTACATCAGAGTACTTTTATTCTGATTCTTAAACGTTTCTAAACCGATACAGTTGAAAATCTGATCAATTTTTTCCGGACCCAAAATCGAAAAAATCCATGGGCTATAGCCTTATGTGATTTTTGGGGTAAAAAATTTTGTGTCTCTAAATCTCTCGGAAACTGTCCAGAATCATTTCTCAAGTGTTGTAGAAGAACGGAAACATAAACTGGGGGCTATTTCGATCAGCTTCTTGGAGTTACATAACGCGAAGGTTGCCTAGGGGCATTCCTAGTTTCGAGTACTGTAACAGCAGAACGAAGGCTCAGAATTACATCAGAGTACTTTTATTCTGATTCTTAAACGTTTCTAAACCGATACAGTTGAAAATCTGATCAATTTTTTCCGGACCCAAAATCGAAAAAATCCATGGGCTATAGCCTTATGTGATTTTTGGGGTCAAAAATTTTGTGTCTCTAAATCTCTCGGAAACTGTCCAGAATCATTTCTCAAGTGTTGTAGAAGAACGGAAACATAAACTGGGGGCTATTTCGATCAGAGATTTTTGTGGATTTAAATTATTATTCCTACTTTCAGTCCATTGAAATTAAAGGCGCATTACTTAATCGTTCATGTTTTTCGAAGCGAAACTGCTACGGTAACTAAGAAACCGATTTACGGAGGTCAGACTTTTTTACAGGTAGAGGAAGATATGTGTCTAATGTTCAGCTGCTTTTTTTTTTCAAAATTTGGATTTTCACAAAAGTTGTTTTTTCTTAATTACTGTTGGCTGCAAATTGCAGATCGAGATTAGGACATTATTAGACAAAATCTTCCAGAGAGTAAACAAAAACCCGTTCCAACTATTCAGGTACATAGTGTAAGGTACGAAAACATTTACCTATTGAAAGTCTCAAGTGATTAGGTAAAATTTTCTTTTGTCCTCTCTCTCTCTCTCTCTCTCTCTCTCTCTCTCTCTCTCTCTCTCTCTCTCTCTCTCTCTCTCTCTCTCTTCTCTCTCTCTCTCTCTCTCTCTCTCTCTCTCTCTCTCTTTCTCTCTCTCTCTCGCTCTCTCTTCTCTCTCTCTCTCTCTCTCTCTCTCTCTCTCTCTCTCTCTCTCTCTCTCTCTCTCTCTCTCTCTCTCTCTCTCTCTCTCTCTCTCTTCTCTCTCTCTCTCTCTCTCTCTCTCTCTCTCTCTCTCTCTCTCTCCCTCTCTCTCTCTCTCTCTCTCTCTCTCTCTCTCTCTCTCTCTCTCTCTCTCCTCTCTCTCTCTCTCTCTCTCTCTCTCTCTCTCTTCTCTCTCTCTCTCTCTCTATCTATCTATCTTTCTCTCTCTCTCGCTCTCTCTTTTTCTTTCTCTCTCAGCACCTCTCAGTCTCTCTCCGCACCTCTCAGTCTCTCTCCGCACCTCCCAGTCTCTCTCAGTCTCTCTCAGTCTCTCTCTCTCTCTCTCTCTCTCTCTCTCTCTCTCTCTCTCTCTCTCTCTCTCTCTCTCTCTCTCTCTCTCTCTCACCTTCATGTACTCATCAAAGTTCTCTGAGTGAACAAGCTTCCATCTTCCAACAAATTCAGCTGACATTGTTTCTGAAACAAATTGAAAAAAACCGGAAATCCGCGTAGCGCTGGTCGGAACAGAAAAGAGGAATGAAATAATGTACAGTGCAGGTAGGCAGGGAGGGGTTGGACTGAACTGATATAGTTGTTTCAAACACGTCTCCCTCACAGCAGTGTCACACAATGACGTTTAATGCCAATTATCGAACCCCGAGTTTTGTGTTTTCCACGTGTCGTGTTTCGACGCGTCCCTTTCCGCATCGTGCCGTCGTCCAGTAAATCCTGAAGATAACATAGTCGGTATAGGAACTTCCCGCTTTCCTCCTTAACCAATAATATCGTAGGAAAGCATAGATGAAATCGAGATGTCACTTTCCGCGTCCCACCGCTCACTTTCCGCTTCTCGCCATCTTCAAGAAAGTCAGAGGAAAGCATAGTTAAAATCAGAACTCTGCTTTCCACATCTCATTGCCCACTTTCCGCAGCGTGCCGTCATTCAGTGAATTCAGAGGAAAACACAGTCGGAATCGGAACTTTCCGCATACCTCCGCCCACATTCCGCATCGTGCCATGAGCCAGTAGATTGGAAGGAAAACATAGATGGAATCAAGATGTTGTTTTCCGCGTCCCACCGCTCACTTTCCGCTACTCGTCATCTTCCAGGAAATTAGAGGAAAGCATAGTTAAAATCAGAATTCTGCTTTCCGCATCTCGCCGCGCACTTTCTGCATCGTGCCTTCATCCGGAAATGTCAGAGGACTTCCCGCGTCCTTCCGTTCACTTTCCGCTTCGTGTCTGCGTCCGGAAACGTAAGTCAAGAAAATGTCCGAATTCTCCGCTTTCTCGTTCCGCGTTCCGCATGAAGCGTCCCTTTTGCCGCTCTCCGCGCCCCATCATCCAGTAACGTCAGAGAAAAATACAGTTAGAATTTGAAATTCGTTGTACCCCAAATATTGTTCTCAAAATTTATTAAAGAATATTTTAAAGTAAACTTCGTTGACAAAGGTTATATAGGAAGAGTTAGGAATGCAAATGGTGCACAAGAAAGTAGGCGTGGCTTATTCGCGGACGTATTCTCTGCGGGAGGTGACGCTTCCAGAGGTGAGGGTGGTGATGAGCTTGTCTCCTTCGATCCAACGGACGATGGTTGAGTCCTTGTCAGCGTCCTAGAAAATTCGAATTTGAATTCCCGCAAAACTTCATTTTTGAACGAATCGCGTGAGAATTTGAAAAATGAAGTCGGGTCGACCCCGCGAAATTCAAAATTTCATTCACCTTGATCTTCTTCTGGGTGTGGACGAACTTTCCGTTCTCGAAGACGACCAGCGAGCGGAAGGTGCGACCGTCTGGGGTGGTTTCATCGAATTCCTGAACGCGTTTGTTATTCGTTGGCTCCGCCCCCTTTTTAATCTCACCTCTCCGAGCTTGAAGTTCAGGGTGGTGTTCTTGAAGGTGGAGTACTGGTTCGAGTGCCAGACGTCACCTTCGACCTTGATTTCCAGGATTGGCTTGATGTTGGCGGCAGCCTTTCTGGTGATCAGTCCAACGCCGACTTCCTGAAACGCATTTTTGACAGTCAGTGTTAGCTGGAGTGTTGCATCCCGGGAGCATGAGCGCTGTTGTTACTCAGAAACAGCATCCCGGGAACAAGAGCCCCTGAGCATTAGTTCGAGAGCATTAGCCCGGGAGAATGAGCTCTTTTGCAGCCTGGGAGCCCGAGCTTTGGAGCAAGATCATGAGAGCAACAGCCCGGGAGCATTAGCCTGGGAGCATGAGCCCTGTTGTAGCCCGGGAGCATTAGCCTGGGAGCATGAGCCCTGTTGTAGCCCGGGAGCATTAGCCTGGGAGCATGAGCCATGTTGTAGCCCGGGAGCATTAGCCTGGGAGCATGCGCCCTGTTGTAGCCCGGGAGGATTAGCCTGGGAGCATGAGCCCTGTTGTAGCCCGGGAGCATTAGCCTGAGAGCATGAGCCCTGTTGTAGCCCGGGAGCATTAGCCTGGGAGCATGCGCCCTGTTGTAGCCCGGGAGCATTAGCCTGGGAGCATGAGCCCTGTTGTAGCCCGGGAGCATTAGCCTGGGAGCATGAGCCCTGTTGTAGCCCGGGAGCATTAGCCTGGGAGCATGAGCCATGTTGTAGCTCGGGACCGTTAGCCTGAGAGCATGAGCCCTGTTGTAGCCCGGGAGCATTAGCCTGGGAACAAGAACTCGGGAACAAAAACCCCTGAGCATTAGTCCGAGAGCATTAGCCTGGGAGCATGAGCCCTGTTGTAGCCCGGGAGCATTAGCCTGGGAGCATGAGCCCTGTTGTAGCCCGGGAGCATTAGCCTGGGAGCATGAGCCATGTTGTAGCCCGGGACCGTTAGCCTGAGAGCATGAACCCTGTTGTAGCCCGGGAGCATTAGCCTGGGAACAAGAACTCGGGAACAAAAACCCCTGAGCATTAGTTCGAGAGCATTAGCCTGGGAGCCTGAGCCCTGTTCTAGCCCGGGAGCATTAGGCCTAGGAGCACGAGCCCTCTTGCAGCCCGGGAGCATTATCCTTCTTTTAGCCCGGGCCCAAAACTAGTTTCATTTTTTTCAGACAGCCTCAGTTCAGCATTGAGCCAACTCAAAACTCCCACTGTCAACTGGAGTATCGTACTCACCTTCATGTACTCTTCAAAGTTCTCAGAGTGGACGAGCTTCCATCTTCCTTCGAAAGCGGCGGACATGTTTTCTGAATTGGGTAGAATATGAGCTGGGGAGAGAAAAGTGAAAATGATCGAGAGAAAGGGGAAGGCGGAAAGTGGTTGGTTATCAATATCAATATGTTTATGGGAAGCGGACGGTGGGCGTCAAAAATGGACAGAACGCTCAGTTGAGGAGAAAAGGTCAAAGTAGCATATGGTTCTTTTTGGAGAGAGAGAGAAAGAAAGGAAGAGAGAGAGAGAGAGAGAGAGAGAGAGAGAGAGAGAGAGAGAAAGAGAAAAGAGAGAGAGAGAGAGAGAGAGAGAGAGAGAGAGAGAGAGAGAGAGAGAGAGAGAGAGAGAGAGAGAGAGAGAGAGAGAGAGAGAGAGAGAGAAAGAGAGAAAGGGGAGAGAGAGAGAGAGAGAGAGAGAGAGAGAGAGAGAGAGAGAGAGAGAGAGAAAGGGAGAAAGAGAGAAAGAGAGAAAGAGAGAAGAGAGAGAGAGAGAGAGAGAGAGAGAGAGAGAGAGAGAGAGAGAGAGAGAGAGAGATAGAGAGAGAGAGAGAAAGAGAGAAAGAGAGAAAGAGAGAAAGAGAGAGAGAAAGAGAGAGAGAAAGAGAGAGAGAGAGAGAGAGAGAGAGAGAGAGAGAGAGAGAGAGAGAGAGAAAGAAATGTCAAAGCATAAAGATTTTGGTCTCAGAAAACGTCGACTCTATGCTTTTCCGAACAATTTCAATCAAGGTTTAGTGCCCAACAAATGGCTTATTGCTTTTATTATTGGTGTTTTGATAAATGTAGTAGGAGTACTGTAACGTACAACAGAAAGAGAGTGTTTGCAGGCCAGACTAAGAACTCGACGCGCGAATGCGTACGAAACACATTAGTGATGTTACCGTAGTGGGGAAAACCAACCCTAGCTTGAAAGTGAAGTTCTTATTCAATGTGATTACATTAGTGTGATTGCACTCAAAACTCGAGACATGAGCGATGTTACCATGGTGGTAATCGAAAACTACGCATAGTGAGCGTGACTGCACTAAAAACTCGAGACTAGACGTGAAAATGCGTACAAAACTTAGATCATATAGTGGAACTGAAAACCAAGCGATCGCAGTAGAGTCAGTGTGACTGCACTAAAAACTCGAGACTCGACGTAAAAATGCGTACAAAACTTAGATCATATAGTGGAACTGAAAACCAAGCGATCGCAGTAGAGTCAGTGTGACTGCACTAAAAACTCGAGACTTGACGCGAGAATGCGTACAAAACATAGAGCCCATAGCGATCGCAGTAGAGTCAGTGTGAATGCACATAAAACTCGAGTGTTGACGCGCAAAACACAGAAGCAACAACGTTATGGAAAAAGATGACCAAGATATTGCAAAAACCTTGATTATTTATATAGCAGGAAGACTCGCAGTAAAGTCAGTGTGACTGCACCCAAAACTCGAGACTTGACGCGAGAATGCCTCCAAAACATAGAGCCCATAGCGATCGCAGTAGAGTCAGTGTGAATGCACATGAAACTCGAGTGTTGACGCGCAAAACACAGAAGCAACAACGTTATGGAAAAAGATGACCAAGATATTGCAAAAACCTTGACTATTTATATAGCAGGAAGACTCGCAGTAAAGTCAGTGTGACTGCACTCAAAACTCGAGACTTGACGCGAGAATGCCTCCAAAACATAGAGCCCATAGCGATCGCAGTAAAGTCAGTGTGAATGCACATGAAACTCGAGTGTTGACGCGCAAAACACAGAAGCAACAACGTTATGGAAAAAGATGACCAAGATATTGCAAAAACCTTGATTATTTATATAGCAGGTAGACTCTCTGCCACGTGGAAAAGGTGCCTGTCAGCAAAGTGACATTTTTATCAATTGGGCGTCGTTTATCATTGCAGAGTTTATCAAAAGCAGGGAAAAGAATAAATGCTAACAAACGATGGGAAAGGTTTGGGTGTTGACTTATCCAAGGACAAATCAAAAGGTGACCGCGGTTTTGGGAAAAACTAGGTCAGGGAATTTGCTTATCTAGACCATGATTCACATTTTGTTATGGCTTCAATAACAATCAATGTTGGAGATTCAAAAATTATCCGCAGAGCGCGTTTCCTATTATCCTCATCTTTTCGGAGCCCTCAGCTCATAGGCGATTTCTCTTCTGGTAGCCATATGGTAAAACTAGGTCAGGGAATTTGCTGATCTAGACCATGATTCACATTTTGTTATGGCTTCAATAACAATCAATGTTGGAGATTCAAAAATTATCCGCAGAGCGCGTTTCCTATGATCATTATCTTTCCGGAGCCCTCAGCTCATAGGCGATTTCTCTTCTGGTAGCCATATGGTAAAAATAGGTCAGGAAATTTGCTGATCTAGACCACGATTCACATTTTGTTATGGCTTCAATAACAATCAATGATATAGATTCAAAAATTATCCGCAGAGCGCGTTTCCTATGATCATTAGGCAATTTCTCTTCTGGTAGCCATCTAGTGGGTTCTGTTTACGCGAAGATTTTTCCAGTCCTACCATTTTTTCAGCTTTTCGATATTCTCAACAGGACTCTTTCAAGGCTACACACAACGCAGTTGGAAAGTGTAGATCAAATTTTAGTTACTGTAGGGGTTCATCGTAACTCCCAGTGATCTACACTTTCCAGCTTCTGGTCAAAACTTCAGCCTTTGAATCATTTCCTCTCTTTGCCTTTTCCATCCCATGTGTGATTGTATACAGTCAAATCGAACATGCCCAACTCATTTTGTAAACCGTTCTAAACAATAGCATTAGACACATAGAACCGGTTTTCCGTCGATCGACAACAAAAATTTTGTTTTGATTTGACACGCGTGGTGATAAGGTGATTTTGTAGGCTACGCTCTGTAACTGGAGAGGGAGAGAGAGAGAGAGAGAGAAAGAGAGAGAGAGAGTGAGAGAGAGAGAGAGAGAGAGAGAGAGAGAGAGAGAGAGAGAGAGAGAGAGAAAGAGAAAGAGAGAGAAAGAGAGAGAAAGAGAGAGAAAGAGAGAGAGAGAGAAAGAGAGAGAGAGAAAGAGAGAGAAAAAGAGAGAGAGAGAGAGAGAGAGAGAGAGAGAGAGAGAGAGAGAGAGAGAGAGAGAGAGAGAGAAGGGGTAAAGAGAAAGAGATAGGGAGACAGACAGAACGACAGAGAGACGGAAAGACATAAAGACAGAGAGACAGAGGAACAGAGAGAGGGAGAGGGAGAGGGAGAGAGAGAGAGAGAGAGAGAGAGAGAGAGAGAGAGAGAGAGAGAGAGAGAGAGAGAAGAGAGAGAGAGAGAGAGAGAGAGAGAGAGAGAGAGAGAGAGAGAGAGAGAGAGAGAAATAAATATGTGATCTCTGATCTGTTACAATACAATCTCATCTTTCCGTAATGAAACCATCAACATTTCTTGATAAGCAAAACTCTGAACTATGTACCTTATGACTTATAGTTACACAAGACCACGCAATCGAAAAGAACGACAAAGAAGAATGACACATTGGAACGCCAACATTTATACCGTCTACGACTTGTGACCAATTTCTGATTGTTTACACACTACAACTGCAAACAACGAACATACAAAAGGCAAAAAACTGCTCGCGGTGAGGCTCGAACTCATGACACTACTACCACAAACAACGAAAATACAAAAAGCAAAAAATAAAACTGCTTTCGATGAGGCTCGAACTCACGACACTTCAACCACAACCAACAAACATACAAAAAGGCAAAAAATGCTCCCGGTGAGGCTCGAACTCACGACATTCCGATTTTGAAACTTTAATCAAGTTTTGCAAAAACTGCGCCCGATGAGGATCGAACCCATGGTGCAACACCCGCAAATAACGAACCCACAAAAAGCATAAAAATAGCTCCCTAAGATTCTCGAAACATCGGCCTTCAGATTTTCAAAATTTATCTCCACAAGCCAACATTAGTAATTCTATACTGTAAACTCGATCAAACTTTGCAAAAACTGCTCCCGGTGAGGCTCGAACTCACGACCTTCAGATTATGAGACTGACGCGCTGCCTACTGCGCTACGGAAGCGGGCGATCGAGTTAGATCTAGTTGCCTCAGGGTTATTGCATTCTTTGTTCTCGCAACTGATATACTGATCGAAGAGTGATTTTCGGGTAAAAAAAAACCTCAATTTTAATTTTTATTCCAACAAACAGTTAGTTAACAAGCAATATAACTTTGGGAGTGTTTTGTGTTATTTTATAGGGTTAAAACTTCATAAATTCGGTTGGGATCGTTGATAACAAAAAAAATAAGTGAAAAAACCAATCTTGAAAGCGTTAAAAATACTAATGGAACCGTAAACAGTCTTGATTATGGGGTTTCTCATGAAATGCTCAACAATGGTAAAGGCGTATGTAACAGGGTCTCTATTTCTTTTGAAACTATGAGAAAGCAGTTTTTCATTCTTTTTTTTATTTTGACAGTAAAAAACCTCAATCATCTTTGTCTTCCGCAACACAGTAAAGAAGCTTCTGGACCAACTGGGTGAACCATTCTGAAAAACGGAAAATGAGTACGACACTCCAGTTTACAGTGATTAAAAATTGGACTGCTCAAACATCGAGTTTTCGTTCTGGATCATTATGACACTCAGATTTTATAATGTACAAAGTTCCTCTTTTCCATCATAAAGCCAAGTACGACACTCCGATTGACAGTGAATAAAAAATAGGAAAATAATTTAAGATTTTTCAATTTTATGAAGGGAAAAAGACAGAAGAAATTGAAATGAGTTAATCTAGAATAATTTAGAACTAATATAGAAGGTGTAGGAATCGAGGAATTAATTCTATTTTAATTTTAAATTTCAATACTTAGTTTTGGAAGAGAAAAAAATCACCCCAAATTTTTGTCACCAGTCTGGGGCGTCGCTTGTTGTAGACGAAAATAACGTAGATTGGGATTCCGCTTAGAATAAGTGCGACACCTGGAATTAGTTTCGGTGAATGGTAACATCCCACATCGGGGAACAGAGATAACCTCTAGAAAAAAATTAATATAGAGTTAATTGAGTGGCACTAAAAAAATTAACTCTGAATGTACTCCGGAATTAACTCTGAATGTACTCCGGAATTAACTCTGAATGTACTCCGGAATTAACTCTGAATGTACTCCGGAATTAACTCTGAATGTACTCCGGAATTAACTCTGAATGTACTCCGGAATTAACTCTGAATGTACTCCGGAATTTTTTTTGCGAACATCTGAAAGTAGGATACCGAAATAGTAGAGAACCGGAGATAATTTTCAAAAGTTACTAGAATCAGTTTTAGTTGCTTTTCTCTTTTTATGACCTCTGTGATCGTTCAACTTTATATGAAGTTAATTCCGGAGTACATTTAGAATTAATTCCGGAGTACATTTAGAATTAATTCCGGAGTACATTTAGAATTAATTCCGGAGTACATTCAGAATTAATTCCGGAGTACATTCAGAGTTAATTCTGGAGTACATTCAGAATTAATTCCGGAGTACATTCAGAATTAATTCCGGAGTACATTCAGAATTGATTCCGGAGTACATTCAGAATAAATTCCGGAGTACATTCAGAATTAATTCCGGAGTACATTCAGAGTTAATTCCGGAGTACATTCAGAGTTAATTCCGGAGTACATTCAGAGTTAATTCCGGAGTACATTCAGAATTGATTCCGGAGTACATTCAGAATAAATTCCGGAGTACATTCAGAATTAATTCCGGAGTACATTCAGAATTAATTCCGGAGTATATTCAGAATTAATTCCGGAGTACATTCAGAATTAATTCCGGAGTACATTCAGAATTGATTCCGGAGTACATTCAGAATAAATTCCGGAGTACATTCAGAATTAATTCCGGAGTACATTCAGAATTAATTCCGGAGTACATTCAGAATTAATTCCGGAGTACATTCAGAGTTAATTGTTTTGGTGCCACTCAATTAACTCTATATTAACTTTTTAGAGAACCGCTCTGCGACCGCTTTGCCAGACACACCGAGCTAAAGGTGGCCGTCATCGATTAGACGCGTTGCACGCAAATTATATTGAACGAACATTCGCTATAGGGCGCGTTCGCACATTAATATTTTTTCATCATTTTCTCTTATTTTTCTCAAGTTTACAAGCGAATTTGTCTCGAAGATTGATATTGAAAAATCATGTAGATTTCCTTCCTAACTAGCTTTTTATCATGAATTTTGAAAAAAAACGCCGGAGAAAAAATTTGTTAACTACAGTAACTGTAATTTGATCTACAGCGATGCAGGATTTACGGAGGGGCGGGGTTTGTGGTCGCTGCTTATTGGTCGCCTCCTCTCGCTGCTTGATCCGACACTTTTCTACTGCGTATTAGCGCGGTGTTTAAAGGAAAAAAAATTGATCTACAGTAACCGAAATTTGATCTACTACTGCAGTGTGCATCCTTTCTGATGTGTTTTGTGTGCATTTTTGTGTCGATGAGGTCCTAATCGATAATATCTTTTTGTGACATGCCGCGCAGCAGCGCGCGGATGAGTCAAATTATAAACTTGATGCGCGTCTCCGTGTTATCAGAATGTTTCAGGAAATATCTTATTACGCCCATCTTATTGAAACTTGAAATCTGTTTAAATGACTACGACCTCTAGTTCTGATCTACACTACGTTACTGTAGTGCGTGCGGCTTTGCAACGCGTGTTCAACACTCACCGATGAAAAGTTCTCCAGGTGACTGGAAGAACGGTAGTACCAAAAGGAACAGGCACATTAGGAAGAAGATAATCGGGATGCAAATATTTAACTGAAAATTTAATTTTATCATCTTTATCTTAATTTACTTTCATTTCATCTCCAAATCACGCACTTTCACGTGGGAATGAAAACCACTCGCCGAGAATCTGTGAGGTTTGACTGAGTTCTAGGGTTTTCAACTATGCTGAAAACGATAGAACTGGTTTCAAAAACTGCTATGTCGACCTTATTCTGGAGTTATCGCTCGAAAACAGTTCTATCGTTTTCAACATAGTCAAAAACCCTAGAATCCAGTCAGACCTCACAGATTCGCGGCTAATCATTGTCATTCCCACGTCAGTAACCTGAAGGACACCAGTAGTGTTTCGATATTACGCCTTTTCACTGTTCCATGATATAATTCTCAGATATTTTTTTAAATGAAACTACTGGAAAAGTCTGAAAAAGACCATAGTTTCTAAAAATTTCTCAAAAATACTCAAAACAACCGTTTTTTAATTTCTAAAAACAACCTTATTGGTGATAATTTATTGAAAAAAAAATCTGGCCTCAACCACTGCTACATCAATTTCATGATTAACTAGCTATCCTTGAGGGGTTCATTTCAATTTTGCAAACTCAAAAAAACCGACAATTTTCTCTAATATTCGTCACTTTTCACTATTTAAAGTCCCGCCTCGTATCCTCGCGATCTGCAATCTTCAGCCAACACAAATTTACCCATTTTATTAGAAAAAACTTTTGTGAAGATCTGAAGTCTGGAACCGGAGGTAAACTAAGAAAAAAGGAGAAGCGAAGTTGGATATCAGACAAAATCGTCGATTTTTGGATGCATCGATATGATTACTTTTCTCCTCCAGTGATGTGATCGTCGGGACTGAGATCCGGGAGAGCCTTCGATCTCACAAAAACGTCCCCTCCCCCTATATAAATTCCTCAAATTTCTCTATGCTAAGTTACTTTCATTTTTTTATAGTGTCTTTCGGGAAAGTGATTCCTCTCACACCCCTTTTTTTATCTATACATATATATTCTTTCTATTTTTTTTCCATTTGTTCCGCTTATCGGAATAAATTTTATATTATTATTAACTTCGGAAAATACTCACCTTGATGGGTCTCTCCAGCTCTGGCCTAGTGAACCTCAACCAAAGAAGACCAGCGACAGAAGCGAAAACGACCAAGGCTTCGGCAAACGAAAGGTAGTTGATCAGGACGAAAACGTCTCCGATGAAGAGCATTGCGATGGATGAGCCTGAAGTTGAAAATTTCCACACTTCTGAGGCTTTAATAATAATAACTGTATTCATGAAGTTCGTAAGCTTCGTAACGACCAGCAATAGCTGCCATGAGCACAGACAATGGGCGCGGAGCTTCGGCGACGCTTTTCAAAAAACTTTTTTTTGAAAAAAATTCAAAGAAATCGTTATCAGTAGTAGGAAACAGTAGCACGGGATTCCAACAACCGTCAAAAACTTCATTTATCAAAAATTTCCGATTTTGATGAAAAAAAAAGACAATGAAATCCTTAACTGATGGGAACCTTCCAAAATTACAGTCAAACACAATTTGTTAGACTACTGGTTGGCATTGATCTGAATACCCTGGTCGAACTACTAACACCAATTTTCTGTCACTACTATCATTCCTATTCAGTTCTTTTCATTCTCGTGATTTGAAAAACTTATCTAGTTTTTAGAGAAATATCTGTTAAAGCTTTTAGAAGGTTCTCTTTACGGTTCTCCCGGCCATTATTTCGTTAAAAAACTGTATGAGAACTATTTTCAATGAATAAAATTATTTACTTTTCAGAAGAATAAAACTCACCTCCCAAGAAAATCAACGAAGGCATTGGAGTCATTTGATTTATGGAGATCATTGCGAAAAGTTCTGGGAGCTGGCCGATTCTGAAATTTTTTTTAGAAATATAAAAATCAAGTTTTATTACTTCCATTTATCGGAGAAAAATGAATTCAATCGAAACCTTGAATCACTTAAAACCAAATTTTGAAAAAGTACAATTTGAATTAATTAAAAACCAATTAAAAGATAACACATAGAACATCCCAAAGTTGAGAAGAGCCAAAAATCAACTCAACTAAAGCTTTTTTCGCGAGTCTTAAACAAAAATAAATTTCAAGAACAGAAAATGTTACCTGGCTCCAGCGAAGAACATTCTCGAACATGTGAAGAGGAGTGCATTGAGACTTCCTATACACGAGCAAGCGACGACCATTGGCATTAGTGAAGAAAAGCCGCCGAGAACCTGACACTTACTTTACCTACTTCAGATGAGCAACTTCTAATTTAAAATCGAGTATGACGTAACTAAAGTAGTACGCAAATGTTAACAGAGAATTATAAGTTTTGAACCTGCTGAAATTTACACCTCGGCACAGGCATAAGACAATATAACCGCTCTGCAACCGCGTTGCCGACCTCCGCTTTCATTTTCGATAGTGTTTGTACTTTGACAAATGGTTCACTTGACATAATGAACGTTGCGGACTCAAAATGAACTTCTAACCGCAACTAACTTATATGAAATACGATTCAAAAAACAAGGGGAAAACCAACTTTGCTTGCAAATGATACTGCGACGGCGTTCGACTCCAGAATCTGAAAAATGTGTCATTTCCATAGGGATGCCATCATTGTGTATCATACCTCATCCACTGACAGGACCGAAAAGTAGGCCAGGTTCACAAACATATAGATTCCTGTGACGGCTGGGATCGAGAGGTAAATTGCTCTTGGAAGGTTCCTGAATAATTAAATTTGTCTTTTTTTCAGACAGTTCCAGGTAATTTTCAGTCATTTCCCAAACTTCCTAGGAAAAATATGAGATCCTCTCAAATAATTTTCTAATATTTTCTGAAAATATGGTTAACTAGGTGTTCCAAAAAATAAAACTGTTTCTATTCTAGTTATTTTCAGGCTTACATGGGAAGTATATGAAAGCCCGGAGAATCTATGAGGTCTGAGTAGTCTCATAGGTTTTCAAATATGGTGAAGACGATGGAACTGCTCTCAGAAGTTGCTTCACCGACCTCGTTTAGGAGTTATGACCAAAAATAGAATTCACACGCAATTTTCAAAAATGTGGGATCTGTAATGTTGAAGAATTCTGTCGTGAAAAGGAGCGAATGAGTAAACATGGAGTTGACGCAAAAATTTGTGTTTTCCGTGGTAGAGTGGTCAAAGCTCACGCCTTTCATTTTTCACGGCAAAGTTCGATTCTCACTTGATACACGTTTTTTGCCCGAGAAATACTACAACGATTCATCACTTGTGATCAAGGCTCATATTATGAACACTTGTGTAACTGTTTCCGATTTTGGACCCAAAAATTTTTGTCTTAGAATCGACTGAAAACGTAGGAATGGATAGATTCAATCATTCTGAATCGTTTGGAATAGGTCTCGCCTCTGGAAATCTGCTAGGAGTCGAGTTACAGAAGGTGAAAGTTGGACGATTTTTTACGTCCACTTCAGATGCATGTAACTTCTGAATCGAGCCTCAGAATTCAGGCAAACTAAATTTTCCATGCATCACGAACCTTTAAAATTCAATGAAATGCAAAATCTCAACAGTTTTTCCTACCCAACATCACAGATCCCCCTTTTTTGAAAATTGCGTGTGAGTTCTATTTTTGGTCATAACTCCTAAACGAGGTCGGTGAAGCAACTTCTGAAAGCAGTTCCATCGTCTTCACCATATTTGAAAACCTAGGAGACCACTCAGACCTCATAGATTCTCCGGGCTTTCATATACTTCCCATGTTAGGCTTAGGCTTTCATAATTTTTGATAGTTTCCAGTCATTTTCCAAGCTTTCTAGGGAAAATTTAAAGTCTTTTCGAATAGTTCTCAAAAACTTACTGAAAAATAGTCGATTTAAGAAACATTTCATAAAATAAAATTGTTTCAAGTTAATTTCAGGCAGTTTCAAAATTTTTGATCGTTTTTAGTCATCTTCCAAACTTTGTCATTTTGTTTTGAAAACTACCGCAATCGAACGGGAATATCTAAAAAATTATCGAAAACTCCCAGGAAAATTTGATTTTTACCGCTTTAATCCGACAATTTTGTCCAAGTTTCAGGTAAATAAAAAATTGCACAATTGAAATTAAAAATGAAATATCAAGTTGTTTAGCTCGTTGATCATGAAACTAACCTTTTTTTCTCAAAAATAAGGTTGTTTTAGATATTTAAAAGATTTTGTCCAAGTTTCAGGTAAATAAAAAATTGCACAATTGAAATTAAAAATGAAATATCAAGTTGTTTAGCTCGTTGATCATGAAACTAACCTTTTTTTCTCAAAAATAAGGTTGTTTTAGATATTTCAAAGATTTTGTCCAAGTTTCAGGTAAATAAAAAAATGCACAATTGAAATTAAAAATGAAATATCAAGTTGTTTAGCTCGTTGATCATGAAACTAACCTTTTTTTCTCAAAAATAAGGTTGTTTTAGATATTTCAAAGATTTTGTCCAAGTTTCAGGTAAATAAAAAATTGCACAATTGAAATTAAAAATGAAATATCAAGTTGTTTAGCTCGTTGATCATGAAACTAACCTTTTTTTCTCAAAAATAAGGTTGTTTTAGATATTTAAAAGATTTTGTCCAAGTTTCAGGTAAATAAAAAATTGCACAATTGAAATTAAAAATGAAATATCAAGTTGTTTAGCTCGTTTATCATGAAACTAACCTTTTTTTCTCAAAAATAAGGTTGTTTTAGATATTTCAAAGATTTTGTCTAAGTTTCAGGTAAATAAAAAATTGCACAATTGAAATTAAAAATGAAATATCAAGTTGTTTAGCTCGTTGATCATGAAACTAACCTTTTTTTCTCAAAAATAAGGTTGTTTTAGATATTTCAAAGATTTTGTCCAAGTTTCAGGTAAATAAAAAATTGCACAATTGAAATTAAAAATGAAATATCAAGTTGTTTAGCTCGTTGATCATGAAACTAACTAACCTTTTTTCTCAAAAATAAGGTTGTTTTAGATATTTCAAAGAAATATGATCTTTTTTGAGTAATTTTAAGAAATACCTGAAGGGGTCCTTCAGCTCTTCCGTGACAAAATTGAGGTAGGAGAATCCAGAGAACGAGAAAACACCGGAATAGAAGGCGAGGGCGATGGAAGATGGGCTCCAGTTGGTTCCGTCCATCAGCTCCGGCATTCGGAGGTTGTCGTTAGCGCCGAAAATGAGATGGAATATTCCGAAGATTATGATGATGATCAGAGCGACCACCTGAAAAATGAAAACTTTAAATAATCTATTTTTTTCCATATTTTTCTTTGTTTTCGGAATAATATTGATTGACAACAAGGCTAAAAATGATATTTTTTCAAAATCGAAATATTCAAATTTCAGTTTTTTTTAAAATTTTAATTGATTGAATCGTAATTTTAGTAAGAATCGGGCTTACAAGAACATTTTATATCGGTTAAAAATTGAAAAATTTCAAATTTTCATTTTTTTTCAAAAAAAAAAATACCATTTTTCTTTAAATGACTCATGAAAATACTTTTAATCAATGAATATTCTGAATTTTTAATGAAAACCTTTGTAATCGTGAAGAAGTCATTCGTTCTGGTTGCCGCACGAACATCATAGCAGTTGATAAAAGTCAGGAACGCTGGAAAAAATTATATTTTTCAAAAAGCAGTTTTTCATTTCATTTCTATAAAAGTTACACGGAATTCCTCATCAAAAATGAGGGAAAGCAATTAAATAGTTGTCTACTCAGTCTATATCGTCCACGAATGAACGTATATACAATATTTCTTGGATCATTCGCTTTTTGCACTCTCGACTTTCAACTTTCGGCTTTCGTTCAAGAAAGTTTTACCTTCGTGCACTCTGGGAACTAAAAATCGACAAATTCCAGGTAAAAATCGACAAAAACTAGACCCATTCGAGTCGAGTTTCCACAAATATATAGTAACTTTCATACAACTCCATTCAACACGCATTCTTGTCTTAAAAAACGCAACATTTCTTATCAAAGAGTGCATTCAAATATTTGCTTTTTTCTGTATTTGATTTTCTCATTTAGAAGGGGGAAGACCAACCAATGATGCATGCGGCGAGTAGGTTGATCGCCGTGTCTGAAACTGCACACGTGCCGTAGAACAACTGCAGCAGGTAGGTTGCACATGTGATAGCGATGATAGCGATAGATGTCGGGTTGATGATGACTAGGGCGACCCACAGGAACAGGAAGGATGGGAGATCCCCAAAAGCCTGAAAAACATAATTTCACATTAGACGATTTTGTCTAATACACATGGCTTCCTCTACCTGTAAAAAAGTCTGACATCCGTAAATCGGTTACTTAGTACCGTAGCAGTTTCGCCTTGAAATACAAGAACGATTTAAGTAATGCGCCTTTAATTTAAGAATGGACTGAATATTAAAAATAATTTAAAACTACAAAGATCTAACTGTTCGTTGTGAGAGTCCCGACTCCTACCGTACTTATTTTACAAAAATGCGACTGGCGCGCGTTTGAAATCGGTCAGACTTTTTGCTAGATATGTATAATATACATCCGCACTTCTTTTTTGCTCAGTTTGTCTGGAAAGAAGCTGTTTAAAATTGAATTCTTACCTTTTTAGTGAAGTCCTAACGATTTTGTCTAGTAAAAAAATCAGATCCTCACAAAAAGTGTTTTTCCGACTTTACCTAATAAAAGGTAAATTACTGGAGATTGCAGATCGAGATTAGGACATGACGCGAGACTTTGAACAGTAAAAAGTGAGGAAAATTAGACAAAATGGTCATTCCTATTCAAGACCATAAAAATCACAAGAGCGACCCGCCGATTTTGCGACGGGTTCTTTGCCTTGCTTGAAAAAAATGAGTAAAACACGTTGTAGAACCAGAAAGATTACAGGTAGAGATCATGAATGTTTACAATTTGATTACGAAAGTCTTTGAATAATGGTATAGAATAATTTTTAAAAAATTTCAACAAAAATACTTGAATTTTTTTTCCAGATGTGGCATTTCTTTTTTCGAATTTTATTCTTTTCAAAGTTTTATCTTTCTAACTTGGGATTCAGTAAAACGAATCGGGTTTTTTCAAACTAGAAAAATGTAGTATGGGTGAATTTTTCCCTTTTTCAACTTTTTTGTAAATTCTACATATTTTCAATTCCGATAGAAAAAATCAATGATTTTTTTGAGAACAAAAATGTTCAGTGTAGGAGTTCGGAATACTGAAAATTGCATGAAAGAAACACAGGTGAGTCACAAAAAGTGCTAATTAAAAACGAATTAATTCGCTATTTTTTAAATGAAAAGTACCTCATTGATATACGCATAGTCTCCACCAGACTTCGGAATGGTTGTTCCCAACTCGGAATAGCATAGAGCTCCGATCATCGCGAAAACTCCAGACATAAGCCATACTACCAGCGCACCGCCGGCACTTCCGGCTTCGATCAAAACTCCTAAAAGCTGTTTTATTTCGAAGTATTCCAGAAAACTACCTTTCGGACTGACGAATATACCCGATCCGATGATAACTCCAACGATGATAGTGATTCCATTGAAAAGAGAGATCCTGGGTTTGAGCTGGACTCCTCCAGAATCAGCCATTCTGCAGGAAGAATGAAAAAGTGATGAGGGAACAAACAGCAGAGGAATCAATTGAGGAAAATAATGCAAACAAATGCCAAAGATCGAAAACTCGCGTGTTTACCTACTTTCAAAACATGTGATTTTACGGCTGGCAACAGTCCAAGATAAGAGAAGAGATGGCTAATGGAGATAAGCAGAGAACATATGCTAGCGACTTGAAGAACGCGTGTGAAAATGCACATAATCGATAATTCTTCGTAAAAGAAAATGCATCAGCGGAGAAGAAAAAACTAATAAAAAAGAAACAGAGTGAAAAACAAAATAAAAAGCTTTATGCGAGGTTTGCAGATTAACCGGAGGAGCAAAGAAAAGGGGCGTGGCAAGTGAGGATATCAGCCTCGATTGTGTAAAAAAGCGGCTAATGGAGTACTCAATCTCACGTTCCAGAAAGATCAGGCTTGTTTACGCTAGAGGATGCGACCATGGTGTGATTCTCATTCCGGGGGTACTGTAGCAGACAAATTACGGTATTAAAAAAAAGAAAAAAGATGGGCGCTCAGGGTTACTGTAGTTTTTTCAAGACGTGGCAATTCTTTTTTTGAATTTTATTTTTTTCAATGTTTTATCTTTTCAACTTGTGGTTGATTAAATTGAATCGGGTTTTTTAAAACTTGAAAAAAGTAGTGCGCGCTAATTTTTTTCTTTCAATTTTTCACCTTCATTGCACTTTCCACATATTTTCATACCATCTGATTATTTTCCTGTCGATTTTTCATCCTATAACATCATTTATTCGATACAAGTTCACCGAAAGCAAAAAACTGATCGAAAAACTGCGGTTTATTAGTGTTTGTAGATCATATTGGGACTATTTCATGGTGCTTCACTCAAGTGGTATGGACACGGTAATACTGAGCATGTTTATGTGTACAGTCATTTTTCACTCAAAGATCAGTTATTGGAGGGGGCGGGGCATGAAGGCACATCACGTGGCATTTTTCGCAGAAGAGACGTCCGTGAAGTGGGTAGCAAGGTCTCGATTCGTCGCTGAGTCCGATTCCACAGTTCTTAACTTCTCATTTTATTATTTTTCTTTTTCTCTCTCTCTCTCTTTCTATCTCTCTCTCTCCCTCACCCCTCTTTCTCTCTCTCTCTCTCTTTCTCTCTTTCTCTCTCTCTCTCTCTCTCTCTCTCTCTCTCTCTCTCTCTCTCTCCTCACCTCACATGAGTAACACTCGACATGATAATCACGATCCATAGCCACGATTCTAATAGTTTCTCCAGTGTCCTAAAAAAAATCAATACTATTCACTTCGATATCAATTATCACATTTTCAGGTAAAATCGGTTTCTTGCAGTTGTTGCACCTCGGCGCAAATCTCTCATGGTAGTCTTGCATGCAGTACGGCTGAAAAAAGATGATCGATTTATCGATTTTCCTCTCTATTCTCACATTCTCTTTATCCAACGCGAAAGGAATCCCATCGAGACACTTCGAGCAAGCCGTACACTGGAAGCAGGCGGGGTGGAAGGATCTGTTCAGTGCTGTCAGCACCTAAAAATGAGATATTCATCGAAAAAGCAAAAAAGATTACACCCCTCGAGGACTCGAACCTGCAGTAGAATTTCAAGGCAAACTCACCGTATCTCTCAATGGTAGCTTACAAGCAGCGCATCTTGCTACCTTTCGTTCAAACTTGAAAAGATAGTCTTGCTTGCAGAAGAGTCGCCCTTCAGACGTCAAAAACTCCTCGGGACTGCAAGAAACTCATCATTTTCATTCTCAACCACGTGCTCGCCACAAACGGAGCACAAACTCACTTCAACTGCTTATCGCAAACTTCACACGTGAAACATCGTTCGTGGTACCAGTTCTCATTGACCGAAAATCTTTCATCGCGGTCTGTGACAGAATCTCTGCAGTTGGGGCATTTTCCTGAAATTCGGAGATGGCACCAATCGGGCACAAATTGGGCACATAGCAATCGTGCTCCAATGATACTCACCTAGAACATTCAACTTCTCAACCACCAAGTGTTCGTGCAATTTTTGTGTCAAGTCTCTCATCCGTTCATCGTGTGATCTCGATGCTTGGTTCATCGCAGCCCAGTTGACCGTTCTATCGTTTACAGACCTTAAGGGAGAGATGTCATCGTAAATAGTGATAATACTTTGGCATAAGAGCGCGTTTGCTATCATCAGTTAAGAAATGTGATTCAGAACCATCATTCAGCTTCTCAACAGAGAGCGTTCATCGTGAATCCTCCCCATACTTTCTCAAAAGAGCGCGTTTACCGAACTCGGTGAAAAATCACGATTTTCTCAACAGAGCACATCTGTCATCACCTTAACTCGTCGTAAACCGAGCGCTTTTTCGTGTACAAACTCACTTGAAACCAGGGGCTCTTCCAGTCGGTGGTTTCTCTTGTGGAACTCTCACTTCTCGAGTCGTTCTTGCCGTATTCCCGGTCACTGAAAAAAGATGAGTGAACTTTTTTCCGCGCGGTAACGCGTGGTCAGAATCGGGCCTTTCCATGCATCTCCGCGTGAATCACAGCTTCCGAATGGCGTTCAGATTATCTCGATCTGATGCCTACGAGCTAAGAACGGGTCGCGGAAACAGTTGCACACTGCGGATCAGGGCCAAGTGGATATAGCCGCTCTG
>OZ022254.1:2148726-2158726 GCA_963978915.1 Caenorhabditis parvicauda
TAACTCACATAGAGTATTCTAATCATACTATGGTACACAATCTCGAGAAAAATTGAGTTAATCAGAGATTAATGTGGAATATATTCGAATTTAATTCAAGTTTTCAACTTCCCTTCTATCATCGGCTGTTTGAAAGAATGAATACGAACACAAAAGCAATAAAACGGTATGCGGAGGAAAATTACACGATGGACTGTGAAAAATGCGCGCCTGGCTCGGCCTTGAAACAGGCTGACCAACGCGATGCGGTCTGGCGCGACGCGGTCGTGTGTTCTAAGGGTGGTCAAAATACTCGTGTGGAAATGTGAGATATCGGCCTTGAAAAATGAAACACTCCTATCTTATCTTTAAAGGGATCACTCTCGAGAGGGGGAGGGGGGTCAAAAGTTATTTTGTGGTTACTGTATCTTGTAAATTTTAATTTCCGCTACACACCATACGACGGTGTAACACATTCGGCC
Organism: Caenorhabditis parvicauda; assembly: GCA_963978915.1. Classification (NCBI taxonomy): domain Eukaryota; kingdom Metazoa; phylum Nematoda; class Chromadorea; order Rhabditida; family Rhabditidae; genus Caenorhabditis; species Caenorhabditis parvicauda. The sequence continues at coordinate 2,149,188 of OZ022254.1, forward strand.
ATTCCAAATGTGGGCGTAACGGGGGTGGGACAACCAAGAATGGTCGGTCAAAAATCGCTGAGTTGCAAAATTTTCAAATCGAGACCTTAACTACATTTTCAATTGTATTGTTCAATAAGGACTAAAATTTAGCAGAATGCATGGAATAAATGGTTAAAAATACCAATAGACGGCTGCAAAGCGGTCATCCGGAGCGTAAAATTAAATCTATCGATTGGGGTCGAGTGATTCGTGCCTTTTTTGAAACTCTACCCCCACTCTATTTTTTTTGATCTTGTTACACCGTGTTCCGGTAAAATTCTGAATAAGATGAAAATTTGGTTTTGACGATTTGTCCATCATTTCCTACTGTAAAAACGGAAAACCGTGGACATTAGGTTTAATATGCTGTCAAATGGGAGAGATGTTACCCCGTGAAAGTTAGTTCAAATTTTCTCCTTCTTTTATCATCTCAGAGATCGTAACACACCGAGCTAAAGAAGGTCGTCATCGACTAGTCGCGTTGCAGCAAAATTATATTGTACGAAAATTCGCTATAGAGCGCGTTCGCACATCAATATTTTTTCATTCTTTTGTCCTATTTTTCAAGTTGACAAGCGGATTTAAATCCGCTTGTCACGAATTTGTTTCGCCGATTGCTATTGAAAATTGCAAATCACGTAACTTCTCTCTGTAACTAGCTTTTTATCATGAATTTTGAAAAAAACGCGTTGGAGAAAAATTTTCAACTACAGTAACTGTAATTTGATCTACGACAAAACGCGATTTACAAAGGGGCGGGGTTTGCAGTCGCTGCTTATTGGTCGCCTCCCCTCGCTGCTTGGTCCGACACTTTTCTACTGCGCTTAGCGCAGTGTGCGTAACGGATAAATGAAGAGAAGTGTTTTTTTGCGATTACGGTATTTTGTAAATTTCACTTTCCGTTTTTCAAAACTGTGTTTCACATTAATTTACTGTAAGAAAATATTATGCTGATAATTCGAGAGACATCTCGAATCTTCGTACAACCCAGAGAGGATGACAAAATCAAAAGCTCAACTACAATTTCAAACCTCGAAAATTGTTACGTCATCTTTAAAAAATCGTTTTCATTCAATTATGACTAGAATTGGGCAAAAAAATGAAAATAAGCGCTGCAACGCGGTCATCCGGAGCGGAAAATGTAGATTTGCGCCGTTTTGGGACTGCCAAACTCGAATTTTTCGATCTTATTACATGTTATTATACTGTAATTATACTAGTAAAAGAAAGTGGTCAAAACAGGCGGAAAAACCGTAGTTGTGCGCTAGGAGCTTGGCGTTGGTGGTTTGGTGTAAAGGGCATTCGCAGTGAGTCACCATGCTGCTTTTTTGCCTGGGAACGCGCTGTGAATAGGAATTTCTCACTCTAACGCTGTACGAGAGACGGGACTATTGCTACTCGATCAAGTGCTAACCCGAGTCAGTGAGGCTGGAGTTGTCAGATCGGACGGGGTGCGATGATTGGCATTGGGGCAATTTTTGAAAAAGTAGGGAAGGGAGAGATCGAGAGAGAGAGATCGAGAGAGATAGAGAGAGAGAGAGAGAGAGAGAGAGAGAGAGAGAGAGAGAGAGAGAAAGAGAGAGAGAGAGAGAGAGAGAGAGAGAGAGAGATCGAGAGAGAGAGAGAGAGAGAGAGAGAGAGAGAGAGAGAGAAACCAACCTGCTGCTTCTGAAGATTAATCTGGTCCAACTTCCACGCTAAATCTTGAATCCTATCGTTCCCAGACATTAGCTTCTGCTGTGGTGGGGGTCTAAACGAATTTTGAACCGTTGAAATTCAGCTTCTAACCTTCCAAAACTCTCCAAGTCTTCTAGAAAACCGTTGGTATTGAACTCGTTGGCCATTTTTTATCTGAAACGAATTGGGATAAGTGTAATCAAGCGTACAAATGAAGTTGATGATAAGGGAGAAAAGAGAAACGGGTAGGAATTTGCATCTGGGTGGTATCCAATCCAAGTGCTAACCCGATTCAACATGGCTCGGGTTTCAAGATCAGACGGGATGGGTTGCTTGTGACATTGGCGATTTGAAAAATGTGGAAAACATGAGCAACCTACTATCGCCAGTTATGAGAACATGCTAAACGTATCCAGATGGTCATCTTTTCTCACACATTCTTTTACAACTGGCCTTTTATTGCTAGTTTGTGCTTAAGCATTAGACCAACGCAAACTTTACGAGAGAGAGCGAGAGAGAGAAAAAGAGAGAGAGAGAAGAAAAGAGAGTGAGAAATACATAGATAGATAGATAGATAGAAAGAGAGAGAGAGAGAGAGAGAGAGAGAGAGAGAGAGAGAGAGAGAGAGAGAGAGAGATAGGAAAAATAAACCACTACTAGAACACCAAACACCGGAAATTAGAACGGAATCGAATTTCTTGCATATCGAAATGAGGTTAACTATGTTGCACTTGAGACTCTTCCTTCCCTGTTACGGTATGCAGAACAGTGAAAATAGTAATAGAAGAATGTTTTCGAAATATCATAAGAAAGTTGATAACTTGAGCAAACAATGAATTCAAGTTGTTACGCTTCATTCCCTATTGTTTTTGGTAGTGTCAAAATAGGCGTGAAATCATGCTCTACGGCTAATTCTCATAAGGGCACGATTGAACACGAGAAGGTAGAACAAATCTCATTTGATACAACTGCTGGAACACAATAATTGAGCAAACAATGGATGGGGACCGCGTGAATAACAATACTCTAATAATAAATGTATTTGTGGGGTTCTTCACCCTTATAGAGGAGGATGCACGAAGGGGTTTGATCCAAGAGTTAACTCGAGTCAACATGGCTCGAGTTGCCAGATTGGACAGGATGGCATGATTGGTATTGTGGAAATTTGGAAAGGGCGCGCGAGGGTTTTGGTGACTTTCAATGAGAAAGAGAGAGAGAGAGAGAGAGAGAGAGAGAGAGAGAGAGAGAGAGAGAAAGCCATAAACATGCAAAATAGCATTCTCGGTGTGTTTCATGTATACGGGAACAAAGCCAAAAATGGTCGTTCGCTATTGTTTACTTTTGGTATTAGAAACCTCTTGCCTCGGTGCTTATACGTGTTGCAGCATTACGTGAGCCATTTTATATATTTTGCTCCATTGGTATAGTGGTTTAAAGGTTTGGATAAGAACCTGAGGTCGAGGGTTCGGACCCCACGATGGTAAAATTTTTTGTTTTTTCTTCACAAGTCGAGGTGAATATAGAAGTTCATAAGGATTCTAAAAAAATGTCAAGACTTTTTCGACTCTAAAAAATTTTGTTTCAGTAGTATAGTGGTTTGAAGGTTGGGATGAGAATCTGAGGTCGATGGTTCGGACCCTATGATGGTAATTTTTTTTTGTTTTTTCTTCACGAGTTGAGGATTGATAGTGAACATAAGAGTATTCTAAAAAAAGACGTCAAGAACGATGGAGAAGGGAAAGTAATAAAATATACTAAGACGACCCCCGACCGTTACTCTCAGCTGTGAGAAAGTGAAGGTGAAAAGTAGTCGACTAATTATATCTAGTTCTAAATGACACTGTAAGTAGTAATAGATAACCGCAACGCGTTAGACTCACGCAACGCGGTTGGGAGCACGAGAAGTTAGAGAAGATATCTGGATCGATAGCGGATAGTTGAGAAAGATGATCCGTATCAGGGCAGAGTGTGATTCACTCTTATGCAAATGTTGGAAATTCCTTTCGCTGCCTCGTTTCTTCAACTTTATCAGTTCACTTTCACGCGCTATCGGTTTCGAAATGGCGACCGCTGCGCAACCGTAACGCGGCGGAAGGGCTTTGGATTGGGAGAAGGATGTTTAACGAATAACAAAACGACGAAGGAACGGTTTTAGATCCCACACTGAGATAATAAAATAATACGAGTTTCTTCGCATTCTGTCGATAACAACGTTAAAAAGCGCATGGTTTTTGGGCAATAGACACTTCAAAAGAACCACCACTTCAGGCTTCAATTCTGGATTTTTCGCTTCAAAACATGGAAAAAGTAAACAAGAACCGGGTAGGGTGACAGAAAAATTGAAAAAAAACAAAAAAGTCTGTCATCCGCAGGATTCGAACCTGCGCCCTCCGGAGAGGACTGCGACCTGAACGCAGCGCCTTAGACCACTCGGCCAGAATGACAAGCGATTTTTTGAGGTCAGCGGTTGGTGGTACGTGGTCGTGAGACACTCCCACTCAAGTTTTAATATGCGTATGTTTGTTGGGGGGTTGAGCACTTGAAGTGTGAACTTTTGGAGCTCTCCGGGCAAAAGGAAGAAAACGGAAGGTGACATAGGACACGCACCGCTTAACCGCGCTGCGTGCGACGTTTCTTGTAGGAAACAAACAATGGGAAAGTCTTAGCGAGTCATGTGGCAGTACTAAGCCGATAATTGCTTCTTCGTACTTTCAAAGTTCGCGCTCTCAAGGTCTTCGCCATTAAATTTCAATCAACACGGGGTTGGAAAAAAGAGAATTCAATCAGACGACGCGCATGTTCTGTACTGTAGTGGCATTCGGGTCAAACGGGATTTACCGGGTAGACCGGCTCAAAACGCCACTATTTGTAGTGAACCGAGAATACTGACTGTAGAAAATAAAAATTAATATAGAGTTAATTGAGTGGCACCAAAAAATTAACTCTGAGTCAACCTTTTTTTTGCGAACATCTGAAAGGTCATAAAAAGAGATAAGCAATAGATTCATGTAACTTTTGAAAATCATCCCGGGGTGTTACTATTTCGTTATTCTACTTTCAGACGTTCGCAAAAAAGTTTATTCAGAGTTAATTTTTTGGTGCCACTCAATTAACTTTATATTAATTTTTTCTACAGTGATAAAAGACCAATCCTCCGCTCACTATTCCCCTCCCACTTTTCAGCAAAGCCAATTTTTGAATGTAAAATTTGAATGAAGGAGGGGAAGAGAGAATGGCGCTATAGAAAAATAAAATTCTTTAATAATTCCAAATTATTTCCACATTAATTATAAATTATTTCTAAATTGAGTTAATCTAAAACTAATTTGAGATTAATTTAGAAATAATTAATTAAATTTTATTTTTCTCGAGGAGGCGAGTGAAATTTTTTTCATTTTTTCCACTCTTTGATGACTTCTCAAAAATTGAAAGAATGTTTCACTGTCTGGAGGCAGCTCATATGGAAAAATCTAAAGATGACATTTTTGACATAATTTTCAGCCGAACACTATCAATGCCCGTGCCCGGTTTGTGCTCTTATGGTGGTAAGCATAGGGAAAGAGGTAAGGAATGTTGATTGTGACTTATCGTTAGAGAATTACACTATAGCTACCATATGACGCGCACGTCAATTAAAGCCAACCTTAAGCTCTTTGATGTAATAAGATGTTGATTCGACAACCTGACTGGAGGGACCGAAGATATACAGTTGAAAAGCTAGACCATGTTAATTTTTTACCCGTCTAGACCTTCGCTTTTCCGAGCGCAAAAAGATTGAACACGTAAAATATTAATTCTGTCTTGAGGTTCCTAATCTCCCTGGTCTATTCTAATGAAAAAAGGCTATTTGGTCACACTGTCTTTCCGCGGCCTGTTCTCAGCTCATAGGAGTCGGATCAGAACGATGAAAACGCCATCGGATAGGTTCTGTTGAAGCGGAGATGCGCATCAACTTTTTAATTCGATCAGACCGCGCGCTGCTGCGCGGCACGGATTTCCTTAGTTTTGAAATTCAAACGTGTCCTCAACGTGATCCATTTATCGCCTAGCATTTTAATTTTTAAAAATGGAGCTATCCAGAAGTCCCAAGTTGTCTGTGAGTTCACGTTTTTATTGAATGACGTTCGTTTGTTCTTTGTTTCGAGTATCGAAACTGGCGGGAAAAAATAGTAGGTGGGGCGCGAAGCGCCCCTGAAGAGTGCTTGTAACTTTATATACTAAAAATGAGAATGAACCAAAATCATCTTACACGAAAAAAGTGGGCGGGGCACGGTGGGCGGAGCATATATCTTTTATTATTTTTCTTCAAAAAATCTTCGTTTTCTTCCAATTTTTGAAAACAATGTTTAAAACTTCTCTGAGAACATCAGAAAAATCTTTAATCAGCTTTGTTTAGTTGAAAAATAACTTGTTTCATGAATTAAGAATAATATAGTTGAAATCAAGAAGCAAGAAATCAATAAAAAAGAATTGTTGAAGAATTAATAAAAAGAAAACACAATGAAAATGAAAAAAAACAGATTAGAATGACGTTTTTTAACCGCGAAAAACGAAAAAATACGAATAACCTGTTTCCCGCCGATTCGAAATTCGAAAGGTACCGTAACCCGCAACGCGTTTAACGCGCACATATCTAGCAAAAAGTCTGACCGATTTCAAACTCGCGGCTGTCGCATTTTTGTAAAATGAGTACGGTAGGGTCGGGACTCTCACAACGAACAGTTAGATCTTTGTGGATTTAAATTATTATTCTTACTTTAAGTCCATTGAAATTGAAGGCGCATTACTTAATCGTTCATGTATTCCGAAGCGAAACTGCTACGGTAACTAAGTAACCGATTTACGGAGGTCAGACTTTTTTACAGGTAGAGGAAGATATGTGACGCGTTTTCTCACTTTCCCACGCTTCTTTTGACCACAGATGCTTCGACTTTTGCACATATCTTCCTCTACCTGTAAAAAAGTCTGACCTCCGTAAATCGGTTACTTAGTTACTGTAACGGCCATGCTTCTAGCGATATATGTGCACTTCTTTTTTTCAAAATTACCGCGTTTCCAAAACTCGGATCTTTACAAAAGTTTTTTACCTAACAATAGGTAAATTACTGTTGGCCGCAGATTGCAGATCGAGATTATGATGACATGAATAATGACGAACATGAGCCAAACTTCTAATTTTTAACATCATCATCATTTCTCCAAAAACATATCATTGTTGTCTATTGACTCATTAGACGAAACGACGTGTGTCGATACGCAGTCAAATATTTGCGTGATACGCAGGCTTCTCGCCTAGGGCTATCAACGAGGTCTCTTTTTCTCTCAACCTCCTACACTACGCATGCCCGTATTGATTCTGGAGACTTAATTTCTCTTTATTTTCAATTCACTTCAGTTTTAATTCTATGGTCAGAGGCGTTTGCGGGCTGGATTTTCAATAATTCTACAGTATTCTGAGTACTGTAGTGACTTTTTCTCTCTCTCTCTCCTTTTCTCTCTCTCTCTCTCTCTCCCTCTTTCTCTCTCACTCTTTCTCTCTCTCTCGCTCTCTCTCTCGCTCTCTCTCTCTCTCTCTCTCTCTCTCTCTCTCTCTCTCTCTCTCTCTCTCTCTCTCTCTCTCTCTCTCCATCTCTCTCCTTCCACTTTCTGCGTCCAAAGAACAGTCACAATATTTTTGATCTATGTCATTTTCTCTACTAAGTTACTGTATGTACCAACCATTCTTGTATCTGACACCTCCCTTCACCACGAATTTCTTCAGACTCACATGCAGTAAAGATGAGCACGACCTCACCAAGTTACATGCCTGAGGTCACCAAGAACGGGCAATTAGTGATGGATGAAAAAGCCATTTTTCGCGCCATCGCTGTCGCCGTCTCCATTGCCTTTCTTTTGGCACTTTTCCTCTGTGTCCGGTACTGTGTAAGGTGAGTTACATGATTTCTGCAATCCGTGCATGGTTCACATTCACTCTCACAATGTTTAATTCCGTATACAGAAAGCTTTGAACATAGCTTCCTCTACCTGTAAAAAAGTATGGCCTCCGTAAATCGGGTACTTAGTACCGTAGCAGTTTCGCCTTGAAAGCTTTGTTCCGTACTGTGTGAGATATGTTAGAGATTTCTGCAATCCGTGCATGGTTCAAACTGTTGATTCCAAACAAAACACTCTGTATACAATACTGTGTTAGATATGTTAGGGGTATCTGCAATCCGTGCATGCTTCACACTCACTCTCACAATCGTTATTCCGTATACAGAAAGCTTTGTTCCGTACTGTATATGATATGTTAGAGATTTCTGCAATCCGTGCATGGTTCAAATTAGCTCTCAAAATTTCCAATTTCGTACAAAGAAAGTTTTTTCCGGTACTGTGTTAGATATGTTAGAGATTTCTGCAACCCGTGCATGGTTCAAATTAGATCTCAAATTTTTCAATTTCGTGTACAGCAAGTTTTTTCCCGGTATTGTATAAGATATGTTAGGGTTTTCTGCAATCCGTGCACGGTTTAAACTTTTGATTCCAAACTAAAAAATTTGTATACAGTATGCGATACCGCAAGATGGGCGTGGCCACACCTGCAATCCGCGCATACTTCCCTATTACAGATCAAAATCGGACAAAAGACGTGTGCGAAAGTACGACAAAGTATCATCCCGAGACATGGCTGGACGACCATCTCTGATGGAAGACTCCGACTCTGAGGACGACATCTTCGGCACCGGCTCCGATCGGATGCAGCTCGTGCCGCGTCAAGAAGTTTGAAAATGGGCGGAGCTTCGTGAATCTGCGCAGAGTTTGCAGATATGCCATATCTAATCACGGGTGATAATCGAATCTCGGAACAGTCCACACTTTTTTGAATAAAATGTATATTTATTGTACATCTATGTATACAGTAATCACAGCGGTAGCGGGGGGGGGGTCACATGTGTTTGCAAAGGATTTTAGAGTATTCTAGTTGGGCGTACTTCGAGGGTCACCATATAGCGTAAAAAACATGATCAGATGTCAAAAATAAATTTTTCAGTAAGATTGAAAATTACTAATGAGAAAACTATCATATTTTCTGATATAAATTCACACTAGATTCATCTTTTTAACTGGATGTTCCCTCTAAAAATTGTTCGAACTCATATCTTATGAAATATGCTAACATGGGAAGTATATGAAAGCCCGGAGAATCTATGAGGTCTGAGTGGTCTCTTAGGTTTTCAAATATGGTGAAGACGATGGAACTGCTCTCAGAAGTTGCTTCACCGACCTCGTTCAGGAGTTATGGCCAAAAATAGAACTCACATGCAATTTTCAAAAAAGGGGGATCTGTGATGTTGGGTAGGAAAAACTGTTGAGATTTTGAATTTTATTGAATTTTAAAGGTTCGAGATGCACGGAAAACTTAGTCTGTCTGGATTCTAAGGCTCGATTCCGAAGTTACATGCATCTGAAGTGGACGTTAAAAATCGTCCAACTTTCACCTTCTGTAACTCGACTCCTAGCAGATTTCCAGAGGCGAGACCTATTCCAAACGATTCAGAATGATTGAATCTATCAATTCCTACATTTTCAGTCGATTCTGTGACAAAAATTTTTGGGTCCAAAATCGGAAAGAGTTACACAAGGGTTCATAGTATGAGCCTTGATCGCAAGTGATGAATCTTTGTAGTATTTCTCGGGCAAAAACGTGTATCAAGTGAGAATCGAACTTTGCCGTGAAAAATGAAATGCGTGAGCTTTGACCACTCTACCACGGAAGACACAAATTTTTGCGTCAACTCCATGTTCACTCATTCGCTCCTTTTCACGATAGAATTTTTCAACATTACAGATCCCACTTTTTT
>OZ022254.1:2163726-2290339 GCA_963978915.1 Caenorhabditis parvicauda
CTCTCTCTCTCTCTCTCTCTGTCTTTCTCTCTGTTTTAATGATCTTTCTCTCTCTCTCCCTACTATGTAAATACGGCTAGAACCAAAGCAATAAGACGCAAAGGCCCCCAGTGGTTAAACCCAAAAATTTTCCTCATGAAAAGTGGGCGGAGCAAAGAGGGCGGTCCCCTTGTTCTATTATTAATATGAATTAGTGTCCGACCCGAGACGGGTTCCTTGATACGTCATAATTTCAGCTATTGTGTATTAAATCGATGTTATTTCGCTCTTCAATTAGGAAAATGTATGTAAAACTTACCACCGAAAAAACTGCTCATCGAAGAGGAGATCGATTTTTGAGGAGCATCAGATTCTAGCTCAGTCGTCGGTTTTCCTGGTTGTTCCACGTCATCAATCTGAAAATCGTAACATTTGGGGATTCATCTTTTTCAATCATTATCCGGATTTACTGGAAAACAGTGCCTGGCATAAAGATACGAACCCTAAAATTTTTTGGCCTATATCAACCTGAAAATTTCATTTCATGCACTGTCTGAAAACATGGGAACGACAGGACATAACTGCGTAGTAAAATATATTATTTTTAAAACCACAATTAACTTTTCTTCTTTTCATTCGTTTACTGGTTCATCTGGAGCAAGAATAACTTTTAGTTCATCTGGAGCAAAAATAACTTTATAAAAATTGATACCTCTTTCGCGGGCTTTTCAGTCAAGTGCGACTTCTTGAATATCATGTGATGGCATCGAACAATCACCGATTGAAAAGATTTTTATCATCCTAATAGTCTAAACTATCATAAATATGCATTTGAGACGAAGGAAATTTCTAGTGGATGAAAAAGAAACGAAGAATGAATGAGAATAGGAAAAAGTCAATTTTGAGTGGTTTTAAGAGAATGATATATTTTACTACGCAGTTCTGTCCTATTGTTCCCGTATTTTCAGACTGTGAATGAAGATTTTTTCTGTGACTTTTCTCAAGTTTACAGACCAAGTTAAACTCCTAGGGTAATAGAAACTGTCAGGGTTCGTATATTTATGCCTAAAAATGTACAATTACCAATTAAGTCGAAAAAAAAGTTGTCTTTTCTTTATCGTCTGAAGCACGAATCAATTTTACTCCATAATATTTTTGTCTTCATTCGAATTTATTATGGAGTTATACGAAAAAGCAGACTGAATCAATTGAATCAAGAATCGCCAGTCATGAATCTTTTTTCATTTATCTTTGTCGACACCTCAAATTTTATGCTTAGGTAAGATTCAAAGCACTGGTTATGTACAAAGCTAAGATTTGATCAAAGTTTAAACTTGATTACCACAAAAATTTGACATCTTATAAGGAAATGATTCTTGATTCAATTGATTCAGTCTACTTTTTCGTGTTGAGTCACGAATCAGCGTTATAACGATTTTCTAATGTTACGATCGGCTTAAAAATGAATGTTCTTGTTCGTAGTATGAAAATACTACTTCTCAATTTAAAAAATTTTCAATAAAAAATCTCACTCCAACTTTTCCAGCTTCTTTAAACGACGTTCCAATTGTCGTTTTGGCTTCTTTTACTTTCTTTTCAATTTCACCAAGGATCCAAGACATCTGGAAGGAAAAGTGAAATTTTCTGAAAATTCTAATAAGAATTACATGAAGGTACGCAACTGGACTCAAAACCAGTGATGAATTCCAAAAGAACATTGAGAATAATTTAATTTACAACCGGAAATCGAAAAATCACAAGTTTACATGGGTTATGGCATGAGAAATTCTGTAAAAAAGGCACATGAGCTGTTCGGGATGAATGGTACATGCAATGAAACTGGCATAAAATGCTCAAAATGATAAGAATCTTAGGGAACTATGAAAATAACACGAGAATGGGTGGTAGATTAGACATTGTCTTACTTACTTAGTTTTATCACAAAATACCGTACCGGACATGAGTACCGTAATCATTTTTCGTCATGAATGTCTCAAAGAACACAATTTCATTCAATAGGGTAGTTGTAGATATTTGGCATGATAGTCGAAAAATTCAACTTCCCTTGTACATATTTTTACTCATGTTCCAAATGAGAAGTCAAGTAAACTTCTTAAATCGAACTGATTGTATGCAAAACTCCACCAGGCTTTTCCTAATGAATGAAAGTGTTTTCTTTCATACATTCGACTTCCTGACGTTGAGGAATGTCGTAAAAACGATTGCGGTCTTATGTCCGGTGCACCATCTCCCTGTGCATTCGCCGAGGTGAGATAGTGTCGAGACGGAGAGACGCAGAGACAGTCTCACGTTAGAGAATCGTCCAACGGCTCCCGGGGCCTTTTCTACCACATCATGCTAGCCCGCGAGAGAATACATGAAATAGCAAGACGGCGACGCGTAAGTGGGAAAAGCGAGACAGTGCGCTTGGAGAGCGTAAGAGTCCGTGAGGGAGATGTTTGCTACCGTACTCAGGTAAATGAAAGTAAATTAGATAATAGCACGATCTAATATCACATCCTTAGGAAACTGAAAATTTATAAGACCTGCTAATATCCAAATGAAAAGTGGCAAGACCTTGTATGGAGGTTACCAGGTCTTATTCTGAATCAGTTCTTCTATGTAGGTTACATGGTTACATGGATCGTATGGCGAGGTTAGCAAGTCTTATAAAGTTTCAACTTTACTTTTTTACCTAATAAGATCCAGTTTACTTTCATTTACCTGAGTAAAACCAACGATAATCACACTTAAAGAGATCTCCATGAAAAGTGATTCAGAGTACGTGTATGAAAAGATGACTAAATACTAAAACTTGCACATTTTTGAGTCTTTGAACTATTGTCTCAACAATCCGTCAATGCTTGTTTTCCACCATGGTTCAATTCAGTACATAATGGCGTCCTTCCGGTACTCACACAAGGTCAATAATGGTTCAATTCTTGGGTCTGGTGCTCCTGACAGTGAGGCTGGTTGGGTTGAGACACGGAACAGCACTTCGGCCCAGGCCTGTAGCTCGCCTGAAAGGACTTTAGAAAATGAAAATTGATGTAGCGATTCGATTATAGACCTTATAGAGAACGGTCTTGTGTTAAGAAACGGACTGTTCGCAACTGTGATCTTTTTATGTAAACTAGAGTGAGCGGATTCTATTCTAGACAATAAAATCGAAACAATTCCACAATGATTTCTAGATAAACTAAATTTTCATTGGGTGATTATATCACATTGCAACTGCTACAGTAAAACTGATACAGTACCGTCACGCGACAATGTTGTTTTCTAACATTTTCTGCTTCTAATCAAAAACTCACTTCTTGAAGCGGGTTTCTGGCTTATGAGCTCGTGTAAGTAGCCTACAATGCTTTCTAGAACCACTCTGCTATGTGGCTCCAAGGTGGTCTCGACAATTCGCCAAAGGCTGAAATCTTTTGTTATCTCTCTCTCCCTCTCTTTCTCTCTCTCTCTCTCTCTCTCTCTCTCTCTCTTTCACACTCACGCTTGCGGATTCCTTGCGTTCGCGATAAACTCATAGTGGATAATACCATCCATTCCTTGTGGAATAATAGCGTCTGAAATTTGCCAGATTAGGAATAAATCATGGAAATCAATAAAAATTACCTTCCAACGTGTCCAGTAGACGCATCAGTGAAGAATAAAGAATGAAGGAGCTTGTAAAGTTACCTGAAGCCAATTTTTGTCCACTTTGAGAAAAAGTACATGGGGCAGTTTCAAAATCCAGCGATTTTATCAAATACTCCTCACTTTAAAAATCTCGCGTCATGTCTAAATCTCGATCTGCAATCTGCAGCCAACAATGATTTACCATTTATTTGAAGCTCAGGTAAGGTTGAAAAAACAACCTTTGTGTAGATCTGAGCCTTGGAAACTCGGGTAAACTTAGAAAGTGTGTATTTTTTGGGCATATTGCCAATCATTAGCAGTCGATTGGCAATGCTATTAGCAGTACAGTCTGTTATAACACCATCTTTAACACCAAGAAGGCCTAGAAATCAAACTCCAAGTCATTTGCATTGCCAATCGACTGCCATTGATTGGCAATATGCCCATGCCTAGGATGGATGAATATTAGAAAAATCGTCAGATTTCAAATTAGAAAAAAACTAAACAAAACCATAAATTATGAAATATTCCGATGAAACTCACTCAGATCACGCGGTTCGCCGCTTTCTAACGCGTTGCGGACACGGATAAACTCGGCATTGTCAAGTTGCTCGGAGAGGTTCAACCGTGCAGCTCCACGCAATTGGAGAGCACAAAGAAGACGGTGAATCTCTTTGGGCAATCCCTTCGGACAAAGATCTTCGTCGAGGGCACCGTCATCGTCTCCCTGTAACTCGCATATTTAACTTTTGTTCTGCCGACTTTCCCATACTCTTTTGTCCACCCCTTGGAGCCCTGGCCCCTCCGGACGTAGAAATTCGGAGAATTATGAATTCACGATCAAAAACGATAAAAAAGAAACTACAATAAAAATCGCAAATTTTCGACAATTTCACCTGTTTAACGACTTTTGTTTATCGAATTTCAAAAATTAAAGTTTAAAACTTAAAATACTTACGAAATCGATCAAGTTGACCTCCTTTTTCGCTTTGTTCGACAGCATTTTCGGAATGGAACTACCAAAAACTCTGAAAATGAGTGTTTTTCGAACATTTTCGTAGATCAAAAACCTCCCATTGTACTTGGCTGAAACTGGCAAGAAGAAATCTCGACCGCTCTCCAGATGAAGTACCAGAATATCTTGCAGATCGTAGCTTTTTCCTTGGAGATCGCGCAGAACTTTGGTATCGATTGAAATCGTTAGACTGAGCTGCAAAAGGAAAAGAATGTTCGGACTTCAGGAAAACATAGTTTTTCGTTCGAATCTCATTGTGAAAGTATGAAAACTGAGATGAAATAATTATTATCACAGTCAGAACATTAAAAAATGATGCCATATTTCAAAAAAATCATTCAGTCGAACTATTCTGGGATTTCTTTTACAGTAACAACGCCTATGCTGTTTTCAGTAACTGTAAGAGAAATTGCTTTTCTAAATCGCGAAAAACGAGTGAAAGTCATTGAAAATTATTCTCGTGTTATGAATTCCATCAAAAAGATTTTCATAATATCAGAAATCTACAAAACACAATCAAATCCTTATTCACTCAGTTTTTGTCATTTGAAAATTAGTAAATATAAAATATTTCCCGATTTAATCGATTTTTACCTAATAATGTTGACAAACTTTACTTTCGTGCAATTATGGCAAGAATGATTACCTGAACTGCATGACCAGTAGGAACAACGCTGTGTGGTGGTGTGACCTGAAAGAAAAGCTTTCTAACATAGAGACACTGAGAGATTCTAATCTCAAGCCTGTTTGAGAGACTGCTATTGATTTCTTAAGAAACATCATATTTCTGTATTTTGGTCTAAACAGATTCAAAAATATCACCATACAAAAATTTTTCAATAAAATCATTGTTCTTCTTGTTGTTATTAAGAACGTCTTCAACTTTTCCTGATGCAACTTTACTTTTGCAAGAATTGCATACTCTAAATCTTACAAAATTTCTCTTTGCGAACAATTTCAAGTATCAATGATCTTTGCTATGAAAATATAACTAACTTTTATCTATGCAAACTTTATTTTTCTTATTGATGTGAGTTAGAAATTACTGAATGTTCAAAAATTCATCAAAGAGGCTGTTAAAACTTGAACCTCAAACTGACCTAACCACAAAAAAATTACCTGGAGCCAACTTGCCGAGATTCCTCTCTTGTGTTTGTTGATTTCCTGCGTTTTGAAACTGAATTTGACCTGAAAATGTTTTTTATGGATAGTTTAAAGAGTGATCATACCTGGGACAGTCCAGTATTCCTGACAGTAACAAGCTTTGTGGTCGGCTCGAGATATCTGACCTCTCCAAAGTCGATCTGAATGGGTCTCATGTGATCATGGTTTGAGAAAGAGGGAGAGAGAGAGAGAGAGAGAGAGAGAGAGAGAAAACTAATTAAAGAAAAGGAAACCTCATTTAGGCTCAATTCGATGTGCGGCAGTAAATCGTTCGCCTTTCGATCTGCTTCTCGGCACGCTTCTTCGTACAGAGCGTTCGCTTTTCTCTGAAAAAAAGATTTTGTCATAATTTGAATAGCATTTTTCAACCTCTACAAATCGATTGACATTAGTAAATTTAGGTTCGAGTTAATTTTAAAATTTAAAACCCTTTTTTGTTTTTGAAATTTCATTATTTTTGAACAAATCAAAAATCTTCAAAAAAAAATCAACTTTTTAAAAAAGATTCTAATCAAATTTTTCGAACTTAAAGAAGATATTGCTCTCTTGTTGAAAAACTACACATAGCTTCCTCTACCTGTTAGAAAATCTGGCCTCCGTTTCAAGTTTATTTTTAAATTAAAAAATTTTTTAAAATTTTTTTCGAAGCGAAATAATTCAACCCAGAATTCCAAATCTAAATTGTTCAAAAACTTTTCCAACTCACTTCATCAACAGTCTTGAGAGCCACTTTGAAAAGTCCTTTCACTGGTCTGTGGTCAGATATGGTGATTTCTGAGACGCTTGCAAACCCTCTGAAACATTTCCAATGACAGAGAGAGAGAGAGAGAGAGAGAGAGAGAGAGAGAGAGAGAGAGAGAGAGAGAGAGATAGACTCACAAGCAATCAAGTCGAATGGAGTCGTCAGCCTTCCAGTACAAAATACGATCAGTCCACGCTGGAACTCTTCCCTTAAAAGAGAAAAGATACATTTTTCTTTGTTCAAAATCATTTATCTGTACAGAGTTGCAAGAAAATCGGCAGTGATAACTTAAACCAACTAGATTCTCAAAACGTTTCGAATGAAATAGTACTGCAGGATCAACGGTTTTCCTGAGAATGGTAACAACGAACTTGGCAAAACCTACGTCACGTCAATTGGAAACTATCTACACGTCCAATCAATTTCATTTTTATTTCTTCCAACTCACCTTTTCACTCGTGTCCCACATATGGCTTCCAACGTCGTACTTGTAAGTCGGTCGAAAATTGATATTTGTAGCTTCTACGAATCCGGAGAACACTTGACCAAGGTTCATTTGTTCTTTTAGCTGAATAACTATGATTACTCGCTTGGTAGCTCCATGGTTTTTTTCTGTGAAATTAATATGATAGCTGCGGGCCCTTCAGGACACGTTTGAATTATCAATATTAAGAAAGCCGTGCCGCGCAGCAGCGCGCGGTTGGATCGAAATTTGAATTTGATTCGCATCTCCACACTTCATCCGATAGCGTTTAGACCATTTTGATCAGGCAACTATGAGCTGAGAACAACGCTAAAATGTTTTTCATTACCAGGGCTCTTCATGGTTTTCATCTGTGAGCTTAAAATGAGAAATGCGGGAATGGTTAGGACACGTTTCACTTAGCGATTTCTCGTATTATCCGATTTTATTCACTTTTTTGCTGTTCTATGGTTGTAACTCAAGGCTTCATAGAAGTTTTTTGTCAAAAAGAAAGAAGATAAATAGAAGGTTAGACCTAACGTTTTCGCTCGTTAGAATTGAAAATCGAGCAACCCGAACCTTGTAGGTCTTGTAGTATATGAATCAATTATAGAACTAGCAAAACTGGCAAGATGATCGATCAAGAAGTGAAAAAATGTCAAAAATGTTCAGAAACTTGTCAAAATGCGAGAATATCTACAATTTTACACAGGGGATTGTGAGTTTTAAAATAATTTGTTGATTAGAAACAAATTTGACATTAAAACAACCAACGTTCCATAATGCGGAACAGGGATAAGTGAATGTAACCGCTCTGCAGCCGCTTTGCAAGACCCTCCGCGGAGCGCACTAACCTCATTATTTTATTTTCGAGCATTTTTCGAACTACAGTAACTGAAATTTGATCTACTACTTATCCATTGCACCGTCCCCTGCTTGATTTCTGAAGGAATCTGAAAAAAATACCTGGCAATAGTTGAGTAGTCGGCCAAAGTCGCTCGAGCTAGCGATTTCTCGAACTTTGTCCCCAGAAAGACCCGCTGACTCGTTATTCAGACGGTAGTTAAGGTCACCGAACCAGAAAATAATATCGTGATCGTAGATAGTTTTGGCATTGTCAAAGGTCATTTGGGAGATGTCACTGAAAGGAAAACTTGAAAAAGTGGATTTTTCAATACAAACCGGAAGTCTTGATTTCTTCGTTCCAGCTCGTTATTTCCGGCAGCGAAATGAGAATTGACAAAGCAGATCCACGTGTCATTGAGTTTCAGAGAAACTGCAGCACCACCCTGAATAAGTTCTGTGATTTTGACTGCTACTACCTTCATGAAACAAAAAAATGGCATTCAAGGAAATCGTATAGTTTTTTTTTCAGTCATTTTGCGACCGTTTTAAGGCCGGCTTTGAAAAATTTGTTCAAGTAATTGTCAGAGGAAACTGTTGTTTTCAAAAGTTCCAGATATTGAAGGCGCACTGGTCCATTTAAGTTCAGTTACGCTCATTTTGGCTTGAAAGTGGTAACAACCGTCATATACCAGGGGTCCCGATATGGAAGGAAAAATATTTCATGTGTCATACCTCCCCTCCCCCACAAAGGTAATGCACCTACTCATAATGACAATTTTTGAAAGAATTAAGATCTGAGTCTTGGAAACGCGGGTAAACGTTAATAAAAAGAAGTGCGACTGAATACTAGACAAAATCGTCGTATCTGATTTCGACCACTGAAAATAGTTTTTTCGCTTTGAAACTGTCTGGTGAATGAAAGTGATAGCAAAAAATTCAAAAAGTTTAAAAATTAAACAGAAAAAACCTTATTTCCAAGTTTGTTTAGCAGGACAGAGATTCCAGTAGGAACGACGTTCTTCGATCGTGCACCGACTGTGACTTTGCCACTTGTTCGAATGCAAATAACGAGAAATATTCCAACAAGTCGAGCTTCAGCAACCTTAACGACTAACAATAAATCGCAGTTTTCCGATTCTCTTTACCACTTTATACGCATTTCGACCACCTGGTAGCGAACTTCTTATACATTCAACCCATTCTTCTGCTTTCTTCGGGTTCTCTTTGATGTATGTACCTACGGAAAGATCCATTTCTTGGAGACTAAACTGATTCTTCCGTTTTCATGAGCAAATCAAAACGAACCCAATAGCGTAAACATCGCAGTTTCTGTTTTCCGGAAACCACGCCGGCAGGAAAGACGGTGGACTTCTCCCATTCACGTTGAATGAAGAAATACAGATTTCCGAATCTTGGTAACTACAGTATCTCTGTTCCCATGATCGCATGACTTCGTCCACGTTGGGATCTCGGCCGGCACACCATCCTCCCTGACGGTAAAACGTCATCTGAATATACAAAGCTTGACTATGTAAACATAAATCGCGTGGAAACGCAATTCGAAGTTGAAATAGTTTACTTCAGTTCCCACAATAATGAAAAACAGAAGGTCGACTAGAAGAAACTTATTATAAAGAAGATGTTCATCAAACTATCCGATTTTTTATGTGAAAGAAAGAAACAAAAGAGGCATGTGGGAAAAAAAAGAAAGTAAATATGACTGCAATAGCCTCAGGCTATTTATGCAAAAGTTGCACGAAATTAAATATTCGTATTTTTTTCGTTTTTTTTTCATAGTGACCTTTTGAATGTCGGAATATAAAGTTGATGTTCTTGACATCACAAAACCTGATTTCGATGTCGATGTGTACATGGCAAAGTAAGTTTTACACTCGTTTTTATTCCTTATGACGATTTTTAGACTTCTCCGCGAAAAGAATCTCGATGAACTGGTGAAAGAAGAAGAGGATATGGTTGCATCAGTCCGTAGGTTGGATTCTGACGTTCATCAGATTGTCTACGAGAATTACAACAAGTTCCTAACCGCGACGAACACCGTGAGAAAGATTCAGGACGAGTTCACACAACTGGATGTGGTTAGAATCGATCGTGTGAACCGATATATGAA
Source organism: Caenorhabditis parvicauda (assembly GCA_963978915.1). NCBI lineage: Eukaryota > Metazoa > Nematoda > Chromadorea > Rhabditida > Rhabditidae > Caenorhabditis > Caenorhabditis parvicauda. The sequence continues at coordinate 2,173,688 of OZ022254.1, forward strand.
TGATTTCAGGAGATAAACTCTTTAAGCAACAACATGAAGAACATATCGTCGGTTATTGCGGAGCTTGGAGATGTTCTGGGATCCAAGAAGGAAGGGATTCTGCAACTCGGAAGCTCTTACAAAGTTGTGAAAAGTCTGCAGAACATTTTCGATCTTCCGAAGGTTCTTCAGGTGAGGGATATTTCATCTTGTGATTTTCAAATGTATTTATAGTGTCACTTTGATGAGAAGAACTATAGCGAAGTGATCCGATTGTACAAAATGGCTAGAGAATCGCTAAACAAGTATGAAGATGTTGAAAATGTTCAGAAACTTTTGTCCAAATGCGAGAATATTTACGATTCTACACAGAGAGTTGTGAGTTTTTGGATTGTTTGTGTATTGGGAGCCGATTCGGCTTTAAAATGGACTGATAACTTGAAAATTGAAGTTATCACAATATCGGTTCCAACCAGAGTTGCACGGAATTCCGACTTCCGCCCTTTTTTCACTTCCGACTTCCGCGAAAAAAATTTCACTTCCGACTTCCGTTTAACAAATTTCACTTCCGTGCAACTCTGGTTCCAACATTACCTAAACTCATAATAAAAGGTAAATTACTGTTTGCTGCAGATTGCAGATCAAAATCAGGACAATACGCGGGATTTTAAACAGTGAATATTAGACACAATCGTCGGATTTGTTACTCTTCTATTTAAATTTAAAATTTCCAGCTCTTAGAACACATCGAGAACCCACAGTCAAGTACAGAAACAGTATCGATGTCAGTTGATTTGTTGTTGAACATGGGTCAAGACCGTGATGAAGTCCACGAAGTGTTGATGAAATGTTCCAAAGCAACATTGAAGAACGATCTGAAAGATCTCGGAGACGGACACGAAGATGTTTTGGATTTGGTTGATAGGTTAGTTACTTCTTCAAATATAGAAAATTCTCTTCACAACAAACCACGGCTGTTTACGAAGTTAATAATTTATCAGATTTGACGAAATTGCTCGTCAATTTCGATTTGCCAATTAGCTATTTTGTTTTATGTTTGAAAAAAAGTTATTTCAGAATTACGGCTAAAAGAAAAAAAACATTTAATTTGACGATAAATGGGTTACTTAAATAGAAAAACCGTTAATTTAACCATAAAAAAGGAAATTTTAACCCATAGTTCAGTGATTTCCTCTGTTTTATTCTTTGTCAATGATGCATTCATCAGCAGAAGTAGCAATAAACAAATTAACAGAATCTGATTTTTTTTGTTAAATTTGGGATATTGATTGATTTAACGTTTTGTTAAATCGTAAATTTCGTGAACAGCACTGAACAGACATGTCTGCATACAAAATCCCGACTTAAAAACGAGTTCTTGAGAAAATTGTTCTAGGGCGTGTGGAACCTTCATACCAGACTTGACACTCATCGCGTCAACTCATCTGAAGTTGTTTCCGGAAAAGGAAGCTGATCTTCTGCAAGTGGTGAAGGTGAGTTTTTATCGTTGTGAATAGACAAAAAAGGAACCGGTTACAAAATTTCTCGAAAATTTAGAATAACGGTCTAAAATGAATTGTTTCGAGGTTAAGATTTTAAAAACCCACAATGAAAAGGTAGACTGAATCTTGAAAAAAAAGATTCATGATTTGAGATTCAGTCTACTTTTTCGATATAAATGTTTTTTCGACCATTTTCAGTGACAGTTAGAAAAAAGTAGTTTTCAGTTGTTTTGAACGTAATTTTTCGCTTCAGAGATGACCGAAAAAAGAACTAAGGAAAGTTATCATAGTTTGAATGTAGGGTTGATCCCATGTTGTTAAAAAATGGTAGTTATAATTTCGTACAGATTAAAATTGATCGATTTTTCATGGTATAATTCTAGGGAATTTTATAGTAAGAATAAACTTGCCCATTTACCAGTTGCACGGAAGTAAAACTTTTCGAAACGGAAGATGGAAGTGTAATTTAGACTGAGTTGATAGGGATTTCATTGCCTTTTTACCTATTTTTCACGGAATTCATATCACAACAGTGGAATTTTCTTAAAATCAGAAGTAGGAATCCCGTCTAACTCTAAAATTTACCCAGTCACTTTACTTAACACAGCTGAAAAGAAAATTTAAACATTTCAGACAGAGCTGGACGAGTTCCACAGACTGGTCTCCAGAATCTTCCTCTCCTCCAACGACGCCAAAGACTGTTCGATAGTAGTGAGAGCGTTGGATCGCTACTACCGGAAGATCTCCACGTGTAAGCACATAATTCACGGTCTGGACTTCTCACAAGCATCAGTCTCACTGATAAATGAGGTGGCTGCACACGAGATTGAGCTGTCTGTGAATCGAATCGAAGAGGAAGTGAAAGTTGTACTGAATGATGTGAGTTGGGTTATTCTATAGCAGAATTGCACGGGAGTTGAATTTTTCCTTAACAGGAAACGACCTTCAGCGTAATTCGGATCCAGAGTTGAGACCTAGCCAGATGTGTTAAGCAGGTTGAGGGATGAAGTTTTCATGTAGAAAATTTTTGCACGTTTTCTGTTACAAGCGAGATATTTTAATTTAAAAATTCTCAGCTCCAAAATGAGTGACCTCTCGCACGACACAATTGGATCCAATAGAAAAATCAACTAGCGGGGTGGTTGAGTGGTTAGCGGTTCTGCGTTCCAACCGAGTGGGCAGGGGTTCTATTCTATCCGCTGACGACTTTTTTGAAATTTTTTTGCACAATGACAAAACTGTGCCCAAAATGTGTGGAATTACTCTTTTGCATGTATTTAAACCCTTCTGTTCATGTTTGTACTCTCCGAAATAGCTAAAAGTCTATAGCCGATCTCATCTATCGCCTCCTCCATTATGAAGATAGTGAAATGATCTGGATGAGGGTCTCTAATCACAAACCTTGATAACATCTTCATGGATATGAACTCATGACCGTCCAGATTACACCAAAAAACAACCACAAACATTAATTATAATAATATCAATTAATAAATTCATAAGATGAAGTGGTTGAATTCAACTTCTTCATGTTTGCATACTAATCCAGCAACTTGTCGAGATGCTTTTGGCTCACGACTTGAGAAATTCCAGAGGATAGTTCCGGTTTGAACGGTTGCCGTTCAGTTCACAATTAGAAATGCATCTCGAACTCAAAAACCTTGTTTTTGAAGATATCAAAGTTGTAACGATCATTTCACTATCTTCATAATGGAGGAGGCGATAGATGAGATCGGCTATAGACTTTTAGCTATTTCGGAGAGTACAAACATGAACAGAAGGGTTTAAATACATGCAAAAGAGTAATTCCACACATTTTGGGCACAGTTTTGTCATTGTGCAAAAAAATTTCAAAAAAGTCGTCAGCGGATAGAATAGAACCCCTGCCCACTCGGTTGGAACGCAGAACCGCTAACCACTCCACCACCCCGCTAGTTGATTTTTCTATTGGATCCAATTGTGTCGTGCGAGAGGTCACTCATTTTGGAGCTGAGAATTTTTAAATTAAAATATCTCGCTTGTAACAAAAAACGTGCAAAAATTTTCTACATGAAAACTTCATCCCTCAACCTGCTTAACACATCTGGCTAGGTCTCAACTCTGGATCCGAATTACGCTGAAGGTCATTTCCTGTTTAGAAGTCGGGAGTAGAATTTTCTATCATAAGTTGGAAATAAAATTTGCCGCGGAAGTCGGATGTAAATAAGTCGAGAAACCAGAAATATGAAAACGACGTCAATTCAGCAAATGAAGATGAATTTTTAAACGTAAGTCGGAGTTTTGTGCATTTCTGGTCAAAATTAAGACAACTTTATTTTCTGTTTCATCTAAAGCGAAAGGATCGTTTTTCCTGTATATTCCAGTGAAAGATCATATCTTTTCGAAATTACTGCATGTCTCTTAAATCTCTCTTATCTCTGAAAATAATGACCACTTTTTGTTGAAAAAACAACAAGCAACAATTTTACGAAATTAAGAACAATGGTTTAAGTTGAAAACTATTCGAAAGTTTGTTAATTAACTTGTAATTTGTTATTTTAAGTGTCGACAAGAGCTGACAAACGGTTGTACTGATCTAGGAGCGCTAGCTGGAAAATTGGAACAGTGTTTCATACATAAAGTGAAGGTAAGCCTATAATCATATGATCTCTGTATCCTAATGCTGTATTTGTGTAAGATATATAGTTTGCATGTACATTATAAGCTGTAGATAACTCGAAGCTCGTTAAAAGCACTGAAAATGAACATGAAATGAAGATTGGAAACTTTCGGATTCCGTTACCTGAGCATTGAGAACATCAAAAACTTTTCACAGTCATATACACTTCATAAAAAGTTTATTCCGTCTTCACGGGCTTTTCAGTCATGTGCAAACTCTTCAATCTTATGTTATGGTATTGAATGATCACCGATTTATTGGATTTTTTGATTTATACATTTCAGATAGTTAAATCCATCTAAATTATGAACTTGGAAATATGGAAACGCTCAATGAATGAAAAAAACGAAAAATGAATGTAAAGTGAAAACAATTCGATTTTGTGAGGTTTAGAGAAAATAGTTATTATGTTGCGCAGTTATGTCCTATGGTTTCTTTTATATTCAAAAAGTGCATAAAAATGTTTTCCTGACATATCTGAAGGTTGCAGACCAATCCCATACTCATAGGTTTATATATATACCAAAAAATGTCAGAGTTCGTATATTTATGGACGGTACTGTACAGCCTCTTACAACACATGCTGTACGTGAAAAGTTCCTTGAGTCGTTTTCAACTCCAAAACTTTGAGTGGACCTGCATCGGGCCGTAAATAGGCAAATATCGTGATGAACACAGTTAGGGACTCTAGTGGTTTCATAAAAAGTCATTCGAAAAAGCTCGAGAAAGAAAAAAATATTGATCTGTACTAGCAGCAAAGATCCCGGGAACCTCGTAAACTCAGGAAAGACACTCTCTAACAGAGAATTGTCTCTGCGTCTCTCCGCCTAGACACACCAATACCAGCAATAGCAAAGGAAGCTGGTTAAATTATCATAAATGAAGGCATAATAAGAGACTATTTCTAAGCATAAAGTGGCTACTAATTAGTGTAACGCATATTCGACTAAATGGTGCCCCGCTTATTCAGTATACACATTCCCACCCAGTCGACTCATACAAATTCACCTTAACTAGTAGTCTACAATCTTATTTTTTTTTCTATCCATAAGGGCTAATTTCTTCGGGACTTGGGTCCGCCCGTGCCCCGGTGCCTTAGAACCTGCCATCTACCCCCTCCCCCTCAAGGGGCCCTTTTTTTCGATTCAAAATAATACGACATCTCTCACAGTCGACTGGTGAAGGATCACCATTTCCTATTACTTCTATTTATACACACAATTCTCTTTTTATCTATTTTTCCGATTAACGGAATAAATCTATACAAGCACTCTTCAGGGGCGCTTCGCGCCCCACATTTCTTGTTTTCACGCCAATTTTTATAATCGAAACAAAGAATGAAAAAGTTAACGAACGTTATTCAATAAAAACGTGAACTTACAGACAGCTTGGAACTTCTAGATAGCTCCATTTTTTAAAATTAAAATGCTAGGCGATAAATGGATCACGTTGAGGACACGTTTGAATTTCAAAACTAAGGAAATCTGTGCCGCGCAGCAGCGCGCGGTCTGATCAAATTAAAAAGTTGATGCGCATCTCCGCTTCAACAGAACCTATCCGATGGCGTTTTCACCGTTCTGATCCGATTCCTATGAGCTGAGAACAGGCCGCGGAAAGACAGTGTGACCAAATAGCCTTTTTTCATAAGAATAGATTATTATTATCTGGTGTGACTTGAGTGTTCCTGAGTTGTTTCTCGCGAGAGTGTACAAAGATCGGCTCGCTTATCGCAGCAAGGTTGGTGATGTAGTGACGTGGTTCCAAGATCGATCCGCACTTCATACAACACGTACCGTATACAAGTACATAACTCATCCTAGAACTGTTACCTCAATGAAATGTTCCAGACATCCTTAGCAAACCTGTTGCTTTTCACCGCCAGTGATGTGACGTTCTCCAGCCTGCCACCAGAAGTTTTCCAAATCTCGTTTGCTCGAAGAACACATGAAAAACTGCTCGTTCAGTCGTTTTCGAGGCTCTTGGCGTTGGCCGATGATTATGGTGAGCTTTTTTGAAAAAATCAAAATTCCATAGTTTTGGGTGATTTATTGAAGCAAAGTAACAAGTTTTCGAATTCAATTTACCTTTGCTGCTAATGACAATATTTTCCAGTGAATATTGAATACGACAATTTTTCTAAAAAATAATTCCAAGTAACAATGGGGAAATAACTTTATTTTGAAACGATCGAGTTCTGAGCTATTTCTAAAAACCAAATAGGAAAACTATTTTTCCGTAAAAAGTTTTCATAAGTTTGTCGGATCACCAGAGAAAAAAAAAAGGAAAAACGAAGTTCTTATGTTAATGATGATGAAACGTTCATTTTAGTCGATTCCTCTTTTCTAACAGTAACTTTGCAGCATCATCTCTCAGCTACTCGAATCCCCAGTTAGCACTGGTTTTTGCAACAACTCTGCAACATTTGGCCAACAAGTCGGCAACGTATCTGTTGAGCCTTTGTCGAGAACAATTTTCACTTGCGGCAGCTTCACAAGTCACTAGTGAGTTTTTTTTCCAATAGTCACTAGTTTTGCACGGGAAAAAGTGCAAAAAAGTCGAATAAACCCAAAATATTGTATATCCGCTCATTTTGTGAACAAAGTCTCACGAAGATATTTTTAAAATGTCATAAAATTTTAAGTTCAACCCAACCGCGCGTTGCTGCACGGATCAGGTTTTCTTAGTTTTCAAATCAGGACAAGAAGTTGTCGTTTTAATAAAATTGAAGTCCTCGGATTATACCGGAATTCCAAAAACATTTTCAGGTACATCCCAAGTGATAGCTGACATCAAGACCAGAGCCCAGTCACTCATAAGATGTTTCGTGGAAAGAAGCGGTATGGAGCTGGGTGAAACGATAATAAAGGGCTGCTCGGCAGTAAATCAGCCTTCAGCATCGCCGACTGGCCCAAGGTTTGTTTTGTACAGATTCAAGTTGAATAGTACTATTTTTAAAAAAGCAAATACCGTTGACATGAACTTCATACGATGTAGCAGAGTTGCACGGAATTCCGAATATCGTTTTGAAATTTTTGTTAAAAGTGAAGAAAAAGGCAATGAAATCCTTGTGGAGTGGAACAATGGAAAACGCTATTTTATCCAAATTTGCATGCAAAACTGGTGCCTACCGTAACTCAAAACCAGGTCAGTTCCGCAACTCTTGAGAGCAGCTCCATCATCTTCAGACTATTTGAAAACCTAGGAGACCAGTCAGAATGTACAAATTCGTGGCGTTCCCTAGTCATTCTAGTTCATCTTTTCGGAAAATGAGCAGTTCCTTGTTTTGTTCGACTTTTTTCACACCCGACTTTTGTGAAAAATTTCAGTGTTATATAACAGCGCCCAACAAATATAGATATCAACAAATTTGGTTTAAATTGTTTTTAAAACTGATGATAATTCCGCTAGTTTATTCCTTTTACATTTGATATCTAATCCAATTTTTGAATGTAATGAATAATTGTCCATTTTACAGAGCAGCAATCAGAGGAGTGGTCGATGAGTTGTACGCGATTGATAGCCTTTTGGCAGCTCTACTCGGAGGTGAAAGCAAATCCAAGGACGTTAGACCAAGGTTAAAAAAAATAAACTTAAAACAAAAATAAGTATATCGAATATTAAATTTTATTAGCTTTTGAATCGATCGCTGGTCTCTTTGACGTAATTGTGAGGAGTTGTACTCTGAAAATAATAATGTTTTATTCCGTAATGCGGAAAAATAGAGAGTGGTAAATATAAAGAGATTTAAAGAGATGGAGGATCTATCTGGTTGATAGAGGGGAGAAGATGACTGAGAAAACTGTGGGGAGAGAAAGAAGATGGGAAAATATCATAGGGACACTGGTTTCATAAAGTATGAGAGTAGAGGAGAGGAAAGACACACTGCGCTAAGCGCAGTAGAAAAGTGTCGGACCAAGCAGCGAGGGGAGGCGACCAATAAGCAGAGAGTGCAAACCCCGCCCCTTTGTAAATCCCGTTTTGCCGTAGATCAAATTACAGTTACTGTAGTTGAAAATTTTTCTCAAATGCGTTTTTTTCAAAATTCATGATAAAAAGCTAGTTACAGAGAAAGGTTACATGATTTGCAATTTTTCAATAGCAATCGGTGAAACAAATCCGCTTGTTAACTTGAGAAAAATAGGACAAAAGAATAAAAAATATTGATGTGCGAACGCGCTCTATAGCGAATTTTTGTTCAATATAATTTTGCTGCAACGCGACTAATCGATGACGACCTTCTTTAGCTCGGTGTGAAAGACAACCTTTTATTCTTTTCTGCACCTTCAAAGATACTTTTCTACACCAGGCCACTGAGGGCTTGCATACCCCAGTCCCAAATGTATTTCTGACCTGAATATAAGTGGTTTGCACACCGAGCTAAACGTGATCGTCATCGATTAGACGCGTTGCACGCAAATTATTTTGAACAAAAATTCGCTTTTCGGCGCGTTCGCACATCAATATTTTTTCAATCTTTTGCCCTATTTTTCTCATCTTAACAAGCGAATTTGTTTCGACAATTTCTGTTGCAAATCGTGTAACTTTCCTTCGTAACTAGCTTTTTATCATGAATTTTGAAAAAACGCCAGAGAAAAAATTTTTAAACTGCAAATTGATCTACTGTGGTGCAGGATTTACGAAGGGGGCGGAGTTTGTGCTCGCTGCTTATTGGTCGCCTCCCCTCGCTGCTTGATCCGACACTTTTCTACTGTGCACATATCTAGCAAAAAGTCTGACCGATTTCAAACTCGCGGCAGTCGCATTTTTGTAAAATGAGTATGGTAGGGTCGGGACTCTCACAACGAACAGTTAGATCTTTGTGGATTTAAATTATTATTCTTACTTCCAGTCCATTGAAATTGAAGGCGAATTTCTTAATCGTTCATGTATTTCAAAGCGAAACTGCTACGGTAACTAAGTAACCGATTTACGGAGGTCAGACTTTTTTACAGGTAGAGGAAGATATGTGCTGTGCTTAGCGCGGTGTGGTTTGCCATTTGAAACACTCATTTTGAAACTTCACCACAGTAATTTGATGAAAAGAAAAGTATTTAAACATAATTATTGAGAAGATAGAAAAATTCTCGTCTGTATACATGATTGTACGTAGACAATATAATGATTTCCAGCCGACGACCGGGTGCTCCAGGAATGGAAATCGCGAGAGATTCACTGTGGTGTGAGAGGATCGACTTCCACCAGCATATTCATGTAAGTTAGAATTATTGAATTTCTAGAAAAAAATTTTACTCTGAATTTTTCAGCACAAGTTTTGCTATTTCGCTTTGTAGTTTAATAAAAACAATGAATAATCGAAAATTAATTTTTATAACCTTCCGAGAAATGGTATTTTCTCAGAATTTTTCCAAAATTAGAATGAATACCATCGTTTTCAGTGAACTTCAGCACAAATTTGCTATTTAACTCTATAGTTTAATGAAAACAATAAAAAACCAGAAATTAATTTTTGTAACTTTCCAAGAAATGATATTTTCTCAGAATTTTTCCAAAATTAGAATGAATGCCATCGTTTTCAGTGAACTTCAGCACAAACTATTTGACTCTATAGATTACTGGAAACAATTAGAAGTCGATAATTACGGAAAAATATCGGATTACAATACTCTTTTCTTCAGTTCAACAAGGCCTCTATAGTGACTGCCATCATCAAGCTCCTACTCAAGTCGTTCATAGAATCAGCACGAATGCAGACGTTCGGAAAGTTCTCAGCAGAGCAGATTCAGGTGATTTTGCAATAATTGTTCTGAAAAATTGAATCCATGAATGATTTTGACACATTCAAAATAATTCCACATTGTTCAAGATTGTCTTTCATAATGATTAGAGTACTCTCTCTCTCTCTCTCTCTCTCTCTCTCTCTCTCTCTCTCTCTCTCTCTCTCTCTCTCTCTCTTTCCCTCTCACACACACACACTCTCTCTCTCTCTCTCTCTCTCTCTCTCTCTCTCTCTCTCTCTCTCTCTCTCTCTCTCTCTCTCTTTCTCTCCCTTTCTCTCTCTCTCTTTCTCTCCCTCTCTCTCTCTCTCCGTCTCTCTCCCTCTCTCTCTCTCTCTCTCTCTCTCTCTCTCTCTCTCTCTCTCTCCCTATCACCTTCTCTCTCTCTCACTCTGTATGTGTGTATACCAGAGTTGCACGGAAGTAAAATTTTTCAAAACGAAGGTCAGAAGTCGGAAGTTGGAAGTGAATTTTTTAAACGGAAGTCAGAAGACGGAAGTGAAATTTTTTCACGGAAGTCGGAAGTAGAATTTTTTTCAACGGTAGTCGGGAGTGCAAAAAAGTTGAAAAAACTCACATGGGAATGCTAGCAAAAACCCACGAAATTGGAAGGTCTGACTGGGTTCTAGGGTTTTCAAATACGCTGAAGATGATAGAACCGGTGTCAAAAACTGCTATGTCGACCTTGTTTCAGAGTTATGAGCTGAAAACCGTGTGAAAAGTAGGTTTCATATGCAAAGATCACTTTACACCTCGCTAGACTATATTTTTATGATAGAAAACAGTTGAAAACCTATATTTTCGTTGAAATTTCTATGATTCTTGGATTCTGGGCCGAGAAATCGTTGTTTGAATGTCCTCAAAAACCGCTATATTGACCACCGAAAAAGCTACAACACATACACGAAACCAAGCAAGGAGGGTAGTCGAGAAGTGAATAGCGTTCGAGCACGACGCCGGTGTCCAAGTGGTTAAGACGTGAAACCGCTAAACTTTTTTGATTTTTTTCACTCGAGTTCGAATTTTTTCTTGTTAAAACTTTTTTGTTTTTATGTTGAGTGATGTAATAGTCATTTCCAAACAGAGAACAATGTCTGATATCGAATTTGGTAAGAAATCCTAACGGAATCAAAAAAAAGTTCTGTAAATGGGCATATTTCGACTTCCACGAAGCTTCTCGATTCTTTGCATCGTTATTTTTGAGTTGAATGGTTAGAATTCACCTTGTTAACAAAAACAAAAAAGTTTTAACAAGAAAAAATTCGAACCCGAGTAAAAAAAATCAAAAAAGTTTAGCATTTCCACGTCTTAACCACTTGGACACCGGCGTCGTGCTCGAATGCTATTCACTTCTCGACTACCCTCCTTGCTTGGTTTCGCGTACGTGTTGTAGCTTTTTCGGTGGTCAATATAGCGGTTTTTGAGGACATTCAAACAACGATTTCTCGGCCCAGAATCCAAGAATCATAGAAATTTCAACGAAAATATAGGTTTTCAACTGTTTTCTATCATAAAAATATAGTCTAGCGAGGTGTAAAGTGATCTATGCATATGAAACCTACTTTTCACACGGTTTTCAGCTCATAACTCTGAAACAAGGTCGACATAGCAGTTTTTGACACCGGTTCTATCATCTTCAGCGTATTTGAAAACCCTAGAACCCAGTCAGACCTTCCAATTTCGTGGGTTTTTGGTAGCATTCCCATGTCAGAGATATTGTATATTCGCGCATTCTCCACAGGTGATAGGTCAATTCCATACTGAATAGAAACGATTTCACGGTTTTTTCGTCATTTTTCACGAAAAAAAATTTTTTTTTGACGGAAGTGGGAAGTAGAATTTGTTAAACGGAAGTCGGAATTCCGTGCAACTCTGGTGTATACCCTTAAAATGGTTACAATTTGGAATTAATACTGAAATAAATTAGAGGTAATATGAAGGGGAATGTGGCATTATTCTGGAATTAATTCAATTTCGCTATATTGAATTCTTGACGATGGAAAAATGTTAGACTCAAAAATAACACCTATGACCCGTAGATCAAATAGCCGAAATTGAGTAAACAGAGTTGCGAGAGTGAGTCGAAATAAGTCATCGATGACCATGTGCCAGCTTCTTTCCAGAAGAATTGTATTTTTTCTGGAAGATTCAATTTTATATACAAAAAAAACAAAGTAACAATTTGATTTATTAACTTTCTCTGCAGTTTCACAATATAAAACGTTCAATAGTCTTCTTTCTTTAACAGACCGTTTTTAGAGCGAGATAATTCAGAAATTATGGTCGTTTTTGAATAATTTTCAGAATTTGAAAAAAAAGGTCGTTTCACGGACCTCTGACAAGTTTCTAGAAAGTGAGGACAGATACAAAAATGAGTCAAGTTACCATTTGCAATGTTTCCACTAGTTGTTTGGAATTTCCAGAAAATAAGGTCGTTTTCAGTATTTCTAGACAAAAACTTGCGATTTAACCGAAAGTTACGGTATTTTCTGACCCTTGAAGTACTCGTCATTATTTCCCATCTGGTCGTTCTTTCCCGTTCTCCGTGTACTCTCCACACTCGTCTTTCTTATCACATTTGCTTATCACTTTCCTGACACTTTTTGTTCATTTCTGGTTTGGTGCGTTGATAGAAGAAAGTTATCATCTTGTACTCATGATCTGATTTATGCTCAATTCCAACGACATCGCCACGTTTCACATTTGAATGAGCGAGTTTCAATTTAGTTACCGTTCACTTCACACGTGAATAACTCTTCTGAGAAGGTCCCAATCAGCCTTTTTCAATGCTTAGATTGAAGCTTAAGTTTTTTTTTCTTGATCGAGTATCCTCGATTTGGCTTTTATGGGAACCCTGATATAACTGGAATCCAACCAGTGTGACCTTCTATGGGTTCTTTTAAAAGCTCTGGTTGCATTCGAAACTTGAGTTAAAAGATAGATCAGGGGTTCAAGCATACCTGCAACGTGGTATATCAGGGCGACCCCCTGAAATAAAGCCATTTCGGCCATTCCTAAGCCTAAATGCACCAGAGCCGGCGAAGCCGCTCTCGAGCTCAAAAGCTCAAAAAGAGGTGTTCGTAGTAACACAAATCACCTTTTTTCACGTTTGAAAAAATAGGATGCAGAAAAAATGGGAATTTTTTCGGCCATATTTTCTGAGAACTGCGAAATTGAGCGGATTGGCACTGGTGCATTTAGGCTTAGGATTGGCCAAAATGGCTTGATTTAGGGGGTCGATATCTTTTGATTTTGGCCCCTTAATAATATGATAAATCTCGAGTTTTGTGAATGGTATGAACTTTATTGTTTCATGCTATGCCTCTCTCTCTCTCTCTCTCTCTCTCTCTCTCTCTCTCTCTCTCTCTCTCTGTCAGTTCTAACTATGTCATAACTAATGCAAGATTGGCTAGAATCGATGTAGTAAGCTCAAAAAAGTTGTATAGAATCGTCTTTAGCGGGGAGGATTTTTCATTTATTATTATGCTTCTCTGATGATTTTGTTTACCTTATCTATAAAGATCTCTTACTTAGAACGCGTCATCATAGCGCTGCGCGACGTTGCTTACGAAAGCGCTCGGAAAATTTTTTCACAACTAAATTTCAGGTTGATTGCTACTTCCTACAGCGAAGCCTCGCGACTCTGGCTGCAGATGAGGTTATTTTCATTTTTTTAATTCAATAATAAAAGTAGTAGCTGAAAATGTGTGAACTGTCGATTATTCGAGAATTTTTAAGATTTATACTGCGAAAATCAGATGTTTCTGAAAGGAAATGGCTTTTTTTAGTGGAATTGGAAAATAAAAAGATAAAATTGAGAATCCAAGCTTTTCAATGGTAACAGATACAAAAATGAGTCAAGTTACCATTTAAAACGATATTCCTTTTTTATGTTCCTGGAACTTGATTTGAAATGTCACATGATGAGGTTATTGTTTTTTTTCCGATTCACCTGTTGAAATCCGACTTTTTTCTAATATTCTTCACCTCTAACTGTTTAAAATCCCGTATCATTTAATAATCTTGATTTGCAATCTGCAGCCAATCGTAATTTACCTCTTATTGATGGAAAATCAATTTTTGTGAAAAGCTGAGTCTTGGAAACGCAAGAAAACTGAAAATGTTTCTGTATTATACGAAGTCATGAGATTTCTAGATGTTTACGAAAGTATACATTGAAAAAATTGGATCGAGAAAAAATTAAGTTGGACCCCAGAGTCTCACCTCCAACGGAACTGTTGGACGTTAAGTTACGTTTTTTTTCCAACGTTACTGTTAATGGTAAAATCACCTAAAACACCTCGGAAAAATTCGTTGAATCTGTCCAACCAAGATTCTTTTGGTTTTTTTAGATGCTATTATGTTCACTCTAGAAACGAGCTGATCTGAAGTTCATAGACGGTTGATATCAACAGCGCTTTCACGTAATATCTACTTACTTACTTCAGATACTTCATAGATTCATTGTTCGCGTTGTCATGTGACGGCGTGGATCAGAAACTTCCAGGTCCACGCCGTCACATGACAACGCGAACAATGGGTCTCTGAAGTTTTTAAGTAGATACAGCCTATGAACTTGATAGAACATCTATCAAGAGCGCATGAACCACGCCGAGCTAAAGTTCATAGTTCGTAACTAGCTTTTTATCATGAATTTTGAAAAAAACGTTAGATAAAAAAGTTTTCAACTACAGTAACTGTAAATTGATCTACAGCGGTGCAGGATTTACGAAGGGGCGGAGTTCGTGCTTGCTGCTTATTGGTCGTTGAAATTCCAACTGCTTCAGGTAGTGGTCAACTCAATGGCGGACCAGGCACTGTCGTCAGTACTCAAAAGATGTCAAGAACCTGTCCTTCTGCACCCGTCCCAACTGTCTAAGCTGTGTGAAAAGCTGAAGTAGATTTGTATGAAATGGTTCTTAACTTTGTGAGTTTCTCATAGAAAAAGTTTGAGACTATGATTTTCACTTTAAAGTTTTCTACTTTTTAGTGCTGAAAATCCATGCTCTAACACCTCTGAATGCCTAATAGCATCAGAGTTTCCAAATTTTTTCCGATTTTTTCACTTTAAAATCCCGAGCCAAGTTTCTGAAGAAGCTTTGGTATTAATCTATTATAAGTTCTCAAAACATCACCTGAATTCGGAAAAAAAACAAAAAAAAAGAAATTTAAAAAATTTCAACGTTAGAAAATAAATTATGCACAGGAGAGAAGTATTTTCACCGGTCATTTACTTTTGGTCGTTACTGTAAGTTCCTTTTGTAAATACTCCCACCTAGGGTTTGGAATCACCCCCACCAACTCGACGGCGTACGGCGGATTCGCAGTTTTTGCCGCAACGATTCAGCAAAAATACCATAGAAGCAGAGTAGTGGCGGCGAGTTTTTGCCGCGCGGTACTAAGATTCCGCTTGCGGTAAAATCGGGCGGGCATGTTTTCCAACCTTATTCCCACCTCTACCTTGATTGTGATATTCCCAGACTTGTCATCTTATCACAAATTGATAGCACACTTATGTACACTCCCTTTTCATTTTGATGCAATTCTGTTTTCGAAATTAGTACTTTCCGGAAGAATTAGGGTCGCTTCATGGTTGTTATTGCTGTAAAATGCTTAATATTTTCATTTTGCGGGTACTTTCTATCCTAGTGGTCGAATTCGATCGTTTTCCGGAAATTTGCAGAATTTCATGATCGTTTTCAGCAAACTCGGTAGCGTTGGTGAGTTTATGCTTTAAGTTTTCTGAACACGATCATGGTTTCTGAAAGATTCTGAGTCGATCGGATGTAGACCATGTAACTTGATCTATGGAATAAAATAATTAATTTTCTGCTTATCGTTGGTCCCGTATGAGTTCTTGACTCTGAAATATCTTTTAAAATTGATTTTTTTGATTCAACAGATCACCAAATGGATTCAACAGATCTCACAATGAGCTACAATACCCGGTTGCTCAGAATGCAGAAATGTAAAAGTCTGACAGACATTGGAGACGAAGAGGAGTTTCAAACTAGCAGGAAACAGTGAGATTTTGTTGCTTGAAATGACTTTTCATCAAAAATTGGAGTGTTGTTTCGATGTATAGCAACTTTTCATTTCGAACTTCGTAAAGCTTACGCGATCACCCTCAATTTTTCTCTGAAACATACAGTATCGGACACAATCTTTTCTGGTTCGAACAATATTTTCCAATAACGGAAATTTTGGTTTTCAAAAGAAAAATGCCCTTTTTACCTTCATTATTTTAACTCTAACCATAAGTGGCTATATCTTTGTAGATTATCATAACAAAATTTCAAATTGTTACATAAATTTTGATGAGAGATGTGTCCGAAAACATAAAAACATAAGATTTTGTCCGATACTGTATGTGAACTGCGGCTGGTTATGAAATTTCCAGTTTAACGTTGAATCAATAATTTTTCTATTTTTAACAAAGTTCTTTCGAAAATTTATCTTCATTGAATAATGAAGGTTTTTGAGACGCAACGATTTTGGCTATTTTCAAACCATAAAATGCTCGAATTCTCATTTAACACTAGTTTCCAAGACTCAGATTTTCATAAAAGTCGTTTTTCCAACCTTACGCTAAGCTTATAATGAAAGATGAGTTAATGTTGGCTGAAGATTGCAGGTCGATAACATAACCAACTGAATTTAAGAAACTAATTTCCGATTCTGATCTTCTCATACTTTCAATAAAAACATTTCAATAATGAACTCAATCGAAGAATATTACAGTAGTGGAGGTCAAAAAGTAAAGAAGCGAACTTACACGGGCCGAAGAAGTTTAGGAATAACAGCCTCTAAATGTGAGTTTTTAATTACAACTTTTCACAGATGACGAATTTTGTGCATTCTAAAATCCTCTTTTTTCGAAAAGAATCCATACAGACACCGGTTGGGTTCCCTGAGAAAATCAGCAAGAGGTGAGCGGAATTCAGACTTCCAACTTCCGTTTTACAAATTTTACTTCTGTGCAACTCTGGTATCAAATGATAGTTAGAACAAAAAATTATTCACTGAAAATGGTTTTTCTAACTTGGAAATTTTCAAATCAGATTTATTTCAGTACGATATAGAAAAGGAAAAACGGGCCGTGACAGAGATTATGACTACGGTGGGAACGACGAAGAGGTGGATGAAGGATACAAGGTACTTTTCATTATTGAAATATTTGTAAATGGTATTATATTTTTTCCAAAGCCCGCGAAACTGATAAAGAAGAGGTCTGTGACCTAAAGTTTACGATTTTAGAAAGGTATTATTTGACTTCAGAAAAAAAAAGAATTTGAATTTTTAGTTGTCGAATTTCTAAAAAAAAAGGTTTTTCTCGATTTTCAAAATTAAAGAAATTTCAGATTTCAGTTTCCGAATTTCTATAATCAAAAAGATTTTATTAATTTTCACGATAAAAAAGAATTTGAATTTTTAGTTATCGCAATTCTAAAAAAAAAGAGTTTTCTTTAAAAAAAAAGTAACTTTTGTGAAAAAATTATTTCGTGCGCTTGGGCTTATCAATAACAAAGAAATCGAGCATTCAGAAACAAACGCGAAACGCCTGAGCGCAGCGAAGGTTCAACAGCTAGTTGAAGAAATTTCAGATTTTAGTTTTTGCATTTCTAAAAAGGTTTTCACTATAAAAGAAATTTCAGTCAGCTCAATGCACATACAAATGCATCCCACCACTGGAGAAGACGATCGGAAGAGAGTTCTCACAATCGTCGGATTTAGACAGCGGCGTTCACATGTTGACATCAGTCAGTAAAGAATTGGAGGAACCTGTGGTCATAGTACCCAGCGATAGGTAAATTTTCTTATGATCACAATGAAAAGTATACCGTTTTGCTAAAATCATCATAAATCATGATCAAAGCGCTATTATTCAGTAAAACTAGTGCGAACGATCGTTTTTAGTGATTTTTAGGATTTTATAGAAAATCATTTCTTCAATTTTTAGCATAACGTTTTCAGTAAGCTCTTTTTGACACGACAAAAAACATTCAAACTTTTCTGGCCTGAAATTTTAATGATGAACCCCCCGAAAATAAATACATATACAGAAAGTGAGGATTTTCAAAAAAAAATTGCTAAACTCGAAAGTTGATGACGAAATTGCTATATTTTGACTTCTAATAACTTCGCTTTCAATGAAGTTAGCAGTTTCTTCGTTTTATTTGAAATAAAAAGTTTAACTATATAATTTTTTATCATTTTTTCCAGAAAAACGCTCCACGTCGACATCGCACAGTTCATGAAGACGTACGAGCGGTCTAAAGATCAAGTGGTAATGGAAAAATGCAAGTATTGGTGTAGGACGTATGGAGATTATACGGTAATTTGAGAATTTTCAGGTTTTTCACGGTTGATAATTTATTGTAGAGATTCACGTGTCGTGGAAAGGATAAGAAGAAGTACAAGTTTGAGAATATCTTGTGGTTGGTTCTGCGATCCTACTTTTCTGGAGGGTGAGATTTTGATTGAGAGGGAAAGAGAGAGAGAGAGAGAAATAAGTAAAATTTTCAGAAACTGTAACGATGAGGACATGTGGCAACAAGAAGACGCCCGAATCAGCAAAGAGAGACTAGAAAAGGAGAAGATTTTACGCAAGATTGAACTTTACAAATTTCTGGAGGAAAGTTACTTGAATGGTATTGTTTATTCTCGAATCAAAAAAACCCGTTAATTTAACGTTTAATGGATTTGTTAAAAATGAGAAAACCGTTAATTTAACGATCAATAATTCCGTTAAAATAAGAAGTTGAAAAACATAATTTAGTGTTTTTTTCTGTCTTGGTCAGTAATGCATTTTTCAACAACAGAATCCCAATTTGACCGCTTTAACAAAATTTTCCGTTGAATTTCGTTAAATTTGGAATATTAGCTGATTCAACGTTTAGCGGTTTCGTTATAAAATTGAAATGTCGTAACCAGCCCTGGACCGCACTTCCCGATTCTCCACATTGAGTGTCAATAATTCTGAATTCAATACTTACAGAGCCATTTGTTGCTGGTCCACGTAGCACAATGCAGCCTGCACCGATTTCCGACAGACGACTGCTAGTTTGCCCCACATATGTGAAAGCTCTTGGTAAAGCAAAGAGAGAAGGTGAATTTTTGTCATTTGGGCGTTATTTTGAAAAAAAAATGAAAGAGAGAGAGAGAGAGAGAGAGAGAGAGAGAGAAGTAGAGAGAGAAAAAGTAGAGAGTGGGTACCTCATGTGAGAAAAAATCTATATCACTGTTCAAAACAATATTATTTGAATCTTTTTCATAATGAGAACATCAGAAGAGTTTAGCTCATCGATAAATGTTCTAAGGAAAAATCTGTTCACACCCAGTGACTGCGGAATATTCTCATTTGTTATCATCTACTATCAAAGCCTTGAGACTTTTTATAAGACCGAATTATCTTGGATTCAGGTCTTTCCATAGTTTTATTCCCATTTTTAGTGACTTTCAATGAAAAACGGAGAGAGAGAGGGGAGAGAGAGAGAGAGAGAGAGAAATGACGAAATTTCAGTTGACCAGCTTCTCAATGATTTCGACGAATACTCTGAGCTGTTCCTTCACTCAAAAGCGTGCTGGGAAGGTGTCGAAGCCGGAGTGCTCGCTCGCCTCGAAATAACTGAACCGCAAGCGAACAAAGCGGATCTAAAACAACAGGCGAAACGAGAGGCAGAGTTCCTCGAACGAAAGATCATTGTGATGAGAGGCTGGTCAAATACATTGAACGACTTGGTCGAGAAGGTGGCAACCGTGAGTTTTTATGAACATGAACTCATTTGAAAGTTAAAAACTGTGAAGTTTCCAAGTTTTATGACAACTTTCATAAGGAAAAAAAAGGTGATTTTGTTCTAATCCGTTGATGGCTTCAGATTTGTGTACAAAATTATTTTCAAAAGCGAGTCTGATAAGAAAAAAACAATTTTTATTAATTTCAGATTGGAAAATTGCTGTCTGACGGGGATCAAAATTTCGTGTGGTTGCATCCACTAGACGAGTCGAATGAAGTCAAATGTCTTCATGATGTTAAGCATGTCTTTGAGAACTATGTGAAGCAGTCGATAAATCTGAAGGTATTTTTTGTCATTTTCTAAAAATCTAAGACTCAGCCCCCTTTGCAAGTGAAAAAAGGGCGGAAGTCGGAAGTAGAAATTTCTCAATGGTCGTCGGGAGTGCAAAAAAGTTGAAAAAACCCAGAGATATTTTATATCCGCGCATTCTCAACAGGTGATAGGTCAATTCCAGACTGTGAGTAGAAACTATTTCACGGTTTTTTCGTCATTTTTCACAAAAAAAAATTTGGACGGAAGTCGGAAGTAGAATTTGTTAAACGGAAGTCGGAAGTGAAAAAATGGCGGAAGTCGGAATTCCATTTCAACGCACATGTTTTTTTAATGAAATGCAAAGAGGTTCAAAACATTTTCTGACACTTTTTTTCCAGGGCATGAAGAAAGTTCTCGAACGAGTCGACTCCACCATGAAAGTGACACTGATCAAAGCGTCAATTTTCCTCCAACGACCCGCGCAGTCTTACGCTCAGACCGTCACCAGCAAACATGTGATCAAGTTGAGCGATAAATGGGTGAGTATTTCTATGAAAATGGTTTTAATTGGAAAATTTCAAAATTTGTTGCTATAATTGACAGTATTCTATAGAAATTTATGAACATGGAGGAAAATGGATTGACTCGTATACGATTGTGATTATTGAAAAGTGTTAGAACTCACACCGAGCTACAGGTGATGGTTATCGATTAGACGCGTTGCTCGCAAGTTATTTTTCACGAAAATTTGCTATAGAGCGCGTTCGCACGTCAATATTTTCTTCATCCTTTTCTCCTATTTTTCTCAAGTTGACAAGCGAATTTGTCTCGAAGATTGATATTGAAAAATTGCAAATCATGTAGTTTTCCTTCCTAACTAGCTTTTCATCACGAATTGCGAAAAAACGTCAGAGAAAAAATTTTGTTAACTACATTAACTGTAATTTGATCTACAGCGGTGCAGGATTCACGAAGGGGCGGAGTTTGCGCTCGCTGCTTATTGGTCGCCTCCCCTCGCTGCTTGATTCGACACTTTTCTACTGCGCTTAGCGCGGTGTGGAACTAGAATTAGCAAAAACTGTAGAAATTCTGAAGAAAAGGGCCACCGAGCGTAGCGAGACCCAAGTTCTTCTTCGTATAGCTCGTAGAGCGACAGAACTGTTCTGATTTTTGACAAACCACGTTCCAAACCGCGTTGTTTCAGAAAGAACGCTACGGCGACATGCTGACGTCAAAGTTGGGAGCTGAGTCTAGTACTGTTCTGAACCTCCCCTTCCTGGGACCAATATTCTTCTTTCTTCTCGGAATTCCTATGCAGCTGGTCATTCAGTGGTTGAATTTCAGGTTAATTTTGAATTCAACAGAAAATTTTTTTTTTCTTGTTTAAAAAAGTTTGAAAATTAAAACTCTTGAAGAATTTTTATTTTTCTAACAGTTTTGAATTCAGAATTGGAAAAAGTCTATCTTTTTCAAAATTAGATTCATTTTTTAACCGTTTTCTGGGAGAAACGGAGAACTGGGGAATTTTACCTCATGTTAACATCAAATTTGAGAAATAATCTATTTCAGTTTTCCAGAAATATTATTTGAATCTTTTTCATAATAAGAATGTCAGGAGAGTTTAGCTCATCGATAAATATTCTGAGGAAGAAATCTGACCTAGTGAGTGTGGAATATTCTTATTTGCTATCATCTAAAATCAAGGTGTTTCATAAGACCGAATTATCTTGAAATCAGGTCTTTCCATAGTTTTATTCTCCTTTAGCAGGTCTAACCAGACTTTTTCCTGAGCATTTTGTAGCTTTTCTGTGATTTTCAAACTACAAAATTATTTGAATCTTCAAATAGCTCTTACTTTTCATAATGAGAATATCAGAAGAGTTTTTTGTCATAGTTTTATTTATTTTCAGCAGGTCTAACCAGATATTTTCCTGAGCATTTTGTAGCTTTTCTGTGATTTTCAAACTACAAAATTATTTGAATCTTCAAATAGCTCTTATTTTTCATAATGAGAATATCAGAAGAGTTTTTTGTCATAGTTTTATTCATTTTTAGCAGGTCTATCCAGATTTTTTTCATTTTCTCCACTTTCAGAATGGAAGTAGACGCAGCAGAAAGCGATGTAAGCATGGACGACCTCTCTTACGAAGCGCTCATAGAAGATTCCCGTGACTGCGTCCAAGAAGCCGTCAGAATCAAGAAGAACTACGTCAACACCCTGCAGTCAATGTGCCCGATTTGTGCACTACCCGAGTCTCTCTTCCCCATTGACTTCAACAACTGTGTCCTGGGAGTGTTCAATGTGAGATTTTGCCTTTGAATAATTCCAGAAATTTTCTTGAGCTTTCAATAGATTTTAAACTAAATGACAGGCTTGTGGTGAAGCTTCTGAAAATGAGTGTATTTTCCGGAGTTTTTCTTCGTAAACCGTATGCTGTCAAAATATTGTGAACCGTATCGTACACTGTAGGTCATTGTACGAAGTACTACATTCGAAACTTTTATACATCGCTAGGGATGATTATACGAGCTCCGCCTAGTTCTCTAGTGGGGTTGACCAGATTGGATTGGTTTGGGGGACCGCTATGCTCAGGCTGTCTTGGCCCTTCCCGTGGGGAAACCCAAGCCTAATTCAAACCATTCAGACAGCCTGGTATTGGAGGTGGTCTCCCAAATTCAAGCCATTTTGGTCAATCCTAAGCCTAAATGCACTAGTGCCAATCGACCCCCTAAATCAAGCCATTTTGGCCATGCCTAAGCCTAAATGCACCAGTGCCAATCGAACATTTTGGCCAATCCTAAGCCTAAATGCACCAGTGCCGGCTTCGCCTGGTGCCAAAAAGTGACGATTTTTCACTGAAAAAAAAGGCTCGCAGTACTAAAATTTTTCAGTACTGCGACAAAATGTAGATTTCCGAAGGTGCGGAGAATCGCTATAACTTTGTTACATAAAAAGCTACAGGTCTGAGTCTTTTGAAGTTCAAGTCACTATGCGCTCGCTGTATAATCTGTTGAGAACGCGTCGCTACGCGGCTGCAAAGTCAGTATAATTTCAAAAACTTGTCTGGGCCTCACATTCTGTCATATCGATCCCTAAAAAGCATGAAATTTATGTGAGTGATGATGATTCTCATATTTAGAAGTATATCCACTACCTACGTTGTTGGGCCAATTGTGAAGCAGTAATGCAACCAGACCCGACCAAACTGTTCATGAAGCTGGAGAAAGAATGGCCCGTCGCTCTGGAATGTTCCAGATTCATTGCATCAGCCCCGGACAATCTGTTTAGTTTCATTTGGTGAGATTTTAGTTAAAACCTGTAAATCAAGTGAATCATTTGAGAAATTTGATCATATGGGTACCTCACAACATGAAATGTTCAGTAGGAAACCGATAAAAGTTGGAAATTCTGATGATATCTGTGATCAAATTGTGGAAAATCAGGAACATCACCAAAAAAAGGATTGAGGATGGTTATTTCTGGTGTTTTCTGTAATTTTTTCAAAGTGGCTCATTTATGATGTTAGTTTCAGTAGTTCTTTCAACTTGATCGGAAAATTTCCCGCGAGAAATTAACGTTTTTGAGCAAAACTATCGATTTTCGAAGACTTAATGATTTGAATTCTGGTATTCAGACTCTATTGTTTGCGAAACCCTTTTCATTCCTGGTGTTTAAAACGAAAACTCCCGAAAAATGGAGATTAAATAAATTTTTGCAGTGACATAACGGGTATGGAGCTCGAGAAGCTCATCGACGATTATGCCGATGAACAAGTCGAAGTCATCAAGAAGAAGGCGTTTGCCGAAACAGAGTTCATCAATCGCGTCTTTTTTGGTGTCGAACCCGATGAGAAAACGTTGAAAATTATGAGGACCAAATTCTACTCGCCAGTATATTTGATGATAAGAAGAATTCAAGAAAGAGAAACCAGAATCTTCTCGATTCTGAGAACCGCGATCGCCGACGTTCACGACTGTGTCGGATATGAGATGGCAGAAGAGAAGTCGGTCAATCAGCTCGTCGACGCGTTGAAACATGATCATTGCTTGGTGAGTTTTGAGAATTTTCAAATTTTAGCAGGGTCGGGACCGAATGGCCTATTTATCAGAGTTATTCCGTTAAAAATATGAGTTTTGAATTTGAGAAAAAAGCGAAACCCACTGTAAAAAAAAGAAGCAGAATTGTACGAAAGTGAAATTCTGTAGAAACTGATGTCTAAAGTAAAATTTCACGCACAAAAAAGTCGATAAAACCTAGAAAAATTGCAAAGTCCCTTATTCTCAGACAAACTAAGCTGCGTAGATAAGGATTTGATTTTAAAAAAAACATAATGATTTTTTCTAGAACTCATGTTTCACTTTTGAAAACTTTCTTCATATTCCTCACGGCACATGCGGTACGTGTAGTTTTAGTTACACCGTATGTTGAACATGAATCACTTCTCACAGCACATGGTGTACACCAGAATTGCACCGGAATAAAATTTTTCAAAACGGAAGACAGAAGTGAATTTTTTAAACGGAAGTCGGTAGTCGGAAGTAGAATTTTTCCAACGGTAGTCGGGAGTGCAAAAAAGTTGAAAAAACCCAGAGATATTTTATATCCGCTCATTCTCAACTGAGTAGAAACGATTTCACAGTTTTTTCGTTATTTTTCACGAAAAAAAGTTTTTTTGACGGAAGTCGGAAGTAGAATTTAAATTTGTAAACTTTTATGCAGGAAAGAAAAAAAGTTACAAAGAAGTACAAAACCGAACCAGCAATAGTTGGCGTGTGCTCGTGAGCCATTGGGAATGGAGACTGAAATTGAAACCTATGTAAAAGAGCTAACTAATTGGTCAGGACTCTTTTTTTCTTTTCTTCTTTTTTTTCAATGCAGAAAGTGAGAAAGATATTTGCCAGGTCACCGTTGAGAAAAGTAATGAATTCAGTGTTAGTAGTGATGAACAATGGTGTTAGTAGTTCTATCCGAAGAATTCAAAATAATCCCGGACAAATTTAAATTCTACTTCCGACTTCTGTCAAAAAACCGGACAAAATTAGATTCGACCGTTTTCTGAGGTTTCAGTCAGTCAGTGATAAACAAGGGTGGTGGTTATATAAACGAATATAGATGATAGTACAACATTTAGAAATATATCGCTTTTGACTGATTGTGTGAAATTCTGTGAACCTGGAAAATGTGTTAAACGGAAGTCGGAAGTGAAAAAAGGGCGGAAGGCGGAAGTCGGAATTCCGTGCAATTCTGGTGTACACGAGTACAACATCGAGTTTCTAGAGTAATATACCAATCTTCTAACCACTTATTCCAGATCGAACTAAAAGTCCCATCGTCCGACGGCAGCACCATGGTGAACCTACCAGTCGCCATGCTGGTCGACGTTCAAACAGCCAACCACGCTGACGTTGATCTATGCCTTCTGTGGGTTTACGAAAGGAGACGTCTTGAGACATGCCCGGTCACCTCGGCTGCAGATTCCAACAAAGAGCTAGGGAAAAACTGTCACATGGTCGTTATACCCGATCCGAAAGGGAAAATCACGTATGATTTCGACTTTGAAGCAGTTTTTGAAAAGTGCAATTTTCGAAAATGGTTTTCGTTGGCAAATATGAAAGATTGTTCATATTCTCTGAGAATCTTAGAAAATTTATGAAAAACAGGTGAAAAATGTCGTTTTTGATCATTAAAAAGCGTCACAAATGTCTGCTCACCTGAAAGATGTAGTGAAAACTCTGCTCCCTCTTCCCTGGACGCGCTCTCTCACTGTCCCTCCCCCTCGAAAATCAGAATGATGTCTGTAGTTGTCTTCGCTCTCTCGCCATTCCTATTTCTCTCTCTCTCTCTCTCTCTCTCTCTCTCTCTCTCTCCTCTCTCTCTCCTCTCTCTCTCTCTCTCTCTCTCTCTCTCTCTCTCTCTCTCTCTCTCTCTCTCTCTCTCTCTCTCTCAGAAAAATGGCTATCCTACTCCCAATTCTTGTAGTTGAAGAAACAAAACAATAATCACACATGAATTTCTTACAGAAGAGACTGGCAAGCACGACGTGAGTGTGTTGAAATCGACGAAGAGAAGCGGATCTACTTCTCGTACTTCAGAAGCGTGAGTTGTTATTTCCAAGAAAAGCAGTCATCCAGAGCAAAAATTGTCTTTGTTATAGAGTTTTTTAGAGAACTCGAAAAAACCGATTTCTCGGCGCAGAAGCCAAGAATCAGAGAAATTTTAACGAATTTAGGGTTATTCAACTGTTAAAAAGTAGATTCTTACGAAACGCGCCGGCTATGAAAATGCTTCTGTAATTTCATTCTGTATTCACCTTTTAGGATCAAATCCTTGTACTAGGCAACTGGAAGCTTGAAGATAAGTACGGACATTTCGTCAAGCTAGTGTCTCCATCAGCATCTTCCAATGAAGTTATTCACACGAGACTTTTGTATCTTGTGGTAAGATTTTAATTTTCTTCAAATTTGAAACCGGTTTTTCACTGTTTTAAAAAAAAAACTTATTTTTCGAAGTGAAGTCATTTTGACTTTTTTCTCTATGCAAAAAAAGCTGTTGAACCTTCGCTGCGCTCAGGCGTTTCGCGTGTTTTTTGGGACGCTCGTACTTTTTGCTATCGGTAAACTCAAGCGCCGGAAATAATTTATCTCATATTAGTTACTTTCTTCCAAGTTTCTCTGTTCCAGAAGCTCCGCCCTTGGGTTCCCCCGCGAACGATACATTTTTCTTTTAAATTTGAAACCATTTTTTCAATGTTTTTAGAAAAAAAACCATCTTTTTCGACGTATAGTCATTTCGACTTTTTCTCTATGCAAAATGTGTAAATTTCTTAATGTTAGAGTAGGGACATTCCAAAAAAATTCTTGCAGGAAGACGATCTCTTCCGCCACCTCTACCGTTACTATCTGAAGATTGACCTTTTGAGGAGAAAACTAGATGAGACGAAAGGAGTCCTCAGAGATGGAATGATCGGATGTCTTCAACAACAATTCTCCATTAACATGCAGGTAATTTTTCATTTATATCTTTTGGATGACGTTTTTTCCGGACATTTTTGTGGTTTTCGAAGATTTCGAGCGAAAATAATATCATTCTTCATATTGAAGTTTTTATGTGGTGAAAAAAAAAGAAAAAAAAAGTAAGAACAGTGTTCTCTTGAAAACACAATTGATGTTGATGATGATGACGTCATCAATGTTTAGAAAGAAAGAAAAAATGTTTCAGATTCATCGTGAAGTGATGAGAATCGTCAGCGACAGTTACATGGTCGAGTTTGGAAGGAAGATGGTCGAAGAGAACATTCATATACTAATCGGATACAAGAATTTCCTCATATCGTGAGTGTTTTGATTTTTGTGTGACGGCGGTGAATTGAAATGTCAGGGATAAATGGACATAGTCGCTTTGCAACCGCGTTGTGAGACCATCCGCGGAGCGCATTCACCTTATTATTTAAGTTGGCATTATTTTTGCTAATTTTTTCCTCATTTTCTTATCTGTAAAAGCGTTAGCGATTGTTCCCAAGGGTAGTTTTTCCATTTTTATTTATTTTTTTTTTATTTCGTGAATGTTAGGCCCGAGAAACTTCGCGATGCTTCGACACAAGGGCCTAAGTTTGTATCACACATCTAATTGATCTAAATCTTTAATACTGTAACGATGAGTGAATATTTTGAGAAAAAAGACTCTTTGTGAAAATATGTTGTACTTTCAGCAGGTATTCGTGGGTCTTCGACCTCCTTCTTCAACCAATAGACTGATTTATTAACAATTTATTGATTCCCCAGTAAAAAAGAACCAGCCTCTCTGGTTCTCCTGCAATACATATAATGAAATTATGATGAGGCAGGATAACAAGAGGCTACAAATAATATAAATACATAAAGAATGGTATAAAAGCTTAATAAACAAATGAATTTGGGCTAAACAATAATATCAATAATTAGAAAATCAAAGTGTTACGGTAAGCGGCGTGTGTGAACTGCCAATGCACCGACGCAACCGCACACTTTTCCTTTATTCTTCTTAGCTTCGCTAACACTGCCCTCTCCTACGTTTTGTCTCGAGTGGTGTCGTCGCTGACCGTGCTCTGGGATTCGTCCAATTGATCGTCCTCCAAGGTCGTCGTGATGTCCATGTGCTGCGAGAGACCACCATGGTCGTTCCTTTTTCTTTCCGGGGGTACTGCCTCTTGTACTGCTCCGGTCATAAAACTGCATTTTCTTCTCATCCTCGGTCACTTTCTGTGTGGTAGAATCGTGTTCTGGGGGTAGTCCCACTGACTTTCCTTCTCCAATGTCGTTGCTTTGGCCATGTGTTGAGTGACGTCTCAACGGTCGCTTTATCTTCTTTCCGGACAGACTGCCTCTTGTACTGCCCCGGTCACGAAACTGTGAAATCTCCTGTTCGTTTTTCTCTTTCTGCGAGGCAGAACCTTCCCGGCACCCAGAGAAAGTGTCTGTTGTGACCGGTTCGATCTTCGTCTTCTGCTCTTCTTCTGCTCTTCTCTGCTCCGACATTTCGCTTCTTGTGAGCCTTGTCCAGGATACTCGTTCGTGCCACGGTATGTTGCTGTTTTTGATCGTAGATTGAGGTCTCCACCGCTGTGACTTCTTTTTGTTCCCATCCGGTCTCTCCTTCTCTCCTCTTCTCCGATGTTTCATCTTCTGGTTTCTGCCTCCGTCGTGCTGACCTTGTCCTTCCGTTTCAGCAAACTGCTCGCCTCTTTTGATCTTGGCGTCACATTCCTTGTTCTTCGACGTGGGAGAACCTTGCGTCGTGTAACCAAAAACGGTGTCCAGGAGAATGATCCCTGATGGAAGTACTTTGACGGGTCCCGTTCCATCGATCACGAACCGAATCAGATCATTTCCTATGAGGATAGTTGGTTTCACTCTGTCTTTCCAGACGTCTTCGTTCACCATGATCTTGTTGTCTTCCAGGTACTGTCTATCTGCACCTGACAAGGGGGCCTTCTTCATAGGACTATTCAGGCGTTGCGTTTTCAGCACTTCGAACTTCTGCACGGCTCCGTTCACCTTCATTGCAATGGCCGCAACTTCATGGAATCGTTCCGGTTCACTGTTCAGAGTCCGAAGTTCCATCTCTGCCGTAGTTCTGACTTGTAATCCTAGCTCTTCGACAATAGCCTCATCAATGACCGAGTGTGTCGATCCGGTATCTATGATCACGCTCGTTCTGGTCCATTCTTTCTTCCTATTGTTGAACGTTGCTAAGGACACTGTCGGTAGGTAGCCCTCTGTACCCAATCTTCTGTCGCCTGAGTAGGAGTGATACGAAATCATTTTTGTCTCGACGCCACCCTCGTTAGGGTCCAGCGCAGACTTGATTCCCTCCGTAGTCCAGCTTCCGGCTTCTTTATCGTTCTGTCCTTTACCATTCATCACGGACTTTCTGGCTGGTTCTGACCGGTCACAAATCGATTGATGATGTCCCATGGAACCGCATTCAGTGCACGCGTTCTTGGTTGAACAGAACCGAGTGATATGGCCCAGCCTTAGACAAGACAGGCATCTCTTGGACTCGAGCAGCTTGGCTTTACGAACTTTCTGCTCTTTCACAATTCTGCATTCCAGAGCCTCGTGATCGTCGCCTCCACAGAACGGGCACACTGCACACGACTCGTGCGTGGTTGTCATGTCCCTTCTTTCTGTGATCGTTGTCGGTGGTAGTCGAGTGTTGGATACTCTCTGGACTCTCGTATCTTCTCCGACCTGACACCGTTTCATGATGGCCTTCGTTCTCTCGATTTCGCCTATGACTGTTTCGATGGCGTCCAAGGTGGTTTGCATGTTCCATGATCTCTTCGTCCGGGCTTCTCGTACAGCGGTTTCTCTGATAGTTGCTTCGGTGAACTTGCTTTGCACGTCTCGTCGCCACTCTTCTGTGTCGACGTTCACCCCTTCTTTGGTCAGTTTGTGAATCAGGTTGGCCATCTGCTGCAGTAGGATCAACTCGTCGTTGGTCCGATTTCCTTCTAGCTTGGTGGCTCGGAACTTCCTGATTAACCGTTCGACTTTGTTCTCAACGTGGCCATAATTCTTGACAAGCTGTGCTTTCAGGAACTCGTAGTCGTCTCCGTCGTTGCCCAAGTTTTCGAATTTCTTCTTGGCCTCTCCTGCCAGTCGACTCTGGAGGATAGCCATCTTGACAGTCGACGAAGCTTGCCCTTGGTCGACGTGTTCAAAGAATCGCCAGAAAACAGAGAAATCATCAGTTGCATCCGTTCCGTCGAACATGGGAAAGTCCATCATGGGCTCTCGGATGTACTGTGATACCGACGGTTGGAGCCTTGCTGATATCGGAGCTTCGGACGTCACATTGTGAGCTTGTTGGTTCGCGTTCATCTTCTTCGTTGGGTCGCTCAACTCGTCTGTCAGACTCGCGTCGAACACCCAAACAACAACAAAAATGAGCTTGATGCTACAACGACACCAGCAAAACCGTTATCACTGATGTATGCAGACACCAATCTCGAGACAAACAAAAATTAAAAAATGAGTCCTGTTCCCACTTTTTAATTATTTCTTTTTGTGGAGGACTTGTTGGCCTTTTGGCTCTTTTTTTTTGTAACGATTGGCCTTTTGGCTCTTTTCAATTCTTATTTTTTTTCAAAAATGGTAAATTTTCAATAATTGAAAAATACCTTTTTATTTCGGTGGTTCTGCGGCTCCGGGTGTGCTCCTTGTGCCCATGTGAAAATATGTTGTACTTTCAGCAGGTATTCGTGGGTCTTCGACCTCCTTCTTCAACCAATAGACTGATTTATTAACAATTTATTGATTCCCCAGTAAAAAAGAACCAGCCTCTCTGGTTCTCCTGCAATACATATAATGAAATTATGATGAGGCAGGATAACAAGAGGCTACAAATAATATAAATACATAAAGAATGGTATAAAAGCTTAATAAACAAATGAATTTGGGCTAAACAATAATATCAATAATTAGAAAATCAAAGTGTTACGGTAAGCGGCGTGTGTGAACTGCCAATGCACCGACGCAACCGCACACTTTTCCTTTATTCTTCTTAGCTTCGCTAACATCAGAAGAGAGTACCGCCCATCGCTAAGCCTGCCAGTCTGGGCGACCCCAGCCATCACCTTCATGCACGCGTGCAGTGAGCCAAAGTGGACAAATCCAGAAGTGATGACGGATGCTCAGTACAAGGTGAATTTCACACTTCAAGTAGCCTATTGGCTAGTTAGTTTGACTTTCACCTAACGAGGTGTTGGGTCGATCCTTGTGCGATGAAGAGGGCATGCCACTGCAGGGCTCGCATCGGTTTGAGCCTACGTGAAGAATTGAGGCATAGGGGCCATCTGAGCACATGGTTTTGATCTGTGACTGTATCTCTCTCTCTCTTTCTCTCTCTCTCTCTCTCTCTCTCTCTCTCTCTCTCTCTCTCTCTCTCTCTCTCGCCCTCTCTCCCTCTCAGGTAAATGAAAGTAAAATAGATCTAGGAAAAAGTCTACAATCATCTAACTACAATCACCAGAAAGAGTATTTTCAAAGTACAAATTTAGATTTTATTCTATTTTTTTGACATCTGAAATTTGAAGATGGAAAAGTTAACTAGTCCTAATTGGATCTGATTCGCTTTTTCCAAAAAAATGGTGAAAGTAGAATAAATCTGGGATGAAGTGAGTTAGATTTAGGAAAAAGTGCATTGGATCGTGCCATTTTCATATTCAGTTATTCTCAGATCTAATTTACTTTCATTCATTTGAGCTGTCTCTTTCTCTCTCTTGTCTCCTTTTTCCTTCTCTCTCTCTCTATCTCTCTTTCTCACTCACTCTTTCTCTCTCTCTCTCTCTCTCTCTCTCTCTCTCTCTCTCTCTCTCTCTCTCTCTCTCTCTTTCTCTCTCTCTCTCAAAGATCTACTTCCAGATACTGGTCGACATTGTCAACGAATGCAAGCAACTCTTGGTAATTCCCGAACACTCGAAACATCTTCTCGAAGCGAACCACGAAAAGCCGAAGCACAGATACAGGTAATTGCTATTTCTCCCCGTGATAAAGTCTCAATTGAAGAATCACAACATCCACAACGTCGTCAGGAGGCTCCAAACTCGATTCCATTGATGCTGAACGCCCACTGACTCGAGCCGAACGACTACAAAAGTCGGCTGCTCAGTTTGAGGATAAGGTTCAGCATAAGGTGATTTTTGAATTAATAGCTTTTTCCGAAGAAAGATTTTCATTGAGATCAACTGAAATTCGGTCTAAAAGTTGAAATAGTGATGAGCTTTCGCGAAAAAGACCTAAACGCATGTCAAATTAGAAGAATTTTCCTTTTTGAAATTTATTATTAAGCTAGCTATGAGTTGAGAATTCAAAATATAATTTTTCCTTGATTTCAAATCAATAAAAATATTATCAGTATATCGATTTCGAATTCGAAAAAAGATGATTATTGAAGCAGCTATAAGTTGAGATTATCTAAATGTATGTAGAAAATAGTTGGTGACAAAAAACATCAAAACTGCGTCAAATTCAGATGGAAGGACTCTTCAAGTTGGGCAAAGTGGTGGACCGCGTAGATGGAAGAGCGCAGCTCGGAATGTCGCCCAGTCAAATGGTCTTGCGGGAGAAGAAAGCACCTTTCGAGTGGCATGCAATGGAAGAGATTGGTAAATTATTCTAGTTTTTAACATTTCTTCATAATATCTCACATTTTATAACTTTTAGCCATTGAAAAACCGTCGAATTTACGGTAAACCGAAAAGCACACTCTTTTTTGAACCCTACCACAGTCTATCACTTGTGGACATTCCAGAAATGGGCGTGTCGGGGCGGGGCGACGGAAAAGGTCAGAATCGTTTGATTGTAGAATTTTCGAATCAAGAGATTAACTACCTCACATAGCTTCCTCTACCTGTGAAAAAGTCTGACCTCCGTAAATCGGGTACTTAGTACCGTAGCAGTTTCGCCTTGAAGTACAAGAACGATTTATGTAATGCGCCTTTAAATTCAATGGACTGAAAGTAAGAAGAATAATTTAAATCCACAAAGATCTAACTGTTCGTTAAATAGCAGTCTACATATCGGATCAAATGTATTGATTACGGTTGACTGACTAGCGCCTCTTTCGAGACTCCGCCCACTTGAAACACTGTGAATCTAAGCAAAAAAACATAACACTTTTGAAATCTGTCACGGGTTCTTGTCAGTAATGTTTCATCTTGACCTCATCGTGCGATAGTAATGAAGAGTCGGTATGAAAAACAGAATAAAACTAACGTGGTGAAGAAAGTTTTGTAGAGGAGAACCGTTCAAAAACCGATATTCACGATTTTCAACAGAAAAAAACCATTTCAGGAAGTGGGAGTTATGGTACTGTTTACCGCGCTCACTTGGTCAAGCTGGGTCGTGTTGTTGCCGCGAAGAAGGTGAAGGTGACTGATGGTGCTGCGAAAAAGGCCGAGGTAAACTTTGATGGAAGTAGAGAGAGAGAAAGAGAGAGAGAGAGAGAGAGAGAGAGAGAGAGAGAGAGAGAGAGAGAGAGAGAAAGAGGGAGAGAGAGAGAGGGAGAGAGAAAGAGCGAGAGAGAGAAAGAGAGAAAAAGAGAGAGTGTGAAAGAGAAAAAGAGAGAGTGAAAGAGAAAGAGAGAGAGAGAGAGAGAGAGAGAGAGAGAGAGAGAGAGAAAGAAAAAGAGAAAGAAAGAAAGAGAGAGAGAGAGAGAGAGAGAGAGAGAGAGAGAGAGAGAAAGAGAAAGAGAGAGAGAGAGAGAGGTTTTCAGCAAATCTCAAACGAAATCGACATCTTGATGAAACTGAACCACGACAACCTGGTCAAGTACTACGGAGTCGAAGTGACAAAAGTGAGCTTTGAAACGTTCGCTTCCAACCATCCATTCAGACCGAAGTGATCATCTTCATGGAATACTGCAGTGAAGGCTCCCTAGAACGAATCTGCGCTGGTGGTATGGACTTGAAGATTGCTCGCAGGTACACGAACCACTTGCTGAAGGCAGTCGAGTACATTCATAAATGTCATGTGAGTCGTTTTTCTAGAATAGTAAAAACTTTTTTCATAGTTATGTAACATTATGGGCTTTGACGGTGCTTGTATGTTATTAGATTCAACATGTCTTGGCTTGGGTCTGTGAGACACCTCGCGACGTCAGCACAGAGACATGGAATGATGGTGCTGCTTGGTCATGAGTGGCATAAATCTGTATAACACAACTGTGGTACAGGATCCGACTCTGATGGGGCACATAAAGTGTTCATCTCTCCAAAACTTTTGGTGGACCGTCGTCCCTGACATCTGTCGCCCAATTACAGTCCAATGCCGGTCCATTCACGGTCCATCTGTCGCCCAGTTTGATGGAACGAGCGACAGATGGACTGTGAATGGACCGGCATTGGACTGTAATCGGGCGACACATGTCCGGGACAATAGTCGCCCATTCACGGTCCGATGCCGGTTCACCAAAAGTTTTAGTGGCACCTTTAACTGTTTAAAATCTCGCGTCATGTCCTAATCTCGATCTGCAGTCTTCAGTCAATAGTAATTTACCCTTTATGTTGGAACAATAACTTTTTTGAAGACCTGAGTGTTGAAAACGCGGGTGAACTAGGAGAAAAGAAGTTCAGCTGAATACTAGATCCCCTAAATCCAGAATCTTCTCATTTCAGATTGTCCACCGAGACATAAAACCGGAGAATATTTTCCTTGATCGAAAATACGCCTTGAAACTCGGCGACTTTGGCTGTTCAAAGCAGCTCAGCGGAAACTCGACGATCATGGGCGAACTGGTCGATTTTGCTGGAACCCCCCAGTACATGGTATGTTTTGGACGAATTTTGCAATCATTAAGTAAAATGCACCGAGTGCACTCCTCTAGGAATTTAAAGTCGACAAAGTCCAGGTGAATCCTGACCAGATTTGGCGACCTGAGTAAAATCGGGAAACCTCTAGTTTTTCCAGGTAAATCCCTATAGATCTATGCCAGAATAGGTAAAATTCTGGCTTGACCTGATGAACCCAAACTTAACCTAACATGCCTAACGTAGAGGTGTTCATGGTAACTTTTAACGACTTTTACTTTCAAAGTAACAACATAGTTATGTTTAAAACTTTGAAAAAAATCGCTGAAAACAGTAGAAAGACGGTAGTTTACTTTTGCCAGAATCTTGGCATCCTCTGTTCACATATCTTCCTCTACCTGTAAAAAAGTCTGACCTCCGTAAATCGGTTACTTAGTTACCGTAGCAGTTTCGCTTTGAAATACATGAACGATTAAGTAATGCGCCTTCAATTTCAATGGACTGAATGTGAGAATAATAATTTAAATCCACAAAGATCTAACTGTTCGTTGTGAGAGTCCCGACCCTACCGTACTCATTTTACAAAAATGCGACTGCCGCGAGTTTGAATTCGGTCAGACTTTTTGCTAGATATGTGCTGTTTCAAGTTGTTTCTCGGGAAAAAAATCAATATTTTCTTCGCTTTTTGAAACGCGGTTGTTCCGAAAGTTTTATTCCAAAAATATGATCGTTTCCAGTTTTATTCCCACAATTTCCCAAAAAATAAGATCTTTTTCAATAATTTCCAGGTTAAACTCCCCTTCTAGCTTGAAAAAAAGTTTGATGAAAGAAAATTTCTGAAAATAGTGGAAATTTGTGAACAAGAGAACCAGAATTTCACAGAAGTAAAGAATATCAAAAACCCTTTGACAAATAATCATTTAATCAAAACGTGTAACGTGGACACTTTGAAACTGTCAACAATTTAGGCGCCCGAGTTATTCTCACAAGGCGGTAGCAGCACTGACGGAAAGTACCGAGGACACGGGCGGTCTGTTGACATTTGGAGTGTTGGATGTGTTGTGATCCATATGCTCACAGGCAAGAACCCGTGGCCAGGCATGAACTACTTCCAGATCTCATGGGCGGTATGTTTTTTTTGCTTAGAGACACAGTGTTTCAAGTGGGCGGAGTCATTGTTTCGCTCCGGATGACCGACTATCGATTTTAGCCATCATTAAACACAAAAAATTGTTTTCTTTTGAGTACAAATATGAAGAATTGACTGTGCGGTCCTGCAGCGCAGTAGAAAAGTGTCGGATCAAGCAGCGATGGGAGGCGACCAATAAGCAGCGAGCACAAACTCCGCCCCTTCGTAAATCAATCATCGAAACAAATTCGCTTGTTAACTTGAGAAAAATAGGAGAAAAGGATGGAAAAATATTGATGTGCGAACGCGCTCTATAGCGAATTTTCGTTCAATATAATTTGCGAGCAACGCGTCTAATCGATAACAATCACCTTTGCTGGATGTGCAACGCAGTACGGATCTGAAATTTAGAAAATTTAAAACCTTCGTTTGGAAAAACTTTCACCCGCCTATCTGCCAACAAAAGAAAAAGCTGTTATAACTGAAAATATCACCTTGTGGCTACAAACTTTTGAGCGTAGCGAAAATTTTCCGGTGAGCGACCTCAATTTTTTTTAAATTTGTCATTTTCTGTGGTAGGGTTTGCAAAATAATGTATTTTTTGTTTACCTTGAAATTAAATCAAATTGAACAATCTATGGGTCAAAATTTGTTATGTTTCTGTAATTTTTGATAGTTTTCAGGAATTTCCAATCATTTTCATTGATCTCAAAGCGAATTGATGAGTATATTCTGAAAATGATCGAAAACTACCGTATTCTCATAATTTAAAAAAAACTGAAAATTTCGGAAAAGGACCATTTTTGCTGAAAATTTTAGTTTGAAGTATGAGTCACTTGGGACCACCCACGAATATAATGATTTTGTCATGATAAACGACTTTCAGCTGTGCGAAAAACGTCAAAAGCCTGACTACCCGCCAATATCAACGGAACGAAAAGATCTTCGTAATTTCCTGGACGCCACGTTCGTCTACAACCCGGTCAACAGAGAACCAGCTGGGAATCTACTCCAATTCACTTTTGCCAATGTCAGCCTGGTCGATGTGAGTGTTTGAAAAAATATAACTCGCTACGATCGTGCTCCTCTCTCTTTCTCTCTCTCTTTCTCTCTCTCTCTCTCTCTCTCTCTCTCTTTCTCTCTCCCTCTCTCTCTCTCTCTCTCTCTCTCTCTCTCTCTCTCTCTCTCTCTCTCTCCCTCTCTCTCTTCCTCTCTCTCTCTCTCTGGCTTTCGCTCTCTCTCTCTCTCTCTCTCTCTCTCTCTCTCTCTCGCTTTCGCTCTCTCTCTCTCTCTCTCGCTTTCGCTCTCTCTCTCTTTTTCTCTCTCTCGCTCTCGCTCTCTCTTTCTCTCTCTCTCTCTCTCTCTCTCTCTCTCTCTCTCTCTCTCTCTCTCTCTCTCTCTCTCTCTCTCTCTCTCTCTTCAACTCACTCTCTCTCTCTCTCTCTCTCTCTCTCTCTCTCTCTCTCTCTCTCTCTTCAACTCACCAGGTTCTTCACTACTCTTCACTCTTCACTATTTCCATTACTAATCTGCGAAAAAATGAAACCACTGATTTTTTTTCATTTTCTAAAAATTTTATCAAAAATCTACCCGGCAATAACGCATAGGAGCTCTCGCTCTCTCTCTCTCTCTCTCGCTCTCTCTCTCTCTCTCCATCAAAGATCACAGGCTAAGCCCGCGGGCTTTTAAATAGTGAAAACTGAGAAAGAATATGAAACGAAAACGTCTGATTCATCATTTTTCAGGATTCGTCGCCTCAAACTACTGTATGACGCATAATACCCATAAAAATTGAAAATCTCCGTTCAATATCCTCACATTTCTTGTCATATCCGATGATTTCGTCGTGAAAAAAAAGCCGGTTCGTTGTACAATTTAGAACGTAGCCTCACTTACAAATGTTACCCTAACTCAGATATTGATTGTGATTCGATTTTATACGCTCACCATTTTTTAATGCAATAAACTCGTAAAATTATGACGTTGAATTTGGTTTAGTCGTTACTTCCTCGAAGTTATCTATCTGGTATCCGAAGTGGTGTTTCAGTTGAGAAGAATAGAGTTGCTTTGCATTATTGTCATCTGTGTTTCTGAAAGTCAGAAAATCGATTTTCAGATGGGTTTATTAATACCAATACTGACAGCGTCGTGGGCAGAATTTCTTTTTGACCTGTACATTGGATACAGACAGTATGGGTGAGATTTTTGTAGCATGTAGAAAAAATTTTAATTTATAAAAAGTAGTTTAATCTTACAGAAAACTTTAACAATTCGGAATTGCGAGCTGTAGTGGAAATATTCCTTGGTCATGTTTCTGACATGGGGATGCTACCAAAACAGCATGGATATAGACGGTCTGACTGGGTTTTAGTGTTTTCGAATAGGCTGAAGACGATAGAAACGGTCTCAAAAGTTGCGGACTCATTCTTCTTACAAACCAAATTTGGGCCATAACTCTGAAATCAGGTTGGTTCCGCAACTTTTGAGACCGGTTCTATCGTCTCCAGCGTAGTTGAAAACCTAGAATCCAGTCAGAGCTTCCGATTTCATGGTGTCTTGGAAGCATTCCCATGGGGGTCTCGCAGAAACTCTCTAACGTAGGATTTTCTCTCCGTCTCGACACTATCTCATCCTATAAACAGGCAGATGTGTAACGATTTCAACGTAATTGTTCTGAAAAAGCTTCTGTTTTTTGAGATTATTGAAGTCGCTGAAAACGTGCGAAATTGACTGTTTGTACTCTGGTAACTCGACTAAATCTAGATAACGTTTGTGAGAGAGCATGTTCAAAGAATTACAACTAGAAAAGATAATTTTTGCGAGGGAAATGAGAAAATGACTTCGAAATACATTCACATGAGTCAGAAATATGTTCAGAGTTCACAAGAAGCATGAAAAACGACCAGATGAAGTGAAAGACCTCATCAGCGAGGAGGTAAAGAGCTCAGAAAACCTTAATAAGCCATTTTTCTCAGGATTATGCCAAAGCAAGATCCTACAAGCTGGACCGTCATACTTTTGGATTTATCAAAGGAATCTTTGATCAACTTGTTTTGACTGTGAGCTTTGGATTTCAATTCGAAAATTTTTTTTCGAAGAAACCGCATGAAAGTAAGGAAAAAACTACAAAATCCGATAGTTTCTAATAATTTTCGAAGCGAAATAACAAATTAATGTTGAAATATACTTAAATGCAACGATTTTGTCTAACTTTCCTCAATTTTTCACTTTTCCAAATGTCGCGTCGTGTCCTAGTCGCGACGTCAGGAAAAAACATCGGACGGTTTCATAGAAAATATTCACATTTTACCGTAAGCAAAAAAACTGAAAGATTTTCAGGTGAAAATACTGTCCAAATACCTACCTACCCTATGGTATACAAGCCAAGATTACCCGTTCAGCTTGGCAACTTTCATTTTGCTTAACATGATCTGTGATACGATTGTTGACCTACCATGGGAACTGTGAGTTTTGATCTTATGAAAATGATCGATTTCCAAAAATTTTATCTGTTTTCTACATACATCCCAATGAAATGTTTGGAAAGGTCATTAGGAAGAATTTATTCTCCCGAATAAGAATGAAATTCTGAAGAATTTAGTAGATAATTTTTATTTTGTCTGTTTTCTATGCACAATTCAATGAAATATTTAAAAAAAAAACAATAGAAACAGTTAATTTTCATCGATTAAGATCAAATTCTGGAGTTTTTAGGCCTATTTTTAATTGGTCAAGCGGAAAAAAATGGTCAAAAAGCATGAAATGTTGCAGTTATTCGACCTTCGTGATCGAAGAAGCGCACGGATTCAACAAGCAGACTCCAGGATTCTTCTTTGTGGATCTCGCCAAGAAACTGGCTATAACCGGTGCCATCACGGTGCCAATTATGTACGCGGTCGAATGGATCGTCTCAGGCGGTGGTCCTTACTTCTTTTTGTACTTGTGGGCGTTCCTCTCGATCGCCACCCTGCTTCTAACCATCATCTACCCAGCATTCATCGCCCCAATCTTTGACAGTTACATTCCACTGCCCGAAGGAGAACTGAAGGTGAGCTTTGGATTAGTTCTGACTTGGGATATCTGAAGTAGAAAGGTATGGCGTGTGCGAGAGACCACATGAGATAGGGAGACGTCGACGCGCAAGAGGAAAGGCGAGATAGCGTGCTGTTTTTGGAGAGTGTTAGAGTTTTTACACCTTTAATATTGGACTGCTATCAAGAACCCATGTAAGGTCTGACTGGGTTCTAGGCTTTCCGAATATGTTGAAGACGATTTAACCGGTCTCAAAATTGTTATGTCGATCTTGTTGAAGAGTTATTAGCGGGTGTGAAGAGAAGGTTTCTTTGCAAGAATATGCTTTTTGACAGTTGAATAATCATAAATTCGTTGAAATTTCTCCAACCCTTGGATTCTGTACCGGGAAATCGGTTTTTTGAGTGCTCCTAAAAACTCTATAACAAGGTTGATCTTGCAGTTTTTGGACTCGTTCTATCATCTTCAGCGTGTTCGTAAACCTTCGAACCCAGTCAGGTCTCACGATTTTTGGTAGCATTCTCATGTTAGAGGTTTATGGACTTCAACGCTCTCTGAAAACAGCGCGCTATCTCGTCGTTCCGTCACGCGTCGGCGTCTCGCTGTCTCATGTACTCTCTCCCACGCGCGCTGGTCTGACAGAAACACTTTCGTGGGTTCTTAGTAGCATTCCCTCTATGACCGCACTACAAAAAGCAAGACTTATTTTTCAACCATAGAAAATGTTCTTTCAGAAACGTATCGAAGCACTAGCCTCCTCTGTTAGCTTCCCACTGACAAAGCTGTATGTTGTCTATGGATCGAAGAGATCGAGTCATTCTAACGCGTACATGTACGGGTTCTGGAAGAGCAAGAGAATCGTTCTCTATGATACCTTGTTGAGTGGCGAAGGTGAGAGAAAGGGAGAGAAAGAGAGAGAGAGAGAGAGAGAGAGAGAGAGAGAGAGAGAGAGAGAGAGAGAGAGAGAGAGAGAGAGAGAAAGAAAGAGAGAGAGATAGAGAGAGAGATAGAGAGAGAGATAGACAGAAATATAAAGAGATAGAGAGAGAGAGAGAGAGAGAGAGAGAGAGAGAGAGAGAGAGAGAGAGAGAGAGAGAGAGAGAGAGAGAGAGAGAGAGAGAGAGAGAGGAAGAGAAAGGAAGAGAGAGAGAGAAAGAGAGATAGAGAGAAAGAAAGAGAGATAGAGAGGAGCACGAGCGTAGCGAGTTATATTATTGCAAACACTCACATCGACCAGGCTGACGTTGGCAAACGTGAATTGAAGTAGAGAGAGAGCGAGCGAGAGAGAGAAAGGGAGAGAGAGAGAGAGAGAGAGAGAGAAAGGGAGAAAGAGATAGAGCGAGAGAGAGAGAGAGAGAGAGAGAGAGAGAGAGAGAGAGAGAGAGAGAGAGAGAGAGAGAGAAAGGGAGAAAGAGATAGAGCGAGAGAGAGAGAGAGAGAGAGAGAATCTCAGAACGTGAAAAGGTCGTCACCAGCCTGAACGAACTTGGACAGAAAGTCGAGCTTTCGGAAAAGGATAAGGAGAAGGGAGTGAAAGACGATGAAATTGTCGCAATCCTTGGTCATGAACTCGGCCATTGGGCTCTTTACCATACCCTACAGATGCTCTTCATTGGTGAGTTTGTTTGGGAAATAATTGGATCAATATCTTACAGGCGAACTGAACCTTTTGATCGTGTTCAGCATCTCTTCATACTTCTACAACTGGACTGCTCTGTACGAGGTTTGGTTCTGAATTCGACGTTGCCATTGACCAAATCTTTTAAGGCTTTCGGATTCCATGACCAACCGGTCTTGATTGGTCTCATGTTGGTCATGCAGTACATCCTGGGCTTGTTCCAAAAGGTAAAATATGAATATTTTGTGTTAAAAACGCGCATCACGTCCTAATTTTGATCTGTAGCCCAAATAGAAAGATCCGGCTCAATATGAGAAAAAATCGTTGCGTCTCAAAGGGTATAAAACACTATCCGGCGTCTTTGCTGCGAGAGAGTACATGAGATAGCGAGACCTCGACGCGGAAGGGACAGGCGAGACAGTGCGCTTTTTTGGAGAGCGTTAGAGATTAGCATAGAAATGCTACTAAGAACCAACGAAATTGTAGGGTATAATTGGGTCCTTGGTTTTGAATATGTTTACCACGATAGAACCGGTCTCAAAAACTGCTATATCGATTATGTTATAGAGTTATATCTTGGCTTAGAAATCGTTTTTTAGTTCTCCTGAAAATTTATAACAATATTTATATAGCAGTTTTAGGACCAGTTCTATCGTCTTCAGCGTGTTCGAAAACCTTGAACTCAGTAAGATCTCACGATGTTGTGGTTTTTGGTAGCATTCCCATGTTAGAGGTTTGGAAACTCTAACGCTCTCCGAAACCAGCGAGCTATCTCGCCTATCCCTTTCGCGTCGGCGTCTTGCTGTCTCATGTACTCTCTCGCGCTAGCATGATCTGGCAGAAACGCTCTCCAACGTATGATTTTCTCTGCGCCTCTGCGTCTCGACACTCTCTCATCCTATAAAGAGAGAGATGTGTAACGATTTCAACGTAATTGTTCTAAAAATGCTTCTGTTCTCTGGAGATTATTGAAGTCGCTGAAAACGTGCGAAAATGACTGTTTGTACACTGGTAAGAGGTTGACATTGTAGTACAGTACCCTACTTGATTACTGTAAGTGAAGACGTTTTCAGATTGTATCGATTGCCACAACTGTCAGATCCCGAACTGCGGAGTTCCAAGCCGATGAGTACGCTCAGAAAATGGGCTATGGGAAATATTTGATCAGCGGATTGATTAAGTTAGGAACGGTAAGTGGGAAAAATACCATTAGTTGAGTACTGTAGGTTCTCGTGTAGTTCTTTTTTATTCATCAAGGCAAAAGCTTTTCAAGTGTGGTAAACAACCAGCACACTAAAAAAAACACTAAAAGCAACACACTAAAAATGCCTTTTTTTTGAATTAAAAAAAAGTTTTCTGACATACCTTTTACTGAAATTATCTAACCCATCTCTGATGAAAACATTCAGGACAACCTATCAATGCCTATTGACGATCCTCTCTACTCCTGGTGCACCCACTCCCACCCCCCAATCATCGAAAGGGTAGCCCGCCTTCGAGAACTCGACCAGAAGAAGGAATGAGTGCATTCGCGCTCCACCGAACTCGACGTTTTTCTTCATTGCTTCCAAGACTCG
Organism: Caenorhabditis parvicauda; assembly: GCA_963978915.1. Lineage (NCBI taxonomy): Eukaryota > Metazoa > Nematoda > Chromadorea > Rhabditida > Rhabditidae > Caenorhabditis > Caenorhabditis parvicauda. The sequence goes on from OZ022254.1 coordinate 2,216,757, forward strand.
TTCATTGTGTTCATCTTGTCTCTCTATCTCTTGTCCTTTTCAATCAATAAATTATCGATTAATGTAAGTCGGAAGTAATCCTTGTGCGAGCGCGAGATGTGGTGCACCATGGTGTCAACATTTCCTCTTTCTCTATGTTAGGCCGAATGTCTTCATGTGTCTTGTTCTTTTAGTGGAGATGAACAAGAGAATTTCATTACTTTCTGATAAGGTTCTAACTCCCTATTCCTCTCCCGTCCCTGACTAGAGTCGACTTGGTAACACCAAGAATATAATTAATCGAATAGAACCTAATCGGAATACAGCTTATGGACAGAATTGGGATGTTTCTACGGAGAGTAGTCTTATGCCTCTGATTATAGATAAAGGTCTTCCACCTTCGAAATTTATCATTTCAGAATGTCGGACGATGAATACGAGCCAGGAAAGGTGAGGTTTCGATCGTTATCTTTTTCCTATAATCAATAAATCAATACCACGACGCTGTGCTAGGAAGACGGGAGTGAGGAATTTGACACAAATCATAAAATCGTTAATTCCACAGTGTACTTGGGTATCCAAGAGTTGGTTCTTCACAAAAGTTGTTCTTTCAACCAAACCTAAGCTTAGTATAAAAGGAAATTACTGTTGGCTGCAGATTGCAGATTGAGATTAATACACGACGTCATGAACTCGCGATTTTACAATGTGTCAAATTCCTCACTCCCGTCTTTCTAGGACTCTGTAATACCACGTCAGACACATGCAATCTTTCAGAGAGTTAGTCGGCGGAAAAGGAAGGAAAAATCGCAGGAACCGTCACCGAGCAGCAAAGAAAGTGATGAAGATTCGCTCGATGGTATTTCATAAATTGAAAAAAAGTGTATAATCATTTTAGTAATGGCGCCACTTGCGTCTCGCCACAAATTGAATCAAGGAGCCGAGCATCAGATCGAGATTGAAGAATTTGTCGAAGGACGCAGTGCTTCGCAGGAGCGCGAAAAAGAAACGGTAACTTTATTAAAAGTGGTTTTAACAACGCAACTTATTAATTTGAATCCGGGAAAAGTTACTGTAGTTCACCTGGTTACTGTATTCCCTCGGATCATATTCTCCAAAAACTTTTGGTTCTCTGTTCCTTTCATTTCGATACAGCTCAAATTCTCAATATTGTAGTTCACCTGATTTTATACGAAACAGTAGACTAAATCATGAATCAAGAATGGCGAGTCATGTATCTTTTTCATTTATCTTTGTCGACACCTCAAATTTTAGGCTTATGTAAGGTTCGAAGCACTGGTTATGTACAAAGCTAAGATTTTTTTTAGTCATTTTCCTAGAATAAAAAAAGATATTTGTGACCGCAGTTTCAAATAAAATTTACAGCCTATATGGATAAACCCTACAAGTGTGGACGAAAACAAGCTGAAAGCGTACGTCGAGTTGGCGCGTGGAACCTTTGGAATGCCTTTAGACAGGGTATTGATTGTATATAAATCGAGATGAAATGACGCTTACAGGCCCTGTACATTCTCAGAAAATCGAATATGAACTACGAAGAAGCGAAAAAGAGGGTAAGCATTGAAGTGACGTCAAGTGGGATTTGAAATTTTTCAGCTCAGCACCGTCCGTTACATCAGAGATGAATGGACCAAGGAGGACAAGATTCTGTTCAGAAGGGCTTTCCATATTTATGGAAAGAGATTTGATCTTATTCAGGCCCTGGTGAGGTTTTGCATGTTTCACAGAAATCGCTACGAACCTACTTTGTTTAAAATACGGAAAAAAAACCGGTAATTCTATAACAAAAACGACTTTTTGCACCAATGCACTGATGAAAATGGATTTATTACATGTAGACTAGAAACTTGAAGCTGAAACTGTACAAAATGAATTTTAAAGAAAAAGTTCAGATGCCGCACAGATCGTTTCGAGCTGTGATCAACTTTTACTACGACACGAAAAAGGGAAAACATTTCAAAACCGCTATTGAGACTCAGATGAAGGTACTTCTCGACACCCCAGTGTAAGAATTTCTATTCTAATATATTTCTCTTTCCGCTCTCGGTAAGCGGAAAGTATGGAGCGCGGTGAAGCAGCGACTCGCTTTTTCCGCGTGGTACCGATTCTGAAAAATACGCTCAGCAGTTTTTTGTCCGCGCTACTGCGCGGCATTGCTTCTCTCAATTTACAATTCAGGACAGAGCAAGACCGATCGGACGCGTTCAGGCCACTGAAGAGTTGTGAAAACTGTGGTAACAGAGTGAGACATGTTACGGTAGGTCATTTACCGTATGACTTCTCTAATCGCTTTCTGGTTCAGGAGAATATGTCGACGAAACGGCAAGAGTGCAACGTGTGCATAACCTACATGAACCTCATGGGCCGGTCCCGAAAAGTCAACCTGAAGCAGAGTTTCATGGATATGAAAAGCCTGAACGTGGATTTCAATGATCGTGAGTTGTCTCTCTCTTCTCTCTCTCTCTCTTCTCTCTCTCTCTCTCTCTCTCTCTCTCTCTCTCTCTCTCTCTCTCTTCTTACCCCAATCATTCAGGAATCTTACGGTTTGCCGAAAAATACCGTTGGTTATCGAAAACAGTCTCATCCCAGTCCTTGGTTCAACATGATCAGAAAGGGCCACTCGATACCCATTGTCTGAGGTAATGTTTTTTTTTAATAGTCAGAAATGAAAATGTCCGGATTTTTCGTTTTCAATTTGACCCCTTTATCACTGTTAAAAAAAAATAATTTTTACCTCGGGAGAAAGTCTGACTAGATCTGGTAAACGTGAACAAAACTATGGAAAGATCTGCCTCAAAGATAACCAGGTCTAAACTTTATCATGGTTTGGTAATAAACAAGACTTGAAAATATCCAAATAAAACCTGGTAATGTTCATACAATGTCCTTATCTCGATCTGCCGTCTGCAGCTTACAGTAATTTACCATTTGTTAGGGTTGAAAATACTTTTGTGATGATCTGAGTACTGAAAACGCGGGTGAACTAATGTTGAGAAAAAAAGTTAGGCAGAATATTAGACAAAATCGTCGCACATATCTAGCAAAAAGTCTCACCGATTTCAAATGCGCGCCAGTCGCATTTTTGTAAAATGAGTACGGTAGGAGTCGGGACTCTCACAACGAACAGTTAGATCTTTGTGGATTTAAATTATTATTCTTACTTTCAGTCCATTGAAATTGAAAGCGCATTACTTAATCGTTCTTGTGTTTCAAGGCGAAACTGCTACACTTAGCTTCCTCTACCTGTAAAAAAGTCTGGCCTCCGTAAATCGGGTACTTAGTACCGTAGCAGTTTCGCCTTGAAACACGAGAATGATTAAGTGATGCGCCTTTAATTTCAATTAACTGTAAGTAAGAATAATAATTTAAATCCACAAAGATCTAACTGCTCATTGTGAGAATTATCGTACTCATTCTGCAAAATTGAGATTAGAGCGCGTTTGAAAACGGCCATTATAGAGTAAAACGGCCTCGATAGAGTAGATCAAATTTCAGACACTGCAGTTCGGAAAATTTTCCTTTTCCTACTTTTTTCGTCCCAGATTCACAAATCGTAACGGAAAAATGTTTAAAATAGATAAAACTATCGTTAGGAACAGTCCGCAACGTTCATTATGTCAAGTGAAACATGTATTAAAGTACAAAAACTTTCGAAAATGAAAGCGGAGGTCGGCAACGCGGTTGCGAAGAGGTTTTGTTGTCTTTGACGAGGTGTGAGGCCTCTTCTGCAAAATTTTATCAGTTCTGAATTTCAGAAACACCATCGAACACAGCAACTTGAACAGGCCAGCGATCATGATAACAAGAAGAGAGAAAACCAATTGCATGGTTGAGATTGAGTGAGTTTTATGTCTTTTTTGCTGGATTTTCTATCCCTAGCGTATTTTATTCATAAATTCTCAAATATGATTTTTAGAAATTTTCAAATTTTACCGTAATTTTCAAATTGTCAAATATTTCTGTATTTTCTTCACTTTGCCGAGTTCAGTGGCATTTTTTGATAATTTTCGAATATAACGAAAAGATTTTCAAAAATTTCTTTTGAAAATCGAAATATGACTTGATTTCAAAAAAAAAGGCGTATGTTACTAATAAATTCAATACTTCATTATGAAAAAATGAACTAAAAAATGTAAATTTTATTACCGTATGGAATTTCAAGGATTGATCAGAAAAAAACTGAAATGTTAATTTTCTTTTTTTCAGAAAAGTCCTTCAACAAATCTCCAAAGTGAAGCTTCGCGTTGGAAGAGTCAAAAATCCATCTCTAAAGAAAACAGAAGCGTGGTCTGAACGTATCAGAGATGATATGTGAGTTTTATTTTTGAAAAATTGGCTTTTTTGGATCCAAAGATGTAAGATTTAAAATCCGATTTACGGTATTCAAGTTCAAAGGCCGATAGTTTATTAAAATATTGGAATTTAAAATAGTCTGTCCGCGCAGTAACGCGCGGTCCAATCGAGCTAAAACTTGGTGCGTCAAAAAGTTATTCGATTTAAAAACCGATCAACGGACTCTTTTGCTCAAATGGACGCTTACTATGACGAAACAGCTGGACGTTTTAATATGAGAGTATGAATGGGTTCCGCGCAGTAAAGCACGGTCGAATGGAGCTGAAACTCGGCAGGCGCTGTAACCTTTTCAATGATGTATAGATCATCTGGAACCTGTGCCGATGAGCTAAGAACGGACTGTGAAAGCACCCTGTGATCTGTCGTTAAAAAAGAGTTACTCAGGAAAAATCTAATTAGATCTAGCAACTTACATGTAATTGCCACCAGGACACACTAAAATTGTGAATTCTGACAGGTCTCTAAGGTTTTCGAATGTGCTGAAGATGATAAAACTGCTCTCAAAAGTTGCGGAACAAGCCTGGTTTTCGAGTTATGACCGACACCAGTTTAACATGTAAATTACAAAGAAAAGTGGACATCTATCGATTTATGATGGTATCCATATATCAACTTTGCCTCGATCCACAAAAAATGTGTTTCGGTCGCCTAGTGGTTAAGACATAAGATTTCCATTTTTGGTTTCGAGAGTTCGAATCCCACTCGCTCCATTCTGTTTTGCTTTTTTTCACGATTATAATTGTTTTTGTAGTTCTAACCAATTAATGTATATGCATTTCTCAACCATCTGGAATGAATTTGCACTTCATTATGCGACGAAGTACTATTACAGTTGGACAATGTCGTCCTTCTTCAGCAAATCACCCACGTGGGTCAGCTTGTCACTAAACAATGAAATCTGCATTTTTTCCATCGATTATAATTACCTGGATTCGGATTGAGTAGTACTGTGAGTATGGCTGATTCAAGTATGGTATCCTGTTCAACAGTAAGAGGGTTCTACTCAACCAGTATATCCTTGAAAAAAAATCGATGTTGCTACTCACGAGTTTCGAGAACAATCATAACAATGAGTGACTGTAATTATCGAAAATATAAACAATCATCATGAAAAAAGCAAAACAAAATGGAGCGAGTGGGATTCGAACTCTCGAAACCAAAAATGGAAGTCTTAAGTCTTAACCACTAGGCGACCGAAACACATTTTTTGTGGATCGAGGCAAAGTTGATATATGGATACCATCATAAATCGATAGATGTCCACTTTTCTTTGTAATTTACATGTTAAACTGGTGTCGGTCATAACTCGAAAACCAGGCTTGTTCCGCAACTTTTGAGAGCAGTTTTATCATCTTCAGCACATTCGAAAACCTTAGAGACCTGTCAGAATTTACAATTTTAGTGTGTCCTGGTGGCAATCCCATGTTAGGTGTAAGACCTGCTAAACGGGAACAAAAAAATGGCAAGACCTAATTTAGAGGTTAGCAGGTTTTATACCAAGATTACAAGGTCATATATGAACATTCCCAGGTCTTGTATGAGCATTTCCGGAGTCTTGTATGAATATTACAAGGTCTTGCATGGAGATTACCGGGTCTTGTATAAATAAATCATCGGTTCATAATTCTACCGACGGGACCACAAAAAGGCTAGCGTCATGAAAATACAAAGACAGTTTCCGTTGATGCCACTGTTCAAAATAGCCTAACCCACCACGGGTTTCGCCGACTTGTCTGCTTCTCGGCTTCATTATAAGACCTAGTAAGTTAAGATTAAGACTTGAAAACTTAGTCATAAGACCTTATAAGGTCTTATACGGGAGAATACCAGGTCTTATACAACGATCTTCGGGTCTTATGTGGAGGTTGCCAGGTCTTCTTCTCAACTTATCATGTCTTATACAACTCTATGTCTTATACCAAGGTTACAAAGTCTTATATGAACATACCCAGGTCCTATAAAACACCTTGATGATGAAAAAATTTGATGCCTGAGAATACTCCGAATACTTACTAGGTCTTATACCAAGGTTACCAGGTCTTATAATAATAATGGTCTTATGTGGAGGTTACCAGGTCTTATGCTTAACTAACCAGGTCTTATACCAAAATTGCCAGGTCTAACTAGATTTTTTTCCTGAGTAGGTTGTCTCTAGAATGAGATATTCAGGGCTTACTTCTCCGAAATACGAGCGAAATATGAACGAGTGAGCAACTCATCCGACGAAAAATCAACAAAGCAGAGGAATTCGCATACGTGGACTGATTTGGAGAAGGATCAACTGGCTATTTGTAAGTATTTACATGTAAACTAGCAACTGTTCCTCGCTACGCACGGTCCGCTCGATTTTCGCTCCAAAACGAACACAACCATAACACACATCTCCCTGTTTATGTGGCAAACGCAGTTGAAAAGTGTAAGCAAAAAAAGTCGATAGAGTAGATCAAATTTCAGTTACTGTAGTTCGAAAAATTTCACTTTTTCTACTTATTCTTCATCCCAGATTCACGAATCGTAACAAAAATATGTTTAAAGTAGATAAAACTATCGTTGGGAACAGTCCGCAACGTTTATTATGTCAAGTGAAACATGTATCAAAGTACAAACACTTTTGAAAATGAAAGCGGATGTCGGCAAAGCGGTTGCGAAGCGGTTTTATTGTCTTTTGCCTTTGCCGAGGTGTGTGATTATGATGATTACTTGTCTTTTTTCCTTACATTCGTATGGCCATTCGAGTTTTTGTAGCCGCGAAAAAGATTGAAAACGTGAAAGTAATAATCCTAACATGATGACCCTCATTTCTATCTCTTTCTACCGTTGTGAATGTGCATTTTAAAAATGAAAATGCCTCACGAAAAGTGGGCGGAGCAACGGGGACGGTCCCCCTCGTTCTATTAATAACAAAATGGTGATTGTTGTTGGATGACGAGAAAAAGAAATTTATGTACGAAAATGGGTATTGATTATCAAAAAGATATTTCAACTTGTAGTAGTCATAATATTGATTTTTAGAAAAAATATTGATCGGAAATGTCTTCATTTTAACATTCCAGGCTGCGAACGTTTCGAATGCAACCCAGAAATGATCGCCGAGGTGCTGACGACAAAATCCCAAGGTCAAATCAGAAGTCAGCTCAATGGAGCTCCCGAGCTCAAACAGGTAACCTTGCCGCACTTTGCATAAAGAGGACACGCCCACTTGCAGATTATCAGCAATCGCAATGCACAACTGGAAGAGAGAGTGTGTCAACTGGAGTGTCGTGAGATTCTGGGCGAAGAAGAGGTTGAAGTGGTCACTTTGGACGAGTGAATTTACATAAAAACCCGATTTCTTCAATGATTCAAATGGAAACATTGGGGTTTTAAGTACATTTTCAGTGAAAAATCGATCTCGAATCATTATTATTTATTACGAATGAATTTGGTTATAACACAATCGAATGTAATGACTTGGCGGGCGACCAGCAAAACCGTGACGCGAACGCAACGCGTGCCATGCTGACTAGGATTAGCCATAAGCAATTACATCAGTCTCGGCTGAACGTCGCTCAAATAATAGGTCCAGTAGAACACGTTGAAGGCGAAAAAGGACTGAAAATGATTGCATGAATTTTGTGCAGAGGTTGCAGAAGCCACGCGCTTCCAATAACGCGCGAACTTTGTGCGATGATCACAGAAGCCACGCCTCTTTTTGAAAACAAATGGAAATGGTTGCAGGAATTGTGTGCGTTGACTGCATAAGCCACGCCCCCTCACAGAGCGAGTGCATGAATTTTGTGCAGAGATAACAGAAGCCATGATACTTCGAAAAACGAGTGTAATTCCGTGCAGAGATTGCAGAAGCCACGCCTCTTCAGAGAACTCGTGGAGTTTCGTGCAGTGATTGCAGAAACCACGTCTCTTTAGAAAACGCGTGGAGTTTCGTGCAGTGACTGCAGAAACCACGCCCCTTTAGAGAACGCGTGGAGTTTCGTGCAGTGATTGCAGAAACCACGCTTCTTTAGAGAACGCGTGGAGTTTCGTGCAGTGATTGCAGAAACCACGCCCCTTTAGAGAACTCGTGGAGTTTCGTGCAGTGGTTGCAGAAGCCACGCCCCTTTAGAGAACACGTGGAGTTTCGTGCAGTGATTGCAGAAACCACGCCCCTTTAGAGAACGCGTGGAGTTTCGTGCAGTGATTGCAGAAACCACGCCCCTTTGAAAAACTGACCATCGGAAAAAGGATAAAAGAGATTCGGTCCATTTTGCTGCCATAGTCGAGTACTCGTGACTTTTTCCTGGCATACGCGATCCTACCGTACTCGTCCATCTCCTCTTCCAGATGTTTCGAATCGACAGCACTCAAATTGTCGTCTGCGTCATCAAGAAAACTCGCCGAGATTGATATGGATCTTCTTGGTTCGTAGTTTGTCTGAATCTTTGTAACAATTCTAAAAAAGTTGATAGAATGAGTGAATAGAGCCGCTCCGCAAGACCCTTCGCAGAGCGCATTTACCTCATTATTTTTTTCGAATATTTTTGCTGATGCACATGGCTTCCTCTACCTGTAAAAAAGTCTGGCCTCCGTAAATCGGGTACTTAGTACCGTAGCAGTTTCGCCTTGAAATACAAGAACGTTTAAGTAATGCGCCTTTAATTTCAATGAACTGAAAGTAAGAATAATAATTTGAATCCACAAAGATCTAACTGTTCGTTGTGTCCCGACTCCTACCGTACTCATTCTGCAAAATTGAGATTAGAGCGCGTTTGAAAACGGCCATGCTTCTAGCGATATATGTGTGATATATGAACCTGTTTTCCTCTTTTTCTCATCACTACGTTGCGAGACTCCGCCCCCTTCATTTTTTGATCTTGATGCATTGTACTCACGGTTATTTTAGTTTCGGGAACTTCCGACGGGAAGGGATCCATAGAACGCATGAACTGTAGAATTGTACGCAGACCAGCGGTAGAGTGGAGAGTTTTCAATAGGAGTTTTTTGTCCTGAAAAAAATGGGGGTTACTGTAGGTCAATAGTGTTTAAAGTTAATTGTTAGTTCGATACAGTAATCGTAGCCCTAGGAGAGCTTACGGTAGGTTAGTAGTAGGTCAAAAGTGTTCCATTTTAAAGACAGGTAATTGTTAGCTCAATACAGTAAGCGTAGCCCTAGGAGAGCTTACTGTAAGTTACTAGTAGGTCAAAAGTTTTCTAGTGAACCAGGATTACTGTAGGTTAGAGGTGAGTTACTGTATCTACTGAGAGAGAAAAAACCTGGTAGGCTACTAGTGCCAACTCCAACAGCGAAGCGAAAATGAAGGCAACGCATGTAAACATCCATAGATCGATGGCTTTAACATAAGAAACAGGCGGTAGGCTGGCGATGATGTTTCCAAACTGAAAAAAATAAATTTTTTCGAACTACAGTAACTTCAATCTGATCTACCATATCGGTAGCCCCGCCCCTTTACCTGGAAGGTCAGCGACATTAGCGAGTTTACGCCTAGCACTATTCGAGCCGGTAGAGCTTTGTTGTCGATACAAAAGGCTATCCATGAAATGAACACACTGATGTAAGTGGGCAGGTACATCTGAACAAGGGGGCGTGGCTTATAAAAAGGGGAGGAGCCGACCTGTAGCACAAAGTACCCGTATTTACGCCCGAACTCGATCTCGATAGTCAGCCGGTACCATTCGCCTGCTTTGTAGACCTGAAGAGTTCTTATGACGTCAGTACGTGGACGGCACAAACGGGGCACGAACCGGGCACTCACTTCAGTATGCTTGTAAGTGTCGATTCGGACGACGTTGAAATCGGGTAAAGCTACTTCTGGTAGCAAAGTGACAGCATTGGGTAGCCAGTCAACTCTAACTGTCGCTGTGTTGTAAGAGTAACTCTCGAGGACCTGAAAAAACAAAAACAATGGCAGCGGGGTGGAACCGAACCCGCGATGTGACTCACCAATGAACAAGTTTGTCGGTCGATTGGAAACCTCTCCAAGTTCATGTTGCATGGGCTTTGTACGCGGATCTGAAACTCCGCCCCTTTTAGTTTATTGGTCAATTGTTTGCAGTTCAGATCGTAGACTCCGCCCCCTTTTTTGATAGGTTAATGATTTGCAGTTCAGATCGAAGACTCCGCCCCTTTTTTGATTGGTTAATGATTTGCCGTTCAGATCGAAGACTCCACCCCTTTTTTGATTGGTTAATGATTTGCAGTTCAGATCGAAGACTCCGCCCGCTTTTTTGGTTGGTTAATGATTTGCCGTTCAGATCGAAGACTCCGCCCCCTTTTATTGATTGGTTAATAGATTGAAGTTCAGATCGTTGACTCCGCCCCCTTTTTTGATTGGTCAACGATTTGCAGTTCAGATCGTAGACTCCGCCCTTTTTTATAGGTTGGTCAATGGTTTGCAGTTCAGATCGTAGACTCCGCCCCTTTTTATTGATTGGTTAATGGTTTGCAGTTCAGATCGTAGACTCCGCCCCTTTTCATAGCTTGGTCTATTACTCACCCGATAGTTCAACCAAACGGTCCCATTCGGCATCAGCATGAGTAGAACGTTCGGTTTAGGTGATTTGTGAATGGTGGACGACTTGGTGTTTATTATACAAACGTTTGGCGACCAGATTAACTGAAGTTGCTTTTTCGAACTATTTAAGTTAATCATCATACACTTTCAAACCTGTCGTCGAACGAAAAGTTCTGCCTACATGTGTCTAAATGAGAGAAAGCCAGTCGTGGATCATGCCAGATTGCGCTGTAAGGAGATATTCGAGTCGAGACTAAGCCTAACCTTCCCGTGTCTCAAGACTAATTTTGCAGCCTAAGCTGCCAGTACCAAGCCCGAACGTCACAAAAAGGTGTTTTTTTCGAGTCTCAAGACTTAGCCTAACGTCATGCCTAAGCCTACGTTCCAGTAGCACTGGCAGCGGCTTTGTCGTGGTTCAAGACAGCTTAAACCTACAACCCAAGCCTAGCGCGATGCCCAAGACTGAATCCACAGGTGTCTAACCTAAGCCTAAGCCTTGTTCCGCTCATGCGAAGCATGAAACTTCGAAATCTCAAAATAGGCGTGGCTTATATTATCTGCAACCCGTGCGCACTCCATACCTAAACCAAATATCAGCAGTGAAACTGTTGCTAAGAACGTTAAGTTCCATCACATCCTGTATCGTTACTTCTACACCGACATCTACTGGTGTCCGTTCCGGGATTGATCTAAAACTGTGCACCGATTGCAGAGAGACCACGCCCACCTTGTGTAATTCTGCATGATATGGTCGAGTAGTTGGGTTGGGTTCATGGAAGATTTGGTACAGTGAGGGGATACATGGACGGTCAAAAGGAGAGAAAATAATAGAAAAATCATAGTGCTGAAAACTTGCTCCACTCCTGGCCACCATATGAATATGAGATGAGAAATGGAATTCGATTACTACTTCAATGGCCGCGCGTTACACTTTTTTTCTCGCTGAGCAACGTTCGAGCGTTCTTCTCTAGAAAAAATGCACTGTTTCATTATTCACGGATTTTTCAACTCGAGTTACAGAGTGTTGAAGTTGAGACATTTCCGACGTTGACTTTGAAGGCTTGTAACTTCAGAAGGGAGGCTCAGAATAGTGTTAAAGTAAGAAATATGTGTATCTTCAACAGTTCCAAATCGAAACCAATCAAAATCTCAACAATTTTTTCCCGACCCCAAAATCGAAAAAATCCATGGGCTATAGCCCACGGATTTTTCAAATTTTGACCCAAAAAATTTTGGTCTCCGATTCGTTCGAAACTTTCGTCATTTATAGAACCAACACTGCTGATTCCATTTCTGTTGGCCATTCATCCAGAACTATTCGGGAACTCGAGTTACAGAGTGTTGAAGTTGAGACAATTCCGACGTCGACTGTGAAGGCCTGTAACTTCAGAAGGGAGGCTCAGAATCGTGTTAAAGTAAGAAATATGTGTATCTTCAACAGTTCCAAATCGAAACCAATCAAAATCTCAACAATTTTTTCCCGACCCCAAAATCGAAAAAATCCATGGGCTATAGCCCACGGATTTTTCAAATTTTGACCCAAAAAATTTTGGTCTCCGATTCGTTCGAAACTTTCGTCATTTATAAAACCAACACTGCTGATTCCATTTCTGTTGGCCATTCATCCAGAACTATTCGGGAACTCGAGTTACAGAGTGTTGAAGTTGAGACATTTCCGACGTCGACTTTGAAGGCTTGTAACTTCAGAAGGGAGGCTCAGAATCGTGTTAAAGTAAGAAATATGTGTATCTTCAACAGTTCCAAATCGAAACCAATCAAAATCTCAACAATTTTTTCCCGACCCCAAAATCGAAAAAATCCATGGGCTATAGCCCACGGATTTTTCAAATTTTGACCCAAAAAATTTTGGTCTCCGATTCGTTCGAAACTTTTGTCATTTATAAAACCAACACTGCTGATTCCATTTCTGTTGGCCATTCATCCAGAACTATTCGGGAACTCGAGTTACAGAGTGTTGAAGTTGAGACATTTCCGACGTCGACTTTGAAGGCTTGTAACTTCAGAAGGGAGGCTCAGAATCGTGTTAAAGTAAGAAATATGTGTATCTTCAACAGTTCCAAATCGAAACCAATCAAAATCTCAACAATTTTTTCCCGACCCCAAAATCGAAAAAATCCATGGGCTATAGCCCACGGATTTTTCAAATTTTGACCCAAAAAATTTTGGTCTCCGATTCGTTCGAAACTTTCGTCATTTATAAAACCAACACTGCTGATTCCATTTCTGTTGGCCATTCATCCAGAACTATTCGGGAACTCGAGTTACAGAGTGTTGAAGTTGAGACAATTCCGACGTCGACTGTGAAGGCCTGTAACTTCAGAAGGGAGGCTCAGAATCGTGTTAAAGTAAGGAATATGTGTATCTTCAACAGTTCCAAATCGAAACCAATCAAAATCTCAACAATTTTTTCCCGACCCTAAAATCCAAAAAATCCATGGGCTATAGCCCACGGATTTTTCAAATTTTGACCCAAAAAATTTTGGTCTCCGATTCGTTGGAAACTTTCGTCATTTATAAAACCAACACTGCTGATTCCATTTCTGTTGGCCATTCATCCAGAACTATTCGGGAACTCGAGTTACAGAGTGTTGAAGTTGAGACATTTCCGACGTCGACTTTGAAGGCTTGTAACTTCAGAAGGGAGGCTCAGAATCGTGTTAAAGTAAGAAATATGTGTATCTTTAACAGTTCCAAATCGAAACCAATCAAAATCTCAACAATTTTTTCCCGACCCCAAAATCGAAAAAATCCATGGGCTATAGCCCACGGATTTTTCAAATTTTGACCCAAAAAATTTTGGTCTCCGATTCGTTCGAAACTTTCGTCATTTATAGAACCAACACTGCTGATTCCATTTCTGTTGGCCATTCATCCAGAACTATTCGGGAACTCGAGTTACAGAGTGTTGAAGTTGAGACATTTCCGACGTTGACTTTGAAGGCTTGTAACTTCAGAAGGGAGGCTCAGAATCGTGTTAAAGTAAGAAATATGTGTATCTTTAACAGTTCCAAATCGAAACCAATCAAAATCTCAACAATTTTTTCCCGACCCTAAAATCCAAAAAATCCATGGGCTATAGCCCACGGATTTTTCAAATTTTGACCCAAAAAATTTTGGTCTCCGATTCGTTCGAAACTTTCGTCATTTATAGAACCAACACTACTGATTCCATTTCTGTAGGCCATTCATCCAGAACTATTCGGGAACTCGAGTTACAGAGTGTTAAAGTTGAGACATTTCCGACGTTGACTTTGAAGGCTTGTAACTTCAGAAGGGAGGCTCAGAATCGTGTTAAAGTAAGAAATATGTGTATCTTTAACAGTTCCAAATCGAAACCAATCAAAATCTCAACAATTTTTTCCCGACCCTAAAATCCAAAAAATCCATGGGCTACAGCCGGATTTTTCAAATTTTGACCCAAAAAATTTTGGTCTCCGATTCGTTCGAAACTTTCGTCATTTATAGAACCAACACTACTGATTCCATTTCTGTAGGCCATTCATCCAGAACTATTCGGGAACTCGAGTTACAGAGTGTTAAAGTTGAGACATTTCCGACGTTGACTTTGAAGGCTTGTAACTTCAGAAGGGAGGCTCAGAATCGTGTTAAAGTAAGAAATATGTGTATCTTTAACAGTTCCAAATCGAAACCAATCAAAATCTCAACAATTTTTTCCCGACCCTAAAATCCAAAAAATCCATGGGCTATAGCCCACGGATTTTTCAAATTTTGACCCAAAAAATTTTGGTCTCCGATTAGTTCGAAACTTTTGACTTTTATAAGATCAACACTGCTGATTCCATTTCTGTTGGCCATTCATCCAGAACTATTCGGGAACTCGAGTTACAGAGTGTTGAAGTTGAGACATTTCCGACGTTGACTTTGAAGGCTTGTAACTTCAGAAGGGAGGCTCAGAATCGTGTTAAAGTAAGAAATATGTGTATCTTTAACAGTTCCAAATCGAAACCAATCAAAATCTCAACAATTTTTTCCCGACCCTAAAATCCAAAAAATCCATGGGCTATAGCCCACGGATTTTTCAAATTTTGACCCAAAAAATTTTGGTCTCCGATTAGTTCGAAACTTTTGACTTTTATAAGATCAACACTGCTGATTCCATTTCTGTTGGCCATTCATCCAGAACTATTCGGGAACTCGAGTTACAGAGTGTTGAAGTTGAGACATTTCCGACGTTGACTTTGAAGGCTTGTAACTTCAGAAGGGAGGCTCAGAATCGTGTTAAAGTAAGAAATATGTGTATCTTCAACAGTTCCAAATCGAAACCAATCAAAATCTCAACAATTTTTTCCCGACCCCAAAATCGAAAAAATCCATGGGCTATAGCCCACGGATTTTTCAAATTTTGACCCAAAAAATTTTGGTCTCCGATTCGTTCGAAACTTTCGTCATTTATAGAACCAACACTGCTGATTCCATTTCTGTTGGCCATTCATCCAGAACTATTCGGGAACTCGAGTTACAGAGTGTTGAAGTTGAGACAATTCCGACGTCGACTGTGAAGGCCTGTAACTTCAGAAGGGAGGCTCAGAATCGTGTTAAAGTAAGAAATATGTGTATCTTCAACAGTTCCAAATCGAAACCAATCAAAATCTCAACAATTTTTTCCCGACCCCAAAATCGAAAAAATCCATGGGCTATAGCCCACGGATTTTTCAAATTTTGACCCAAAAAATTTTGGTCTCCGATTCGTTCGAAACTTTCGTCATTTATAGAACCAACACTGCTGATTCCATTTCTGTTGGCCATTCATCCAGAACTATTCGGGAACTCGAGTTACAGAGTGTTGAAGTTGAGACAATTCCGACGTCGACTGTGAAGGCCTGTAACTTCAGAAGGGAGGCTCAGAATCGTGTTAAAGTAAGAAATATGTGTATCTTCAACAGTTCCAAATCGAAACCAATCAAAATCTCAACAATTTTTTCCCGACCCCAAAATCGAAAAAATCCATGGGCTATAGCCCACGGATTTTTCAAATTTTGACCCAAAAAATTTTGGTCTCCGATTCGTTCGAAACTTTCGTCATTTATAGAACCAACACTACTGATTCCATTTCTGTAGGCCATTCATCCAGAACTATTCGGGAACTCGAGTTACAGAGTGTTAAAGTTGAGACATTTCCGACGTTGACTTTGAAGGCTTGTAACTTCAGAAGGGAGGCTCAGAATCGTGTTAAAGTAAGAAATATGTGTATCTTTAACAGTTCCAAATCGAAACCAATCAAAATCTCAACAATTTTTTCCCGACCCTAAAATCCAAAAAATCCATGGGCTACAGCCGGATTTTTCAAATTTTGACCCAAAAAATTTTGGTCTCCGATTCGTTCGAAACTTTCGTCATTTATAGAACCAACACTACTGATTCCATTTCTGTAGGCCATTCATCCAGAACTATTCGGGAACTCGAGTTACAGAGTGTTAAAGTTGAGACATTTCCGACGTTGACTTTGAAGGCTTGTAACTTCAGAAGGGAGGCTCAGAATCGTGTTAAAGTAAGAAATATGTGTATCTTTAACAGTTCCAAATCGAAACCAATCAAAATCTCAACAATTTTTTCCCGACCCTAAAATCCAAAAAATCCATGGGCTATAGCCCACGGATTTTTCAAATTTTGACCCAAAAAATTTTGGTCTCCGATTAGTTCGAAACTTTTGACTTTTATAAGATCAACACTGCTGATTCCATTTCTGTTGGCCATTCATCCAGAACTATTCGGGAACTCGAGTTACAGAGTGTTGAAGTTGAGACATTTCCGACGTTGACTTTGAAGGCTTGTAACTTCAGAAGGGAGGCTCAGAATCGTGTTAAAGTAAGAAATATGTGTATCTTTAACAGTTCCAAATCGAAACCAATCAAAATCTCAACAATTTTTTCCCGACCCTAAAATCCAAAAAATCCATGGGCTATAGCCCACGGATTTTTCAAATTTTGACCCAAAAAATTTTGGTCTCCGATTAGTTCGAAACTTTTGACTTTTATAAGATCAACACTGCTGATTCCATTTCTGTTGGCCATTCATCCAGAACTATTCGGGAACTCGAGTTACAGAGTGTTGAAGTTGAGACATTTCCGACGTTGACTTTGAAGGCTTGTAACTTCAGAAGGGAGGCTCAGAATCGTGTTAAAGTAAGAAATATGTGTATCTTCAACAGTTCCAAATCGAAACCAATCAAAATCTCAACAATTTTTTCCCGACCCCAAAATCGAAAAAATCCATGGGCTATAGCCCACGGATTTTTCAAATTTTGACCCAAAAAATTTTGGTCTCCGATTCGTTCGAAACTTTCGTCATTTATAGAACCAACACTGCTGATTCCATTTCTGTTGGCCATTCATCCAGAACTATTCGGGAACTCGAGTTACAGAGTGTTGAAGTTGAGACAATTCCGACGTCGACTGTGAAGGCCTGTAACTTCAGAAGGGAGGCTCAGAATCGTGTTAAAGTAAGAAATATGTGTATCTTCAACAGTTCCAAATCGAAACCAATCAAAATCTCAACAATTTTTTCCCGACCCCAAAATCGAAAAAATCCATGGGCTATAGCCCACGGATTTTTCAAATTTTGACCCAAAAAATTTTGGTCTCCGATTCGTTCGAAACTTTCGTCATTTATAGAACCAACACTGCTGATTCCATTTCTGTTGGCCATTCATCCAGAACTATTCGGGAACTCGAGTTACAGAGTGTTGAAGTTGAGACAATTCCGACGTCGACTGTGAAGGCCTGTAACTTCAGAAGGGAGGCTCAGAATCGTGTTAAAGTAAGAAATATGTGTATCTTCAACAGTTCCAAATCGAAACCAATCAAAATCTTAACAATTTTTTCCCGACCCCAAAATCGAAAAAATCCATGGGCTATAGCCCACGGATTTTTCAAATTTTGACCCAAAAAAATTTGGTCTCCGATTCGTTCGAAACTTTCGTCATTTATAGAACCAACACTGCTGATTCCATTTCTGTTGGCCATTCATCCAGAACTATTCGGGAACTCGAGTTACAGAGTGTTGAAGTTGAGACATTTCCGACGTCGACTTTGAAGGCTTGTAACTTCAGAAGGGAGGCTCAGAATCGTGTTAAAGTAAGAAATATGTGTATCTTCAACAGTTCCAAATCGAAACCAATCAAAATCTCAACAATTTTTTCCCGACCCCAAAATCGAAAAAATCCATGGGCTATAGCCCACGGATTTTTCAAATTTTGACCCAAAAAATTTTGGTCTCCGATTCGTTCGAAACTTTCGTCATTTACAGAACCAACACTGCTGATTCCATTTCTGTTGGCCATTCATCCAGAACTATTCGGGAACTCGAGTTACAGAGTGTTGAAGTTGAGACATTTCCGACGTCGACTTTGAAGGCTTGTAACTTCAGAAGGGAGGCTCAGAATCGTGTTAAAGTAAGAAATATGTGTATCTTTAACAGTTCCAAATCAAAACCAATCAAAATCTCAACAATTTTTTCCCGACCCCAAAATCGAAAAAATCCATGGGCTATAGCCCACGGATTTTTCAAATTTTGACCCAAAAAATTTTGGTCTCCGATTCGTTCGAAACTTTCGTCATTTATAGAACCAACACTGCTGATTCCATTTCTGTTGGCCATTCATCCAGAACTATTCGGGAACTCGAGTTACAGAGTGTTGAAGTTGAGACATTTCCGACGTCGACTTTGAAGGCTTGTAACTTCAGAAGGGAGGCTCAGAATCGTGTTAAAGTAAGAAATATGTGTATCTTTAACAGTTCCAAATCGAAACCAATCAAAATCTCAACAATTTTTTCCCGACCCTAAAATCCAAAAAATCCATGGGCTATAGCCCACGGATTTTTCAAATTTTGACCCAAAAAATTTTGGTCTCCGATTCGTTCGAAACTTTCGTCATTTATAGAACCAACACTGCTGATTCCATTTCTGTTGGCCATTCATCCAGAACTATTCGGGAACTCGAGTTACAGAGTGTTAAAGTTGAGACATTTCCGACGTTGACTTTGAAGGCTTGTAACTTCAGAAGGGAGGCTCAGAATCGTGTTAAAGTAAGAAATATGTGTATCTTTAACAGTTCCAAATCGAAACCAATCAAAATCTCAACAATTTTTTCCCGACCCTAAAATCCAAAAAATCCATGGGCTATAGCTCACGGATTTTTCAAATTTTGACCCAAAAAATTTTGATCTCCGATTAGTTCGAAACTTTTGCCTTTTATAAGATCAACACTGCTGATTCCATTTCTGTTGGCCATTCATCCAGAACTATTCGGGAACTCGAGTTACAGAGTGTTAAAGTTGAGACATTTCCGACGTTGACTTTGAAGGCTTGTAACTTCAGAAGGGAGGCTCAGAATCGTGTTAAAGTAAGAAATATGTGTATCTTTAACAGTTCCAAATCGAAACCAATCAAAATCTCAACAATTTTTTCCCGACCCTAAAATCCAAAAAATCCATGGGCTACAGCCGGATTTTTCAAATTTTGACCCAAAAAATTTTGGTCTCCGATTCGTTCGAAACTTTCGTCATTTATAGAACCAACACTACTGATTCCATTTCTGTAGGCCATTCATCCAGAACTATTCGGGAACTCGAGTTACAGAGTGTTAAAGTTGAGACATTTCCGACGTTGACTTTGAAGGCTTGTAACTTCAGAAGGGAGGCTCAGAATCGTGTTAAAGTAAGAAATATGTGTATCTTTAACAGTTCCAAATCGAAACCAATCAAAATCTCAACAATTTTTTCCCGACCCTAAAATCCAAAAAATCCATGGGCTATAGCCCACGGATTTTTCAAATTTTGACCCAAAAAATTTTGGTCTCCGATTCGTTCGAAACTTTCGTCATTCATAGAACCAACACTGCTGATTCCATTTCTGTTGGCCATTCATCCAGAACTATTCGGGAACTCGAGTTACAGAGTGTTGAAGTTGAGACATTTCCGACGTTGACTTTGAAGGCTTGTAACTTCAGAAGGGAGGCTCAGAATCGTGTTAAAGTAAGAAATATGTGTATCTTTAACAGTTCCAAATCGAAACCAATCAAAATCTCAACAATTTTTTCTCGACCCCAAAATCCAAAAAATCCATGGGCTATAGCCCACGGATTTTTCAAATTTTGACCCAAAAAATTTTGGTCTTCGATTCGTTCGAAACTTTCGTCATTTATAGAACCAACACTGCTGATTCCATTTCTGTTGGCCATTCATCCAGAACTATTCGGGAACTCGAGTTACAGAGTGTTGAAGTTGAGACATTTCCGACGTCGACTTTGAAGGCTTGTAACTTCAGAAGGGAGGCTCAGAATCGTGTTAAAGTAAGAAATATGTGTATCTTCAACAGTTCCAAATCGAAACCAATCAAAATCTCAACAATTTTTTCCCGACCCCAAAATCGAAAAAATCCATGGGCTATAGCCCACGGATTTTTCAAATTTTGACCCAAAAAATTTTGGTCTCCGATTCGTTCGAAACTTTCGTCATTTATAGAACCAACACTGCTGATTCCATTTCTGTTGGCCATTCATCCAGAACTATCCGGGAACTCGAGTTACAGAGTGTTGAAGTTGAGACATTTCCGACGTCGACTTTGAAGGCTTGTAACTTCAGAAGGGAGGCTCAGAATCGTGTTAAAGTAAGAAATATGTGTATCTTTAACAGTTCCAAATCGAAACCAATCAAAATCTCAACAATTTTTTCCCGACCCTAAAATCCAAAAAATCCATGGGCTATAGCCCACGGATTTTTCAAATTTTGACCCAAAAAATTTTGGTCTCCGATTCGTTCGAAACTTTCGTCATTTATAGAACCAACACTGCTGATTCCATTTCTGTTGGCCATTCATCCAGAACTATTCGGGAACTCGAGTTACAGAGTGTTGAAGTTGAGACATTTCCGACGTTGACTTTGAAGGCTTGTAACTTCAGAAGGGAGGCTCAGAATCGTGTTAAAGTAAGAAATATGTGTATCTTCAACAGTTCCAAATCGAAACCAATCAAAATCTCAACAATTTTTTCCCGACCCCAAAATCGAAAAAATCCATGGGCTATAGCCCACGGATTTTTCAAATTTTGACCCAAAAAATTTTGGTCTCCGATTCGTTCGAAACTTTCGTCATTTATAGAACCAACACTGCTGATTCCATTTCTGTTGGCCATTCATCCAGAACTATTCGGGAACTCGAGTTACAGAGTGTTGAAGTTGAGACAATTCCGACGTCGACTGTGAAGGCCTGTAACTTCAGAAGGGAGGCTCAGAATCGTGTTAAAGTAAGAAATATGTGTATCTTCAACAGTTCCAAATCGAAACCAATCAAAATCTCAACAATTTTTTCCCGACCCCAAAATCGAAAAAATCCATGGGCTATAGCCCACGGATTTTTCAAATTTTGACCCAAAAAATTTTGGTCTCCGATTCGTTCGAAACTTTCGTCATTTATAGAACCAACACTACTGATTCCATTTCTGTAGGCCATTCATCCAGAACTATTCGGGAACTCGAGTTACAGAGTGTTAAAGTTGAGACATTTCCGACGTTGACTTTGAAGGCTTGTAACTTCAGAAGGGAGGCTCAGAATCGTGTTAAAGTAAGAAATATGTGTATCTTCAACAGTTCCAAATCGAAACCAATCAAAATCTCAACAATTTTTTCCCGACCCTAAAATCCAAAAAATCCATGGGCTATAGCCCACGGATTTTTCAAATTTTGACCCAAAAAATTTTGATCTCCGATTAGTTCGAAACTTTTGCCTTTTATAAGATCAACACTGCTGATTCCATTTCTGTTGGCCATTCATCCAGAACTATTCGGGAACTCGAGTTACAGAGTGTTGAAGTTGAGACATTTCCGACGTCGACTTTGAAGGCTTGTAACTTCAGAAGGGAGGCTCAGAATCGTGTTAAAGTAAGAAATATGTGTATCTTTAACAGTTCCAAATCGAAACCAATCAAAATCTCAACAATTTTTTCCCGACCCTAAAATCCAAAAAATCCATGGGCTATAGCCCACGGATTTTTCAAATTTTGACCCAAAAAATTTTGATCTCCGATTAGTTCGAAACTTTTGCCTTTTATAAGATCAACACTGCTGATTCCATTTCTGTTGGCCATTCATCCAGAACTATTCGGGAACTCGAGTTACAGAGTGTTAAAGTTGAGACATTTCCGACGTTGACTTTGAAGGCTTGTAACTTCAGAAGGGAGGCTCAGAATCGTGTTAAAGTAAGAAATATGTGTATCTTTAACAGTTCCAAATCGAAACCAATCAAAATCTCAACAATTTTTTCCCGACCCTAAAATCCAAAAAATCCATGGGCTATAGCTCACGGATTTTTCAAATTTTGACCCAAAAAATTTTGATCTCCGATTAGTTCGAAACTTTTGCCTTTTATAAGATCAACACTGCTGATTCCATTTCTGTTGGCCATTCATCCAGAACTATTCGGGAACTCGAGTTACAGAGTGTTAAAGTTGAGACATTTCCGACGTTGACTTTGAAGGCTTGTAACTTCAGAAGGGAGGCTCAGAATCGTGTTAAAGTAAGAAATATGTGTATCTTTAACAGTTCCAAATCGAAACCAATCAAAATCTCAACAATTTTTTCCCGACCCTAAAATCCAAAAAATCCATGGGCTATAGCCCACGGATTTTTCAAATTTTGACCCAAAAAATTTTGGTCTCCGATTCGTTCGAAACTTTCGTCATTCATAGAACCAACACTGCTGATTCCATTTCTGTTGGCCATTCATCCAGAACTATTCGGGAACTCGAGTTACAGAGTGTTGAAGTTGAGACATTTCCGACGTTGACTTTGAAGGCTTGTAACTTCAGAAGGGAGGCTCAGAATCGTGTTAAAGTAAGAAATATGTGTATCTTTAACAGTTCCAAATCGAAACCAATCAAAATCTCAACAATTTTTTCTCGACCCCAAAATCCAAAAAATCCATGGGCTATAGCCCACGGATTTTTCAAATTTTGACCCAAAAAATTTTGGTCTTCGATTCGTTCGAAACTTTCGTCATTTATAGAACCAACACTGCTGATTCCATTTCTGTTGGCCATTCATCCAGAACTATTCGGGAACTCGAGTTACAGAGTGTTGAAGTTGAGACATTTCCGACGTCGACTTTGAAGGCTTGTAACTTCAGAAGGGAGGCTCAGAATCGTGTTAAAGTAAGAAATATGTGTATCTTCAACAGTTCCAAATCGAAACCAATCAAAATCTCAACAATTTTTTCCCGACCCCAAAATCGAAAAAATCCATGGGCTATAGCCCACGGATTTTTCAAATTTTGACCCAAAAAATTTTGGTCTCCGATTCGTTCGAAACTTTCGTCATTTATAGAACCAACACTGCTGATTCCATTTCTGTTGGCCATTCATCCAGAACTATCCGGGAACTCGAGTTACAGAGTGTTGAAGTTGAGACATTTCCGACGTCGACTTTGAAGGCTTGTAACTTCAGAAGGGAGGCTCAGAATCGTGTTAAAGTAAGAAATATGTGTATCTTTAACAGTTCCAAATCGAAACCAATCAAAATCTCAACAATTTTTTCCCGACCCTAAAATCCAAAAAATCCATGGGCTATAGCCCACGGATTTTTCAAATTTTGACCCAAAAAATTTTGGTCTCCGATTCGTTCGAAACTTTCGTCATTTATAGAACCAACACTGCTGATTCCATTTCTGTTGGCCATTCATCCAGAACTATTCGGGAACTCGAGTTACAGAGTGTTGAAGTTGAGACATTTCCGACGTTGACTTTGAAGGCTTGTAACTTCAGAAGGGAGGCTCAGAATCGTGTTAAAGTAAGAAATATGTGTATCTTCAACAGTTCCAAATCGAAACCAATCAAAATCTCAACAATTTTTTCCCGACCCCAAAATCGAAAAAATCCATGGGCTATAGCCCACGGATTTTTCAAATTTTGACCCAAAAAATTTTGGTCTCCGATTCGTTCGAAACTTTCGTCATTTATAGAACCAACACTGCTGATTCCATTTCTGTTGGCCATTCATCCAGAACTATCCGGGAACTCGAGTTACAGAGTGTTGAAGTTGAGACATTTCCGACGTCGACTTTGAAGGCTTGTAACTTCAGAAGGGAGGCTCAGAATCGTGTTAAAGTAAGAAATATGTGTATCTTTAACAGTTCCAAATCGAAACCAATCAAAATCTCAACAATTTTTTCTCGACCCCAAAATCCAAAAAATCCATGGGCTATAGCCCACGGATTTTTCAAATTTTGACCCAAAAAATTTTGGTCTTCGATTCGTTCGAAACTTTCGTCATTTATAGAACCAACACTGCTGATTCCATTTCTGTTGGCCATTCATCCAGAACTATTCGGGAACTCGAGTTACAGAGTGTTGAAGTTGAGACATTTCCGACGTCGACTTTGAAGGCTTGTAACTTCAGAAGGGAGGCTCAGAATCGTGTTAAAGTAAGAAATATGTGTATCTTCAACAGTTCCAAATCGAAACCAATCAAAATCTCAACAATTTTTTCCCGACCCCAAAATCGAAAAAATCCATGGGCTATAGCCCACGGATTTTTCAAATTTTGACCCAAAAAATTTTGGTCTCCGATTCGTTCGAAACTTTCGTCATTTATAGAACCAACACTGCTGATTCCATTTCTGTTGGCCATTCATCCAGAACTATCCGGGAACTCGAGTTACAGAGTGTTGAAGTTGAGACATTTCCGACGTCGACTTTGAAGGCTTGTAACTTCAGAAGGGAGGCTCAGAATCGTGTTAAAGTAAGAAATATGTGTATCTTTAACAGTTCCAAATCGAAACCAATCAAAATCTCAACAATTTTTTCCCGACCCTAAAATCCAAAAAATCCATGGGCTATAGCCCACGGATTTTTCAAATTTTGACCCAAAAAATTTTGGTCTCCGATTCGTTCGAAACTTTCGTCATTTATAGAACCAACACTGCTGATTCCATTTCTGTTGGCCATTCATCCAGAACTATTCGGGAACTCGAGTTACAGAGTGTTGAAGTTGAGACATTTCCGACGTTGACTTTGAAGGCTTGTAACTTCAGAAGGGAGGCTCAGAATCGTGTTAAAGTAAGAAATATGTGTATCTTCAACAGTTCCAAATCGAAACCAATCAAAATCTCAACAATTTTTTCCCGACCCCAAAATCGAAAAAATCCATGGGCTATAGCCCACGGATTTTTCAAATTTTGACCCAAAAAATTTTGGTCTCCGATTCGTTCGAAACTTTCGTCATTTATAGAACCAACACTGCTGATTCCATTTCTGTTGGCCATTCATCCAGAACTATTCGGGAACTCGAGTTACAGAGTGTTGAAGTTGAGACATTTCCGACGTTGACTTTGAAGGCTTGTAACTTCAGAAGGGAGGCTCAGAATCGTGTTAAAGTAAGAAATATGTGTATCTTCAACAGTTCCAAATCGAAACCAATCAAAATCTCAACAATTTTTTCCCGACCCTAAAATCCAAAAAATCCATGGGCTATAGCCCACGGATTTTTCAAATTTTGACCCAAAAAATTTTGATCTCCGATTAGTTCGAAACTTTTGCCTTTTATAAGATCAACACTGCTGATTCCATTTCTGTTGGCCATTCATCCAGAACTATTCGGGAACTCGAGTTACAGAGTGTTGAAGTTGAGACATTTCCGACGTCGACTTTGAAGGCTTGTAACTTCAGAAGGGAGGCTCAGAATCGTGTTAAAGTAAGAAATATGTGTATCTTTAACAGTTCCAAATCGAAACCAATCAAAATCTCAACAATTTTTTTCCGACTTCAAAATCGAAAAAATCCATGAGCTATAGCCCACGGATTTTTCAACTTTTGACCCAAAACATTTGTGATCTCCGATTCGTTCTAAACTTCCGCCATTTATAGAACCGACTATGCTGATTCCATTTCTGTTGGCCATTCATCCAGAACTATTCGGGAACTCGAGTTACAGAGTGTTGAAGTTGAGACATTTCCGACGTCGACTTTGAAGGCCTGTAACTTCAGAAAAGAAGCTCAGAATCGAATGAAATCCTATGCAGCGTGCAAATCCGTCCAAATTAATAAATTTATCGAAATTATGTACAGTACTTCGCGACACCCGGGACGTAAAGCCGTTGAACTGACCCGTGGGACATTAAATGGGAGGGGATAAACATTGTCACATCGAATCGGCTATAGGGAGTGTGATGTTACGCGGGTTCTAACTTTTTCATTAACTAACCGGGGATTCGCTAAACGCTTACAAGTGTGAAGGCTAAAGAAAAAAATCGAAAAAAAACCATTGAATACAAACTTGTTAATGGATGCGTCGAGTACCACTTTAAAGAAATTCCACTTTTTCGGTAATCGAGGCTCGGAGATAACAAAAGTTAACACATTGTGCTTGCAAGATATGGCGAGAAGGGGAAAAAGGGGCACCTTTGTCTAGGCTTAGGAACGGTTGGGACCATAAGTTTGACAATAGGCTAAGCCTAAAAATAGTGCACTAGGAATCGGGTTCCCAGCCTTTCTCAAGCCTATAAAAGTGGCATTTCTGTTTCTTGAAATGCCGAAAAAAATTGAAACACACTTTAGAAGTCTCATTTTACAGAAACTTCGAGAGAACTTGGCTTAGTCCACCATTCCCCTGTAAAATGAGGCAAGTACCATGTTTCACTGAATGCTAAGATATAATGACAACAGTGGGAGAGGAGAAAAATACTATTTAAATATAATAACACACTTCATCTTCTATTCGCTAACCACGGGGGCATCTCTGCTGGTCTACTATTAGATGGTGGAGGGCGTGGCGGACCATTGTTCGGGGGTGGGCGGGGCGGACCATTGTTCGAAGGTGGGCGGGGCGGACCATTGTTCGGGGTTGGCCGCCCGCGGGGGTGTGGTGTTGGTGGAACATTATGATGGGACCATGGTTGGTGGCCATTTTGGTAAGGGCGTTGTGGCGCCGGTGGTTGGTGCATCATTTGTTGTGGACCAGCTCCCATCGGCCTTTGATTGAAATGATGACGGTCTGGCTGCTGTTGGAACTGTTGTTCGATGGGTTGATTCATGACGGGTTGATACGATGGGTCTCGGATCTCGTATCGAACCAACTGTACGGCTATGCCAGAACTCCACACGCTGAAAGTTATCATTTTATTCGAGAGCTGGCAGATTGAACGACTTTCGACGGTTATATTAGCATTTAGTATTAACTTTTTCAGTTATGTTCTTACTTTGAAAGTTAACATTGTCAAAAGTTACTATGAACGACCTATTTATTTAGCCTTAGATTAGGTTTTGGTCAAACTCGCAGTCTCATTTTTTTTAATTCAACAAAAAACATCGGAGTATGCAACTGAATACAACCGCTTCCGGTGATTTCCTTCCGGAATTTTACAAGAGAAAAAAACGGTAAGAACGGACGAGAAAATCACCGGAAGAGATCAGTTTTTGAAACAAAAAAAAACATCACATGTACTTTTGTTGTCCCCCCCCCCTTTTTTTTGGGAAGTCATCTGTTAAATTCGTTTTTGCAAAAATAGTACCCCTAATTTCGTTCTTACTCAACTATTTTGAAACGATTATCGTGGAATCAGGTCATGCCATAGTTCTGTTCATATTCAGTAGATCTAACCAGATTTTTTCTGAGATAAAAAACTAACATTTCTGCGAGATCAAACTCGAGTCTGTTGAGTCCAGACTGTGGTTTGGCGAAAAATCCAATTGAAAAAGGGTTACGATGGATTCTTGAAAGCACTACACCGTTAAGCCTCGGTTCTTCATTGTTCATCTCGACTCCATGTTCAGCGACGAATCGTTTCTGAAAATTGACATTTAGGGTGTTTAGTTTCAATTATCCTGGAAGTTGATAAGTCAGACCAAAATGGGCGTAACTGAACCAAAATGGAAAGCGCACTGGTCCTAGAAGCATGGCCGTTTTCAAACGCGCTCTAATCTCAATTTTGCAGAATGAGTACGGTAGGCCTGCCCGATGGTCGGGACTCTCACAACGAACTGTTAGATCTTTGTGGATTCAAATTATTATTCTTACTTTCAGTCCATTGAAATTAAAGGCGCATCACTCAATCGTTCTTGTGTTTCAAGGCGAAACTGCTACAGTACTAAGTAACCGATTTACGGAGGTCAGATTTTTTTTACAGGTAGAGGAAGCTATGTGCACCTCCCTGTTTACTGCTTAAGAAATTAACTCTTTTATATATTTTTGCTACATATTTTGAAAATTGTTTTAAAGTGTTTTTTAAAATCTATTATTCTTGCCTTCTTTTCCAATTCAATTCACTGCTTGACTCTAACACACTCAAACAATATCACACACTCTCGCCGCGTCTGCGTCTCATGCCCTAACGTACTCTTGTCCCCCTGGCGCTAGCACGGCATGGCAGTAGGAACTACAGTAACTCGAAAATATTAGTAAAAGAGGATATCGATTGCACGCGAATCATATTGAACGAAAATTTGCTTTAGGGCGCGTTCGCACATCAATTTTTTTTCAATCTTCTGTTCTATTTTTCTCATCTTAATAAGCGAATTTGTTTCGCCAATTGCTGTTGAATAATTGCAAATCGTGTAACTTCCCTTCGTAACTAGCTTTTTATTACACATATCTAGCAAAAAGTCTGACCGATTTCAAACGCGTGCCAGTCACATTTTTGTAAAAATGAGTACGGTAGGAGTTGGGACTCTCACAATTTTATTCTTACTTTCAGTCCATTGAAATTAAAGGCGCATTACTTTTACGTTCTTGTGTTTCAAGGCGAAACTGCTACAGTAATAAGTAACCGATTTACGGAGGTCAGACTTTTTTACAGGTAGAGGAAGCTACATATGTTTATCATGAATTTTGAAAAACAACGTCAGAGAAAAAGTTTTCAAACTACAGTAACTGTAACTTGATCTACAGCGATGCAGGATTTACGAAGGGGCGGGGTTTGTGCTTGCTGCTTATTGGTCGCCTCCCCTCGCTGCTTGATCCGACACTTTTCTACTGCGCTTAGCGCGATGCTGAGACGTTCACTCGATATGGTATGCTCCTTCAACCACACCATTTAATATTACTTTCTTCTTGAGAAAAAGTAGTAATATGGAAATTTCTGTCTGTTTGATTTTTACCAATTTTAATTTCATAATAGAAATGAAAAGAGACCACTCAAAAATTGGCTTCTACGAAAAAGGGGGCAGGGCAAAATGGGCGGGGGATTTGTCCTTTATTAATATGACTAGAAAAACTTACTGCTGTTGGACAGTAGGTGACTGGAACGAAGAATATAATGAATCCTTGGTTCGGAAGAAGTGGCGGACTCGTGTCACCTTTCCAGTAGAAATCGATGGTGATCAACGAACTGTGGTGGACACGGGGGACGATCGAGATTGGTCCTTCCGTGTTCACTTCGACAATTTCACTGAAACGTTGGAATGTGTAATTTTTAACATTATTCGGAGAGAGAGAGAGAGAGGGGGAAAAGGAGAGAGTGAGATAGAATGAGAGAGAGAAAGAGAGAGATGGAAAGAGAGAGGGAGAGAGAGAGAGACAGACAGAGAGAGAGAGAGAGGGCGAGAAAGGGAGGGCGAGAAAGAAAGAGAGAGAGAGAGATAGAAGGAGAGAGAGAGAGATAGAAGGAGAGAGAGAGAGAAGGAGAGAAAGAAGGAGAGAGAGAAGGAGAGAGAGAGAGAGAGAAAGAGAGTGGGCGAGAAAGGGAGGACGAGAAAGAAAGAAGAGAGAGAGAGAGATAGAAGGAGAGAGAGAGAGAGAAGGAGAGAGAGAGAGAGAGAGAGAGAGAGAGAGAGAGAGAGAGAGAGAAAGAGAGAGAGAGAGAGTGGGCGAGAAAGGGAGGACGAGAAAGAAAGAGAGAGAGAGAGAGATAGAAGGAGAGAGAGAGAGAGAAGGAGAGAGAGAGATAGAGAAAAAACTCACGGTGGTAAAATCCGCCTTCTTGGCCTGAGCAGTTCAGCTTGAAGTTTTTGAGCGTGCTCGTCGAGCTTATCCTTCATCCATTTGAAGCGACCTGCTCTTTGGATTGCTTTTCTGTAAGAATGGTATCATACATCATTATTTATTTCTCATTTTTTGAACTAATTCTATTCGGAGAAACCACAAACCTCGCTACGGACAGCGGATTGAGTAGATGATGGTAGGTGCAACTCATTCTCAACAGATAGTCGACAACATCACCGGATCCCATTTCGAAGGCGATGTCGAGTGGCAACTTCTGATCGCGATTCGGGACGGTCAATGGAGAATCTGCGATGATCAAGGCGTGAATCACGGTGATCTGAAAGATTGGAAAATAAGTTCAAAAAATCATATCAAATTCAAACTCATCGCACACCTAGGCACAGGCATAACACACTGCGACAAACGCAGTTGAAAAGTGTAAGCAAAGAAAACCGATAGAGTAGATCGAATTTTTTTATTTTTCATCCCAGATTCACAAATCGTAAGAAAAAATGTTTGAAGTAGGTAAAACTATCATTGGGAATAGTCCGCAACGTTCATTTTGTCAAGTAAAACACACAAGCAGACTTGGCCTCGCTACGCTCGGGACCCTTTTTCCATTTTTCTTAACTTCTTTATTGAAAACAATGGTGATGGTTTCTGAAGCAAGGCTTCCGCTGAGTTTCTCTCTTCTTCTCTCTCCCTCTACTTTTCTCTCCATTTATTTTTCTCCCTCACTCTCTCACTCTCTCTCAATCTCTGTCTCTACTCTCTTTTTCTCGTCTCTCAGATCTCACAAATCGTACTCTCTAAAAATCTCTCTAAAGTGGATCTCTCTCTCTCTCTCACTTACTCCTCTCTCTTCTTCTCTCTATCTCATTTTTCTCACACGCACTTTCTCAAAATCTCTGTCTCTCTCTTTCTCCCTCTCTGTGTCTCAACATTTCTTCCTCTCACTCTCTTTCGCCCTCTCTCTCTCTCTCTTCAAACACGGCGAACACTAACGCAAGTTCGTGCTAGAACTAATGCAACAATCTGCGAGGGCCCCCAGTGGTCACGCGGAAAGCGCTCGCAAAAAACGTGCAGCGGTGACCGAGTGGTTAACGCGTTGGATTTCTTCACGCTCAGTGCGCGTTCGAATCCCGTCAACTACCGGCCACTTTTGCACTACCCCCCCCCCACAACCAAAACCAAAAAGCTTCACCCAAAAATTTTCCTCACGAAAAAGGGGGCGGGGCAAAGTGGGCGGAGGATTGTCAATTAATAATATGATATTAAAGTACAAACACTTTCTAAAATGGAAGCGGAGGTCGGCAAAGCGGTTGCGAAGCGGTTATATTGTCTTATTCAAATGTGCCTAGGTGTGTGCCGCTTTGTCACCGGAACGTCACCTTGTCGCCATTTAGCTCATAATGACGACGAAAATACAGAAGATTTTGTGAAACTTACATTCTTTTGTATGACAGCTTCATGCATCGGCGTGTTTCCATCGCCGTCAACGGCTCGTAGCAGAGCTTGCTGGCCGTGTCTTGGCA
Source organism: Caenorhabditis parvicauda (assembly GCA_963978915.1). Taxonomy (NCBI): domain Eukaryota; kingdom Metazoa; phylum Nematoda; class Chromadorea; order Rhabditida; family Rhabditidae; genus Caenorhabditis; species Caenorhabditis parvicauda. The sequence continues at coordinate 2,248,098 of OZ022254.1, forward strand.
GGATGTCGATCATCATGAGGTACTTCGGATTCGCTTCGTCATACTTACGAATGAGCTGAAATCCGGTTTTTTCTGGATTTTTTCGACTTTTTTCACTCCTGACTCCCAACTTCCGTGGCAGCAATTTCTCTCGCCCGCACTCCGAGCTACAGGTGATCGTTATTGATTAGACGCGTTGCACGCAAATTATATTGAACGAAAATTCGCTATAGAGCGCGTTCGCACATCAATATTTTTTCATTCGTTTCTCCTATTTTTCTCAAGTTAACAAGCGAATTTGTATCGCCGATTGCTATTGAAAAATTGCGAAGCATGTGACTCTCCTTCGTAACCAGATTTCTATCTTTAAGTTTGAGAAAACGTTAGAGAAAAAAGTTTTTCAACTACAGTAACTGTAATTTGATCTACAGCGGTGCAGGATTTACAAAGGGGCGGAGTTTGTGCTCGCTGCTCATTGGTCGCCTCCTCTCGCTGCTTAATCCGCCACTTTTCTACTGCCCATGTGCCCAACCACACCATTTAATATTACTTTTTTTTTTTTAGAAAAAGCAGTAATATGGAAATGTGCGCTCGGTATTTTTGAGGCGCCCACAGGGCGTTAAACAGATGCTTCCAGTGCGGACACCCGCCGAACCGTTTTGCGTCTTGTGTACGCCCGAGAAAACATTTTGAAATATCTTCATGGGAATCAGTGTTAAAGAATTCAAAATATAGCCTCACGAGCTGAATCAGTCAAAGCCTCGGTCAGCAATATGTAGTATCAAAATCAAGGGTAATTGAACCTAATATTGCGTCTAAGCAGTGTTGCACAAAATTCCGACTTCCATTAATAAAAATTTACTTCCGTGCGACTCTGGTCTACAGAGCACCTACTCGGGTAACCAAATACGAGTATTATAAGGAACTATCATAGTATTATAATGAAAAATAAGTTTTGGTTTTCGGCATTATAATACTCGTATTCTTCATTATAATACTATGATAGTTCATTATAATACTCGTATTCTTCATTATAATACTATGATAGTTCCTTATAATACTCGTATTCTTCATTATAATACTATGATAGTTCCTTATAATACTCGTATTCTTCATTATAATACTATGATAGTTCATTATAATACTCGTATTCTTCATTATAATACTCGTATTCTTCATTATAATACTATGATAGTTCCTTATAATACTCGTATTTGGTTACCCGAGTAGTAGGCTCATTTTTTCACTATTAAATGCAAACCTTATGAAGCAGAGATCTCTGTGTTTTACTTTCCCTCCATTCTTGAATATGCTTCACAACCGTTCTCTTGTCCATTGTATTGTAGAGACGATAAAAGAGCTCGACGTTGGCTTTCAGAATCGCTTCTGTCAGCATGTCCGTGTTGACCATCGTCCCTCGTTCGACTCTCGATATTTCACTTTGCAGTTCAGGGATCACTTCTGTCAGTTTTGATGCACCTTCTGTGGCGAGCGACAGGTCAGCCTGAATGAAGCATTATATCGTTTTCTCTTGTACTCTCTATTTCTTTTCCCTCTCCAATTTCAATTGGTTTCCTTCCTCTCCATCACTCAGAGTAATTCTACCCTTTCTTTCTTTTGTACTCTCATTCTCTATTTTTCCGCCTTATGGAATAAATCATCATATAATGGCGTCAGTTTTAGTTCATGAAAAGCAATTCTGATGGAATCCACCAATAAAAGTATGAGCATGACTCGTATTTTTCTGAGCACTTCTGAATTCTCTAGTTACATTCGAAACTCGAGTTAACAGAAAGATCATGAACGGGAATACTATGGAATTATGGCTATAGGTCCAATTTCTATCGAATGAAAAATAAAAATTGGATCCAATTGCATAAAATCCTTCGAATGACTATTATTTCAATGGGATTTTTTTCTAGCCGAGCCCAGATAACACGGTTAATCTTAGATTAGCACAATAACATTGAAATATATCTTTCACCCCGATTGAACATGTGACTCTCTGAGAAACTTTTTCTTTCGTTAACTCAAAAACTCACAAAAGACGAGAGACACTCTTCTTCATCTTCAGGCTCTTCCATGTAGATGTCCACTTTTGGCGGTCCCGCTTCTTCTTGGGGTTCTTCACGGAAGGGTTCGTCCTGAAACGTCAATTTATAGGCAATACAAATCGATATTAATCGGTATACAGACGAGTGCCGCGCAGCAGCGCACGGACGGTTCTACTTGAAAATTGGCTTTTCACCTTCGCGTCAGTTAAATTTCGTGACGTAGTAGAGTTGTAATTCTGGAGTCTGCGGAATAGAGAGAGAGAGAGGGGGAGAGGAAGAGAGAGAGAGAGAGAGAGAGAGAGAGAGAGAGAGAGAGAGAGAGAGAGAGAAGAGAGAAAGGGAGAAAGAGAAGGAGAGAGAGAGAGAGAGAAAGAAAGAGAGCGAGAGAGAGAGAAAGAGAGAGAAAGAGAGAGAGAGAGAGAGAGAGAGAGAGAGAGAGAGAGAGAGAGAGAGAGAGAGAGAGAGAGAGAGAGAGAGAGAAAGAAAGATAGAGAAAAGAAGACAGAAAGAGAGAGGGGGAGAAGAAGAGAGAGAGGGAGAGGAAGGGAGAGAGGGATAGGTAGAGAGAGAGAGAGAGAGGGGGAGGGAGAGGAAGAGAGAGAGGGGGTGAGGAAAAGAGAGAGAGAGAGACACAGACAGACAGAGAGATAGAACATCATTTTCAGCGCGTTAAAATGATAAAAATCATACATCGTCCTTGTCAAAAATGTCATCATCATCGATCGCGACTCGCTTTCTTGCTCGCGTTTTTCTCGGCACCACTGGTGATGGTTCTCTTTCCGGCTCTGGCGTTTGATCAGCCTTCTTCTCCGTGTTTTTCTCGTCTTCGGGATCTCACTGTTCGTGTCCATTTCCTCCATTGCTTCTGGCTTCGGGTCCTTGGACTTTCTCTTTCTCCCCTTCTTTGGTTCGGGCTTAAATTAAAGTTTGCAATATGATGAAAAATCGGTCATAAAGATTGTATCGATAGAAATAATACAGACACCATCGCTTATCACGAATCAAAACATAGCAGACGTCTCAGTGAAGTTTCAAACCGACACGCGATCGTTGAGAAATGACCAAAAATGAAACCGATCATATACTTATGCGCGATACGGTAAATGACAAGTCCCTCTGGAAATCGAAAATCGACAAAATGTCGAAAAACCCTGGATTTATCAGAATTTCACCTAATCTGGCCCGAATTCATAAGATATGATCATAAGTCTACCAATTTTTGAATGGATTCCAGAGTTGCACGGAATTCCGACTTCCGCCCTTTTTTCACTTCCGACTTCCGACTTCCGTGAAAAAATTTCACTTCCGACTTCCGACTTCCGTTTTGAAAAATTTTACTTCCGTGCAACTCTGATGGATTCACCAGGAATTCCTGGAAAAAACTAGAGGTTTCGAAGAATGCTAACTTCAAAAGTTTTCACTTTTTCATCAATCACCAGGAAGCAGAGTTGCATGGAAGTAAAATTTTTCAAAACCGAAGTCGGAAGTCGGAAGTGAAAAAAGGGCGGAAGTCGGAAGGCGGAAGTAGAATTTTTCAACGGTAGTCGGGAGTGCAAAAAAAATGAAAAAACCCAGAGATATTGTATATCCACGCATTCTCAACAGGTGATAGGTCAATTTCAGACTGAGCAGAAACGATTTCACAGTTTTTTTCGTCATTTTTCACGATAAAAATTTTTTGACGGAAGTCGGAATTCCGTGCAACTCTGCCAGGAGCGGAAGAAAATAAAAGTCAATTTCAACGCACACGCTCGTGTGAAATCGTGAAGAAATGGTTCTGGGAGATTGAAAATCGATCCAATTCATACGTTACGGCATATTGATCAGCTAGGGGGTGCGGGGGAGGTCGGTCAAAAGTGGCGAATTTCTGATTCTAACGATTTTGTCTAATATTCCTCACTCTTGAAAATCCCGCGTCATCTCGATCTGCAATCTGCAGTCAACAGTAATTTACCTTTTATCACAAGCTTGTGAAATTTTGTAAAAACACCTTTTTCGAAGATCTGACTCTTAGAAACTGGAAAAAATAAAGAAGCGCGGCCGAGTAACAGACCAAATCGTCGTGTCCGGGGGTTCATCACACGAGAACTGACCTCTGACGACTCTGGAATTTCTTCTTTCATCTCTTCTTTAACTTCTTCGGCAACCTCGTCCTTCACTTCTGGTTCAGCTGGAGCCTAAAAGTTGAAAATTATTGAAATGTTGGTTTTCTTGTTACTGTAGATCTATCCCACGCGCACTGTAGAGAAACACTTTTTTTATTTCCATCCTTTTCAATATTATTCGGATGACCAGCACCTATTCCTTACTACGCTTGACTCCGGCTTTTTTGTGCGCAAAAATAACATAAAAATAATATTTCTGACGCGAGCACCCTCTTTTTTGAAAAAATAATATTTAAAACCCTATAGGTCAGCCAGCAATATTTTAAAATAATGCCTCTCGAAAAGTGGGCAGAACAAAGGTGGCGGTCCATTTTTATAATAAGATGTGTAAGTTTACAAGCACCTCTCAACCTCTCTTCAGTCCGATTACAGGTTTGCAAGAAGTTGAAGCACCTCCGTTTCCATACTTCTTGAAAATTTTTTAAACCAACAAAAAAAACGTTTTTCTTTCAAATATAGAGCTTGTTAAAATGACAATCTAGTGTAAAAACCTTTGGATGCCCGCTATGATTCACGCAGAGCGGTTAATCATAGCCACCTTAAACGTCACAACGCTCCACGTTAATGATTACTTTGTTGCAACTCAAAATGTGTTCCTTTTTCATTTTTTGTTTTCAGAAAATGTTCCGTTTGTATAATATTTCTCCTTTTTTGACTATTTTTTGCATCTTCCCACTTTGCAAAACAGATTGATCACAATGAAAAAAAATTTGATGTGAGGACCCTCATTTCTCTCTCTCTCTCTCTCTCTCTCTCTTTCCACCGTGGTAGATGTGCAGATTAAAAATTAAAATGCCTCATGAAAAGTGGGCGGAGCAAAAGAGGCGGTCCTAGTCTTCTTTTATACTTACAAAACCAAAAAGATAGACTGAATCAGGAATCATAAATCATTCACTTACATGTTAGCTTAAAACGTTCGTTTTTTTAAAAAAATCTGGTTTGAACTTTGGTCGAATCTTACCTAACTAGTGCTTTACACCTTACCCAAGCCAGAAAATTTGAGGTGTCGATAACGATAAATGAAAAGATTCTAGATTCAATCTGCGTTTTCGTTATGAATCATATTATTAATTGACAAATCCTCCGCCCACTTTGCCCCGCCCCCTTTTTCGTGAGGCAAATTTTTGGGTGAAGCTTTTTGGTTTCGGTTGTGGGGGGAGGGGTTGTGCAAAAGTGGTCGGTAGTTGACGGGATTCGAACGCGCATTGAGCGAGTAGAAATCCAACGCTTTAACCACTCGGTCACCACTGCACGTTTTTTGAGTGTGCTTCACGCGTGACCACTGAGGGCCCTCGCAGGTTGTTGCATTAGTTCTAGCCGCACTTGCATTAGTCTCTGCCGTGTTTGGATGGAGAGAGAGAGTGAGAGAGAGAGAGGGGGAGAGGGAGAGGGTGAGAAAGAGAGAAAGATAGAGAGGAAGAAAACATTGAGAGTGAGAGAAATGGCAAAGACTTTGCCTCTAAAAACCACTTCTTTTTCCATTTAAAATTTCGGAATTCGGGATTTTGTGATGAAAAAAAGGAAAAAAAGGGCTCTGAGCGTAGCGAGGATTCCCTGCTTGTTTCTATTAATTGATAAAAAATTATCAGACTACTATCGTATTTTCATAGTTCTGTTCTCAAAAACCTACTTCTTGTACTTTCTTCTTGCGTCCTCTTTTCTTCGGCTGCTGGTCCGTAGTCGTCGTCTGCTTCTTCTCCATTCTCTTCTTCGTTTCTCTCTTTTTGCCTGAATATGTATTTATATCGAATGAAGCTTCGGATGCGTATGGCGCGTCGATGGCAGACCAATGGTGAGAGACACCCGGCTAGTGCACCAATTGGTGGAGACGCAGGTTGCTTGCGCGGTCATATTGGTGTAATGTTCTGGGTCTAGCATTGGTGGATGGTGCTAATGGATGATTGTACTGTCTTTTCGTTTCTAATATAGTTTTTAATATTTTTTTTCACACTAATTGATAAAATTCAGAATGGTAGATGGAAGTTATAACATTGAAGTTTAGGGAGATAGAGAGTGTGAGAGAGAGGAAGAGAGAAAGAGAGAGAGAGAGAGAGAGAGAGAGGGAGAGAGAAGGGAGAGAGAGAGAGAGAGAGAGAGAGAGAGAGAGAGAGAGAGAGAGAGAGAGGAAGAGAGAGAGGAAGAGAGAAGGGAGAGAGAGAGAGAGAGAAAGAGAGAGAGAGAGAGAGAGAGAGAGAGAGAGAGAGAGAGAGAGAGAGAGAGAGAGAGAGAGAGAGAGAGAGAGAAGGGGAAAAGATCAAAATAAAGCATTTTCAGGTAACTGTGGAATGAAATGAACTTCTAAATATTTGAAAATATTTTCTTTTTCTCAACTATTTCAACGGTTCAATTCTTACCAGGTTGAGGCGATGGCGATGCAGACTCTAGACCTCTCATCTCGATTTCTTTCCTTTTACTTCGCAGGATTCGTGCTCCGTCCAGATTGATTTGATTCAGAAGCTGTAAAAATTGATAGAATACTCAAAACTTAGCAAACGATCATTATTTTTAATTCCGAAATAAAAATTTTGTAGTGAGAGAAGAGCTCTGACCTGAAAACGAAGCAAATCACAATTTTCAGGTCAAAAACGTAATCTACATTCAGAAAAATGAAATTTTCAAGACCCGGTAACTATTTCTAGTTTTGCTTTTCACCAGAGTTGACTGAAAAAAAGGGCCCCACCAACACCATGTTTTGGTGCCGTGGTGTTGTGTATCGTGTTAAATGTACCAGTCCCAAGCTAAGAGAGACCTAACCTTCTCAGGTAAATGAAAGTAAACTAGGAAGAAGCGAATATGACAATGCACTATCTGATGCACTTCATCCTAGATCTAACTTACTTTCACCTCATTTTTTGGAAAATGTAAATTAGATCCAATTAACTTTCAATCTTTAGTTTCCAAATGTCAAAAAAGTTAGGATAAAATAAAAAATTTTGAATTCTGAAAATTCGATCTCTTTAATTGTAGCTAAATTAAATAAACAAGTTTTGTTCTGATATACGTCACCCCCTAGAGCTAATTTACCCGAGTTTAGCATATGCACATACGCCTAATAGCCACCATGCCACTAGGGCCGAGCTGAGCCCGACACGTGGTGTCACGGTGCATGGTGTCAGTGGTGTCTTATACCATTCGCCAAAAAATGATACCAAGTCGGTTGTAGTGAGCCTATGTGACGGGTCGTGCAGCTTCTTTGTCTCTCCAGTTAAATTTGCCACGCTTTCACCGTAAAATTCGTCGTCTTCGGTGAGTTCACGTGGTCGTAGTTCTTCACTGATCGACTGCAAATTTTGATGTGTGAACAATGGTAAGAGATTACACGTGGAAATTATCACGTTACAAGTAAATGATTCAAATCCGACTAATTCGTCTAATATTCTTCACTTTTCACTGTTTAAAGTCGTCATGACCTAATAATTTTAGATCTGCATTCTGTACTTATAACAGAAGAGTACAGTGAATGGCGAATCATGAATAATTTCCTTAAATGTAAGGTCACAAGGTACGGGATTTTTGTAATAATCAAGTTTAAACTTGGATTAAATTTTAGCTTTGTAACCAACTAGTGCTTCTTACCTACGCCTAAAATATTTAAGATGTAGATAACGATAAATGAAAAAATATTAGACAAAATCATCGGATCTCTAGAAAAAAAACGTACTTCGGAGCTTGTGTTGACCTCTTCATAGTACTTCTTCTGTTTTTTACGTCTCATCTTGCTGACTGAAATTTGTGAATGACACGTTTTTTTTTTCAAATCCACGCTTGGGATCACATTTCTTCATTTGAAAGACTACTTGGAATCAAACGTCCGACTAATTTCGGTGAGTTTTAAAAATTTCAAGCAAGACCTGTTGCACATATCTTCCTCTACCTGTAAAAAAGTCTGACCTCCGTAAATCGGTTACTTAGTTACCATAGCAGTTTCGCTTTGAAATACATGAACGATGAAGTAATGCGCCTTCAATTTCAATGGAATGAAAGTAAGAATAAAAATTTAAATCCACAAGGATCTAACTGTTCGTTGTGAGAGTCCCGACCCTACCGTACTCATTTTACAAAAATGCGACTGCCGCGAGTTTGAAATCGGTCAGACTTTTTGCTAGATATGTGTGTTGTACATAGCGAAAATTTCCAAGAAACACGATCGTTTTCTTGAATAGCATACGGTAGTTATAGAAAACGGAACCAAGACCCACCTTCCTCCTTCAACTGGCGCATTTTCGCCTCGTTTTGCTTTTTGAAATCTGCCAACATTGCCTTAGACTCTATGCCTGAAGTTCTACCATATGAATGCTTAGACGATCGACAAACCAAGAATGTCACTTTCATTTTGCCAAGACGTGTCAGTATAACCGTGCCACCTAATTTTGTACTTTATACTGTTTCTGAAAATCTGGGCATCCACGATTTCTTCGATCTGTAATAGACTTTATTGAGGCGAGGTGTTAGAGCCTTTTCAATCTCTTAGTTTACCTTTATTTCAAAGAGGGAGACTAATCAGAGAGATTGTATTTCTCTTATTCTACTTTTTTCAACGTAGAAATTTGACTCGTTCCTATTTTTCAAGTTTTAGTGGTATGAAATCCGCAGACAAGCCGTAGACGCCATAATCTGCCGACCCTCACGGCATCATATTTGCTTGATTAATTACTTAATTTCGGTATCCAAAACTTGGTTCTTCACAAGTTGTTCTCCCAACCTAACCTAAGCTTATTATAAAAGGAAATCACTTTTGGTTGCAGATTGTAAATTGAGAAAAATTCATGATACAGGCGTGAGGGTCGGCAGATTATGGCGTCTCCCACGGACTTGAAACCCGCTTGTGCGTTTCTATGACGAGTAATATTTGTTACTCACTAACGCGATATTTCCTTTTTCGTTGAACTTTAACGAATGAATGAATAGAAAATAACAAAAATTTCTAAAAGAAATCCGATTTAGATTTTTCAAGAAGCTGAGATCGTTTGAACGTTTGTTCTCACGCACGAGATACGTCATGCATGTTTTGTTACTTTTCCGGAAAATAGGTTTCTTCTCGACGATTCGAATTTCGAGGAATTTTCAAAAAAAAAAACATATTCTCCTTTGCCACGCATGCACGATGTAACTCTTTTTCCATTGTTCTCTATTCAGAACATCATAGCAAACACTCGCAGTTCTACGTAAAATTAGCTGAAGAGTGAGGAAACACTGATTACTTCATAAGTTGTTCCATCTTCATCATCTTCCTCTTCTTCTTCTACTACATTCTCTTCTTCCAGCTTAGGTGCATCATTGTTCTGCGTGGTACTTTCTTCATCCTCGTCCATGAACAGCTCGTGATCCACCGACACTTGAGAACTCGTAGATGAATTCAGATCGGATTGACTGTTCTGATCATTATCCGATAATGTTATGACCTCAACTTCTTCAGACATGCCTGCAACATTGTTTACTGGAAACCTAAGATTAAAATTGAAAATCATTAAAGAATCCTAAAAAATGAACATTGTTTTACGAATTAATTTGTGACTATGATTTTCGAGATTTAATGTGAATAGGAAAAGTTGTGAATCTAAATTGATTATGATCTATTTAAGTGATAATTGAGTGATTTATCAGCACAAAAAACGAATCCTAAAAAATAAAATAAAATAAAAATTTACAATCAATGGATGCATTATACCGACACGAGTCCTGCAATTTGCGGCGTACTTTCACGCGCTCTTTTATAATTTCTATTCTCGACTTCAATTTCTTTTTCAATTCTGTGAATCTTGTGTTTTTTGTTGAGCTAGTAGCCTAAATAAAATTTCGAAACTCATTTTATCCTCAGTTCCTTGATTTTTCGCAATGAAAAAAGTTTAAGAATGCTACGTTTGGGTTTTTCCCGAGCTGCCGGTAGCGTCCGCTGCTTTACCACTGGAAAGGATCTTCCAGTCACAACATCTAACGTCACCAAACGTATCGATGTTGATGACATTCTCACAAAGCCAGAGCCAAAGGTAAATTTGACGTTTAAAATTAAAACATCAGATTTTTTTTTACATTTTTTTTATCATCAAGATATACAAGCCGTAGACGCCATAATCTGCCGACCCTCACGGCATCATATTTGCTTGATTAAATGCTTAATTTCGGTATCCAAGACTTGGTTCTTCACAAAAGTTGCTCTCCCAATCTAACCTAAGCTTATTATAAAAGAAAACCACTTTTGGTTACAGATTGTGAATTGAGAAAAATTCATGATACAGGCGTGAGGGTCGGCAGATTATGGCGTCTCCCACGGACTACATCAAGATCATTACTGTAGGTGCCAGTCAAAGTCGCTTCTGACGAAACTGCCGATATTGGAGGAGCTCCGATTGATCACCAAGAGTTCAGAACGGCCAGAATCTTCAAGCCAGCCCGTGAAACAACCCAGAGTGCTTGGGGTAATACCAACGTGAGTTTCTCTTCTAGAAAATTGATTCCGAATGTATAATGTTAGAAATTTTTCTTCAAAATGTTTAAGAGTGTTGTAAAAAAAAAACTTTCAGTCATGGAAAATCGAGCTGGACAACAGACAAAGATGGGAAAACCCGCTCATGGGATGGTCAGGAACGTGAGTTTTTTTGTGATAATAATAAAAAAAAGCGCCGCTCTGTTTTTTGTAGAAGTCGATTTTTGGGTGGTCCTTTTTATTTCTAATGTGTACATTTATCACTGTAGAAAAGGGAAGAGGCAAGGGTCCTCACGTCAGAATTTTCAATGTTACGTTCTCAATCTTTTTGCGGTAACAAAAGCTCTCTTTATTTTTGCTCTTACAACTGTTTCAATTCAAAAAAAAAGTAACCACTTTCTCCTGTGTTGCGGTGATGACCAGAGGGCTCATTCGAATGTTTTCATTTATGAGTTTTCAAGAAGAGAGATAAGACTTAATGGCTTGGCGCGTTAGCATGAAAAATTGAGCGGTCCAAACGTAGCGAGGAATATCTACTTGTAAAATTTAGTCAGATTCATCGGGTTTCTGTTTTTCTTCGAATTTACTGATATTGTCGTTCAGCGCCGATCCACTCTCTAACGTGTCCATGGACCTGAAGTTCGCAACCAAGGAAGATGCTGTCGCCTTCTGCGAGAAGAACAGATGGAATTACGACATTGAGGTTATTTTGAGATTTCTGACCAAATATTGTGAAACTTTCCAACCGTTTTCAGTGATTTTGACAAAATTAGATAATTTTAATCTTTTCGGAAAGTATTTTATTTTGCATTTATTCCAATAGAACACGGTTTTTTGAATAATTTTCCAAAATTTCTAGCAAAAATGGACTTTACAGTATTTTCAGAAATTTTCAGAAAAATTTTACCGAATAATTCTCAGGAAATGCGGTCCTTTTCAAAAATGTTTGGCTTGAACTTTTCATTTCGCTTAAAACATCACTGAAAACATGCGAAAATTACTAAAGTCTTCTGGGATTGACTTTTCACTTAACCAAAACATTCCAGGAACCACACGTTCGCGCCATCAAGCCGAAGAATTATGGACAGAATTTCGCATGGAACAGAAAGACTCGTATTGGAACCAAGTAAATCGGTAGTTTTGTAGTTTTATTCCATCCTTGTAGAAAATAAATGTCAGAAAAATCTCTTATCTGCTCATATCGTCGTTGATTTCGACTAAATACCTTAATTCCTAGTTTTTGGTGCCTTCCTTTTTTTTAAAGTCTGACGATTTTGCCTAGTATTCACTGTTCAAGTTGATTTCGATCTGCAATCTGCAGCCAACAGTGATTTACCTTTTATTATCAGGTTGAATTAGGAAAATAACTTTTGTGAAGATCGCGGGTAAACTTTTAAAAAGTTCCAGCTGAGTATTAGACAGAATCGTCGGATCTTCCATCGGCTTGTTTGCACCATGTAAAAATTCATAAACTGTTGAAGATGTCCATGGCCTTTGTGCCGCCGTCGCTAAGAGGCAACGTGGCGGACCAACAAGCGACGGTGCAAAAGCTTCTGGATGAGAATTCAAGATTGATCGATATCATAGTGGAATACCAAAACCAGGTAAATTTTTGCTTCAGAAAAGTCGAAAATCGGAATTTTTGTTAGCCCCCAAAGCTCATAATGTACTGATTTCAGTCTTTTGAAGCTGAATTTTTACGCTTCACGTTTTCCTTCAAATTTTAGAACTGACGTGGTGTAAAGGTCAATTTTGCTTTTCAAAAACACGTTCTTTTCTAGGCTTGGAAAAGGTTGGAAACCCACCTATTTCTATTCAGAACTAATTGTAGACTTAGCTTATGTTCAAACTTGGGGCTCAACCCATGAATGCTAAATTACCGTTTTTTTCATTTTAGAACGAATTTTTGAAAATTTTGTTGAATTGGTAATCTCGTAAACAGTCCTGGTACGTACACTCCCGTCTTTTTTCACTTTCGACTTCTGTTGAAAAATTTTGTGAGGTGAATTTCGGGAAAAAAACTATTAATTCGTTTTCTGATCAGTCTAGTTCGTCTAAGATATCGGATGTACAATATCTCAAGGTTTTTCAACTTTTATGCACTCTCGACTTTCAACTTTCACTTCCGTGCAATTGTAGTACACTCGTCGTGAGTCGCGCTGAATTATTCATTTTATTTTCCTAGAGAATTCTGTAAAGAAATGGGAAAAAATAATCTGACTTTCACTCTTTTCTTCCCAGGGTCGTGGTGACGAAGCACTGAAACATCACAAGCTTCTCCACAGAAATTTGGTTCACCTCGCTCAACTGGCCGATCAGTCGTTGCTCCCACAATTGCGAGAAGACGATGCAGCCAAAGATTCGAACGGAGGACCAGAACTCGCACCAGGACAACCGGGCATTCCAACGATCATCCATCCACAATTGCAGCAAATGCAAGGTTTTTTTGACAAATTTGAAAAATTCACTGTTCTGAAGACGCTTCTTTGGCTAATTTTTCTATTTTTTAAGAGGCTCAGTTTGAAATGTGGGTAATCTCGCGCATTCTGGCTGCACATATCTTCCTCTACCTGTAAAAAAGTCTGACCTCCGTAAATCGGTTACTTAGTACTGTAGCAGTTTCGCCTTGAAACACAAGAACGATTAAGTAATACGCCTTTAATTCCAATGGACTGAAAGTAAGAATAATAGTTTAAGTCCACAAAGATCTAACTGTTCGTTGTGAGAGTCCCGACTCATACCGTACTCATTTTACAAAAATGAGACTGCCGCGAGTTTGAAATCGGTCAGACTTTTTGCTAAATATGTGGGCTGTTTTTTCTCACCATGAAATACTCTTAACCGCGTTTTCAAGTCTTTGATTTTCACAACAGTTGTTTTTTCCAACATTACCTAAGCTTATTCTGAAAAGTGAATTTTTTAGCTGCAGGTTGCAGATCGAGGACATGCCGCGGGGTTTATATAGTGAAAAGTGAGAAAATAGCGGAAATATAAAGTTTGAAGATTATTGAGCTCTCTATTATGGTTTTGTGCAATCGCAGTTATTCAAAAGATTGAAATTTTTCTTTATTGTGATTAAATGAGACGTTCGAATGGCAAATGAGACAGTTGAAAATGAAGTTCAAGATTAAAAACGAAACAGAAGATGCAAGGTTTTTTGGCAAATTTTAAAAGGTGCCATGAAGAAATTTAAATGGTCTCTAAAAATTCTTATGTCACCTTTAAATCACATTCATTTTCTCCGGAGACAAGATTAGGCAAAACTTAAAACAATACAGGTTTTCATGGACTCAAATAGGTCTAATTTTTTGTCGATGCTGACCTAGACTGTCGATTTTCAATTCCTAGAGAAAAGAGAAAGTGAGAATGAATATTAGACAGATTTGTGGCGTCTAGTCTTTCGGACATGATGTATGATATGAACAGGGTATATTGTTTCCCGATAGAATTACTATGAAAAACCTTTCAGGACCACCTGGAAGCATGGCGTCACCAGCGTTCGGACAACCGCCACCAATGGGTTACCGACCAGTACCACCCGGACAAGGGCCGCCTCAAGGCTACCCACAACCACAGTATCCGGGCGGCCCTGGGCCAATGAGACAGCATTTCATGCCGCCTCCAGGGATGCCACCGCAGCAGCCTTTTGATCCGTCACAGGGAGGACATTCAATGTACCAAGGGCAACCACCGCCGCAACAACCACACTATCCTAGACCACAATGGTGAGCTTTTTGTTAGAGTTTCACCATTTTTTGGTGAGATGACAAGAATTAAATTTAATATTTTCATTATCCTAGTCCACAATTGTGAGCTTTTTGTAGTTTTCCGATTTTTGGGGAGATGACAAAAATTAAATTTAACATTTTCATTTTCCTAGACCACAATGGTGAGCTTTTTGTTAGAGTTTCACCATTTTTGGTAAGATGACAAAAATTAAATTTAACATTTTCATTTTCCTAGACCACAATGGTGAGCTTTTTGTTAGTTTTTCGATTTTTGGGGAGATGACAAAAATTAAATTTAACATTTTCATTGTCCTACACTATCCTAGACTACAATGGTGAGCTTTTTGTTAGTTTTTTGTTTTTTTGTGAGATGACAAAATGTAAATTTAACATTTTCATTCAAAATCGTTGATTAAATAATTGGGGAATTCGTTAAATTTGAGAAAAATTGTTAATTAAACGTAATTTCGTTAAAATGGGCAGTTGAAAATAATAGTTTGGTGATTTTTCTGTTTTTAATGCATTTTTAAACAAAAGTAAAGAATCAAAAAGTCAAAAGCATAAATTAATAAGCAGAATGAAAAAAGGTCAAACGCCTCATTTTTTCTACATAATTCATAGGAATCTGTATTTTTACTTCAGAAGATTTTTTTTAAAAAAACTTTAAAATCCGTACTCTCACCAATGTACAACAGCACTGGCATGTCGTAAAAGCCTGTATATCAGCAAATATTGATATTTAGATTATTCATACTGAAAAATTTATATTCATTTTATCCCTAAAACCATTAAGATGAAATTTTTCAGATCAACATCTTCTATTTGTCTACAACATTGCTTTCGACATTCCTCGACGATAAATCACTTTATGTAAGCTGTTGATCTCTGTTTTTATCTCTACTATATATATTACAATACGATGTAAATAAACGGTATTATGGAAAAACTTTATTTTGACTAACACGAATACAACAACTGACACTACGTGAAGGTATTTACAGATCATCATCGGTTTCGAAACTCGTTTTATGAAGTTTTTAGCGCGAAAAAGTAACTATAGTTGAACTTCAAGATGATATATATTTTGTACACAGAGAAGTTGCCTTTCGAAACGAAACAATTTTTTCAACTGTCTTCGCTTTTTTTTCCTACTAGAAAAGTCAGAGGTGCCGTGGGTGCTTCAGAAAAAAAAGGAAGAAGATAATTCCTCTGTAAAAAACCTGGCTAGACCCTCTCACTGTGAACAAAACTATGGCACTAGCTGAATGCAAGATTATCAGGTCTTACAAAACATCTTGATGATGCGAAAACTACTCCAAATTCACCAGGTCTGCCAGATTTTTTCCCGCGTCAAAATTTTCGTTTCGAAAAACATGTTCTAGAGACCTACAGACCAGGGTTGTCACGAAATTTACCGAATTGCGCAGTTTCCTTTCGTTAATTCGGTTGTCGAAAACCATCAACTTAAGCACTACCAGTTTTGTTGGACCTTCCGAAATAATCAAAACAAAAAGTTTGTTTGAAATTCGTTAAATTGAAATTTTATTTTAACTCAACCGTTAATCTTTGAATTACTACTTCTCCTGGTTCATCAAAACGGTAGTCGTTAAGTAAACGATTTTCACAACGGAAATATTTTTTTAATCTTCAAATTTCGTGACAGCATCAGACTAAAAATTGCGACCTTAAAAGACAGAGGAATAGAAAATTGGCAGAATGTGACTAGAAGAACTTGAACAGAAACTCATCCTCAGTGTACTTCTTCGTCATCGTGTTCCAGTGAAGAGAGGAACTTTTCGTTGAAGTGAATCACAATGACAGAGATGTCGTCTCTGTAGTTTCGTGCTCGTCCAGGAGGAATCTGAAAGTTTGTTTTGTTTTCAAGAAAGTGAACTATTTTGTTTCAGTTATGAAAAACGCACGCATCCGCAGATTTTGTTGAACATTTCTCAGTTTTCACTGTTCAAAATCCTGCGTCATGTCTTAATCTCGATCTGCAATCTGCAGCCAACAAAGATTTACCTTTTTAGAAGCTCAGGTAAGAAAATGAGATACTTTTTACACACTACTATGGTAGTGTTTAGAAAAAAAGGGTTTTTCGTAGGGAACAATTTCAATTACAGTTTTTCTGTTAGAGAAATTCAAGGATCAATAATAGAAGCAAGCCGAGCTTGTACACGGGCTGACTGACTGATCGAATGATCTTGGAACAACGTCACTACATCACCGATATTATTGCGAGAAGCCGGCCGATCTTTGTACACTCTCCAAAAACACCGCGAGAAACAACTCAAGAACACTGAAGTCACACTAAATATGCGTTACACTAATTAGTAGCCACTATCAGAGTTGCACGGAAGTGAAATTTTTCAAAACGGAAGTCGGAAGTGAATTTTTTAAACGGAAGTCGGAAGACGGAAGTGAAATTTTTTTCACGGAAGTCGGAAGTGAAATTTTTTTCACGGAAGTCGGAAGTCGGAAGTGAAAAAAGGGCGGAAGTCGGAAGTCGGAAGTAGAATTTTTTCAACAGTAGTCGGGAGTGTAAAAAAGTTGAAAAAACACAGAGATATTGTATATTCGTGCATTCTCAACAGGTGATAGGTCAATTCCATACTGAATACAAACGATTTCACGGTTTTTTCGTCATTTTTCACGAAAAAAAATTTTTGACGGAAGTCGGAAGTAGAATTTGTTAAACGGAAGTCGGAAGTCGGAATTCCGTGCAACTCTGGTAGCCACTATGCTTAGAAATTGTCTCTTATTATGCCTTCATTTATGATAATTTAACCATCTACCTTTGCTATTGCTGGCATTGGTCTGGCCTTTTTCTGTTTATTATTGTTAATAATAAACATTATAATTCAAAATTTCACCTGTAGTATATCAATAAGTCGTTCATACTGTTTCGTGGTACCACCAGACACTCCACCCAGTGCATGTCTGATAATGTGAGTCGCGCAGTTGTCGTCGATCGGCTTCTTCGCCATCGCTTCTCCTTTGGCTCGTTCAGCGAGCTCATCGCACACCTTGAATTCAATATTTATCGGCATTTAGGGAAGCACGGACACGGGCAGACCACCTCTTTTTCTAAGCTTAGGTAAGGTTGGGACCCCCTGTTTGAACATAAGCTAAAAATAGTGCTGATTAAGATCCACAAAAACAATTGGGTCCCAACCTTACCTAAGCTTAGAAAAAGAGGTGGTCTGCCCGTGTCCGTGGTCTGCGCGTTTCCGTGTTTTCCTAAATGCCATATTTATCTAGTGCTCACAGAATTATGACTTTCATCGTATTCCACCAAGAGATATGTGGAAAAGTACCTAATAACTCCTCATCTACCTTGTCTAGTCATTTGAGGATCTACGACTGAACAATATTCCTCACTTTTTTCCATTTTATACTTCAAAAATTTCACTACGATTTCACTTCACTTCCGTGCAACTCTGTGTAGTACGCATCAGAGCTGGTTACGAAATTTCCGATTTACCGAATCTGTTAAACGTTAAATTAACGGTTTTTCCAAATTTAACGAAACCTTTAATCATTAAATCAGCTAATATTCCCAATTAAACCGAAAATTTTGTTAAAGCGGTCAAAGTGAAATTTTGTTCATTTTTTTTATTCTACCATTGACTTATTGACCAAGATTTTAACAGAAAAATCCCTAAACTACGATTTTCAAGTTTCAAATAAACCATTTTTCGAAAATTAGCGAATCCGTTTAACGTTAAATTAACGGTTTCCCGCTTTTAACGATACCATTGATAGTTAAATCGTTAAATTTCGTAAAAATCTTCACTGAACAGATAAATTATCGGTAACAATGAGGAAACTCTTCAGTAAGCAACATGTCAAATGTTCACAAATGAATTTCCCAAGCTGTTTTTTATTCATAAGGGAAAATACCTGTTTCAACGTGGTGCCAGGTTTTGGCTGGTAAGATTGAAGAGTCATTGTTCCTAGAGTATGGTCGTGAACCAATCGTACAACCGTGTCTGGGTCCAACCATTCCCATAGGCCGTCTGTCGCTAGCACCAGGAACTTATCGTTCGGGGTGAGCTTGTGGTAGAAAACCTGTAAAGTTTTCTCTTTCTTCCTCTCCCCCCTCTCTCTCATTCTCTCCCTCTCTCTCTCACTCTCTCTCTCTCTTTCTCTCTCTCACTCTCTCTCCCATTCTCTCCCTCTCTCTCACTCTTTCTCTCTCTCTCTCTCTCTCACTCTCTCTCTCTCTCTCTCTCTCTCTCCCTCTCTCTCTCTCTTTCTCTCTCTCTCTCTCTCTCTCTCTCTCTCTCTCTCTCTCTCTCTCTCTCTCTCTCTCTCCCTCTCTCTCTCCATTGAAAAAAAACCTCTGGAGTCGCTGTCAAATACGGTGGAGTATGTAGTGCATGTGGAGGTGGATCTCCAAGCGGTTCAAGAACCACCTGAAAGATACATTTTGTTCAAAAAGCTTGAAAAATCTCAATCCATCGATATTTGTTAGAAAGTAAACTGCATAATAAAGTTTGTTGGAATGAAAACACAATTTCAATAAATTTCATACTATAACATCTGATCACCCTGCGTATCACACTCTCTCATGACTATGACCTTTTGGATGCAATCACCATGGTGCACGCCCCCTTGTGATCTTGACCCTGCTCATTCCATGTCGCTGTGCTGACGCCGCGAGGTCACAGACCCCAATCTTGTTGACAATAGAGGTTACTACAGACATGTTAAGATTTCATGAAACTAGCTGTTGAACCTTCGCTGCGCTCAGGCGTTTCGCGTTTTTTTTTGGATGCTCATATTCTCTGCTATCGATAAACTCAAGTGCAGGAAATAATTTTTCTCATATAAACAACTTTCTCTCAAGTTTGTCTGTTCCATGGGCTGTGCCCCCGTGTTCCCCGGCGAACGATAAATTTTTCTACTCCCGGGGGCTTCGCTCCCTGAGAGATCAAGTTTACAAAAGTATTTTTCTACTCCCGTGGGCTTCGCTCCCTGAGAGATCAAGTTTACAAAAGTATTTTTCTACTCCCGTGGGCTTCGCCCCCTGGGAGACCAAGTGCATAAAAGTATTTTTATGCTCCCGGGGGCTTCGCCCCCTGGGAGACTGAGCGCATGAAAATATTTTTCTACAGTATTTTTATCTCTAAACTTTTTGAAGAGAAAAAGGTTACACTTGTAGGGTTAAAACAAAAAGAAAATGACCGAACAGGAAATGATCGGGCTTCGCTAAGTTTTGTAATCGACTTCTCTGCCACTGCGCTTTGAAAACACGTGTTCGACATTTGCTTAACATTGTTTACGTAACACGTGAAATTTGACCCCAATTTGCACTAATTAGGTCATAACTACGGTATCGTAATAGGTAGAAATTTGGAATAAGTTTAGACAAAGTATACGTAATTTTCGCTATACTGTGCCAAAGTTTCAACCGGAAATGTCGATTCCGAAAAGAGTTATTCACACATTTATAGTCAAACATATATCGCAGATCCATACATACATACATACATACATACATACATACATATTACTATTATAAAACGCACGTGTAACAAAAAATGTTTATATGTTTTCTTATATATATGTATGTATGTATGGATCTGCGATATATGTTTGACTATAAATGTGTGAATAACTCTTTTTGGAATTGACATCTCCGGTTGAAACTTTGGCAGGAGATAGCGAAAATTACGTATACTTTGCCTGAACTTATTCCAAATTTCTACCTATTACGATACCGTAGTTATGACCTAATTAGTGCAAATTGGGGTCAAATTTCACGTGTCACGTACACAATGTTCAACATGTGTCGAACACGTGTTTTCGAAGCGCAGTGGCAGAGAAGTCGATTACAAAATGAATCGAAGCCCGATCATTTCCTGTCCGGTGTTTTTCTTTTGCTTTTTGCTTTGACCCTACAAGTGAAACCTTTTTCTCTATTAAAAGTTTAGAGATGAAAAATATTTTTGTGCGCTTGGTCTCCCAGGGGGCGAAGCCCCGGGAGTAGAAAAACCCTTTTGTGCACTTGGTCTCCCAGGGGGCGAAGCCACCGGGAGTAGAAAAATACTTTTGTGCACTTGGTCTCCCAGGGGGCGAAGCCCCCGGGACTAGAGAAATCTTCTGTGAACTTGGTCTCCCAGGGGGCGAAGCCCCCGAGAGTTGAAAAATACTTTTGTGAACTTGATCTCCTAGGGGGCGAAGCCCCCCGGGAGTAAAGAAATACTTTTGTAATCCTGGTCTCCCAGAGGGCGAAGCCCCCGGGGAGTAGAGAAATACTTTTGTAAACCTGGTCTCCTAGGGGGCGAAGCCCCCGGGAGTAAAAAAAATACTTTTGTGCACTTTATCTCCCAGGGGGCAAAGCCCCCGGGAGTAGAAAAGTTTATCGTTCGCCGGGGAACCCAGGGGTGGAGCCCCTGAAACAGAAAAACTTTAAAGAAAGTAGCTTATATGAGAAAAATTATTTCCTGCCCTTGAGTTTATCGATAGCAAAGAAAACGAGCATCCAAAAAAACATGCGAAACGCCTGAGCGCAGCGAAGGTTCAACAGCTAGTCTATTCTTATGAAAAAAGGCTATTTGGTCACACTGTCTTTCCGCGGCCTGTTCTCAGCTCATAGGCGTCGGATCAGAACGGTGAAAACGCCATCGGATAGGTTCTGTTGAAGCGGAGATGCGCATCAACTTTTTAATTTGATCAGACCGCGCGCTGCTGCGCGGCACGGAATTCCTTAGTTTTGAAATTCAAACGTGTCCTCAACGTGATCCATTTATCGCCTAGCATTTTAATTTTTAAAAATGGAGCTTTTAAGAAGTTTCAAGTTGTCTGAAAGTTCACGTTTTTATTGAAAGTAGTTCGTTCACTTTTTCATTCATTCTTGAAATTGGCGTGAAAAAGTAATAGGTGGGGCGCGAAGCGCCCCTGAAGAGTGCTTGTATATAAGAAAACATATAAACATTTTTTGTTACACGTGCGTTTTATAATAGTAATATAAGCACCGTCAAGGCTTATCAAGTTATAATACACTGAAAACTGCCAAAAATTACCTTCTGTAATTGCAGTGGCCATTTAAACCTGATATCTCCAAAGGCTCGAAGGGGAATCAGCTCGCCTAACAGTCTTCCGGCCCGGAGAACCGTGTTCAGCTCAGAAGGCGGATGAGCCGATCGCAGCCGATGCACTTCATCTGCATTCTCGATGCAGTGCGGACGGGAGAGCTGCCGCGCGGTAACGCTTCCGTTCGAGTTGACAATTCCTGAGGAAATTTCTCAGTTTTCGAATGAAAGTTCAGAATTTTACCCAAAACAGCACCAGCATCTCCAGCGTTCGCTACGTGAAGATGTCTGTTCCTGATGTGCGCAAGGGTTGCGCACGATCCAGCAGCAGCGACTTCAACTTTCAGTCTGAAAAAGATGCATTTAGTGTGGAGGACAGGACCACACCTAGGCAGAGGAATAAGACAATAAAACCGCTTCGCAACCGCTTTGCGGGCCTTTGCTTTCGTTTTCGAAGTGTTTGTACTTTAATAAATGTTTTACTTGACATAATGAACGTTGCAGACTGTTCCCAGCAATAATTTTACCTACTTCAAACATTTTCCCGTTACGATTCTTGAATCTGGGATGAAAAAAAGCGGAAAAGTAAAATTTTCGAACTACAGTAACTGAAATTTGATCTACTTCGATTTGCTGTGATTACACTTGTCAACTGCGTTTGCCGCGGTGTGAGGACGAATAACATTTTGTCCGATACTCTATATCACGGTGGCACAGAACCTTCGAAGTAGTTTTTTTCTAAATAGAAGTCAGAGGTTGGAAGCGTGCAAATCAAATAAAATATAGTCCGGCTCAAAAAATCCATGAACAAAAAAATTAGGAGTCGTAGTAAGAAAATTTCTCAGTTCTGGAAAAGACATTTTTCAACGATCGCTAGAAGCATGGCCGTTTTCAAACGCGCTCTAATCTCAATTTTGCAGAATGAGTACGGTAGGGTCGGGACTCTCACAACGAACAGTTAGATCTTTGTGGATTTACATTATTATTCTCACTTTCAGTCCATTGAAATATAAGGCTCATTACGTAAACCGTTCTTGTATTTGAAGGTGAAACTGCTACCGTACTAACTACCCGATTTACGGAGGCCAGACTTTTTTACAGGTAGAGGAAGCTATGTGCTTATACTTGATCAAAATTGAAAATTTAAAAAAAATCGTGATACAATTTTTCTGCACCCAAAAAAAATAAAATTACCTGTCAATCGAACCATTAGGTAGTGGGAAAGCTTGTTTCGACAAGTCTTCATCGCAAGCTTCGAATGCTGTTTCTAGAGCTTTTCTCACTGTTCCTTGATACAATTCTTGATTTTTGACGAATTTCTTGTGGTACTTCGCAACATTTTCCTCTGTACCCTCCCTAAAATGAGAATCATGAAAGGACACCAAAAGGATCTGCGTTCGGGGGGAATCGAACCTAGGCATGGGCATATTGCCAATGATTGGCAGTCGATTGGCAATGCCTCTTTTCCATTGCCAATCGCATTGGCAGTCGATTGGCAATGCAATTGGCAATGGACTTGGATTTTGATTTCTCGGCCTTCTCGACGTTGACGATGGTTCAGATGACCGAATTTTCGCTTATGGTGATGTCGTCTTCAGGAATTTTTAATCTGATGTAACATCCGAATCCGACGACGTCGTCGGTGACATCGTAGGTGACGTCGTCGATGACATCGTCGAAAAAAAATTTTTTTTTGAAAATTGAAAATTTTTTCTGAATTCATTTCAGAATCTGACATTCGATTCTGACGTCATCGTTGACGACATCGTCGGTGACGTCGTCGATGACATCGTCGAAAAAAAAATTTTTTTTGAAAATTGAAAATTTTTTCTGAATTCATTTCAGAATCTGACATTCGATTCTGACGTCATCGTTGACGACATCGTCGGTGACGTCGTCGATGACATCGTCGAAAAAAAATTTTTTTTTGAAAATTGAAAATTTTTTTCTGAATTCATTTTAGAATCTGACATTCGATTCTGACGTCGTCGTTGACGACATCGTCGGTGACGTCGTCGATGACATCGTCGAAAAAATTTTTTTTTTTGAAAATTGAAAATTTTTTCTGAATTCATTTTAGAATCTGCCATTTGATTCTGACGTCATCGTTGACGACATCGTCGGTGACGTCGTCGATGACATCGTCGAAAAAAATTTTTTTTTTGAAAATTGAAAATTTTTTTCTGAATTCATTTTAGAATCTGACATTCGATTCTGACGTCGTCGTTGACGACATCGTCGGTGACGTCGTCGATGACATCGTCGAAAAAAATTTTTTTTTTGAAAATTGAAAATGTTTTTCTGAATTCCTTTTAGAATCTGACATTCGATTCTGACGCCATCGTTGACGACATCGTCGGTGACGTCGTCGATGACGTCGTCGATGACATCGTCGAAAAAAATTTTTTTTTTGAAAATTGAAAATTTTTTTCTGAATTCATTTTAGAATCTGACATTCGATTCTGACGTCGTCGTTGACGACATCGTCGGTGACGTCGTCGATGACATCGTCGAAAAAAATTTTTTTTTTGAAAATTGAAAATTTTTTTCTGAATTCATTTTAGAATCTGACATTCGATTCTGACGTCGTCGTTGACGACATCGTCGGTGACGTCGTCGATGACATCGTCGAAAAAAAATTTTTTTTTTGAAAATTGAAAATGTTTTTCTGAATTCCTTTTAGAATCTGACATTCGATTCTGACGTCATCGTTGACGACATCGTCGGTGACGTCGTCGATGACATCGTCGAAAAAAATTTTTTTTTTGAAAATTGAAAATTTTTTTCTGAATTCATTTTAGAATCTGACATTCGATTCTGACGTCGTCGTTGACGACATCGTCGATGACGTCGTCGAAAAAAAAATTTTTTTTTGAAAATTGAAAATTTTTTTCTGAATTTATTTTAGAATCTGACATTCGATTCTGACGTCGTTATTAAAAAAAAGTAGGGTAAGTACGAGATAGATCGGAAATATATGAAGAGAAAAATTGAAAGTGGCGGTTACTGTATTCACTTTTGATCTACCTTTGGCTGGATTTGTTTCCCACGCAAGAGCGTGTCGTAAATGACGACGTCAGAATCGAATGTCAGATTCTAAAATGAATTCAGAAAAAAATTTCCAATTTTCAAAAAAAAATTTTTTTTCGACGATGTCATCGACGACGTCACCGACGATGTCGTCAACGACGACGTCAGAATCGAATGTCAGATTCTAAAATGAATTCAGAAAAAAATTTCCAATTTTCAAAAAAAAATTTTTTTTCGACGATGTCATCGACGACGTCACCTACGATGTCGTCAACGATGACGTCAGAATCGAATGGCAGATTCTAAAATGAATTCAGAAAAAATTTTCAATTTTCAAAAAAAATTTTTTTTTTTCGACGATGTCATCGACGACGTCACCGACCATGTCGTCAACGATGACGTCAGAATCGAATGTCAGATTCTAAAATGAATTCAGAAAAAAATTTTCAATTTTCAAAAAAAAATTTTTTTTCGACGACGTCATCGACGACGTCACCTACGATGTCGTCAACGATGACGTCAGAATCGAATGGCAGATTCTAAAATGAATTCAGAAAAAATTTTCAATTTTCAAAAAAAAATTTTTTTTCGACGATGTCATCGACGACGTCACCGACGATGTCGTCAACGATGACGTCAGAATCGAATGTCAGATTCTAAAATGAATTCAGAAAAAAATTTCAATTTTCAAAAAAAAAATTTTTTTCGACGATGTCATCGACGACGTCACCGACGATGTCGTCAACGATGACGTCAGAATCGAATGTCAGATTCTGAAATGAATTCAGAAAAAAATTTCAATTTTCAAAAAAAAAATTTTTTTCGACGATGTCATCGACGACGTCACCTACGATGTCGTCAACGATGACGTCAGAATCGAATGGCAGATTCTAAAATGAATTCAGAAAAAATTTTCAATTTTCAAAAAAAAATTTTTTTTTTCGACGATGTCATCGACGACGTCACCGACCATGTCGTCAACGATGACGTCAGAATCGAATGTCAGATTCTAAAATGAATTCAGAAAAAAATTTTCAATTTTCAAAAAAAAATTTTTTTTCGACGACGTCATCGACGACGTCACCTACGATGTCGTCAACGATGACGTCAGAATCGAATGGCAGATTCTAAAATGAATTCAGAAAAAATTTTCAATTTTCAAAAAAAAATTTTTTTTCGACGATGTCATCGACGACGTCACCGACGATGTCGTCAACGATGACGTCAGAATCGAATGTCAGATTCTAAAATGAATTCAGAAAAAAATTTCAATTTTCAAAAAAAAAATTTTTTTCGACGATGTCATCGACGACGTCACCGACGATGTCGTCAACGACGACGTCAGAATCGAATGTCAGATTCTAAAATGAATTCAGAAAAAATTTTCAATTTTCAAAAAAAATTTTTTTTTCGACGATGTCATCGACGACGTCACCTACGATGTCACCGACGACGTCGTCGGATTCGGATGTTACATCAGATTAAAAATTCCTGAAGACGACATCACCATAAGCGAAAATTCGGTCATCTGAACCATCGTCAACGTCGAGAAGGCCGAGAAATCAAAATCCAAGTCCATTGCCAATTGCATTGCCAATCGACTGCCAATGCGATTGGCAATGGAAAAGAGGCATTGCCAATCGACTGCCAATCATTGGCAATATGCCCATGCCTAATCGAACCCCCGTCGAATGCTTGGAAGGCATCCATGCTGACCATTACACCACGAACGCTGGCGATTTTGTAGGGGATTATCTCCGATTCGTCAATTCTGTTCTGATGACGTGAAACTTTCCATTTTCCCTTCCCGATGAAAGAAATGAAAAGTTTCACGTCATCAGAACAGAATTGACGAATCGGAGATAACCCCCTACAAAATCGCCAGCGTTCGTGGTGTAATGGTCAGCATGGATGCCTTCCAAGCATTCGACGGGGGTTCGATTCCCCCCGAACGCAGTTTATTTTGCAATAGTTTGTAAGAAAACTCACACAAATGTGTTTTGTTTATTTCCGGAACTATTAAACAACCATTGGATCCGATTTTCAGGTGATAGGTTTTCAACCTGAGTGAATTATGGAACATAAAATTCGAATAACCCACCTCGTGTTTCTTCAGAACTGATGAACAAATGTATGGATAGAGATTGGAGGAAATGTACCGACTACAACTAGCTCCTCCATGTCCGTCGAAAACTCCGAAGAGAAAAGCTCGACTTGAGAGACCTTAAAATTCATTCTAGAAAACTAAAATTGGAAGATAACCAACTAGTTAGAACTTATCTATAAATCAATTCCAATTTTATTCTTCTAGAGTAGAATTGTTTTTTTTTAATTTTAAGCTCACATTTGGCAGATGAGTAGAAATCTTCAATTGGCTTATTCGCTGCTAGTTGACAAATATCTACACGTAGAATAGCTTCATCATCTACATTTGCAGATCGTTCATGAGCTCTGAAATTGAAAAATTTCATTCAAATATTTTTCCGAAAAAAAACCTCAAATGAGCATCTGCATTCCATCTAGAGTTTCTGGAGCTACGACGAAAATCTCTTAGAATCTGCCTTTTGATCATCAACTAAAAAACTATTCGCTTTATGAGAGAAACGTTGAAAACGAAAAGATAAATAACGAGAACGCTTTGGAAAACAACAACGAGAGTGTTACACTGAACAGAACGAATTGTTTCATGTTGCAGAATATATCGAGAAGTGTATTTGGGACTTTGGAACGATAGAAGACAGGAAAACGTTGAAACAAACTTCGAAAACAAAAATAAAAACAAGTGAAACCAAGCTTCACTTTACACTGCGTGTTCAATTTTTCTTTTAATTTTTGGCAAAAGGGAAAAAGCAGACACGCAGACACGCAGACACGCAGTCATGCCCCCCAAGTCTGCATTTTGTCGTCGAATTTTCATTATTATTTTTTTCTTTATTTTTATACTCTTTCATTTTTCATTCCACTATTTCAGGCAGATGACGATTGCATGTACCTCTCGTGTCATCAATAGTAGTTATATTACATGCTGCCAGGAGTTGGATGTCTTCTACTAAGCTGAGATTCATTCGGTGAGTTACATTTCTCAAATCGAATATAAAAATTATAATGCTTCGAATGTGAAATAACAGTTTCCAGATGGACGAAGAATAAAAACAGAGTTCCTTCAATGGTGGTGTCCACTTCAAGCAGTTTATATTTCTACCATCATTCGTCGCAACTTTTGCATTTTTCTGTCGGAATGACCTATATAGGTATTAGCTAATACAAGTCCATCTGAGTATTTAGTAAGTTATTTTTTTTCATTAACAACTAAAACTTTCATTTCAGAGAAAGAATGCAGATGACGATTGAATTCATTTATCGTGTCATTAACTGCGATCATCTAATACCGTCAGAATTGACAGTGGTACGAAGCATAATTTCTGATGCACCCCATTTCTTCGAAGATTGTCAACAGTGCCTACCAGATCCTCAGTCATGCCATTCACCAATCTTCACTGGCATCAACTTTTTTGTTTACATGTGTTTGAAAAATAAAATTGAACCGTAGTAGATCTGTTTATTCATCGATACATACAGTTTTTTAGATAGATAAAATAAACACCAAACAGAAGTGTTGAGACGAGATAGGTTCTCCCAACAACGATCGCAACGTTCTTGCTCTGAAATGAAAGTTTTGGTTGATAAAAAAATTAACTTACCAAATATTCTGATGAACTTGTATCAGGCCATTCCGCCAGAAGAATGCAGAAGTTGCGACGAATGATGGTAGAAATATAAACTGCTTGAAGTTGACACCACCATTGAAGGAACTCTGATTTTATTCTTCGTCCATCTGGAAATTGTTATTTCACATTCGAAGCATTATAATTTTTATATTCGATTTGAGAAATGTAACTCACCGAATGAATCTCAGCTTAGTAGAAGACATCCAACTCCTGGCAGCATGTAATATAACTACTATTGATGACACGAGAGGTACATGCAATCGTCATCTGCCTGAAATAGTGGAATGAAAAATGAAAGAGTATAAAAATAAAGAAAAAAATAATAATGAAAATTCGACGACAAAATGCAGACTTGGGGGCATGACTGCGTGTCTGCGTGTCTGCGTGTCTGCTTTTTCCCTTTTGCCTAATTTTTCGTTTTTCGAAAATTTTCGAATTTCTTTTTTCCTCTCGTTCGTTTTCATTTTTCTTATCTTTTCCATCAGAAATTTGTTCCAAACTACACCATTCATAAAGTAAAGTAATGAAAAACATCGTTTCAATGTAATTGGTTCCAAAATCCTATTTAATGCATTTACATAGAATTTTTTAAAAACATTCGCCAAACAAATACCTGTAGAAGAGTACACAGTGAGAATACGTTGATTTTCTACACGTCAAGTTAGTTTTTCTCCACACCTACATATGTAAATCGGATGAAACAAACAATACCGTATACCCATAGATGCATAAATCTTTGCTTTCTTAGCATAAAAGATAACAACATACAGTTCAAACATTTATTGAGTAATACACGTATTCCGAATCATTACATAGATCAAATTTACCAAATTCACACCATCAGTGAATTTTTTCTGTAGAGAAGATCGCTGTTCAAAACAGTCTGTCGTGTGAGGAAGGAAAGTAGCTTTTGAGCAAATCTCAGGCTTCGCACTTCTGAACGTGATACGAAGCTGTTCGTCTACATGCACAGCACAAAACACTACATGCTAGAAACATAATTGTTACTGTCAGTGAAATAACGGCGAAAATCATGATCATTGGGGTTTTTCGTGCATACTCCCAGACTGAGAGCCGTTTCGTTCTGTCGTCTGTTTCTTCTTTTGGTTCAGTCAGCACTTCTGGATCGTCTTCCATAGTTGGAGCTAGTTCGTCTTGATGTATTATTTCGTCGTTGTCTGTAATTTATATTTCTAGATTGTAATGAACCTAGTCGAAATCTATTGCATCTTGAAATCAAACGTAACTACCTTCTTCATCCTTCGGAGCTTCATTATAGCTCAGAATCGGCTTGACCACTATGTCACCAGAGAGAAGAGGTCTTTTGGTGGAGTCACTGAAAACATTTTATTCATCAAAAATTCTGCGTTCGGGGGGAATCGAACCCCCGTCGAATGCTTGGAAGGCATCCATGCTGACCATTACACCACGAACGCTGGCGATTTTGTAGGGGATTATCTCCGATTCGTCAATTCTGTTCTGATGGAGTGAAACTTTCCATTTCTCTCATCGGGAAGGGAAAAATGGAAAGTTTCACGTCATCAGAACAGAATTGACGAATCGGAGATAACCCCCTACAAAACGGCCAGCGTTCGTGGTGTAATGGTCAGCATGGATGCCTTCCAAGCATTCGACGGGGGTTCGATTCCCCCCGAACGCAGATTCTTTTGTATACCTTGGAGGCATTAACAATACAGGATCTTCAGAAGCTGTTTTTGTTGGCACTTTTGTGGTCGAATCTACATTTTCTATGCCGAAAAGCGTTGTCGTGTCGATTTCTAATGGTTCTTCACTAGTATTTTCAACCTGTGTGAAATCCGCAACGTATTTTATAGTTGTTGTTGATCTGAAACTCTATTATACTCAGGAATTTAGACCAAAACAGACATTCCGCGCATGGATGAATACATGAAGTCGGGTGGGTCACTTTCCATACTGTCTTCTGAGAAAAGTTTCTTCGGAGTTGTAGTTTCTACAGATGGAGCAGTCACTGTAAGAGGAGAAATTGAGGTCGCAGTACAATATTTCTCAGTACTCAAAAAGTTGATCTCGTTCCGTTTCCACTTTGACTGTGTTCAACTAATATCCCAAAGAAGATGTTAAATACAAACTGCAAAAATCTCCCCTAGAGGTATTTCAACGGGGTTTCCCTTTCCGCGTTAGGCATTTTGAGCTCTAAAGACGAAAAATGCTGGTATTTTTTCGGAAAAAACTGGCCTTGATTTATCTGGACTCTGTCGGTTTTCAATTCTCAGAGTAGATAACAAAGAGAAGTGATAAGGAACCCACCTACGGGAGCTGTATCATTCTCCTGACTATTGGAGCTGCCTAGTGCTATTAGAACAGACTCTTCGGCAGACGAGAAGTTCTTCCTTCCCTCGATAGGAACTACGTTTACTGGTAGATCGCTAGCTTCGTATTCACCATATTCATCTTCGTAAACCGCTTCCGAGCTGTTGGTTGGCGTTAGTACGGTAGTACTAGTATCACCCTCCAACCGGCTCAAAACGGTGTTCAAATGCTTCTGAAAGCGAATAATTCAAGAAACTCGAAAGCACCATACTTCTGATTCATTCACGGCTTCCGGAGTAGATTTTGTAGTTTTTTCGGCTGTTTCATAGTAATCATAACCGTCTTCGTCCATCCCATTGGCCAGGGTTGTCAGTTCTTCCTTAAAACATGTTTTAGACGCAGACACATAACGAATTTAATGTACACTTCAACTTTCATCTCAAATCGAGCTCGATTTTCCTCTGTACCCTCGCTAAAATGAAAATCATGAAAGGACACCAAAAGAATCTGCGTTCGGGGGGAATCGAACCCCCGTCGAATGCTTGGAAGGCATCCATGCTGACCATTACACTCAGAGGCGGCGAAGCGCATCAGATCTGGCCAAAAACACATCAGATCTGGCGTGGTGCTAGGATCCCTTCGGAAACTATATTATCACCTAGGGAATGGTCTCAACAGATGTATCTTAAAATATGAGTCAGAAAAACTCATTTCTTCATGTGTAAAATGACGATTTCATCAATTGAGACCAATCAGATCTGGCCAGATCTGACTTGATTTTCCAAAAGTCTTTTCGGAAACTGTTTTTTCATCGAAGAAGTTGTTAAAACCGATTTTTCACTCTGATAATAGCTTCTAAAGGTCATTTTCACAGTCTGGATGATGTTTCACTATCCATAAACTACATTTTAAAAAGACAATCAGATCTGGTTTGAATAGAGTCAGATCTGGCCAGATCTGATGCGCTTTAAATCAGTTCTGGCCAGATTTTTGATTTTTCCCAATTGACCCCAGACGAAGTGCAGATAAGTGTTGAAGGAATTTGATGAGTTCTAAGGTATTTGTGCTTGACTCTTACAAATTTTCAGTACATCTATACTTTTATTCGTCAAAATGTTCGTGCTGAATCGAATGGTACTGGTTTGTTTTTCCATTTTACTTTACCTAGATTTTCTGCTTGGGAACTTTTATTATTTTATAACATTTTTGTTCATTCGCTATGAGATGTGTCCAAAATCCTCGCAGTTTTGTACAGAAAAAGTTGAAGTATCAAAAATTAAAAGTAAAAATTGATGAGCATGGGTTACTGTAGCAGTAGATCAAATGTTTTTATTTTCGTTTTTCCTGTTTCCATTGAGCTGTTTTTTGCCTTTTTAAATCATTTTCCTCTTTTGTTTCATCAGT
Source organism: Caenorhabditis parvicauda (assembly GCA_963978915.1). NCBI lineage: Eukaryota > Metazoa > Nematoda > Chromadorea > Rhabditida > Rhabditidae > Caenorhabditis > Caenorhabditis parvicauda. Next base: position 2,279,942 of record OZ022254.1, read on the forward strand.
TAACTGAAAATGGAAGGTAAATATGATGTTTTTATAATAAGTTTTCGCAGTTATCACAGTCATTTCCACAGCATTTCTTCAAAATTTCGTTTCCAGGTCTCTCGAAGTAACGCATTTCTCTTGACGTCACGATAATGATAGTTAGTTCGTAGTTAGTTGTCATGAAGACAGGTGAGTAACTTTCAGATTATGTTCTTCGAATTGTACTTGTTGTTCTTGATTTTAAGGTAATTAAATCATTCATATGCCGAGGAAAGGTAAGTTTGCGTGTTTTACTGAATCAATTATTCGAATTTTCGTCTTGATGGGATTCTTTTGTTTAATAACTTCTAGTTACCTGCGTTGTTCACAAAGTAAACAGTCAAGTCGTCTAGTTGGCAATTAGTAAATCGCATCCCATCGCATTCCGCATCCCATTTACAAAAACGAGATGTGATAACTTTTTTCGCATCGCATGGACACCTTTTTTCAAAGATTAATTTAGGTTTGGGTCAGATTAACGTTTAAACTGAGCCTAAATACAAGGTGATTGGGCTGTTCCAAACAAAGTTACAAGCGTCTGAAAAAAAACGGGATGCGGTGGGATGCGATTTACTAATTGCCCGCCTAGTTACAAAGTAACAGTATTAACAGTAAAAGTAAAGTAACAGAAAAGAAAATATTCAAATTGCACAACAAATCTGGTCCTCCCCTAATGTTAAAATTTCAGCGCATCAAGATGATTTGCAATTTACAAAAAGTTGAAATTTGGTTCTCGCAGGGAAGCTGCAATCAATAAGTCTAAAGAGGAGGAAGTTGCGATCAGGAAAAATGGCTGAAAAAGGGGTTTGTTTTATCGTTTAACTAAAAATTATTTTATAAGGAATATGGATCGAACTCGTTCATATCTTAAACCCAGTATGCCGAATGAGCACGGACTCATTCAGGTAAATTACTTGAAAACCAAACTCGTGAGGTAAACTGCGAGGAAGTAAGAATATTATTTTATACTTTCTAGACTCATGGGATGAAGATAGGACTAATTCGAAAGAGAAAGCAAGTAGCTGTAACCGGACAGTAGAGGACATAAGAGAACAGACAAGAAGCGGATCTTTTGAACTTTCAAGGTATTTTTCTTCACATTGCTGTACAGTCGTAAACATGTTTCTGACATAGCTGCCTAGTCGTAGACATGTTTTTGACACCTCTGCCAAGTCGTAGACATGGTTCCGACATCGCTGCCTAGTCGTAGACATGGTTCTGACACCGCTGCCTAGTCGTAGACATGGTTCTGACACCGCTGCCTAGTCGTAGACATGGTTCTGACATCGCTGCCTAGTCGTAGACATGGTTCTGACATCGCTGCCTAGTCGTAGACATGGTTCTGACATCGCTGCCTTGTCGTAGACATGGTTCTGACATCGCTGCCTTGTCGTAGACATGGTTCTGACATCGCTGCCTTGTCGTAGACATGGTTCTGACACCGCTGCCTAGTCGTAGACATGGTTCTGACACCGCTGCCTAGTCGTAGACATGGTTCTGACATCGCTGCCTAGTCGTAGACATGGTTCTGACACCGCTGCCTAGTCGTAGACATGGTTCTGACATCGCTGCCTTGTCGTAGACATGGTTCTGACATCGCTGCCTTGTCGTAGACATGGTTCTGACATCGCTGCCTTGTCGTAGACATGGTTCTGACACCGCTGCCTAGTCGTAGACATGGTTCTGACATCGCTGCCTTGTCGTAGACATGGTTCTGACATCGCTGCCTTGTCGTAGACATGGTTCTGACATCGCTGCCTTGTCGTAGACATGGTTCTGACACCGCTGCCTAGTCGTAGACATGGTTCTGACACCGCTGCCTAGTCGTAGACATGGTTCTGACATCGCTGCCTAGTCGTAGACATGGTTCTGACACCGCTGCCTAGTCGTAGACATGGTTCTGACATCGCTGCCTTGTCGTAGACATGGTTCTGACATCGCTGCCTTGTCGTAGACATGGTTCTGACATCGCTGCCTTGTCGTAGACATGGTTCTGACACCGCTGCCTAGTCGTAGACATGGTTCTGACACCGCTGCCTAGTCGTAGACATGGTTCTGACATCGCTGCCTAGTCGTAGACATGGTTCTGACACCGCTGCCTAGTCGTAGACATGGTTCTGACATCGCTGCCTTGTCGTAGACATGGTTCTGACATCGCTGCCTTGTCGTAGACATGGTTCTGACATCGCTGCCTAGTCGTAGACATGGTTCTGACACCGCTGCCTAGTCGTAGACATGGTTCTGACATCGCTGCCTTGTCGTAGACATGGTTCTGACATCGCTGCCTTGTCGTAGACATGGTTCTGACATCGCTGCCTTGTCGTAGACATGGTTCTGACACCGCTGCCTAGTCGTAGACATGGTTCTGACACCGCTGCCTAGTCGTAGACATGGTTCTGACATCGCTGCCTAGTCGTAGACATGGTTCTGACACCGCTGCCTAGTCGTAGACATGGTTCTGACATCGCTGCCTTGTCGTAGACATGGTTCTGACATCGCTGCCTTGTCGTAGACATGGTTCTGACATCGCTGCCTTGTCGTAGACATGGTTCTGACACCGCTGCCTAGTCGTAGACATGGTTCTGACACCGCTGCCTAGTCGTAGACATGGTTCTGACATCGCTGCCTAGTCGTAGACATGGTTCTGACATCGCTGCCTAGTCGTAGACATGGTTCTGACATCGCTGCCTTGTCGTAGACATGGTTCTGACACCGCTGCCTAGTCGTAGACATGGTTCTGACATCGCTGCCTTGTCGTAGACATGGTTCTGACATCGCTGCCTTGTCGTAGACATGGTTCTGACATCGCTGCCTTGTCGTAGACATGGTTCTGACATCGCTGCCTTGTCGTAGACATGGTTCTGACACCGCTGCCTAGTCGTAGACATGGTTCTGACACCGCTGCCTAGTCGTAGACATGGTTCTGACATCGCTGCCTAGTCGTAGACATGGTTCTGACACCGCTGCCTAGTCGTAGACATGGTTCTGACATCGCTGCCTTGTCGTAGACATGGTTCTGACATCGCTGCCTTGTCGTAGACATGGTTCTGACACCGCTGCCTTGTCGTAGACATGGTTCTGACACCGCTGCCTAGTCGTAGACATGGTTCTGACACCGCTGCCTAGTCGTAGACATGGTTCTGACATCGCTGCCTAGTCGTAGACATGGTTCTGACACCGCTGCCTAGTCGTAGACATGGTTCTGACATCGCTGCCTTGTCGTAGACATGGTTCTGACATCGCTGCCTTGTCGTAGACATGGTTCTGACATCGCTGCCTTGTCGTAGACATGGTTCTGACATCGCTGCCTTGTCGTAGACATGGTTCTGACACCGCTGCCTAGTCGTAGACATGGTTCTGACACCGCTGCCTAGTCGTAGACATGGTTCTGACATCGCTGCCTAGTCGTAGACATGGTTCTGACATCGCTGCCTAGTCGTAGACATGGTTCTGACACCGCTGCCTAGTCGTAGACATGGTTCTGACATCGCTGCCTAGTCGTAGACATGGTTCTGACACCGCTGCCTAGTCGTAGACATGGTTCTGACACCGCTGCCTAGTCGTAGACATGGTTCTGACATCGCTGCCTAGTCGTAGACATGGTTCTGACATCGCTGCCTTGTCGTAGACAGAACTGCCAGATTTTCAAATTTCTAATCTCGATAAACACTGTTTCATTGCAGGAGGTGCTAGAGCAGAATAGTGAAAGATCAAGTTGCCCACAACAAGTCCCCTCGATCCCGAACCCGACACCAGTGGAAGAAAAAAAATAAATTGTTGGTGTAGTTCTGTAAAATAAATATTTTATAAATATAAAAGTGTTATTTTGAGTGAAGAACCCAATTTGGGAGAAAAAATATTCAAATCTGATCTGGCCAAAAACACGTCAGATCTGGCCAAAATACGAGCAGATCGTGCCAACGCCGACGTGCATTTCCCCAGATCTGATGTGTTTTTGGCCAGATCTGATTGAAATCGCCGCCTCTGAGCACCACGAACGCTGGCGATTTTGTAGGGGATTATCTCCGATTCGTCAATTCTGTTCTGATGACGTGAAACTTTCCATTTTTCCCTTCCCGATGAGAGAAATGAAAAGTTTCACGTCATCAGAACAGAATTGACGAATCGGAGATAACCCCCTACAAAACGGCCAGCGTTCGTGGTGTAATGGTCAGCATGGATGCCTTCCAAGCATTCGACGGGGGTTCGATTCCCCCGAACGCAGACTCTTTTTGTTGTTTCTTCGAACCTCATACTCGTCATCGTAATCGCCGGATATTTTGCGCCGCTTTTCCTGCTCCAGCTTCTCTTCTTCTTTCTCTTCGTCTATTTGTCGTGACTCCTAAGTAAATTTTGAGAATGTGAATTGGGAATGAATCACCTTGACAAAATCGAAAAGTTGACAAGAATCCAAATCATCGTCGTCGAACAATGTGTCATCTTTGGGAAGGACGAAACTCAGAAAGTAGTCTCTGAAATTTTTTCTATGATTTTTCGCAGTTCCACATCTTATACAAGATGAGAAAGGTGAACTTCTGGTTTCTAAATATGTTCTTCGTAAAAAAAAACTCAAATTCAAGAATTATTTGATTAGTCATGACTTTACGAGGTGGATTAATCTAGTTGTGACTCTAATAATAATTTATTTCTCCAAGTAAAAATCAGAAAAATAAACATGAAAGATCATAGCCCTATAGAAAAAGCACGATCAGTGAAGTATAAGGAATTATTCGTTAAAAAAATGGTAGGGTATAGACACAACTAAAGTGAATAAACGGGAAGATGGAAAATGACAAAGTTTAGACAAAACCACTCACGCTCTATAGAGAAGTAACTATAAATTAGAGTAATAATGTTTAAATATGAAGAGAGAGAGAGAGAGAGAGAGGGAGAGAAAGGAAGAAGAAAATAGTGAGTGATGAAAGGGAAAGCGTTCAGACTCTAAAAGGGCCATAGCGACAAAAAGGTTAGAGAATGCAGTTTGACATCAATCTACATACATCTATCTCAAAGTTTTGATCACTCACCTGAAATGCAGTCTTCGGAAGAGTTTTCGCGCAGTCGGACAGTATGACGTCACAGTGTTCTCCAAACAAATCGTGTTGAGATGGAGAAATCGACATGCTTCTCGCGGAGGGGTCAACTGAAGGTCAGAAGCAGTGCGGATGTTTTCCGCTTCTTTCATGAATGAACTACATCGGATTTTGAGAAATGAGTGGTGTCGTGTTATACAGTGAAGGTCCGTCTCCATATCTATAACCGCGTTGCATGACCGCATCGGATGGGAACGAACCTCTCAGTACAAATTTACACTTGTTCTTGACGTTTTTCGCAAAGTTCGAGTATTTTGGACTCGATGGGCACTTTTTCATGCAGTCCAGGTGGTCGTAGAGTCGCCTGAAGTAGATGGTTTTGCACATATCTAGCAAAAAGTCTAACCGATTTCAAACTCGCGGCAGTCGCATTTTTGTAAACTGATTACGGTAGGGTCGGGACTCTCACAACGAACAGTTAGATCTTTGTGGATTTAAATTATTATTCCTACTTTCAGTCCATTGAAATTAAAGGCGCATTACTTAATCGTTCATGTTTTTCGAAGCGAAACTGCTACGGTAACTAAGAAACCGATTTACGGAGGTTAGACTTTTTTACAGGTAGAGGAAGATATGTGTTTTGGTTACTAGAAGGACACAAACGTGGCACGTGCCAGACACAAAAACCTGTCACAATCTGTACAAAAAACCCTAGTGCCTGGCCAAATTGGGTTCAGTCCGTCCGCGCGTTGCTGCGCGGATATTTTTCCTTATTCTGCGGGTTACGGATCCTGCTGGTCAAGGAATAAACGTTCTGGGTCACAAGAATGACACCAATGGTGCACGTGCCAGACACAAGTTGAAAGGTGACTTTCCCATCGCGGTCTCTATTGTTCAATCAATAAACTTTGGGTTCATGCAGGACACCAATGAGGAACGTGCCGGACACAAAATCATACCAACAGACGTCTTTCATGGTCCCTAGTGGTCGTTGCCGTTCGAAAAGAAGCTTCAGTCGTTCATCGTCAAACCCAACTCTGTCCAAGGAACGTTCCTTCATTCGATTACAACGGTCGGAACATGGCTGAAATCAGAATCAATACTTCTAAATTGGGTTATGGAAAAGGTCTTTTCTTGAATTTTCACTGTAAATATAGACTCTGCACCCTCCTCCTTACCCACACTCTATCGCCTACCCTAAGCACACTGCGGCAAACGCTGTTAAAATGGGTAATCAAAGCGAGGGGCGGTGCAATCAATGGAGTAGATCAAATTTCAGTTACTGTAGTTCGAAAAACTTTCAACTTTTTTCATCCCAGGGTTACAAGATGTAGCGGAAACTGTTCGAAGTAGATCCTTGGGGAAAATGGAAAATAAAATGAGGTAAATGCGCTCCTGGAGAGCGGATGTATTCACTTATTGAATGATGCGTCTAACGACAGTAAATGCTCTCTCACTCGAATACACTCTGTCCCAAAAAAACAAGAACACCCATATTTTCTCAAATTTCTTAGCTAATTTTCATTTTGGAAATATGTCACCGCAGCAACGTTTTTTAGATGCTAAATCAATGTCATGTGCCTAATTTCAGCTTAATTGATCAGTTTATCCAGAAGTTAGAACTAAAAATGTCAAAAACGGCGCGTCCCAAAAAAACGAGAACACTAGATTACGGTAAGAAATCAGGTTGCGATGTAGGTGAAACTTCATTATTCTTTCGACTTTTTTGTTTCTATTCACTAATAAGTCATTTGTCAATGTGATGAGCGACATAAAGCATCCTTCTGATTCAGAAAATGAAAAAGTTGTGTCTTTTCTCGAAAAACGGCTAGTTCACACAGAAAATCACAGAAAACTTCGGCAAGACACCTTCTTGTGGAAGTAGATATCTCAAGAGATGTCATTTATCATGTTAACTCAAGCGACGCAGAAATTTGAAGATTCTGAGTGATCGTGGAAGACGCCTTTTCATCGATAATGCGTCTGAAAACTCAAACTGAGTGCGCGAAATTGCTTCCAAATATCTTTAACTGATCTCTTCTTTTACAGCTTGATGTGAAATCATGCGTTCTGAACACATGAAGTGTCAGAAAATCATGAAACCACCCGAGCCCACTCCAAAACATGAAAATTCCAGAGTGAAGTTCGCCACAAGAAAGATTTTTTAAAGGTTTGGAAATCATGTGTTGAATTTTTTGATTCCAAACAGGAAAACAACTTGGATTTGATACTTTTGAACAAGAAAAAGTAAATATTGATTGAAATCAAATGTTTTTCGAAGCTACTGAAGGAATTTTCATACAGATTCCACCATTTTCTACACTCTTAATAAGGACGGAGATAATCTCACAACTTAGAGGGTTTTTCATGCGAATGAAAAATTCAAAACTCAGTTCGTTCTGAACGCTTTGGGTAGTCAAAATTACATTGTTTTTTTTTTGAAATATTTTTCACCAATCTTCAGAGTTCTGCTGGAAGGAATGTTGCTCCTTGTCGATTTGGAAGCAATTTCGCGCACTCAGTTTGTGTTTTCAGACGCACTATCGATAAGAAGGCGTCTTCGACGATCACTCAGAATCTTCAAATTTCTGCGTTGCTTGAGATAATATAATAAGTGACATCTCTTTAGATATCCAATTTCACAAGAAGGTGTTTTGCCAAAGTTTTCTGTGATTTTCCGTGTGAACTAGCCGTTTTTCTAGAAAAGACATAACTTTTCCATTTTCTGAATCAGAGAGATGCGTTATGTCGCTCATCACATTGGAAAATGACTTATTAGTGAAAAAAAACAGAAAAATTGAAAAAATGATGAAGTTTTACCTACAGCGCAACCTGATTTCTTACCGTAATCTAGTGTTCTCGTTTTTTTGGGACGCGCCGTTTTTGACATTTTCAGTTCTAACTTTCGGATAAACTGATCAATTGAGCTGAAATTTGGCACATGACATTGATTTAGCATCTAGAAAACGTTGCTGTGGTGACATATTTCCAAAATGAAAATTAGCTTAGAAATTTGAGAAAATAAGGGTGTTCTTGTTTTTTTGGGACAGAGTGTATGTCTGTAGTTGTCTGCGCTCTCTCACTTTTCCTCTCTCTCACCTGGCACAGAAGGTTGTGCGTCGGACCGTTTTCAAAAAGTTTCATTCTTATTGTATCTTTCAATTCATTCTTTAAAAATAAGGGAATAGTGGTGTTTTTCGAGAAAAAGATAAAATTGTCTGAAAACTCACGTCTGCGGTGGCCAGGCAGGCGAAAAACGAGAGAATCAACCAAAATCTCATCATCTCGATGCAAGTTCGATCATGCTGAAACTGAAACTGAAAACTGAGAGCCAGTCGTTTGTAACACATACGCATAAAAAGATGGAGTTCAGAGGCTGAGTTTAAAGCTACTTTTTACATTAGTTCATGTGCTCGTGTTGTTGTTCCCAAACATCATTTGGCACGCGTTGGATACATATAGATGTGATTCGATCCAAGTGCTAGCTCGACTCAACACGGCTCGAGTTGCCAGATAGGATTGGGTGACGTGATTGTGATTGGGCATTTTGTGAAAGCGAGAATAGTTGCATGATATTGGAGACACTGGAGAACAGAGGTCAGAAGTGAGAATTCTAGATTTTCTCAAAATCGGCAATTAGTAAATCGCATCCCATTTTCAAAAATGGAATGCGATAAATTTTTTCGCATCGCATGAACACCTCTTTTTTAGGCTTAGGTTAGGTTTGGGTCAGCTTAACGTTTAACCTAAGCCTAAATACAAGGTGATTGGGATGCTCCGAGCAAAGTTACAGTCGTTTGAAAAAAACGGGATGCGATTTACTAATTGCACATATCTTCCTCTACCTGTAAAAAGTCTGACCTCCGTAAATCGGTTACTTATTACTGTAGCAGTTTCGCCTTGAAACACAAGAACGATTAAGTAATGCGCCTTTAATTTCAATGGACTGAAAGTAAGAATGATAATTTAAATCCACAAAGATCTAACTGTTCGTTGTGAGAGTCCCGACCTTAGGGTAGGCCTACCGTACTCATTTTACAAAAATGCGACTGGCGCGCGTTTGAAATCGGTCAGACTTTTTGCTAGATATGTGAATTGTCCTCAAAATCGATTATTTTTCCGGAACTCGCAAAGGATAAAAAAAAGGTCAGAAAAATGAGATTGTTCGAAATACAGTACCTGAAATTAGATCTACTCTATCGATCTGCTTTGATTACACATTTCAACTACGTAACACAAACGTACAACAATGTAACGACAACAACAATAAAAACAGCTCGAGCTTTGAGAGTTTTGTCTTACACCCCGTGGGTAATATTAGATGCAGAGGTGTGAGTCTCGACTGGAAAAATGGATACGATTTCGTTGTCGACTTGGCCAATTGAAAGAGCAAACGAGAGAGAGAAAGAAAACGAGACGAGCTGTAGAAAAACATTAAAGTTTCATGAGCAAGTTCTAGAATCATCCTTAATTAATTTCCGAGTTCTTCTTCTTTTTTGTTCTGGTTACTCTTTTCACTCTTGGAAAGAGTTTACTACTGTACACACCAAAGTTGAGAAGTGTAAGCAAGGTGTGGGACAATCGATATGGTAGATCGAATTTCAGAGACTGTAGTTCAAAAAATTTCAACTTTTCATCCCAGAGTTACAAATCGTAGCAGAAAATTTTTGAAGTTGGTAAAATGAATTAGTTATGACCGTATTCGGAAACATAGCAGGGGACAAAGATCTTCTTATTCTGAAGACCAAGAAAAAGGGGACATCTCCCCGCGACATTCTTAAAGTCCCGCTATCAAAAACTACAACAAGTCTCACTTACTTACTTCAGACAGAAGAGGGCAAAAAGGCGACTATGAAACGTAGGCTGTCGGTTTTGACGAGAGAGAGAGAACTTAAGAGAGAGAGAGAGAGAGAGAGAGAGAGAGAGAGAGAGAGAGAGAGAGAGAGAGAGAGAGAGAGAGAGAGAGAGAGAGAGAGAGAAAGAGAGAGCTCATGGACCAATATACAACAACCAAGTGGCATTCTCCTCTTCAAAACTAAACGAATTACCATGGTGGGTGACAATAAGAGAGAGTGCAAGAGCCATTGTGATTTGTTCACTCTCAGCTGGTGTGCACACACCAATTTTGGGTGACTTGAAAAGGTCCGTCACGCCAATTTGGCGATCGTGCAATGGTGCGTTATAATTGGTGGTGGGTGCTTATGAAACTTTCATATGGAAATTGCCTTAGTGTGTGTTCGGATTTTGATTGGGATTGGGAATGGCACGAACTGGCCACGTGGAGAGCACCAGGAGTTGACCGAAAATGCGAAGAATCAGTAGAGTTAAAGTTTCATCCACCTCA